>CM065723.1:12258567-12283567 GCA_033310375.1 Conus canariensis | reverse complement strand
GACCAGGGTATACATTCTGGAACGGGTGTGTATTTCTTTTTTTGCTGCTGCCCCATCTTCTGAGCTACCTCAGTGTCATTGAACCCACGCCGCTCATTCCGACCCCCCCCCCCCCCCCCCCCCCCCGTCCATAGCCACAGCCCCGGCACCGGCAACCCACAGGGCGCAGTCAGTGTCAAGTTGTCAAGAGGCAACCCACCGGAGGAGACACTGCACTGCGGGACGCCGAAACTGAGGTCACCATGAGAGTAGGGCATGAAGGGCCACAGAATTTGAGACTGATTTTAAAGAATGATCGATGAGAATGAGGACAATGAAGATGATGCTACGGATTTCCATTCCAGTCTGAGACTGCATGACACGGGTGTACTCCACGCTTACTTTCATAATACACCCTGGCGTCAACCAGGCCCGAGAGATACAGACGCCTGCAGTGTTGGTCTCAGAGGCTCATCCATTAAGTGGATTTCTTTCTTTCTTTCTTTCTGCGTACGCAGGCTGATACTCCAGCGGACACTGCCTGTATAGACAGGCAGTGGAGTTATGTGTGTATGACCATTTTTTTATCCCGCCATTAAGGCAGCCATACTCCATCTTCGGGGAAGGTGCATGCTATGTGTAACGTGTCATCCATACCAACGGCCAAACTGGCCTTCTCTTCCGAAAGTTGGTGATGGAATTTTACGTGTGTGCAAGATGTTGTGCGTGCGTTCACACACGGAACCTAGGTTTACAGTCTCATTCGAAGGACTGTATGGGGAATGGAGTCAGAACCAATGTTAACTCCGAGGGAAAAGTCCCCCTGTACCGAAATTCGAACCCGCAACCCCAGGATCACGAGTCCGGCACTCTACCAACTGAGCTATTCCGCCCCCCCCCCCCCCCCCTCTCCATTAAGTGGATGAAACTCGACTGTGTGGTCCCAGTCTTCCCAACTGAGCCCGTAGCTAACTCAACTCTGGGTAGGAGCCGGTCGGGGCAGAAAAATCCCACATGGTTCTGATGGGAATCAAACGCACGACCTCCCAGCCGGGAGTCCGCGACGCTAACCACATCGCCACGGCGGCTGGTAGAACGGCAATGTATTTGTCTCAACATGATGTAAATGTTGATAATGTTCAAGTCCCATAGCCCCCATGACTGCGGAGGCGGTGAACTGTGAGACGTTCACCATATCCAGGGCGCACGGTATCATGGAAAACAGAAGACCTATCCCTCTGTTCCATCGCCCTAGATTCCTCTGAACTGCATCTGGTACCCATTGACTTACTGGGTACCCATTGACTTACTGGGTACCCATTGACTTACTGGGTACCCACTGACTTACAGGGTACACAAGAGTGTACTGGGTACACAAGAGTGGGCTTCCATGCCCGAAAACTCGGACTCTCTTTCCAAGACCAATATACAAGGATTCCGGACAGTTGTTGTTGTTGTTGTTGTTTTCAGAAAGAGTATATTGTGAGTTTCAGAGATGGAAGGCAAGTCATGTGTTTTGTAACAAGGCACACACACACACACACACACACACACACACACACACACACACACACACACACACACACACAAGCTTACACAGAGAGAGAGAGAGAGAGAGAGAGAGAGAAGCTCAGAGAGAGAGAGAGAGAGAGACAAGCTCAGAGAGACACAGAGAGAGAGAGAGACAAGCTCAGAGAGAGAGAGAGAAAGAGAGAGAGAGAAACTCAGAGAGAGAGAGAGAGAAAGAGAGAGAGAGAGACAAGCTCAGAGAGAGAACTCTGAACTCTGAACTCTGAAATATTTAATGAATAGGCCATAGACCCATGTCATTGGGAGTGGTTACAAACAGAATCAATTTGTATCGCTGCAGAAACACAATTTATACATTCTGTAATAATACATACAGACACACCTGTACAATGCACATTTCCACTTCATTACTCATTCGAGTGAGCTACCGCGCAGTTTGAAAGCTTTTTCAAGATAGATAGCGAGTCGAATTATCTGTGATTTATTCTCAGATGCCAGAAGCATTGTTAGTTTGAACTGCGAAGGCTGGTTATAATATTTATGAGGAATATACTTTTCTCTCAAATCCTGATACCGCGGACAATGTAAAACAAAGTGAACTTCGGTCTCCATCTGCGAAACACAGAATGGACATGACATATCGTTTTCCGTTATATTTTTACGGAAACGTAGCTTGTGCACGTTCAGCTGTGAGACACCTAACCGTAACCTAATCAAACTGATTCTTGCTCGCAAATGATTAAGTACATTCAAATAGGGAGATAGAATCAATTCACTCTTGAATGTTCGATACAACAGAAACGATCACTTTGTTCCATGTCATGAGACCATTGCGTCTTGTAATCATTAATAACACTGTTTTTTAATGCTCTCAAAAATGCCTTCTCATCTTCAACCCCCTGATTCTCCCAAACCTCTCCATATCCATATTTGTACAAGAAGAAACAAATTGCTGATGCCCATGTATTCTTGTTGTTATTATGAAAATGTAGTAGCATTCTATACGACTTGTGAGGCAAACGATGAAATGGCATCTTCAAAATTCTTAACCAGTATCGAACACTTTTGAGGTGCAAGTTTTACATATAGTGGAAAACGCCCCAACTCACCGTAAATCATCACATTAGGAGTTCTCATGCTGACATTCAAAAATCTTTTTAGTGAGAACAAGTGCACTTTTTCTACTATATCAAGATTTCCTATGATGCCCCAAACTTCGGCTCCGTAACTAAGTATAGGTTGGATCTGAGCATCAAAAAGTTTAAAGAATATGACTGGAGATTTTTCTCCTAATGACCAAAGCAACTTAAAAATGTTAATGACCCCTTTTTTCGCTCGACTCGATAAATCGTTCAAACAGTGAGTAAATGACAGCCTAGTCGACATAATGACACCAAGATATTTATACATATTAACAACTGATACTTTATTCCGTCCATAATACCATACCTCATGTTCAGAGACATAGCCGCCATTTCTGAAGATGACAATATTTGACTTATCTAAATTCACGATTAAACCAAGCCTTTTTGTCATGTCATGTAACACATTAAATTGGGTTTGCAAGCCTATGACCGAATCAGAAACTAGAATAATATCATCGGCAAACATAAGAATAAGAATTTCCAAAAAATCAGGAATAAGCTGAATTCCATGTCTTCCTCTTTGGATGATTTCTTCCGCCAATTCATTTATGAACAGAGAAAACAGGACAGGACTGCATTTTTCTCCCTGTTTTAAACCAATGGGACACGTGAATGCTTCGGTCAGATCACCTTCAACTCTAACTTTTGCTTTAACAATGTTATAAATACTAGTTATAGCCTGGTACATTTTCCCTCGAATACCCCTTTTCTTCAGGACGGCCCATAACTTCGAGCGAGCGACAGAATCAAAAGCTTTTCTAAAATCTATAAAGCCAACATACAATTTTTTGTGTAACAATAATTGTTTCTGCACCATGGCAAACAACGTAAAAACATGATCAACAGTGCTGTATTTTTTTCTGAAGCCTGCTTGACAATCGTTTATTACATTATTATGTTCGATCCATTTTGATAATCTTTCATTTAATATATGACTGTACAGCTTACTGCAGACATTCAATAACGAAATACCGCGATAATTATCAGGTAAGCTCCGATCGCCTTTTTTGAAGAGAGGCTGTATAAAGGCTTCAGACCACTGTAATGGATAGGTTCCTGAGGTAAACATTACATTAAATAAAGCAACTAGAAAAGGAGCAATTATTGTGATAGAATTTTTAAATACTTCGCCTGGGATCCCATCAGGACCTGCTGCCTTGCCATTTTTTAACGAACGCACGGCACCAAAAACTTCATTCTCTGTTATATCTGACTCAAGAGAATCTGTGTTCACGTGCTGACCGTCACCCTCGGTCCACTGGCCGTTATCATCTTCATTACCTTCACTGTCCACGGTATTGGAAACGTTGTCAGAATTTGACTGAAATACTTGGGAAAAATGTGTGTACCACTGCTCTTTACTAATGTTAGTTACTACAGACTTTTTAGAAATACAGGATCGCAACTTATTCCAGAATCCTGTCGGATTATTAATATTTGCATGTAATGCCTCCAATGTCGACGTACGGTGGTTTTTCTTTTTAATCCTCAGGAGCTCTTTATATTCTCTTCGTTTCTCGTTATATGCAGTTCTTAAAACATCGTCATCCCCATGTCTGTAATACTGTCTCAAATCACACCTAAGTTCCTTTCTGTATTGACTACATTCTTGGTCGAACCATGGGTCTGATATTCCTTTTCCTACTGTTATCGTTTTCTTCATACATAAACAAGTACCGAGCAACGCTTCGTTAAATATCTGAAGAGCTTCGTTAATGTCAGTATTTATTTATTAAAGAGGATGCTGTCCCTAAACTGCTTTTAAATTCATTAGACGTAATATTCTTCTTAAAATCTTCAAATTTGTTTTGGTCCTAGACAATTTTTTCAAGCTTAAAACTGCTCACTTTTACGTTTGCTTCCTCATCAACATTAACCTGTGAGTTAAACACAACTTCAACAGGCATGTGTTTTGATTCAATTTTGGGACGAACATTCAGTGAAACACAAAACTTCAACAAACATCGTGACACAATAGCGTAGTCAATAATACTACATCCGTCTGGTGACACATATGTATAGTGACCAAAATCCTTATCATTCTTGACAGCGCCATTCAAAATAAAAAGATCAAAACAGCCACAAACATTCAATAAACAATTACCAAAATCATTTATAACCTTATCTTTTGTAGTACGGCTTAATTCCCGTTCATCGTCATCTTTCAGTGGCACACCTTCACTCAAATCATCACCCCCTTCTTTCCCATTCAACCCCCCAGTGCGTGCATTGAAATCCCCAATCAAGAGAAAAGGCACATTTCCAAAAGATTCAAACAAATCCATTATGCATTGCTCTATAATCGCGATACCATTAGATAAATCAGTGTTGCGGTAATAATCAGAAGAGCTAGGAGGTACATATGCACCGACTAGCATCACTGGTGTGTCTGTGCCAAAAATATCTTTGGACAGTTTCAACACAATTATGTTATCGTATTCAGTCTTCACTTGTTCAACGTACAGTGAAAACTGTTTCTTGACAAGGAGCGCTAAACCTCCCGATAACCTTGCTGTAATGCCATCGGACAGTTTGATACCTGGTACAATAAAAGCGTCATAGTTTGGAAATAAGTGATCAGGAAAATGGGTGGAAAAAGTTTCAACGAGTAAACAAAAATCAAAGTCTTTTAAATAAGAGCGTAATTCATGGTCAAACACACGGGAAATACCTTCAATATTATAAGCTACGAACTTAATGTTTTTCGTGACATGGGTCCGGCCGTATCCCTATAAGCTGGCCTGCTTGGCATTTCCACCTGCCACTTCATGAATGGTGGTTTGCCGTTTGGAGGCAGAGTTGGTGCAGGAGGCGCTTCTTGATCGGGTTGCAGGCTGTGAAGCTTTGCCCGTAGAACTGCGTCTCTCACACTTCTTTGTGGTTTTGTCATCATTCCTCTGTTCCGTGTTTGATCGCACTGTGTGTGGTTTTGTGGGTTTGCCAGTGTCAGTCTTACTGTTTGCTTTATTTGCAATCGTTTTTGTGTCCTTGGCTGTCAGCGGTGCTGTCGATTTGTCATCGTCTGGGTTATGTGTTGTATGTTGAAGTTCAGATTCAGATCTGTGTATGTCAGTGGAGTCAGTGATCAGATTATATGTGGATTCATTGATTTCCTCATTGTCAGCAGTCTCTGTCTCTGTGTGAAAGTCAATCGTGTTTAGTTCCTTTCCCCCTGTCATGTTGTCTACACTGTCGGTACTATGTAACACACATGCACTGTCATCTGTACGATTTCCGATTATCCCTCTCTTTGTTAAGTTCATTTCTTCACAGTTATTTCGTAGATCTTTCGTACTGTCTTCAACACGATTCAGATCACTCAACACCCCAGTGTCTGAAGTGACACAATTTTGAACTTTCTCTATACCGACTTCAACAAGATTTGAGTTCTTTCCTGTCACACAGTCCATGTCGGCATTGTTCTGTTCTTCCTCTGTGCTGATTTCAACTTGACTTGAGTCCCTCTGTTTACTGTTGTCTGTGCAAGTATCACCGTTTGTATCGTACACAACGTGGTCTGTGTTTTCACATCGATCTGTCATGTCATTCTCTGTTGTACCCTGAGTTTTAACAGTGTGACAGGTGTTGTTAATGTTCTGCTGAACAAGCTCAGAGAGAGAGAGAGAGAGAGAGAGAGAGAGAGAGAGAGAGCAGACACAAAGAATGACGAACAGGACAAAGACCAGTACTAATGTGACGCCCGCCCTCTTCGTAAGCCCCCGGGCGGCGAAACGAATCGTTTACGACCGGCATAAAATCTGATTTAATGGACAAAATCCATTGGTCGTGTGTCTGCGTATATCAGTTTTTGTTTGTATAATACAAAGGCTTATAAATATTGTGCTCTCTCTCTCTCTCTCTCTCTCTCTCTCTCTCTCTCTCTGTTGTGTACCTTCTATGTTAATGCTAAATGCCATGCCTTGCTTCTCCCTCCCGCTCCCCCCCCTCCCTCACTCTGTCTGTCATTGCTTTTTTTTTTAACTCTCTCCCTCACTCTCTCTCCTTCTCCCTCTCTCTCTCTCTCTCTCTCTCTCTCGGAGTTGAGCACTGCAGGGGAAAGAGAGAGAAAGAAAGAGAGAGAGACAGCAGAGAGAGAGAGAGAGTAGAGAGACAGAGAAAGAGAGAGAGAGAGAGAGAGAGAGTAGAGAGAGAGTACAGAGAGAGAGTACAGACACAGAGAGACAGAGAGAGAGAGAGAGGAAGCGAGAGAGAGACAAAGAGAGAGAGACAGTGACAGAGAGAGAAGAACGAACGAACGAATCTTTTTTAATGAGGGAAAAAGCGGAATAAGCACAAAATGGCTTTTTTTTACATCCGGCCCTCAACAAAGGGAAATACATATAAAATGCAATAATAACATCAGCAAAACTAATCTAGAATTAAAGTAAACATACATAAACGCTATAAATAGACAGAGGAAATGGTTAACACAAAAGAACAGACGACAATCAATGCCTGGAAGAGAGAGGAGAGAGAGAGAGAGAGAGAGAGAGAGAGAGAGAGAGAGAGAGAGAGAGAGACAGAGACAGAGAGACAGACAGACAGAGAGAGAGAGAGAGAGAGAGACAGAGACAGAGACAGAGACAGAGAGACAGAGAGAGAAACAGATGGGAGGGGAGGGGTCATCATATATAGTTCATGAAAAAATGGTTATTGGAAGATAGATAAATATATATAATAAACATTATCACAACAATAAAATTATAACACATTTCTGGAAAAAGAAAAAAAAAAATCATTGAACAGGCACCCCAACCTGTAAGCAAAGACAAAAATTTACACTTGACAAGCAGCACCTTTGGAACAATAGATGAAAGAGACCAGTACAGAGAGAGAGAGAGAGACAGACAGACAGACAGACAGAGGGAGAGAGAGAGTGAGAGAGACAGAGAGAGAGAGAGAGAGTTTAAGAGCATGAATTGGAAAATTCAGTCATTAGCTGGGTATGAAGTGCCCTTTTAAAGCTATATATGCTGGCATGAACATCAAGAGAGGGTGAAATGCGGTTCCACAAGAAGCCGCCAGAGTAGTGAAGACTGGTTTTAAACATATCTATTCTTGGACGGGGTATTACAATTTTATGAAAATGGCGATTTTCATTCAATCTAAATTTCTCTGTAATTGAAGGGGGAGCACGACCCGAAAGAATCTTAAACATGAATAAAGCTTTATTGAATTTAAGCTTCAAGTTTAATGGTAAAATATCCAGATCTGTATAGTCAGAGTATGATAACGTAACCGATTTTAACAAAACTAATTTCAGGGAACGTCTATAAAGACTAAACAAAGGTTTGAGTATATGATTACTTGCTGAATCCCAAATTGTAGATGCATAATTTATATGGGATTCAATATAAGCGTGAAAAAATATTTTACGTGAATGAAGAGAGAGAGAGAGAGAGAGACAGAGGAGAGAGAGAGAGAGAGAGAGAGAGAGAGAGAGAGAGAGAGGAAGCATCCATTCCAGGTGCCAAAGTCCGGACACAGATTCCCTATAAACTCTCAGAAAAGGTCACAGAGATACGCTCGCCATCTCTGTCGAACTAAACACACACTGAACACGCGGACATCTTTACGCACATGAAACAGTCCCCTTATCCCCCCAAAACGCTGCCGACGTATATCCTTTACCCCGACCAGACCACGGACTAACTGCGGCAGAGGAGAAAAAGCCTTTGATATGAGAATTCTCCTTTACTCTCCCCTCCTTATTTGTGACCTTCCACCACCAAATGAGTCGCTTGTCATGGTTACGCGTTTCCAAGATATATATATATATTATCACTCAAAGTATTTTTTTCTGCTCTTTTCAATGGTAAAAAACATTTCTAAATCGGGCTTTTAGTTTTCAAGATACAGTGTTTTGAAGATGGTAACCCTCTGAGAAGCGCTTTTGAGAAAATGAACAACAACAGATGCACACATTCAGCATAATATTAACATGCTAGGTGTTTTAAAATGTCATTTTACTACAGAAAGCAGTCAAATACAAGCAGTTCACTTAGTGCATTTTGTGCAGGACAACTTATAGTATCAGCTAAGGTCCAAATCTGAAAATCGACTCCTGACACCCCCTACTGCCTATTTTGGCTGCTAACTGAAAACCCGGAGAGATGACACGCGACTCATTCCGTGGTGGAAGGCCGCATTTGTCGGTATCCTTTTTTTTTTTTTTTTTTTTTGCAGTCCCAACCTCTGCGCCACCTCAGAGGCAGTGCACCCACGCCGCTCATTCCGACACCCCGTCCACAGCCACAGCCCGGCCGGCCCCGCCGCAGCCCCGGCACCGGCCATCCACAGGGAGCAGTCAATGTCAAGTCGTCAAGAGGCAACCCACCGGAGGAGAAACTGCACTGCTGCCGAGTCACTTCGGTGGTGTTCAGTGGCGCCTGTTCTGATCTAACATACGCAGGACACCACCTACTAAGCCCCCTACTGACGACAATAATTGCTTAGTCGCGGAGCCGGCGTGAGTGAGCTCTCCCTCCGGAGGGCGTTGTCGGTATCCTTCATCAGTGTCATATACGTGTACACGCTAACAGAACACCAGACGAGATTTAATGAAAGGGAAATCGAATCAAATCATATTGCTTTAAGCCTTGCCGACCACAGCAGCCATGTCAGGGGTGAAACACTAAAACAACAACAACAACAAAATGAGAACATCAAAATGCAAATTTTAAAAAAGAAACGGCATTAGTTCCCCCACACAATACAGACAAACAGATTAAGGACAAAATACAATGCATTTCAGACCTCTTGAGGGTGACATGCATTGTGTTTTGTCCTGCAATCTGCTTGTGTTGTGTGGTGGAACTATTACTGCTTCTTTTTAAAATTTGTTTCGTTTTTTTTCCCTCAGTAGCCTCGTTTTGAAATTAAAATGCAAAGTATTAAACTCAATACGTTATTCATTTACGTCAAAAGACCTGCAAATAAAGAAAAAGAGTCTGTCACACTCAAATCAAATCTTCTTAAAAACATCGGTTTCTTTCAAAAACTCGAAAATCTAATCCTGGGGAAACAAATCCAGGAACAAGGTCTTCATTGAGCTTGCCGTCGAGTGTTTATGACCGACATCATGTAGCTCCCTACATTCAATTAGATTGTGTCTAATGCTGAGACGTTCATCACATGGTTGTGGTGGTAGAGGGTTAGGGTGGGATTACGGGGGTGTGAAGGGGGGGGGGGAGTAAGAGTGGTGATGGTGGTGGGAGGTGGTGGTGGTGCAAAATGGTACTGAAAGGAAAATGGTGAAGATCTCTACAGTGGGGCTTGTGTGGAGCAGAACATACCTGTGTTATGTCTTAAAGTGATTGGGACTTCAAGGAAATGTACACTGTCTGAGGGTTTAGCAGACTTAAAGCCTTCTTTTTTATCCTGCCACGGGCATATCATAGAAAGTCTATCATTTGTGAGGGAGGGAGGGAGGAAGAGAGAGAGAGAGAGAAAGAGAGAGAGTGTATGTGTGTGTGTATGTGTGTGTGTGTATGTGTGTGTGTGTATGTGTGTGTGTGTATGTGTGTGTGTGTGCGCGTGTGTGTGCGTGTGTGTGTGTGCGTGCGTGTGTGTGTGCGTGTGTGTGTGTGTGGAGAGAGAGAGAGAGAGAGAGACAAAGACACACACACACAACACACACACACACACACACACACACACACACACACACACACGCACATACACACACACACAGAAAAGAGACAGACATACAGACAGACAGACAGGCAGAAAGAGAGACAGACAGACAGACAGACAGACAGAGAGACAGAGACAGAAGAGAGAAAGAGTGAGACAGAGACAGAAACAGAGATACAGAGAGATAGAGAGAGACAGACAGTCAGACAGAGAGAGAGAGAGACAGAGACACCAGAGAGAGAGAGAAGAGAGAGAGGAGAGACAGTGAGAGAGAGAGGAGAGAGAGAGAAAAAGAGAGAGAGACAAAGACAGAGAGACAGAGACAGAGACAGAGAGAAAGGCAGAACCACCCACTCAGGACGCCAAACAACATAAACGCCAAGAGACACAGCTTCCAACAAACAATGAGGGGAAAAGTCCCGCTGCCATCTCCATCAAGATAAAACATACCGAACAACTGGACATCTTTACATTCGTGAAACACACTCCCTTTACCCCCAACGGCACTGACACCATCATTCTCCCCCCCCCCCCCCCCCCCCCCCTGGCCAGACCACGGCCAAATACAGCACAACTAGCTTCCTACAAACGATGAGGGAAAAGTCCCCACAGCTGCATCAAGCTCAACACACACTGCACATCTGGACATCTTTACAGTCATGAAACCCACTCCCTTTATCCCCCCACACAGCGTTGACACCACCCGTCACCCCCCCCCCCCCCGCCCCCCCGCCCCCCCCCCCTCCGGGCCGGCCAGGCCAGGCCATGGCCAAATACAGCCAAACAGACAGCCTGGAAAAGCCTCTACTACAGACCTCCCCCCCCCCCTCCCCACCCCTGATTTGTCGATATACTTCACGATGCAATGATGTCCTTACTTCTTGTACCAACAGGACGTCAGCGCCGATTTCCTGGGGATGGGGTGGGGGGGAGGTGTGTGGGGGGTGGGGGGTGGGGAGGTAAAGTTAGGGATGAGAGCGTACGGGTGTGGGGGTTGGGGGTAGGGTGGTGGTGATGGTGATGGTGATGGTGGCGAGGAAGGAGGCAGGACAGTGGAAGTGGGGAGGGAGATGGAGAAAGAGAGACTCATGGTGAAGGATGTGTTAATGAAGTTGATCATACCAACGCGTGTTCCTCTAAGTTGCTGGGGACTGAAAAGAAATGGTGCGTTGCCAGGGGAAACATGAAGTAAAGCTTGTTTACCATTCTTCTTTGGACTTCTTATTGGGCCCTCTACAGAAGTCTCTTGCTTTCAAAAGAGAGAGCGAGAGAGAGAGAGAGAGAGAGAGAGAGAGAGAAAGAGAAAGAGAAGAGAGAAAAGAGAGACGAAGAGAGACAGAGAGACAGAGACAGAGACAGACACAGAGCGAGAGAGAGAGGCGGAGAGAGAGAGCGAGAGAGAGAGACAGAGAGAGAGAGAGAAAGAGAAAGAGAGAGAGAGAGACAGAGACAGAGAAAGAGTGGCGGAGAGAGAGAGAGAGAGAGAGAGAGAGAGAGAGAGAGGAGCGAGAGAGAGAGGGGAGAAGAGAGAAAGAGAAGAGAAGAGACAGAGACAGAGACAGAGAGACAGAGAGAGAGAGGCGGAGAAGAGAGAGAGAGATTGACTGATATTGATTGATTGATTGATCTTTAATACACAAGGATGGAGATTTTAGGCCAAAGCCTAGTCTTACAATCTGTCCTTGTCATGCATACATTATTTCAGCACATATCATTCATACTGACAATTCAACATAACAACATGGTAATCTAATTCTACAATGATAAGCAAACAATTCATAAAAGCACTAATGAGATGGGGGATGGTAAAACAGAAGGAAACTTACAAACAAACAAACAAGACTACAGAGAGAGAGGTCAGAGGAGGGTGGGAAGAGAGAATGGTAGATAGGGGGAGGAGAAAAGGGATGGTAGACAGAGTGGGAGTGGGGATGAGCGATTTTAACGGAGTAGGTTTTATGTTTAGACGATTTATTCAAAGTATGGTTCACAGAAGACTTTGCAAATGGGCACTAATCATTGTAATTGAATAATTTAATTACTGAGACATAAAATGTTTATGCAAATGTTCCTGGAAAAGTTTTAAAGTATTCATGTTTTGTAGATTCGGTGGAAGTGAGTTCCAGACATATGGTCCAGAGTAAACTAGGTTTGTTTTGTATAGATCAATGCGTGGGTAGGGAAGAAGGAATTTCGTCGAGCCAGAAGAGCTGTTCGATCTTGTAAAAAGGGCATTGATATAACATGGCATAGTATCTGTCAAGATTGTAAACATAAATGATGCCTTGTTGAATTCCAATTGCCTATTCAGAGGAAGTATGTTCAGCGCTTTTAGTTTTTCGTCTGTTGTTAGAGATACAGCTGGATGGAGTAGCTTTGCTGCACGTCTATGGAGAGAATTCAGCCTTTTTTGGTGGACGTCACTACTGCCGTCCCACACTGTTGAGGCGTAATTGATACGTGACATTATGTGTGCATTGAAGAAAGTTTAAGCACATTACTGTTGAAGTAGCGCTTTAATTGAGATAACAGGAAAAGGTTTTGAGACTACCTTGCAAACGTTATTGAGATGAGATTGCCATTTCAATTCTTTATCTATCGTTAACCCTAAAACACGATGCTCGTCTACCTGCTCGATAGAAGTGCCATTCAACTGAAGTTTTAGGCAAAGAGGAGTCAACTGGTGTTTTTGGCGGGTAGCTATAATCATAGATTTGGTTTTGGCTGGGTGTATGACCATTGAGTTTGAATGACACCAGTCTGACACGTCGTTTAGACTTTCCTGGAGAGAAGTTTCTATTGTCTGTAGATCACTACCATTCGTTTGGAGTGACGAGTCATCAGCAAATAAATCTGTCGTGATCTTTTCATCTGATACGGACAATGGTAAATCATTGATGAAGATGCAGAATAGTAGGGGGCCTAGTACAGAGCCCTGTGGGACTCCATGTCTGACGAAGTCTGAAGCGGAAGTTTTGCCATTAAGCACCACATACTGAGTCCTATCGTTCAAGTATGATTGGAATAATGAGATTGTCGGGGTATGGTTCAAGTAGACAGATAGTTTCTTTAGAAGAATGGAATGATCAACAAGATCAAACGCCTTTTTGAAGTCAAGAAAGACAACCCCTGTCATTTGTGATTGGTTCATATTTGAAAGCCATGAGTCACACATTCGTGATAATGCTGTGTGGCAGGAATGATTAGATCGGAATCCAGATTGGAGTGGGTGAAATAGTTTGTTTTTCTCCATGAACTGAGATACGTGTGTGTGTATGTGTCTTTCAAGGGGTTTGGATAGAATCGAAAGTAAGGATATAGGTCTGAAATTATTTGGATCCGACAAATCATTTGATTTTGGAAGGGGGATCACTTTGGCGTTTTTGAACGCCTGAGGGAAAACATTAGTTTCAATGGATAAATTATATATGTATGTTAGAGACTCAACAATGTAAGGTAGAGCGAGTTTGAGAAGAAATGCGGGTATGTTATCAGGACCCATGGATTTTTTATTCTTTAATTGCGCTATGTGCATACCTACTTCATGTACAGCAAGAAGGGGGATTTTGACTGAGTTACTGGATCCAAGTTTTTGTTTGCAAAATGATATTAGGGAAGTCGGGCATGTATATTCATTTGGTGCTCTTATAGTCTGTGAAGCTTGAGTAAGGGTATCTGATAATGACAGAAAGTGGGTATTAAATTTGTCCGGGGTGATGTTTGTGCTTGAATTTTGTGAATCTGTACGCTTGTTGCGTACAATAGTATTTATTGCCCTCCACATTGGCGCTGTGGATTTTGCGTCCGTTATCATTTGACTGAAGTAGTCTCGTTTGGCTTTTTCAACTTCGTTTGAAACAAAGTTTCTCTGCTCTTTATATTCGTCAAACAAATTTGCTGCCTTGAGTTGGTCACGTAGTACCATTTCTTGCAGCAATTCTGGCGTTAACCACGGGTTCATCTGCGGATGCCTAACTCTTTTTTGATGTAACGGCGCGTGTTTATTTATGATGGTGAGGAATGTTTGGTACCAGAAGGACAGTGCATCATTGACGTCTGAGTAATTATAAGTTAAGTGAAATGGGGAAATGTTTAAGTCATAGAGGTATGCTGCTTCATTGAACTGACTTCATTAAAGAGAGAGAGAGAGAGAGAGAGAGAGAGAGAGAGAGAGACAGACAGACAGACAGACAGACAGACAGACAGACAGACAGACAGACAGACAGACACAGAGGGAAGTCTAAGCATAAGAAAAGGTTTTTTTTTCCTAATCTTTCCCACTGTGAAGAAAAAAAAGCAGCAAGTAGGCGATTTGAAACATAAATGAACAAAGAACAAGAGACTGAGAATGAGAGAGATGGGAAAGACAGAGAGAGACACAGAGACTGAGAGAGAGAGAGAGAGAGAGAGAGAGAGAGAGGGGGGAAGGAGGGAGGGAGGGAGAGGTAAGAGGCAGGAAAACAGGAGTGACAGGGAGATGGGGGAAGAGATATATAGTGAAGGATGTGTTAAGCTGATCATACCAACATAAGTCCCTAAGTGGCTGGGGAGTTGAGAGATAAGGTATTTGGTCAACAGACAAAGATCATTTGTACTCCTGCTTTGGGCATATTATTGGGCTTTCCATGGATGTCTATTGTTTCTGAGAGAGAGAGAGAGAGAGAGAGAGAGAGAGAGAGAGAGAGAGAGAGAGAGACAGACAGACAAGAGACACAGACACAGAGAAACCATCCACTCACGGTTCCAAACAACACAAATGCCCCACAACAGCTTCCCACATTCACTGAAGAATAGTCCCCGCTGCTGCCTCCATCGAGCTAAAAACACATGGAACAACTGGACATCTTGACATTCAATGAAACACACTCCATTCATTCTCCTAACGGCGCTGACACCATTATTCGCTCTGGACAGATGACGGCCAAATACGGCGGAGTAGACTTTCTTTCTTTCTTTGGCGTTCGACAGCTACGCCGTCAGGGTCTAAGCCCGAGGGATACCACAAAATCGGACGTCCGGCGAAGATCAGCTGCCGTCCCCCAGAGCTTGGTGTTCAGGTCGGCACCCCTGGGCCAGGACTGATGCCGCGTCTCCTCGTGTAGGGGGGCAGTCTTGGAGAATCTGGGATGGGGTCTGGTCAGCCTTGGCCGCAATCACACAGGGATGTGGCTGCCACTCCAATCCTCTTCAGGTGTGCTCGGAGGCCGCAGTGTCCTGTGCGAAGGCGGTAGATTGTAGTCTGGTGCCTCCTCTCCAGTCCTGATGGGATCCTGGTGCGCCTGGCGGAGTAGACAACCTGGAAAAACCTCTTATAACCCTTGACTTGTCGATATCCTTTGCGGAACAGTGATCTCTTTATGTTCTTACCCGAACGGACTAGTAGCAGCAGGGGCGGTAGGGATAGGGGTCAGAGCAAAAGAGAGTGGAGGGTGAGGGTAGGGGTGGTGTTGGTGGTTGTGAGGTGGGCGGCAGGAAAACAGCAGTGGGAGAGAGAGAGAGGAAGAGATTTGTGGCTAAGAACGTGTTCAGCTGATCAAACTAAGGTATGTTCCTTAAGTGGCTGGGGATTTGAGAGAAAATGTGTGCACTCGCTAGGAGCGGAACAGACTTAAAAGATCGTTTCTCATTTTGCTTCGGGCATGTGTTAAGCTTTCCATGAAGTTTTGTGCTAAGAACGTGTCAGCGACAAAAAGGATGTAAGAGGGGGGATTTGAGAGAAAAATGTGAGCACTCGCTAGGACGGAACAGACAAACGATCGTTACTCAGATCGGCAGAGAAAGCTGTCCATGAAGACTTGTGTGAAAAGAGAGATGAGAGAGAGAGAGACGAGAGAGGAGAGAGGAGAGAGAGAACAGACAACAGACGACGGACGACAGGACGCAGACGACAACGACAGAAACAGAAGACAACAGACAGACAGACAGAGACTAAACAAGATACAGAACCACTTGTTAAAGTATACCAGACAACACAACACTACACTGGATTCGCTAAAAACAAAACAAAAACAACAGACAAAGAACTTCAGCTCACCCACATTGTCCAACTAACATAAACACACTGCAACTGGACAGCTTTAACACTGACGAAACACGCTCCTTTATCTCCAAAATGATGTGGCACGTCATTCATCCTGCCACCCCCACCACTGTGGCAATACGCGAGTACACAGCCTGAAAGTCTTATGCCCCCCCCCCTCCCTCCCCCCCCCCCCCCCCCCCCCCCCGATTCCCTGCCATCCACCCGTCCACCCCTCCTAATTTGTCCATATCTTTCACGAGACAATGTGATCGTAGGACTGCACTGGGAGGGTATTTGAAAATAAGGATTGGAGTAGGTGGATGGGGAGGGGAGGGAGGGGGGGGGGGCGGGGAGGAGTGTGGAAGGTGGAAATAGTTATGTGAGTGGTGGTGGTGGTGGTGGTGGTGGTGGTGGTGAGGGAAGGAATGGGAGTGGGGAGGAGAGAGTGGAAGATATTTACAGCTGAGGATAGGTAAAGTAAATTCAACATCCATATGCGCGTAAGGTGCGTAGGGGTGAATAAATGTATTTTGTCTGAGAACAAAACATGACAGTGATCATTTTTCATCCTGCTTTGGCCTTATTTTTCAGTTTTTTTTAAAAAGAACTCTATTGTTGTTCAAGGGTCACGAGAGAGGGGAGAGAGAGAGAGAGAGAGAGAGAGAGAGAGAGAGAGAGAGAGAGAGAGAGAGAGAAGAGAGATTCAGATAATTTATTCGTAATAGGCCATGGCCCCTAACGAAGGGGTGTGTGAACATACACAGCACAATAAGTATAAACAAATAATAATGAAACAAAAAGCAAATCGTTGTCACATGTTCAAGAAGAAACACTTTCTCTCAATTTAAAGGCTTTGTATAGAAACAATGAAAAATGTTTAGCAACTAAAGCAGAAGTGGAAGACAGAAGTAGGTTTAATTTAAACAAAGATGGCTGTCTATAATATTTAGGCTTGATGTACTTTTCTCTGATGTTTCTGAGAGCTGGACAGCACAGAACAAAATGTATTTCTGTTTCCTGTGACTCTCTACATAAAGGACACATCAAATCCCAAACATTATGCGTTCGATATCTAAGATAATGACAAGCTAATTCTGATATGCCTATTCTAAATTTTGCTGTTACATGCTTTAAATGTCTATCTATATCTATGTTCAAATAAGTTTTCAAGTTATGAGCATATGAAAAATTCCTATAAAAATCAAACCTATCACTATTATGAATATGGTCAGACCATTTCTGCCATCTGCAGTCCACCAGTCGCTGGCGAAAAAGTTGTAAAAAGCCTTTTATATTCTCGACTCCTTGGTTCAACCAGACGAATCCAAATCCATATTCAAACAAACAGAGTCGCACTTTTGTCACCCAGTTACTTTTACCTTTAGTATCTAAATCATACAACAAATTACACGCTTTACGAGGTATTCTGGTATCATCCATGTAAAGTAATTTCAGCCAGTATCGGATACATTTAACGGCAGAGACAATGTAAATAGGAAATCGATCAGTTTCGCCATAAATAAGATCATTTGGAGTACGTCTATCAACTCCTAGAAATTTCTTCAATGCGAAAACATGGACCGATTCACAGAAAGTAGCCGCTTTATCTAATCCCCATAACTCAGAGCCATATTGTACGATTGGCTGAACCTGGGTATCAAAAAGTTTGATAAATAATGTAAAAGATGAATTGTTAAGAACATGTAACTTTTTCATGATACAAATCAAAACATTTTTAGCCTTACTTGACAGGTCTTTGCATGCACCAACAAAACTCAAACGAGTTGAGAATAAAATACCCAAATATCTATAGGCATTGACAACTGGCATAGGATTACCGTCATACAACCATCTTTCTCGAGCACTTAAATATCCACCTTTACGGAATACTATAATATTGCTTTTATCCATATTCACTGTTAACTGCAGATATCTAGCAGCACGGTGTAAACTATTAAGTTGCGTTTGTAAACCTATAACAGTTTCTGACATCAAAATAACATCATCAGCCAATAAAAGGATAAACAATTCAAAAGCATCAAGCGAAAGTGAAGCACCATGTTTACCATTATTAATTACTTCAATTGCTAACTCGTTAATAAACAAAGAAAACAAAATGGGACTGCATGCATCGCCCTGTTTTACTCCTTTTGAACAGTTGATATAATCTGTAAGTTTTGATCCACAGCGGACCCTGATTTTTGCTCTATCATACATACTTCTAATACACTTATACAGTTTACCTCTAATACCATTTTTATGCAAGACTGGCCACAGAAGATTTCTGTTTATCGAATCAAAAGCTTTTTCGAAGTCTATGAAAGCTACATATAATTTTCTGTTATAAGAAAACTGCTTTTGTACAAGTGCAAGCAATGTGCAAACATGATCAATAGTCGAATAACCTTTTTTAAAGCCTGCTTGATGATCACCTGTAATGTTATTTTCTTCTATCCATTCCTGCAGTCTATGATTAATAATCATTCCAAACAATTTACTACTGATATCACAGAGGGAAATCCCTCTATAATTGCTGGGATTGTTAACATCGCCCTTCTTATAAAATGGCAGAATAATTGATTCAGTCCAATTATCCGGAAACGTACCACTATCAAATAATATATTAAACAATTTTAGAAAGAAGTTTACCACCTGGTTAGAAGAATGTTTGAATAATTCACCAATAGAGAGAGGTATATACAGAGAGAAGAGAGAGAGAGAGAGAGAGAGAGAGGAGAGAGAGAGAGAGAGAGAGAGAGAGAGAGAGAGAGAGAACGAACGAACGAACGGACGTTTCTTGAAACAAGGGAAAAACGTAAGCATAACAACATACTTTCTTTTATATTTTACCCTCAGTGAAGAAATTAAAAAAAGAATACTGTGAAACGTGCGATTTCGAAAGTAAATGAACAAGAGAGAGAGAGAGAGAGAGAGAGAGAGAGAAGAGAGACAGACACAGACAGACAGACAGACAGAGACAGAGGACAGTGAGACAGAGAGAGAGAGAGAGCGTGGAGAGAGAGACAGAGAGAGGAGAGAGAGGAGAGAGGAGAAGAGAGAGAGAGAGAGAGAGAGTGAGAGAGAGAGCAGAGACAGACAGACAGACAGACAGACAGACAGACAGAGATATTGGAAGAGATGGTCAACAGCCACAACGAAAACAAAAACAAAACAAAAAAAAGAAAAAAAGTAAGAAAGAAGACATACAAGAAAAGTTCAAATCAAAAGAAAACAAACCAAACTGGAGAAAAAAAAAAGCTAGCTAAAAATCAGGCAATCAAGCAACCAGGCAATCAACGCGCTATAAAGAAAGAGACAAACCTTTCCCACTACACCGCCAACGCAGACTCTGCAAAATGGGGGCTCAGGAAGTGGATTGGCTTTATCTCTGTAGTTTCCCACCAGCCCAACGATGGCTTCAGGTGCGTTACGACTTCCTGTTAGAACAGGAGTGGAGTGGAGTGTGTGTGTGTGCGTTGGTGTGTGTGTGTGTGTGTGTGTGTGTGTGTGTGTGTGTGTGTGTGTGTGTGTGTGTGTGTGTGTGTGAACACGCGCGCGCGCGCTAAGTATGGAGGTGCAGTAGTTTTTACGGTCGAGACAGACGAAAGAAGGATGCGACCAGTCCCGGATGCGTAGAACCATTATAGGAACGGCTTCAAAGCAGGGTGACCGACTGGACGCAGAATTTGAAACGAGAGTAAAAACAAAACACCAACCCCACCCCCACCCCCACCTCCCGAAAAAAAACAAAAAACAAACAAAAAAAAACAAGACTACTACGCCGCCAAACGAAGGAACACCATGTGGTATTTCTTTTTTTGTTTTTTGTTTTTATTTTTTTATTTTTTGCTGTCCCATCTTCTGTGCCACTTGAGCAGCGCTGCACCAACGCCGCTCAATCCGAGTTCCCGCCCACAGCCACAGCCCGGCACGTCCCGCCGCGGCCTCGGCACCAGCAATCCACAGCGAGCAGTCAATGTCAGGTCGTCAAGAGGCAACCCGTGGGAGGAGACACTGCACTGCTGCCGAATCACTTCGGTGGTGTTCAGTGGCGCCTGTTCTGATCTAACATACGCAAGACACCACCTACTAAGCCCCCTACTGACGACAATCATTGCTTAGTCGCGGAGCCGGCGTGAATGAGCTCTCCCTCCGGAGGGCGCCACCACGTCCGTCCAACGCAGCCCCCATCAATTTACCGATGCCGGTGACCCTCCAACCTCGGACAAAACGGCCGGGTCGGACAAAACGGCTGTAGCCGGCCGTTTTGTCCGACCCGGCCGTTTTGTCCGAGGTTGGACAAAACGGCCGGGTCGGACAAAACGGCCGGCTAAAACCCGGCTGTTTTGTCCGACTTTCAATTTTTTGTCGGACAAAACGGTCTGGTTGGACAAAACGGCCGGCTCTATGTAAGCGGCCGTTTTGTCCGATATATTTTTCAATTGTTCTTTGCCCAGTTCCACTGGCAAAGAAGTATAAATTCGTCGCGTTCTGTTTTTTTTTTTTTTTTCTTTTTCTTTTGTTTGTTTTTTCTGTCTGTCGCAAGGATATCTTCCGAACGGAAAGTCGGAGTCGTGTCAAACTTTGTGTGGTGGTGTGGCACAAGAATGGCAAGAGATCCGAACAAGAAGGTCATGACCTTGAAGTATGACCTTTGTAGGCCAATCAGGGTCAAGGTCAAGGTCGAAGGGATAGCTGGACCCTAAAAATTTGAGGGTGGGGAAATTTTTGTTGCAATCATGTATTCTGAACGGGTAGACAGAAGCAATTCAAATTTTATGTGATGTTGTGCCACCTTAGTTGGAAGATATTCCAAACAAATATGTCAAGGTCATGACCTTGGCGAATGACTTTGAAAACTGAAAACCTATTTTTAGCCATATCTCGAGCACTGAAAAACATAGGATCTTGAAACTTAGCATGGAGGTGATTTGGCTTATGGTGCATCCAAATATTGTAAACCGATCAAGGTCGTAATCTCTTCAAATTTTGTGTGGTGGTGTACCACATGAATGGCAAGAGATCCGAACAACAATATTCAAGGTCAAGGTCATGGCCTTTTTTTTTTCTGTCTGTCCCAAGGATATCTTCAGAACGGAAAGTCGGAGTCGCGTCAAACTTTGTGTGGTGGTGTGCCACATGAATGGCAAGAGATTGGAACAAGATGTGTGTGTGTGTGTGTGTGTGTGTGTGTGTGTGTGTGTGTGTGTGTGTGTGTGTGTGTGAGAGAGAGAGAGACAGACAGACAGACAGACAGACAGACAGAGACAGAGAGACAGAGAGAGACAGAGAGAGAGAGAGAGAGAGAGAGAGAGAGAATCTATAACTTCATGTGACTTATAAATGTCAGTGTGTGTCAACTACTCAGTGTGTGTGTGTGTGTGTGTGTGTGTGTGTGTGTGTGTGTGTGTGTGTGTGTGTGTGTGTGCACTGTGCACGTAAGTATGTGTGTGTGTGTGTGTGTGTGTGTGTGTGCGCGCGTGCATGCGTGCGTGCGTGCGTGTGTGCGTGTGTGTGTGTGTGTGTCCAAAAGTGAGGAAAGTACTTACAGTTGTGATGTAGCAGTGTGAAAGACACAGACAGTTACTGAATGAATGTCAGTGCGTGTCAGCTACTCGGTGCGGAGAGAGACAGACAGAAAGGTGGGGCTAAGATATGAGGGTAAAGGAAGGCGGGGGGGGGGGGGGGGGGGGGGGCGAAACGGGCAAAGAACATATCTGCCGTGCGGCGTTGCAGCCGCTCGGCGATGCGCTTGTTATTGCTGTGCCTAGTTCATGCTACAATTTGTACTTAGGCTTGCTCATGTTGCACTTAGCGTAATGTTTTATCCCACCTACATTCAAGTAAAGGGTGACGTCACCCACATTTTGTCGATCAGGAAGGATAAATCCCAACATGTTTTTTTAGGCGGAAATCGACCATTACACAGTGCTATTATCATGACTGTCAGTGAAGTTGGTCAGCTCTATATGCGTGTGTGTGTGTGGTGTGTGTGGGGGGGGGGGGGGAAGGCGGGGGGGTGGGGGGGGTGTTATGTCAAATAAATCGAAGTTTTGAATTATCATTCAAGAACAACTTTTAGCTCAAAAGGTAGATGAAAGACAGCCCTGTCTACACTGAAAAAGGCAATACTGCAAATACACAAAGAAGCAAGAAAACAGGAGGGGGTGGCTTAAATATATCTTTTCCAAATTTTTAAGGTCAAGGTTACGACCTTGACGGGTGACCTTCAAAACCGAAAATCTATTTTTAGCCATATCTCCGGCAGCGGTCAACATAGGAAGCTGAAACTTGGTATGAAGGTTGGTTGGTTTATTGCTCACCAAATATGACAAAGCAATTAAGGTCAAGGTAAAGGTCACAGACAACGTCAGACTCTCAAAATTGAGGGTGCGTCAATTGTTTGTCCCAAGACTCCAACGGTTTGACACAGTCACCTCAAATGTTGTATCGTGATGTGCCCCTGTCTCTCTCTGTTTCTGTCTGTCTGTCTGTCTGTCTGTCTGTCTGTCTGTCTGTCTGTCTGTCTCTCTCTCTCTCTCTCTCTCTCTCTCTCTCTCTCTCTCTCCTGCAGCCAAGTAAAGAAATCACGAGAATAAGACCCACTCGATAGTCATGGCCCCTGACAGCCAATGGTCAGCTTAAGACGCCAAACTGGCCACCTGGGGGCATGACGGCCGAATGGGTTTTTTCCATGTGATTTCTTTATTTGGGGGTAGACAGACAGGGAAAAAAAACAACAAAAGAGAAAAAAAGAAAAAAAACAGAACGCCACGAATTTATACTTCTTCGCCAGTGAAATATCGGACAAAACGGCCGCTTACTTAGAGCCGGCCGTTTTGTCCAACCAGGCCGTTTTGTCCGACAAAAAATTGAAAGTCGGACAAAACAGCCGGGTTTTAGCTGGCCGTTTTGTCCGACCCGGCCATTTTGTCCATCCTCGGACAAAACGGCCGGCTCGGACAAAACGGCCGGCTACAGACCCCAATGGAATCAAACAAAGGCCCTAGATGTGGAGAGGACATCGAAACTGAGTCACCATGAGAGCAGGGCATGAAGGGCCACAGAATTTGAGACTTTTTTTTACGCTGATTGATGAAAAAGAGGAAGATGAAGATGATGCTACGGATTTTCATTCCGGTCTGTGGCTGCATGACACGGCTGTACTCTACGGTTACTTTCATAATATACCCCGGCGTCAACAAGCCCCGAGAGATTTAGACACTTGCAGTGTTGTTCAGGAAATTTGAGCAACACTCTCAGAGACGCAATCATTTAGTGGATGAAACTCGACTGTGTAGTGTGGTCCCAGTCTTCCCAACTGAGCCCGCAGCAAACTCAACTCTGGGTAGGAGCCGGTCAGTGCAGAAAAATCCTACCTGCCTCCGATGGAATCGAATCCACGACCTCCCAGCCGGAAGTCCGCGACGCTAACCACTTCGCCAAGGCGGCTCTGTTCAGACATTGTTCTTTGTTCCTGGGTTTAGCGACGCAGTGATTCTGTTTTTAGTCTCATTATAGGAGCGTCAGACGACATGTGAAATAGCCAGCGTCTGACTTGGAGGACGCTGAGGTGTGCAAAATGTCCAGTTTTCCAGAAGGATGCGCAGCGGCCTATTTCAGAAGCATTTTTGACACCGATGTCTTTCAATTACTGTGTTGCTTTGCCTCCGTTTGTCTCCGTGGGGTCTCTTTCTGTGGGTCCTTGTGTTTAGCTAGACCTCTTCCAAAATGTCTGGTTGTCCAGAATGCATGCATAGCGGCCTATTTCAGAACTCGGAATTGACTCCTGTGTCTCTCCGATTTCTGTGTTGCTTTGCCTTCGTTTGTCTCCGTGGGGTCTCTTTCTGTCGATCCTTGCGCGGAGCTAGACCTTTTCCTGAAGAAAAACAACAAAAAAAAAAACCTCATGGGCAGATAATGCCTGATTTTTCCATAATAAACAGAAAAAGGTTTTCTCAGTTTATGGTTCAATCCAACAGATCTAGAGAGCAAAATATCTGATCTGAGCGCACGCAAGGAGAACAATGGGAACATCGACTGTCAGCGTTACAGGTGCCCCGTTTCATATCCGATTTTCCTCTCTGTGACGAACTGTTCAGCCGACTGATGGAACAACACTGCTTTTGGGCGTGCCCACTAACGGTATCTGTCCCATGGAAACGGCGAGTTCACTCAGGCTGAACTGTGAGCTCTAACACAGATTACCTCCCTTGAAGACATCGTCTATAGCCTCGGAGACTGACAGTTCTGATTACGTATTTGAAATACTAATACGCTTTTTTTTTTTTTTTAAAGTGTGTGTACCCACATTTTTTTTTCTCTCTCTCTGCTCCCTTTCTTTCTCTATCCTACGATCCCACCTCTATGTGTGTCTGTCTGTCTATCTGTCTCTCTTTCTCTCTGTCTCTCTGTGTGTATCTCTGTCTGTTTGTCTGTCTGTCTCTTTCTCTCTCTGCCTCTGTCTCTCTCTCTCTCTCTCTCTCTCTCTCTGTATCTCTCTCTGTTTGTCTGTCTGTCTGTCTGTCTGACTGTCTGTCTGTCAGTCTCTCTTCCTCTCTGTTTCTCTCTTCTTTTTTTTTAATTGGTCTGTCATTGAATGCATAATGCAACCCATTCATTTTCTGCTTCAGCAGATCCGTTTTTGACTGTCAAGAAGAAACGGGGTCCGGAAATAGATCATTTTCCC
>CM065723.1:12246067-12251067 GCA_033310375.1 Conus canariensis | reverse complement strand
CTTTTCTTTCAGATCGTTTTTTTTTTAGGAGCAGAGTGGAAAACCATATATACATACATTGATCGATAGCCTCGGGGAAGGAGGAGGGCGGAGGGGGGGGGGGGGGAAGAAGGGGAATGAATTACTGGGAGGTGACCATCCCAGAGGAGTCATAAACACAAAATGCACCGACAAGGCTTCTATTATCCATGCTGATAACAAGATATATATATTTATACAGAAAGTTGTGTGAAACGTCTGTTATCCACGCGGAGAGCACAATATAAAGGGAGGTTATTCACAGCATATTCAGTGCCGCTGAAGAGTTATAATCGATGGGGATGATAATTACTCGCTGACCTGTCAGCAGCAGAAAAAAAAAAAAAAAAAAAAAAAAAAAAAAAAACCGCCTCAAAATTTCATCGGGTTCTGTAGTTATTGATCAAACCTGTAGACACAAAGGCAGTCTTGACGCAAAATGAAACAATTGTTACATTGTTCTTATATCCAGAAGAAGAAGAAGAAGAAGAAAAGAAGAAGATGAAGAAGAAGAAAAAAAAAGAAGAAGAAGAAGAAGAAGAAGAAAAGAAGAAGATGATGAAGAAAAAAAGAAGAAGAAGAAGAAGAAAACAACAACAACAACAAAAACAACAATAACAACGACAAAACTCTGACATTTTTTGGTATATTATACACAAAACATTTAGCCATCTCATATCTATGTCTGTCCTAACTGCTGTTTTGTCGTATGTTTCGTGGCGATTGCTGATTTGTTACATTTTGCCCTGTATCAGGGTAGCGTGTGGCCAAAACAAAAACAGAAAAAACAAAACAAAACAAAACAAAAAACCTAAACAAACGATCAAGTCAGGCTTTATGTGATGCCCTTGTTACCTCTGACTATGAATTATATTTCACCTGCTTCTGCAGGTCTGTCTGTCTGTGAGCAAGAACACACAGACACACACAGAAACATGCGCGCGCGCACAGACAGACAAACAGACACACACACAGACAGACACACACGCAGACACACACAGGCACACACACAGACACACATAGACACAGACACACATAGACACACACACAGACACAGACAGACGACAGACAGACAGACAGACAGACAGACACACACACACACACACACACACACACGCCACACACACACACACAAACAACAAACACACCATCCTACTGAATCGATTTGAACAAGGCTGTCGACACTTAAGACAAAGCCTTTGAATCTGGTTCTGGAACCGGTTCCAAAGGTGGATGCAGCATGCCAAGATGCGTGGGTCTCTAGCGACCAATGCCCCCCCTTTTTTTTTTTTAAACTGGTCTAAAGCCTTCCTGTACGACGTGGGTCTTTAAGGACCCATTCCTTTTCTGAAGGTCTAAAGCCTTGCAGTATGACATGGGTCTTTAAGGACCCATTCCTTTTCTGAAGGTCTAAAGCCTTGCAGTATGACATGGGTGTCCAGGGACCCGTGCTTTTTTTTCTGAAGGACTACAACCTTGCCGTATGACGTGGATCTCCGCGGACCTATGCCGTTTCTGAAGGACTACAACCTTGCCGTATGACGTGGATCTCCAGGTTCCTATGCTTTTTCTGAAGGACTACAACCTTGCCGTATGACGTGGGACCTATGTCTTTTCTGAAGGACTACAACCTTGCCGTATGACGTGGATCTCAAGGGACCTATGCTTTTTCTGAAGGACTGCAACCTTGCCGTATGACGTGGGACCTATGTCTTTTCTGAAGGACTACAACCTTGCCGTATGACATGGGTATCCAGGGACCCATGCTTTTTTTTTCTGAAGGACTACAACCTTGCCGTACACTTGAGTCTCTCTCATTCTCTCTGACCCTCTCTTTCCCCTCCCCCTGTCTCTGTCTTCCTCCCTCCTCTCTTTCTCTCTCCCTCTCTCTCTCGCTCGCTCCCTCCCCCCCCCCTCTCTCTCTCTTCTCTGTCCCTCGTTCCCTCTCACTCTCTCTTCCTCCCCCCTCTACACCCCCCCCTCCTCCCTGTCTGTCTGTCAGTCTCTCTCTCTCTCTCGTGGAAAGGATCTGTCAAAGCAGTCTAGTTCATTCTCTCTCTGTGGATTCACCATTTGTACCACACCCCCCGCTCTCCCTCAGAACAGGCATTGAAGGGTTTTGCTGTTAACTGGAGAAGGTCGAAGGGAGGTAAACCAAACTGTCATCATTACTAAGAGATTTCAAATACCGCACCCCCCCCCCCCCCCCCTCCATCCTTCAGCCTGTCTGTCTGTCTGTCTCACTCTTGTGATTTTATTTGACTGTTTTGTTTTCAGAGTAACTGATATATCTCTGGACCTCGTTTCCTGTTGGCGTTCGCGAAACGGGGTCTACTACGAAAAGAAAACAGGTAACTGCGTTCTACACTTTTTCTCTCCCTTCCTCTTTCCGTCCCACCCTCTCTCTCTCTCTCTCTCCCTCTCTCTTCCCACAACTCTCCCATTCTCCAGCCACCGCACTGCAACTCTCTCTGTGTCTAACTTTCCTGTCTGCCTTTCTCACTCCCTTTATCTCTCCTTATGATGAGGAGGTAACTCTGACCCTCAAATACTGTTACTTCTTTCTCCGTCTCCCCCCCAACACACACACACACACACACACACACACACACACACACACACACACACACACACACACACACATATCTTGTTATCCAGTTCCACGGGGAATACAATAGTTCTCTGTGTTGTGGTGCAAATTCTATTTTATATGATTAGATACATATGTTCATGTTTATGAATTGACAGATTCTCTCTCTCTCTCTCTCTCTCTCTCTCTCTCTCTCTCTCTCTCTCTCTCTCTCTTATTCAGTTAACTGTGTCGTTTTTAAAGAAAATGATAGAGTTCTGGACCGTCTTTCGTACTTATATCCATGAAAAGGATATGAAGAGGCGCAAAATAAATAACTGCATTCTACTCTCTCTCTCTCTCTCTCTCTCTCTCTCTCTCTCTCTCTCTCTCTCCGTTCCCCCTCCCCTGAGCAATACCGTGTCCTATGGCAAAGGCACGAATGCCTTGCTTTTCTGTACGCTTTTCTGTGCATCGAGTACCACGGCTGGAAAGATCTTCCTCTCAGACGCTCTTCGGCAGATGCTGAGTGTGAGGCCAGTCCATGCACTGATGTTGTCCTCCCAACTCTTTCTCTGTCTTCCTCTCCTTCTGCCTACTCGCACGTTCCTTGTAGAATGGTTTTGGTAAGTCCTATTGATCATGGTACCATGACCATACCACCTCATTTTCCTTCTTTTCATTGTGGATAGTACAGTATGTCTTCGTATGGTCCAATGGCTTGTCTCACTCTGGTCTGGACCTTCAAGTTAGTAATGTGATCTTCGTATGAGATGCTAAGGATCTCGAGGAAGCATCTCATCTCTAAAACCTGAATACTTCTCTCAAAATCAGCGGTCACCAACCAACAAACTTTAGCAGTCCATGACTGTTGAGAAGCAGTTTATTCTCCTGGCTTTTTACATCATTGTACAGTGAATTTTCTTTTTGTCTAAAATTAACCATTTTCACACTTAGTGTACCGTGTACTGTGTACTGGACACCAAACCCAGTGAGGCTACGGTGAGAGTTTTGCTCTTTGTTATGAAGACAAGGTTTAAAAAAAAAAACAAAAACAAAAAAAAAACACCGCATGCTTTGAAAACACGGGCACTTTCCTTTATCATACAGAAATTCTCAATAAATGGCTTCAGAACTGATCAAGATTCCGGACATTCAAATAGAACAACTTCATATCAAGTCGCGTTGAGACATGATGGAATATACAACAAATAGCAATCAACGATACAATAGCTGTTGTTTCAATTAAAGGAAAAAATCAAACAAAACAAACAAACACAAATGCCTCCGAAAAACAACAACAAAAAACAAACAAACAAACAAACAAACAAACCAAACCAAACACAACAACAACAACAAAAAAGTGCCTGCCCACGTTCTCTGTGCTTATTGTTTGTTTGGGTGTTTGCTGTGGAATAACTGATTATTGTTTTGATGTGTATGGCTTTTTTATTGTATTAAATGTTACTGGGTTTTTTTTCTTTGTCAGGAAAACCAAAGACATATGACTTCGTCCCCGTTTCTCTTTGCTACCTTCTCCTAACAGCGAAATGGAATCATTCATTCGTGTTTTGTAACCCTTTTCCTATCCCCTGTTCTCTCTCTCTCTCTCTCTCTCTCTCTCTCTCTCTCTCTCTCTCTCTCTCTCTCTCTCTCTCTCCACACACACACACACACACACACACACACACATCTTTTTACGTTTTTTCTCTTTCATCATGATTTCACAACATTGTGACAACACACACACACACCACATACATACACACACGCGCGCGCGCCGCATGCACGCACGCACGGACACACACACACACACACACACACACACACACACACACACACACACACACACACACACACCACAGACACATGCGCACCGCGCACATGCGCACCTTTTACCCACCCTAAAAAAAAGTCCTCAAACCAGCCATCGATAAAACACATGAAACAAATATTAGGAAAATAACACATGAAATATTCAAGTACAAGAAAATACATCGTATAACCAACTGGAAGATGTATTATCTATCATCTACCATCATACTGGTTTTCAAAGGAATTTAAAGTAACTCCGCTGGTTAACATAGACAAGCAAATTTCGAGACAAAACACGATGCGTTTCGACCTCTTAGGTCTTCTTCAGGCAAGATAAATAATATTCAGCATAATGAAAACGAACGAGCCATCACTTCTCTTTTCCATTTCGGCGCAAGATGGGCTTGAACGAAAGTTTTCATGCAACGCAAAATTTGTTTCAGTTTCCACCGGCAGTCATCATACTTTGAAACCACAACTACACTGATTTCAATTCTATTTTGTTGTTGTTGAAAGATTACTGGCAAGATTTCATTGACGACATAAACTAGTATCTGAAACTTCTTTGGCCCATGTTTTGTTCTGCACGCTCCAAGAA
>CM065723.1:12204226-12213467 GCA_033310375.1 Conus canariensis | reverse complement strand
CCCCCCCCCATGGAAATTAAAGCATTTTTAAAATACCTTTCAATGCATAAACCCCCATTGTATTTTAAAATAAAAAAAAATGCCCCTCCCATTTCCGAGAAAAGTTTTGGTCTTCAATAACCCCCACGTGACAGTTTTTTTAACATCATGATATCTTTTTTTTTGCACTTTTTTCCCAAAAACGTTCTCCCACCACTCGATTTTTTTCAGGGGTGTTATGAGTTTGTGGGGTGGGGGGTTTTGGTTTGGTGTGTGGTGTGGTGTGTGTGTGTGTGTGTGTTGCGCCCCTTGGGGGGGCGTGCGTGCGTGCGTGCGTGTTGTGCGTGTGTTGTGCGTGCGTGCGCGCGTGTGCGTGCATGCAAAACGTGTGTGTTTTGTGTTTTAAGAGAGAGAGAGAGAGAGAGAGAGAGAGAGAGAGACAGGACCCCAGACACAGAGACAGAATGGGCTGTGCGGGGTTGTTTTGAAAAAAGTCCGGGGTTTAAAACCAAAAATGTGTGCTCGTGTGAGCATGGGGGGGGTAAAACAAATTTTTTTAAAGGGGGGGGGAGGGGGAAAGGGGCATGTTTTGCTTAAAATATTTTGTGCGTGTTGTGTGGGGGGTTTTGTGTGTGTGTGGTGTGTGTTTTTTGTGTTGTCCCCCTGTGTCTGTTGTGTTTTTTTTTTGAGTTGTGTGCTTACGTTTTGGGTGTGACAAGCATGTTGTGTGTTGAGTTTTTTGTGTGTGTGCGCGCAAAAGGGGGGCGTACATGCTTGGGGTTGTGTGCGAGCGCGCGCGGGGGGCGCGTGGGGGTTGTGGCGCCCCCGCGCGCCGCGCGCGCGTTTTTTGTGTTTGTGGTGTGTGTGGGCGTGCGCCCCCCGCGCGGCGCCTATGTATGCCCCAAGGGTTTTAAAAATGAAAGCAAAACCAAAGGATGGCGCGGCTGGGGAGGAATCAAATAATATCATTTTCACGTAATTATTGCTAAGTCCCTGTCTCCCACAGGCCGTTAGGTCAGAGGAGAATGAATGCAAGATGATAGAAAAGATGGAGGAGTGCAACGTGTCCATGGCAAGAGTTCCATCGCCTTCCGCACCGCGCCCCGGGGTCAGGGACGGCGGAATTTCATCCAGAAAATGAATATGTGTGGGGATCCCGGGGATCCATCAATAAAGTCTTGTGAATGACGTCTACTCTATACCCCTACCCCCCCCCCCCCCCCCCCAACCCCTCCCACCCAATCCGCGGACCACCATACTCTTTCACTGCACACATAGTATGGGAGGTTTATGTTAGTGCTGTGGTTGAACTGCCCACCCTATACCCCTACCCCAACAACCCCCCCCCCCCCCCCACCCCCATCGCCGGACCACCATATTCTTTCACTGCACACATAGGTTATGGAGGTTATGTTAGTGCTGTGGTTGAACTGCATTGATTTGAATGGTTTGTGTGTGGTAGATTCAGACTTTCTTTTTTATTTAACAGTAGTAAAGTTACTGTGTGAAGTATCATATTTTGCGAGAGAATTTTTTATCAGGGAAAATTTATAGACGTGCACGTGCGCACACACACCACACACACACACACACACCACACACACCAACACACACACAAACGCGCTTGCGCGGGCACACACATACGCGCGCGCGCAAATGCACACACACACACACACACACACACACACACACACAATACACACACACACACACGCACATACACACACACACGCACCGCGCGCGGCGCCGCGCACACACACACACACACACACACACACACACACACATCCCACACCACAAACCACACCACCACCACACCACACCACACCACACCACACAGGCACCAACGTATTTCACTCTAACATAAACCTAATAATAAAAAAAAAAACTTTTCCCCAATCTCTCCAGCGATAAGTTTCCAGTATTCCTCAGCACAGCCTAACTTGACTGGGCCTGGGCCCTTCAGAAGAGAGAGAGAGAGAGAGAGAGAAGAGAGAAGAGAGAGAGAGAGAGAGAGAGAGAGAGAGAGAGAGAGAGAGAGAATACGAATATGAATAAGAATACTAAGATTTATTCAGATGAAAGCCATAGCCCATACTGAGTGGTGGGTACCCGCGTAATATACAGAATATCGATTATCGTCATGAAAAAAAAAACAAAAATAAAGCAAGTGCATATGCATCATACAATGATATTAAGAAAACACAGTACGCAGTCTTTTTGTGCATCATACAATGATATTAAGAAAAACAGTACGTAGTCTTTTTGTGCTTCATATAGAAGGGGAGAGAGAGAGAGAAGAGAGAGGAGAGAGAGAGAGAGAGAGAGAGAGAGAGAGAGAGAACTCAGCTATCAGCCGTTCATACTGTGAATAGCTGTAACAGCGCAGCAGTTACTGGCATTTCCGATCAGCCACAGCCTCTGTCTGCACCTTACAGTCAATCTTCCCCTTTGGTCTAAAAGAGTGAGCGCAATACAACCCTGTCAATCAGCTTCTAACCAACACGACTGCCAACAACATCACTGACAGCACCTTTATTGCTGTCGTCACCCAGGGTAAATAGAGACAGGCAAAAACATAAAAATACACCAAGATAGAAAGAAAGAAAGGAAGAAAGAAAGAAAGAAAGGAAGAACGAAACAAACAAACAAACAAAACACACTTTACAAACTCAATACCTCCAACTTTGTGTAATGGTTTCACGGCAAACGAAGGTTTTGACTTTTGTTTGTTTGTTCTCAACCTTTCCTTTTCCGTGGCAAATTTCACACCCAAAATGGAAAAAAAAAAAAAGTCACGAGGATAATTGTATTAATAACACACATATATACACACACGCCAGCATAAAAGTGCTTAGAACTATTTCCAGACTGATGACAATAAAATAATTATTTTCATTATTATTTAAATTATTATACAGGGATCCATCAATCAACAGTTGCAAGCTCCTCCCCTCCCTTCTGCACCCACCAATCCTTTTAACGCACACGTTTGTCCATATCTATGCTATGTATGGCTTGGGTGATTTATCTACATATTCTGACGTGCGTTTTTTTTTTTTTCTTTTAAAGTGGAAATAAATTTTGTACAAATATGAATGTTGGGCTAGAACTGTATCAGAGAATAAGTACTGACTTCTCGTAAAAATGGAACGAATTTCAAGAACATGCATGTGCATAGACACAACCCAGACACTTACAGACACACACAGACAATCAGACACACACACACACACACAACACACACACACACACACACACACACACACACACAGGCACAAACACAACAAACACACACACACACGCACACATCCCACACACACACACACACACACACAAACAACCACACACAACACCCACACACCCACACTCACCACCAACCCCCCCCCCCCCCCCCCCACACACACACCACACGCCCACGCCTTATAAAAGGTAATGCACCTCCTAACCCGCCCCTTTCTTTCTATTCATTCATCTTGACCTGAACCAAACCACAGCTGATATGACAGCGTCTGGGCTCCATAGGGTATGCACCTCCTAACCAGCCCCCCTTCTGTTCTGTTCATTCATCTTGACCCGACTCAAACCACAGCTGACATGACAGTGTCTGGCTGTATGGGCGAAAGTGGGCGGGCGGCTCGGTGAAAGACGCCCACCATCATAAACACGTCTGGACAGCCGGGCATTTTCTGTCCAACATAACAAACAGCAGTGGCTGGATCGCTGGAGATGTTAGCTGAGATCTCAACGGTGTAGCGCTTAGTTCAACCAGTATCGTTACAATTATTATCATTGCAATAATAATATTTTTACCATTACTTTTATTATTATTGCGGTTGTTTTTTTTCACTACTATTACCGTTAAGATTAAGATTAAAATTATAGTCCCGTCAACAGCAGAGGTTATCTCAGGACTGTCACACGTTTCAAACTACCACGTATACTATTACCGTTACTATTGTTGTTAGTATATTATCATCATGACTATTAACACCAGTGTTGTTATTCATATGACCCTCATCACCATTATCATCACCATTATCATCACATTATCATCACCATTATCATTACCATTATCATCGCCATTATCATTACCATTATCATCACCATTATCATCACCATTATCATCACCATTATCATTACCATTATCATCACCATTATCATCACCATTATCATCACCATTATCATCGCCATTATCATTACCATTATCATTACCATTATCATTACCATTATCATTACCATTATCATCACCATTATCATCACCATTATCATTACCATTATCATCACCATTATCATCACCATTATCATCGCCAGTAGCAATCGTTGCCACTACACACCATGCTGTTCAACAATCCTCTAACCCCTCTCCTTTCTCCCATGCTACAACTGCTATTGTTTATATCATCACCAAATGTGATAGCAATCCTCTCGTTATTATTTTCTCATTATAATTATTGCTATCATTATTATTATTATGATTATCATCATTACCACTTCAACTCGCATCGTCTCCTTTCCAAACAGCCTCGTTTTCATTCAATGCCCATGTTGTCCGAATTTGACAAGCTAAGTGATTGCACGTTCTTCAGTTTCGTTGTCCTGAATGTTGTTTATCTTCCTAGCCTGACGAAGACCTAAGAGGTCGAAACGCGTCGCGATTTGTCTTGTAATTCGTTTGTCCATGTTCTCTGGCGGAGCTAGTTCAAGTACCTTTGAAACATGTCGAGGGGTTTTAAAGAAACCGGAACCCCCCCACATCCCCACCCCCCTTCACGCTCAACTTATCTATGTGAGTACTTTCAAACCCACATCTGACATATGCATATTCACATAGGTGAAATACCCTAGTGGTACACAAAATTGTTCATCTTTATATATAAAAATTTTGCGACCTGTGGCTGCGCAATAACCATGGCAATTTCAGCAACATATGAACCATATAAGACAGTAGTGACATGATCAAAGTTATTCATCTCAATACCTTTCTCCTGACAGAGCGAGGTCAACACTGAGCATTCAAACAAAAGATGACGCACAGAAATGTTTTCTCTGCAGACACAAGTAATGCCATGAGAATATTTAAGAGTTCCATGTATTCAGCCTTAATTCATGAATCAGTTTAACAATGTGCCTTGGGCACGATGGTAAAGTAGCCATTTTTGACTTAAGTTCTGCTTATGTATTTATTTTTTCCATAATTTGGATTAATTCAGAAGAGGATAAATCTTCACTCTTCAATCTATTATTAAATGTCACACCTGGTTCATGAAGCTTGGACGCATGTCATTTTGTTCTGTCACTGTAGCCGAGACCTGAGAATCCAATCCCGTGTTATCTGAGGTGATGAAAGTGAGGTAGAGAGAGAGGTGCAATCAGGAGGGGTTGTCAAAGAAGGGATGTGACAGCTTAAGCAAACCGAACCCGAGACTCTGGAAGATGAGTGATGTTAAACGTAATCAGAAAACTAATTCTCTCTTCTAGATTGATCACAATAGGTTTACTGGGCACAGCCTTCCTTCCATAAGGACACGTGCAAGAGAAAATATACGTGCGTGCGTGCGAGCGTGAGTGCATGCGCGCACGCGCGCGTGTGTGTGTTTACACGTGTATGTTAGGTCAACAAATGTGTGCGTGTGCGTGTGTGAATGTGTGCACGCGCGTGCGTGGGCGCTTAAAAGTGCTAAAGAACTTTTTTGTCGACTCACACACACACACACACACACACACACACACACACACACACACACACACAACACACACAAGAGCTCGTTCCAAACAGATGGTGTATGCCTCCTATTCAAATCAACCCCTTTCTGTGGTGATGTATAGGTTTTAACTGACACCTAACCAGAGCTGACCGCACTTCGGCTCAAAGTGGAGAAGCGGCATGGTTCATTTCAAAGCCAGTTCAGTTCAGTTCAGTGGTTTATTTAATGTCTTTTCATCGTCAGATGATATTAGACACTTATATAAAAAAAAAAAAAAAAACCTCCACACTCAACTTATCATCCATGTAAGTACTTTCAAACCCACATCTGATATATGCATATTTACATGAGTGAAATACCCTAGTGGTACATAAAATTGTTGATCTTTATAAAACAAATTGCAACCTGTGACTGCGAAATGACCATGGCAATATCAGCAACATATGGACCATACAAGACAGTATTGACATTATCAAAGTTACTCATCTCAATACCTTTCTCCTGATAGAGCGAGGTCAACACTGAGCATTCAAACAAAAGATGATGCACAGACATGCTTTCTCTGCAGACACAAGGAACGCCATGAGAATATTTAGTGTTCCACGTATTCAGCCAACCACATCGTAAACATGTCTAGACAGCCGGACATTTTCTGACCACTACAACAACAGCAGTGTCAGTTTTCCGGGTTCGGGTCGAGAAGACCTCAGTAGTATAGTGCTTACTTCCGTCATGTCAAGAAGTGTCAGATTAAAACGAACCCATAGACTAGACCCTCCATCTCCGTGTCCTTATCTAATGGAAAACTCGGGTTTGATTTTTAATATTTCCCCTTAACGTGTCTGTTTGCGGCCAGTTCAGATCAGTTAGTTCAAGTATAGTGAAGACTTCTTACAATGAAGTCCCAAGGGAGTCGCAGTACAACTTAGGATGATCAGTTAGTTTCAAAGTGAGGGGAACGCAGGCGGAAATCTAACACAAATCTTAAAAAAAGTGTTTGCAATCACTCCGCCAAACAACACGTCCAAACGAATCACAAAACAAAACATGATGCATTTTGACCTAGTTGCAAAGTGAGGTGACTGCAGGCGGAAATCTAAACAAATTTAAAATAAATGTTAGCGAACCGCCCAGAGAAACGTGGACAAACGAGTCACAAGTCTTGTGACTCGTTTGTCCACGTTTCTCTGGGCGGTTCGCTAACAGTTATTTAAAATTCATTTTGACCTGTTAGGTCTTCTTCAGGAAAGATAAACAACACTCAGGACAACGAACATGAAGAACAAGCAATCACTTATCGTGTCAAATTCGGCGCAAGATGGGCGTTGAATCTTGGTGGTAGGATGAAAAGGGATACATTTTAGACCTGATTCAATCCATCTTGTGCCAAATTTGACGAATAAGTGATTGCTCGTTCTTCATTTTCGTTGTCCTGAGCATTCTTTATCTTGCCTGAGGAAGACTTAAGAGGTCGAAACGCGTCTTGGTTTTGTCTTTTGATTCGTTTGTCCTGTGTTCTTTGGCGGAGTGATTTCAAACACCTTTTAAGATTCAAACCTTTTTTTACGGTGATAAAATAGGTGCAGCACGGCTTTTCTTGCGTTTTCCGTCTGACGTACTTTTGTAACTGGTAGGTTTCCCCAATATATTCATGCATGATCTCATTGCAAGGTTTGTATTGTGCCAGTGTGGTGAAATACGTTTCCTGGAGTTCTTGTTATGAGCCCGTTGACAGGCGCAGCGTTACATACAACAGGCGCAGCGTTACATACAACAGGCGCAGCGTTACATACAACAGGCGCAGCGTTACATACAACTCCCTTGAGAATCCTACAGGAGACAAACGGACAGACCAGCTTCAACTTCTTACAACATCCAGTAAGCCTCGTTTCGGCCGGATGTATATGGAAGGTTCTGTTTTGACATAAAATATGGTTATTACAAAAAAGATGTATATGGAAGATTCTGCTTTGAAATAAAATATGGTTATTACAAAAAGATGTATAAGGAAGATTCTGTTTTGAAATAAAACATGATTATTACAAAAAGATGTATAAGGAAGATTCTGTTTTGAAATAAAACATGATTATCACAAAAAGATGTACATGGAAGATTCTGTTTTTGAAATAAGATATGATTATTGCAAAAAGAATGTATATGGAAGATTTTGTTTTTAAATGAAATATGATTATTACAAAAAAATGTATATGGAAGATTCTGTTTTGAAATAAAATGTGATTATTACAAAAAGATGTATATGGAAGATTTGTTGATAATTGATTATTAAAAATTATAGAAATCTGTTGAAAGATATTTATTACAAAAAGATGTATGAGATTCTGTTTGTAAAAAGATATTACAAAATTATTGAAGTCTTTTGAAATATTAGGATATGATGTTATTACAAAAAGATGTATATGGAAGATTCTGTTTTGAAATAAAATATGATTATTAAAAAAAGATGTATATGGAAGATTCTGTTTTGAAATAAAATATGATTATTACAAAAAGATGTATAGAGTTCTGTTGAATAATATGATTATAAATGTATATGGAAGATTCTGTTTTGAAATAAAATATGATTATTACAAAAAGATGTATATGGAAGATTCTGTTTTGAAATAAATATGATTATTACAAAAAGATGTATCGAAGATTCTTGTTTTGAATAAATATGATTATTAAAAAATGAACAAGATGTATATGGAAGATTTGTTTGAATAAAATATGATTATTACAAAAAGATGTATGAAGATTCTGTTTGAAAAAAATATGATTATGAAAAAAAAGATGATATGGGAGACCCCTTATCCCGCGTGGCGCAGTATAAATTCTGAAAAAAAGCCAGATCCCAGTCGTTGGTGTCCATGAATTCCATGTTGCCTAAAAGCAATCGCCAACGACTATGATCCGACCATCTTTGGGCTGCCACTATGTCAAAGTCCAATTCCATGCATGTCAAAGAACAACACAACAAAAGTAACACCTCCACCGCCCCCACCGCCCCCCCCCCCCCCCTTCGCAAAAAAATCTGAAACAAAGTCATTCTGTCGCAGCAATGGATGTGTGATTTTCACACGTGACATATTTCTGTGAAATTTACCGTGTTTTGTAGAAACAAAACGCGTAAAATGAGCACTGATCTATATGCTTTGCATCCCCTCTTGCACGTGCGTTTAGCGGAATCTCCCTTTATGTGACACAGGCCTTACACAAAGCATGAATGACTGACAGGGACAGTATTCATCTTTCACTCAGCAAAGGGTCATAATGATTCATCTTCACTCAGCAAAGTGTCAGTATCATTCATCTCTCATCAGCAACGTGTTCTCGGTCCGGACTCGAAGGCATTCACAGTTACAGATGTCGCTGCAGCCTAGCGGACCTCAAGGGCCTTTTCAAGGCTGCTAGCTCCTACTGGACCCCAAAAGGTCAGATCTTGAAAATAATGTATTACATTCTGAGGAACAAAGAAACATCAAATGGAACTCATGACATGGTGGCCAAACAATGCCATACCCATGGTAGATGTGATTAAACTGTGTGTTGCACAC
>CM065723.1:12196726-12199226 GCA_033310375.1 Conus canariensis | reverse complement strand
TGTTCATCTTTATATATAAAAATTTTGCGACCTGTGGCTGCGCAATAACCATGGCAATTTCAGCAACATATGAACCATATAAGACAGTAGTGACATGATCAAAGTTATTCATCTCAATACCTTTCTCCTGACAGAGCGAGGTCAACACTGAGCATTCAAACAAAAGATGACGCACAGAAATGTTTTCTCTGCAGACACAAGTAATGCCATGAGAATATTTAAGAGTTCCATGTATTCAGCCTTAATTCATGAATCAGTTTAACAATGTGCCTTGGGCACGATGGTAAAGTAGCCATTTTTGACTTAAGTTCTGCTTATGTATTTATTTTTTCCATAATTTGGATTAATTCAGAAGAGGATAAATCTTCACTCTTCAATCTATTATTAAATGTCACACCTGGTTCATGAAGCTTGGACGCATGTCATTTTGTTCTGTCACTGTAGCCGAGACCTGAGAATCCAATCCCGTGTTATTTGAGGTGATGAAAGTGAGGTAGAGAGAGAGGTGCAATCAGGAGGGGGTTGTCAAAGAAGGGATGTGACAGCTTAAGCAAACCGAACCCGAGACTCTGGAAGATGAGTGATGTTAAACGTAATCAGAAAACTAATTCTCTCTTCTAGATTGATCACAATAGGTTTACTGGGCACAGCCTTCCTTCCATAAGGACACGTGCAAGAGAAAATATACGTGCATGCGTGCGAGCGTGAGTGCATGCGCGCACGCGCGCGTGTGTGTGTTTACACGTGTATGTTAGGTCAACAAATGTGTGCGTGTGCGTGTGTGAATGTGTGCACGCGCGTGCGTGGGCGCTTAAAAGTGCTAAAGAACTTTTTGTCGACTCACACACACACACACACACACACACACACACACACACACACACACACACACACACACACACACACACACAGAGCTCGTTCCAAACAGATGGTGTATGCCTCCTATTCAAATCAACCCCTTTCTGTGGTGATGTATAGGTTTTAACTGACACCTAACCAGAGCTGACCGCACTTCGGCTCAAAGTGGAGAAGCGGCATGGTTCATTTCAAAGCCAGTTCAGTTCAGTTCAGTGGTTTATTTAATGTCTTTTCATCGTCAGATGATATTAGACACTTATATAAAAAAAAAAAAAAACCTCCACACTCAACTTATCATCCATGTAAGTACTTTCAAACCCACATCTGATATATGCATATTTACATGAGTGAAATACCCTAGTGGTACATAAAATTGTTGATCTTTATAAAACAAATTGCAACCTGTGACTGCGAAATGACCATGGCAATATCAGCAACATATGGACCATACAAGACAGTATTGACATTATCAAAGTTACTCATCTCAATACCTTTCTCCTGATAGAGCGAGGTCAACACTGAGCATTCAAACAAAAGATGATGCACAGACATGCTTTCTCTGCAGACACAAGGAACGCCATGAGAATATTTAGTGTTCCACGTATTCAGCCAACCACATCGTAAACATGTCTAGACAGCCGGACATTTTCTGACCACTACAACAACAGCAGTGTCAGTTTTCCGGGTTCGGGTCGAGAAGACCTCAGTAGTATAGTGCTTACTTCCGTCATGTCAAGAAGTGTCAGATTAAAACGAACCCATAGACTAGACCCTCCATCTCCGTGTCCTTATCTAATGGAAAACTCGGGTTTGATTTTTAATATTTCCCCTTAACGTGTCTGTTTGCGGCCAGTTCAGATCAGTTAGTTCAAGTATAGTGAAGACTTCTTACAATGAAGTCCCAAGGGAGTCGCAGTACAACTTAGGATGATCAGTTAGTTTCAAAGTGAGGGGAACGCAGGCGGAAATCTAACACAAATCTTAAAAAAAGTGTTTGCAATCACTCCGCCAAACAACACGTCCAAACGAATCACAAAACAAAACATGATGCATTTTGACCTAGTTGCAAAGTGAGGTGACTGCAGGCGGAAATCTAAACAAATTTAAAATAAATGTTAGCGAACCGCCCAGAGAAACGTGGACAAACGAGTCACAAGTCTTGTGACTCGTTTGTCCACGTTTCTCTGGGCGGTTCGCTAACAGTTATTTAAAATTCATTTTGACCTGTTAGGTCTTCTTCAGGAAAGATAAACAACACTCAGGACAACGAACATGAAGAACAAGCAATCACTTATCGTGTCAAATTCGGCGCAAGATGGGCGTTGAATCTTGGTGGTAGGATGAAAAGGGATACATTTTAGACCTGATTCAATCCATCTTGTGCCAAATTTGACGAATAAGTGATTGCTCGTTCTTCATTTTCGTTGTCCTGAGCATTCTTTATCTTGCCTGAGGAAGACTTAAGAGGTCGAAACGCGTCTTGGTTTTGTCTTTTGATTCGTTTGTCCTGTGTTCTTTGGCGGAGTGATTTCAAACACCTTTTAAGATTCAAACCTTTTTTTACGGTGATAAAATAGGTGCAGCACGGCTTTTCTTGCGTTTTCCGTCTGACGTACTTTTGTAACTGGTAGGTTTCCCCAAT
>CM065723.1:12186726-12189226 GCA_033310375.1 Conus canariensis | reverse complement strand
CACATCCCCCCCCCCCACATCCCCCCCACCCCCACCCCCCCGCCACCGACACAGCCATCTCTGTGCCCTGCTCTGGTGAAAAGTTGGAATTGATTTCTTCTCGATGTATCCTTTTCATGGCGAATTTAGGTCAGTCAGTTCAAGTTGGGTGAAGACTTTTAAGATCGAAGTGCCATGGAAGTCACCAAACAACTTCTAGTCTGAACTATGCAGGCAGCATGGTATTTCTTGCGTTTCTCGTATGACTTAGTTTTTTTTTGTTTTTGTTTTTTTTAAAGGAGTAGGTTTCCAAGCTGTTTGCACGTGATCTGACGTCATGATTTGCACTAGTTTCATGACATAGTTTTTGAGTTTACAATAGGAACTGCTGGTAGACAGGCCGTTGTGACTCCTTTAGCTTTCCTCAAAACTGACAACAAACAAATTGAGAAAAGTCCACGTCCCAGAATCAAGACGAATTCAAAAACACCTGGCAACAACACTTTCTTTCAAGAGACCCAACAAGCTTTCATTCATTGTGTTTGGGAAAAGTCACCACATCCCTTTCGTCTTCTGCTAGACACACGTTTCAGTGTCAGTATGACAACAGCTTTGAGCAAAAACCAAGCTTGAACAGAGAGACCCTGGCTATGACCTGCCCCTCATTTACAAGTTTGTGCTGAACACCAATCACTCCACCAGAGATGACAACTCAGAGGACACCAGCACCCACCACAACTACCAGTCAGTCTGGGCTGATAAGACCGAAAATTTCCCCTCAGGTAAATTTCATTAGACTCTGAGTCAGAACACACAGAAACATGACAACAGCTTAGCTGACAACCTGGGTCTGCATCTAACCTCCACAGTCCTCACACTCCCCACACCTTGTTCACTGAGTTTGGCACGCCGAATTCAGTGTCGTTCTGTCAGCAGCAATCCAGACATGAGAACCCCAGTCCTGAGCTATGCTATCCGGAGTGATGGAACTGAGGTCGAAGAGGACATGGGATCATAACGGAGTTCTCAAAGAAGTGGTGTGAAAAGTTCGATAAAAACAAGCACATAAACAAACAAACCACACAAAAACTTGAGACTCTGGGAGTGGAATGATGAGAAACATCATCAGACAGCTGGTCACCTGTTCAAGATTGGTCACAGCAAATTTCATGATGAGTGCAGCAGAGGACATGTGTGCGTGTATGCATGAGCGGGCGCGTCCGTGCTTGGTAAAAGTCTATGTCTTTCTGTTGATCTCTTTCGCACACACACATATATATACATACATACATTTACATCCATCTATCTATCTTTCTGTCCACCTACCTATCTACATCTGTCTTTCTAACACAATCTACCTCTCTCTCTACACACACATATATATATATATATATTCAATTATAAACAAAGCTTGCTCTTATGTTTTAGATTGAAGAAATACGGGGAACTAAGCATTCATATCTGCAGTGGTAGATAATTCTGCCTAAATAACAGTATGTGCTTGAGTGGGGAAAAAAAATGCTTCTCAAAATGAGCCTTCAGCAAGCTTATAGTCTCCAAGGAGGAGACATTTTCCAATGGAAAGAAAACTCACTAGCATATAATTCCTGGTCAGATACTGATATTTCGAAACCTGATTGTTTCTTCTCAGTGACCGCGGAAAGTTGTAATTAGACTCCTCTGCCTTTTCGGTTTTAACAAGAATGCTATCCTAGAAAAGTCTGGTGTGCAATACCGTAGTATGTTTGTTGAGTTTTCAAAAAACCAACCAAAGGTGCCACCTAAGAAGCAAAAGAAAATCATGAAAGAGCAAAACAAGCTACATTTTCTTGCGAAAAATAGAAAATATAAAAAGATAACCTCTTAAGACACAAGTGCTGAGGGCCAGTTCTTGGAATGAATCCGCAAGGGACTAAATTACAATACACTAATACATTCCAAGGATAAGTACCGAGCACCATTCCAGCAACTTACAGAGCAGCTTGGTGTTGCAATGACTGCAAGAAATATTCAATTATAAACAAAGCTTGCTCTTATGTCTTAGATTGAAGAAATACGGGAAATAAGCATTCATATCTGCAATATATATATATATATATATATATATATATATATATATATATACCATACCCGGGCTCATGCCAAATAAAAGGTGTATGCCTCCTTTTCAACCTCCTTCCACAGTGATTTATCAATCTTTTGCAGAACCCTAACCACAGCTGACAGCACCTCATCCCCAAAGGCAAAGTGGGATGGACCAGTTGAAAGCCAACCACACCATAAACACGTCTAGACAGCCTGACATCTTCCGACCACTACAACAACAGCGGCGGTGTCTCTTGAGCTAAAGCTGAGACCTCTGCGGTCTAGCGCTTCTTTCAGCGATGTCCAGAAGTTGAAAAACGAAACAGAACCCCAGCACTGCCACCACCATCATCTCCATGCTCTGATGTTATGGAAAGGTCAGATTTTGATTTTTTTTTTCTTCTTCACAACTTGTCCTTGTTATGGTGACTTCAGT
>CM065723.1:12176726-12181726 GCA_033310375.1 Conus canariensis | reverse complement strand
GTGGATGTATCTCGTATTGTTCAGCAACAGTAACACAACTATTCATGGTGCGTGGTGTTGTATGTTATTTGTCGTATTTGGTCAGCTCCATCAACATCATCATCTAAGTGTGCATTTTGTATTTTTATGGTTATGATTCAGCTACAATAATACCACTATAAACCAATTTTTTTCAAATTCGTTTTGATCCTATAAACGTATTCGCTCGTTCGATAAGGGAAAGAATGATCGCCAATCGACAGCACGCGAGTTACCTTCCTTTGAATGCGCTTCGCTCCAGCAAACATCCTTACTTAAGACAAGCAGACCGTTCTAGTCACACTGTAGTAACGTGTTTCGTGTGGGTAAATCACAAAAGAACATAGACAGAAATAACCGAAGAACAAAAAAAATCTATAACATCAAATCAATGGACACAAACCGTTCTGTTTTCAACGATCTTTCATAGCAGGTGTTCCCCCCCCCCCCCCCCCCCCCCCCCCCCCCCCCTTCTTCATGGAGAGTTTGTTTGATTGCAAGGTAATTTCGAATTTACGTTCCTGTCTTCTCATCATTTACCTCCCCGCCCGCCCCCCTTCTCTCCCTTTGTCATTTTTGTAAACACCCGGACAGCAGACAGAAGACAGGATTGTGTCATGAGAGAAGAACAAAAGAATAGGGTTAAAAGCCCGATCCCAAACAACACGGTTTCTTCTGCAATAACAGCAAAATGTTTTCCCAGGCAATCACTAAATCAGATGAAAACAGTGAAGGAAAAAGTCTGAAGGAAAAACAAAACAAAAACAAAACAAAACAAAAAAAAACCACGGTAGAAACAAAGGATGACATGAAAATCAACGAGAGAATATCCCTCCGGAAAGGAGGACAGGGAGGGGAGACAAAACACTAAATCAAAACTAAAACGAAGCTGAAAAGCAAAACGAGATGAGGAAGTGTGCTCTCTCTCTCTCTCTCTCTCTCTCTCTCTCTCTCTCTCTCTCTCCTCTCCCTCCCTCCCTCTCTCTCTCTCTCTGTCTGTCTGTCTCCCTCCCTCCCTCCCTCTCTCTCTCTCTCCCTCCCTCCCTCTCTCTCTCCCTCCCTCTCTCTCTCTCTCCCTCCCTCTCTCTCTCTCTCTGTCTCCCTCCCTCCCTCCCTCTCTCTCTCTCTCCCTCCCTCTCTCTCTCTCTCTGTCTCCCTCCCTCCCTCCCTCTCTCTCTCTCTCTCTCTCTCTCTCTCTCTCTCTCTCTCTCTCTCTCTCTCATCGCCTTTACAAAGAAACAACATCTCAATCGTCACATGCTCCTCCACACAAAACATCCAGACACGTACAACGGAGAGGCGGTAAAGCCTGAAGAGGGAATCAAAAAACAGGACGGACACCAATCTATTCACTAACAGGTTATGTCGGTGGAGGGTCGTAAAACCCCTTGCCATCTCCACAAAGGACCCGCTCCGACCTGAATTGCCCATAGCTGCCGATTCAGCCAGACTGATTCTAGTAAACGATCGTCTGGACTAAATCGCTTCGAACACAATGGCACACAGATACTGAAGAGACTGACCCAGACACACAAATACGTGAAAGCCCAGGCAAAATGACGGTCGGCAATCGGCAGCGTTCACATCAACTGGTGAAAACGTCTAGGATCGGACAATTACATAACTATTGGTGTTCTTCTGTTAATGGTGATTTGAACAGTAGAGAGAGAGAGAGAGAGAGAGAGAGAGAGAGAGAGAGAGAGAGAGAGAAAGACAGAGAGAGAGAGAGAGACGGACAGACAGACAGACAGACAGACAGAGACACAGACGAAACAGATACAGAGAGAGTATGGCCAACACAAAACAAAGGGGGATACTCATTGAATAAAAAGCAGACCACATATCTAGTAGATGAAATTAATGGGGGAGGGTGGAAGACACACACACACACACACACACACACACACACACACACACACACACACACACACACACAACAGAGAGAAGAGAGAGAGAGAGAGAGAGAGGACAAGACAATGGGGGATATTCATGTCATGAAATTTCAGAACACATTTCAAATAGACAAGATTAACGAGAGAGAAGAGAGAGAGAGAGAGAGAGAGAGAGAGAGAGAGAGAGAGAAGAGAGACAGAGACAGAGAGAGACAGAAGAGAGAGAGAGAGAAAGAGAGAGAGAAACAGAATGGAAGAGACAGGAAGAGAGAGAGAGGAGAGAGAGAGGGGGGAGGGAGGGAGGGAGAGGAGGAGAGAGAGAGAGAGAGGAGAGAGAGGGGAGGAGGGAGATAGAGAGCGAGAGAGAGAGAGAGAGAGAGAGAGAGAGAGAGAGAGAGAGAGAGAGAGAGAGAGAGAGAGGCTGGATGACAAAGAAAGCCCACCAGGAAACAAACTTTAAAAAGGCCCTTCTTTCAGGATTCGGTATTAAATCACCCGTCTTAATTTGAACTCGACAAGCTCAATTTAAAAGAGAGAGAGAGGAGGAGAGAGAGAGAGAGAGAGAGAGAGAGAGAGGAGAGAGAGAGGGAGAGAGAGAGAGACGAGAGAGAGAGAAGAGAGGAGAGAGAGCGAGGGGAGAGGGAGAGAGAGAGAGAGAGAGAGAGAGAGAGAGAGAGAGAGAGAGAGCCAGAGGGCGAGAGAGAGAGCGAGAGAGAGAGTCAGAGAGAGAGAGAGAGAGAGAGAGAGCGAGAGAGAGAGACAGCGCGCGCGCGCGCGCGAGAGAGAGAGGAGGAGAGAGAGAGAGAGAGAGAGAGAAGAGAGAGGGGGGAGAGAGAGAGAGAGAGAGAGAGAGAGAGGAGGGGAGGGAGGGAGGGAGGGAGGGAGGGAGAAAGACTGTAGGAAGGGTTATCAAATCCGCCATTACTCCACGGTCACGGGACTGGCGTTGAATCTGCTGGTGCTTCCTACTCTGACACAGAGGCACACAGGAGACACGTTTCTGGTGCAATGCTATGTGGGTTCACTGCCCTCAGTCTAAGAACACACGTAGCATATCACTCCTCATTCTCCTGCGATGGAGCTGACCCAACCCCCCCCCCTCCCGTCACCCCAACCCCCAAGACCTGAAGACAGTCTTTGGCTGCCTGTGTAATGTAATGTACAAGGATATTTATAGAGCGCTTTACCTCGCGAGAGCCCAAAGCGCATATTACAGAAACGTGATAAAATACTAATTCTAACTCAAAGCACACACACACACACACACACACACACACACACACACACACACACACACACATACACGCGCGCGCGCACACACGCCACACACACACACACACACACACACACACACACACACACACACACACACGCCACACACACACACACACACACACACACACACACACACACACACACACACACACACACACACACGTGCGCGCGCATACACACAAGAAACAAACATTAAATCGAAAAAACACACGAAAAACAACACACACACACACACACACACACACACACACACACCACACACACACACACACACACACACACACACACGCAGACAGACACACGAGCGCGTCAAAACAAGCAGACTCGCGCACAGAGATAAGTGGATATCGTTAATCAGTCCGGGGGGAAAGATGTGCCTTTAGGGAGGTTTTCAAAGTCTTTAAACAGTCCGTGTTCGGCAGAGAAGAAGGCAGACCATTCCACAGAGCAGGTGCCAGGTAAGAGAAAGATCGTATGTGGTGACATGATCAGTAAAAACAGCCACATACACAATCCTCCCCACCCCATGAAATGAACTCGTCTACCTGGCATTTGCTTTTAAAGGTGTGTATGCAGCGTAATCCTTCCCCCCCCCCCTCCTTTATCCCCCCCCCCCTCCCCCCCCCCCCCCCCCCCCCCCCGCCAATCTCCCTCCCTGTGAGTCTTGAGCTAAGGAACAAAATCAACGACAAAGGCCACTGGGGGGAGCGCAGACCACCACCACCAAGGTTGAACGGAATCCGAGCGACGGATTCGCACTAACATTTGACGAGCTGGTTGTTTGGCCATAACTATTCTATCTGCCAAATCTCGTTATCATCTGTTGGCTAGTTTCAGCGTGGTCTTGCTGACAGACAGACAAACAAACAAACCAACACACGTGAGTTAATGCAAAACATGTTCGACGGAGGTGACAATCGACAAGATTCCAAGTGTAGCACATTAACGATTATCATCCTTTTAGAAATCAGGTAGGTCTCGGCCTATACAAGGCTTAATCTGCTCAGTTATGATGACACGGGAGGGAGGTGGGGAGGGGGGGGGGGGGCACATCAGCTCTTAAATGCCACACAGACACGCAGAGAGATTGAAACAGATGATAAGTTGATGTTAGGCTAGCCAATGATGCAATGTTGACACCTTAAGTATGACAGAGACTTTGTGGTGTGTGTGTTTTAGTGTTTGGGCGTTGGTGCGGGCGAGTTTGTGTTTTTATGTATTGTTTTCATAATTTATGTAATGTTTCATGTCTTATGGATTTAATGTTTGTTTCTTGTGTGTATGCGCGCGCACGTGTGTGTGTGTGTGTGGGGGGGGGGGTGCGTGTGTGTGTGCATGTGTGTGTGTGGGGGGGGGGGGTGGGGGTGGGGGGGTGTGAGTGTTGCTGTATATATAAATGCATATACTAACAAAGGCTTTTATGTAACGATTTATAATGTCTTTTTGTAATGTCTTATGTACTTGTGAAATATGGAGCAGAAGAAAAATTTCCGATGGACAATAAAGTTGATTGAATTGAATTGAATTGAATTGAACTGAACCAACGTGTCCTGCTATGACATGAAATAGGGCACCTGTTCCAGATTATGCGAAAATGCAGACACAGTCCCCCCCCGCCCCCCCCCCTTCCCCCCCCCCCCCCCCCCCCCCCCCCCCCCCCCCCCCCCCCCCCCCCCCCCCCCCCCCTGAATGAGTGAGGAGTACACCGATGGCAGGTTGTGTCGGCCCCGGTCGCGGTTAAGGGTGGGGTTCCTGGCGGCGATGTGGACTGCCTCCTTTACTCCCCTCGGAACCATCCTGCTTCTCTGTCGAGAA
>CM065723.1:12164226-12166726 GCA_033310375.1 Conus canariensis | reverse complement strand
GAAATAGCGCTTTCCTGCCCCCCCCCCCCCCCCCCCCCCCCCCTTCACGCCTCTCCCTACTTCATACCTTCCCTCCCCATATCCTGATAGAAAATGATCACACTTTCAAAAAAAATTAAATACTGATTGATGGGAATGAGAATGATGACGATGATGCCACGAATTTCCAGTCCAGTCTGAGACTCCATGACAGGGCTGTACTCTACGATGACTTTCATAATATTATCCCGACTGTCAACCAGGCCCGAGAGATACAGACACCTGCAGTGTTGGTGAGGAAATTTGAGCAACACGCCCACAGACGCATCCGTTTATAGGATAAAACTCGACTATGTGGTCCACGTCTTCTCAACTGAGCCCGTTGCAAACTTAACTCTGGGTAGGTGCTGGTCGGGGCAGAAAAATGCCACATGGCTCCAATGGGAATCGAAAACCAAGACTCCTGGAAGTCCGCGACGCTAACCACTTCGCCACGGCGGCTGGTGAAAATAAGCACACTTAGTATTGTCCATATTCTGTTGTGTAAAAGTTCAGATAACTCTCTTCCACTCTCCTGCCCACCACCCTCCCTCCAGCCGTTTCTTCGTCTCATTCTCCCATTCCTTGCAGACACTGAGAATCCAGGCTGCTCAAGAATGAAATAACAACACACACAACAGCACACACACAGACACACACACACACACACACACACACACACACACACACACACACACACCACCACACCACACACGTCTTCTCAAATTCACCCGTCGGATTCAAATTTGTACACATTTCATGAACGTTTTATAAGGTAACCTTATCTTGCTGGGATTCATTCGTTCAACGGAAAGAACGCTAATTTGTGTAGAGCATCAAAATGAAACGGCTGAAGGAGGGGAAGTGTACACTGCTTTCTCTCCCTTGATTCATCTGCAAACGTATCAGCTCAGATTCGCATTGCGTTACCCTCGTGCAAGCCTTACAAACAAACAAACAAAACAAAACAAAAAAGAAAAACGGGAATCAGACTAGTCACATCCTCTTACAACACTTTCCGCACTAAGCAGTGGATGACATTTGGCTGTATACGCTGTGAAATTCAGGCTGCTGTGTCCGGGAACAGAAAGCATGGCCATCAGTACAACGCCATTACATTTCTTATCTTTTTCTTCTAAAAAAAAAAACCACACACTTTGGAAAGTGAATGTGTGTTGACTATCGAGACTCGAACCGTGCAACCGACCAGAGACTTCGTTTCTGGGACAATGTTTTATCACTCACACTTCCGTGATGAGCTTCGACAATCCACTGTCCCCTCCCTCTCTCAAACGCCGCAACAGTCCCCCCCCCCCACCCCCCTCCCCGCCCCAACCCCTACCTACCCCTTTCCCATCTTTCCCACTCTGGAGTTACTAGCGACGCCTCGTGCGGTCTACACAACCGGCTCAATGGTTGTGGAGGAGTCTCATCTCAATACATACACCAGTGCCCAGACATCACTCAAATCTGTGTGATCTGAGCTGTCGGAGTGGAGGATGAGAAGGCGACGGAATCACGCCAAACTCTGGAAGAAGAGGTATAATCAAAGCAGCAAGTGCAAACTGAGTGTACTTTTAAACAGATAACAATGTAGGAAGGGAAACAAAGTGGTGGCAGATATGTCTAGACTGGTAGGCCATCAGATACAGTGAGCATCACAGAAGTGGATTGTATGAGCAGTGGTTTCCATGGGAGTGTGTAGAAGGGAAGTAAGACAGTCATACCAACCGAAAACATCGTTTTTTTGATATCAGAATTGTAATATTTCGACACCTCATGTTTTTAGTAAAGAACGTAAACAGTACTGAGGCTGCACATCCTGAAATCCGATCAGCTCAAAGATTTCCGTCGGACACCCTCATTCTAGAAAAATCAAATCGCCGCCGAAATCACGTTGCGACCTGGTTTTCACGAAAATCCGATTACGTGTCAATGTTGAAATTTGTTACAATCAGTACTGAAGCCATCTCCAAGATATCTCATTCTAGAGAATGATCGACGTTTGCTAAACGATGTTAGAAGCGACAACCGATAGTTTTAGCAGTGATGAGCTGTCTTTGGTTCGTTTTTTATATCGAAGGTGTATGAAGAGTTTTGTTGAGACGAGGGGGTATTCAGGAAGCAATAAGTAATTACCGAACTTTCTAGCATGTTCTATACTTGTTGATTGGTTGTGCTACTCTAAGTTTGTCCACATTCCGATTTAATATCCATCACTAATAGGGCTTTGGTAGTTTAAGGGAGTCGACATGACAGAGTGATCTAAAGAGTGAAAAGCCTGACTTCATGTGGGGATTTGTGACATCATAAGAAGGTTGATTTGTGAAGCATCTTGTAGAAGTACGGACTTTGAACTGCTGACCGAGTCAACCATTGCTCTGTCTGAATCGGTTCAACTTCTTCTTCTTCAGCGTTCCGGCATCTGGTAGCGTGTGAACTCGTTTTACCCTGTTGGGATACTCACACTATACTCAAGAGT
>CM065723.1:12156551-12164126 GCA_033310375.1 Conus canariensis | reverse complement strand
GCCAGAGAGAGAGATTAAAACAATTTCTACTGGATGAACACTATAGGTAACATCTGTCGTTTAGTCTGCCCATGCCATTCTGCTCTTTGCTGTATTGAAATACAAGGCAAGAAAGAAAGATCCCTCACTAAACATACCAGAAATACAGCAAGAATAACGGTAACAATATACATCTCAACGAGACGAATCACACACACACACACACACACACACACAACACACACACACACGCACGCACGCACGGCACGCACGCACGCACACATACACACACACACACTTTTCCTATCAGGATTCAGTTTCAATAAAGACATACGCACACAACACACACACACACACACACACACACACACACGCGCGCGCGCGCGCGCGCGCACACACACACACACACACACAACACGAAATACTTGAAGAAGCCTTTGTAACGAAACCTTGAATTTTATTCAATTCATCCCTGATGTTACAAAAAACAAAAAAACAAACAAAAAAAAACTTCGATTTAATTTTAACAACTACTTACATTATCACCTTTTTTGAGGGCGGGTGGGAGGTGGGGGTGGAGAGAGTATCTGTTAATTACATTTCACTGAGGGGTGATCCGAACTCTTACCTAAGAAAAATATCCTGTCTGTCTCTTTGTCTCTCTCTCTCTTCCTCTCTCTCTCTCTCTCCCTCTCTCTCTCCCTCTCTCTCTCTCTCCTCCTCTCTCTCTCTCTCTCTCTCTCTCTCTCTCTCTCTCTCAACATTTCCTCGCCCTTGACCTGCATTTGGAGTTGGGGAGAAACAGGGTACTGAACAAGCTTTAACAGACAAAACACAGGTAAACACAGCAAAGAAAATGAATGACGGATGGGAAGACATAAATATTCTCCCCTGATTTCTCTCGTCCCCCCCCCCCCCCCCTCTCTCTCTCTCTCCCTATCTCTCTCTCTCTCTCTCACACACGCACACATACACACACATCCGCAAACACAAACACACACACACATACACACACACACGCGCGCGCGCGCGCACGCACGCACGCACGTACGCGCGCGCGCGCGCGCGCGCACACACACACAACACACACACACACACACACGCCTCTTTTGAGAGGGAGAGAGTGAGAGAGAGAGACAGACAGACAGACAGACAGACAGACAGAGAGACAGCTGAAATCATTTCAAGATACACATTCACAGTTTCAAACGTTATTACTTTCTATTACACACACACACACACACACACACACACACACACACGCACACGCACACACACACACAAACAAACACACACACACACACACACACACACTCACACACACACACACACACACACACACGCACGCGCACACACACACACACACACACACACACACACACACACACACGCACACACACACACACACATCCTCTTACCCTTTTCCTCACCGAACCTCAAGACAGGCCGCACGTTCGGATCACACCGAACTCAGTTCGACCTTTCCACTCACCAAGATGAATGTAGAGATGTCTGAACTCATAAAGTAATTGAAAAGCAGACAGAGAAGATCTTTTCAAGACGGAACGCCCGCCGAAAACCTGTCGGAGGACTCTAAATCACCACGATGATTGGTCTACGGCGAACCAATCGAAGCAGTTGACGAACCGGGAGTCGAAATCACCACGATGATTGGTCTACGGCAAACCAGTCGAAGCCGTTGATGAACTTGGGGTTGAAAGCATTCCTGTCTCTTTGGTATTCTGACGCCTTCTTCTCTCTATTCTCTCCTTCTGTCCTCTTCAGCCTTCACTGTAAATAACCGATCGCCGACCAGGACGGGGATCGGAGAAAGAAAGCGCGGGAGGGGGGCGGGAGGGGGGCGGAAGGGGGGGGGGGGTCAATAGGTTCAAATAAGAAAAACAAAAACAAAACAATTCAACCCTGAAAATGCCCCTAAGAATGCATTCCGGGAGACAAGAAAGAGAAAGAAAATTGACCTCAGAAACATATTTTGCGTATGTTGTTAAGGAATGAGTTGAATGTTTTTCGTATGCTCTGAGTGATGAGTTTAACATGTTCATATGCTGTTAGTGACGATTTTAATATTTTTCCGTATGGATGTTAAATGACGAGTTTGATATTTTTTGTATGTTGTAAGTGACGGGTATAATATTTCCCGTATGCTGTAAGAGACGGATTGAACATTTTCAGTAAGGTGTAAGTCAAGGTTTCCATATTTTCTGTATGCTATTAAGTGACGGGTTTAATATTAACTGAGTGCTATAAGTGACGGTTTTAATACTTTCTGTATGCAGTAAGTAATGGATTTCATATTATTGGGCTATCGCTCCCCTCTTCTTCTTTTCCGCATCCATGTCCGTTTGTTTGTCAGTGAATGTTTCTTTGTTTGTCTGTGAATGTTTCTTTGTTTGTCTGTCAGCAAGATTCGGCGAAAACTATGACACTGATTTTAACCACATTTGGTCAAAAGGTGGAGCGTGGACCACGGACGAACCCAAAAAATGTTCGGTGTGGATCCTTGATGCCGATCCGGATTAAATGGCAGATCCAGGATTCAGTCAACGAAATTACTACACATTTTCAACAGAACATACACACCGTGAAGTTATTGTGCCAGATTATTTACTATCCTCGAAGTAATATCAAGGACACCGTGAAGTTATTATGCCAGATTATTTACTATCCTCGAAGTAATATCAAGAACTATCTAAACGTTCTGATAAATGTAGACGTTGACATTTCGTATCTGCCCTATCCTATTGGAATAAAAAAAAAAAAAAAGGACATGGGAAAAGGCTTTGCCAATTTGTGCCTTTTAATTACTTCCCCTGGCCGGAAACCAGTAATGTTTCAGAACCCGTACAAATGAGGCAGAAGTCCGGGGTCTTCCGAATGAATGCCCTTCTAGTTTTCTCTATCGTCTTAACAGAGCTGGGTTGCCCTTTTCATTTTCTTTATGTCATGAGGATCTATGTGACCCTTCTCATTCTTTTTAACTTCCTAACAGATTTGTGTTGCCCTTCCAATTTTCTTTGTTTCCTAAATGATTTGTGTTGCCCTTCCAATTTTCATTATTTCCTAGCAGATTCGTGTTTACCTTCTATTTTTTTCTTTCTTTCCTAACAGATTTGTGCTGCTATTCTTTCTTTTCTTTCTTTCTTTCTTTCTGCGTACGCAGGCTGATACTCCTGCAGACACTCCCTGTGTAGACAGCTAAGTATTAATCCCATCTACCCAACAAAGGGAGTGGAGTTTTGTGTGTATGACCGTTTTTTTTTATCTCGCCATTAAGGCAGCCATACTCCAACTTCGGGGAAGGTGCATGCTATGTGTAACTTGTCATCCATACCAACGGCCAAACTGGCCTTCTCTTCCGAAAGTTGGTGATGGGATTTGACGTGTGTGCAAGATGTTATGCGTGCGTTCACACACGGAACTTCGGTTTATAGTCTCATTAGAAGGACTGTATGGGGAATGGAGTCAGAACCAATGTTAACTCCGAGGGAAAAATCCCCCTGTACCGAAACAGCCCTGCGGAGATTCGAACCCGCAACCCCAGGATCACGAGTCCGGCGCTCTACCAACTGGGCTATTCCGGCTGTTCTGATTTGTCTTTATTTCCTAATAGATTTGTGCTACTATTCTGATTTGTCTTTATTTCCTAACAGATTTTTCTGCCATTCTGATTTGTCTGTATTTCCCAGCAGATTTGTGCTGCTTTCTAATTTTCTTTGCTTCCTAACAGACCTCTGTTGCCCCTCTAATTCTTTTTTTTTTTATTTTTTTTTAAAAATATTTTCTGTACTGCCCTTCGAATTTCCTTTATTTCCGAACAAACCAATGTTGCCCATCTAATTTTCTCCTTATTTCCTAACTGATATGCGTCGCCCTTCTAAAGTTTTTTGACTTCCTAGGAGATCCATGTTTTCCATGTCATTTCTTTATTGGAGACCCATGTTTTCCATGTCATTTCTTTATCGTCTGCCAATTACACTTGTGTTTCTCCACTTCTTTATTGTGCTGTGTGTACACATACGGATTTATTTTTTTTTTTGGGGGGGAGGGGGTGGAGGGGGGGAAAGAAAGAGCAACAATTAACAGACAGAAGTGAGATCCACATAGCGATACAAAGAATTAATGATACTGTAGCAACAATATCGACATCCGTGAGATGGATAGGACCAGCCAGTGCCTAGAGAAATAATCATTTCCCTTCATTTTTCACCTACAGATTTACTTTTACCATGTAAACATGAGGGAAAAAAAAGTGTACACGACTGAAAAGGAAAACACACAAAAACGTCCACTTGCGTGAACAGACATTACAGAATAGTCAGCTTATAACCATACCGGACAGGGTGTCCGATGATTTTTCTCTACCAAAATCGCCATATTACAAATCTGAAATAAATGTTAGCGAACCGCCCAGAGAAACGTGGACAAACGAGTCACAAGACAAAACACAACGCGTTTCGACCTCTTAGGTCTTCTTCAGGTGAGACGCAAACGAATAAAAATAACGAAAATTCACTTAGCTTTGATCGCTTCAGATCGCTTCAGAGTTCAGCGCAAGGAAGACGGCGTTGAATGCCTTTAACAAACAGAAGTGCGATCAACATAGCGACACAAACAATTAATGACACTGTGGCTACAATATCGACATCCGTGAGATGGATAGGACCAGCCAGTGCCTCGCCATATTACGTTCAAAGAAGAAAAAACAAATTAAAGAAAAAAAAAACTGGCATGTCATAAATCGTGACCAGGGAAAAAAAGTAAAAGAGTTTCCAGAACAAAGGTAGAGGAATGATCCGAAAAAATACCCCCCCCCCCCCCCCCCCCCCACCCAAAAAAAAAAAAACCCACAAAAACAAACAAACAAACAAACAAACAACCCCCCAAAAACAACAACAACAAACAAACAAACAAACAAACAAAAACAAACAAACTGGCATGTCATAGATCGTGACCAGGGAAAAAAGTAAAAGAGTTTCCACCAGAACAAAGATAGAAGAATGATCTGAAAAAAACACACAAACAAAAAAAAACCCCAGTAGACGACGGTAAATAAAGATATAAATAAAGAACAGCCACAGCAAAAAAAGAGAGTGGTAGAAAAGACAAAGTTACAAACACAGAAATTCCAGCTATGGCGAAGAAGGTATAAAAAGTAAGTGAGTGAACGTTGTCACTTGACTGAAACATTGGACATTCCAGACACTACAGAGGCTACGCGCGTAGGTTGAATAAACAAGACAGACAACCATCTCATGCAAGTCTGGGTTTATGTGTACACCACATCCATCTTTAATTGCCTTCATCCACATTGAAAGCTGGAGTGCCCGCAGATTTCTACAGTAAAAATCGCAGAACATCACGAAGAACCGTCTCCTCTGAGAAACTGAATTACCCCAATCCTGGGGACAATTCAGTTTGTGCAGTTCTATTAAAATGATAAAAAAATAAAATAAAAAAACCCTGCAGAGTATTTGCATAATGCAAGTCGGAGACAACCCCAGCAAGGAAAATAAGAGAAGGGTTTTTTTTCCCCCTTTTTTTCCTCTCTTTGACTTGACAACCAGGAGATTTCTGTTTCCTGGGCTTCTTGTTTTAGGTTTTCTTTCTTTTTCTTTCTTTCTTTCTTTTCCTTTCTTTCTTTCTTTCTTTATTTCTTCCTGTCTTTTTTTCTTCCTTTCTTTCCTCCTTTCTTTCTTCCTTTCTTTCATTCTTTCTTCCTTCCTTTATTTCTTCCTTCCTTCCTTTCTTCCTTCCTTCCTTCCTTTCTGTCTTTCTTTCTTTCCTTCCTTCCTTCCTTCCTTTCACCTTCTTTCTTCCTTCCTTTCTTTCCTTTCTTTCGCCTTCTTTTTTTTCTTTCTTTCTTTCCTTCTTTTCTTTTCTTTCTCTCCTTCTTTCCTTTCGTTCTTTCTTTTTTTCTTTCTGTCTGGGAGAGAGAGAGAGAGAGAGAGAGAGAGAGAGAGAGAGAGAGAGAGGAGAGAGAGAGAGACATACATACAGACAGACAGACAGACAGACAGAGACAGAGAGAGAAAGAGACAAGGACAGAGACAGACAAACAGACCGAAACTCATCACTCTCCATCATGATCGAAGACATTTTCCGACAAAGAAGACGAACAGTTGACTGAACTGAAAATCGTGCCCCTCCCTCTCTTTCAACAGATGCAACACCGAAGTCAAGAATATCATCACTTTTCAAAGTCCTGGAGAAGAAAGCCGTCGGACTCGAGCGAAAGCATACACACTGTTGGAAATAAACATGATCAGTCTGTCTGTCTGTCTGTCTGTCTGTCTATCCGTCTTTGCGTTACGTTCCTTCACATTAGCAGCTGTCCGGGAATTTGCATAATTCAAATGTGCAGAGCGTCTTGGAACGGCGTTCTCTATGAGCCTCTAATTATGCAAATGAAGGGAGCGTACAACTGCATTCCACTGATACAATTAACAGGAATGGAACTCTTTCTAGAATCTGCATAATTCAAACGACAGAGCGCCACGCCAACCCAACGGGAAAATCACACCTCGTTTGGCCAGACACAGTCGCATCTGTCTGAGTTGACACCCAAGAACATCACAATTCCAGAAACCTTGTTTACAAGACTATAACATATTGATTAAAAACTGATCTCGCAGGCAATCAAATCAATGGTACTGCCAAATGAGAAGTGATGCACCGTTTGAAATGAGCTTTCTCCGCCTTGATTTAAGGCTGTGTCAGGGCAATTGACATAGGCTGGAACACCAAGGCTACATCAAAATGTTGTTATGCTCAGCATAGTTATGCGGGGATTGTCTTCAGTGGTGACAAGCTCCTAGCATAACATTATCAGTCTCCCAAATCCCCCGAAGTCGGAGTGTGGCTGTCCACGTGGCGGGGTAATCAAAAACGGTCACACACGTAATGTTCTTATCCCCAGCTGATGCATTTGTACCATAGTGTTCAAGTATTTCGGCTGTTTGGATGATCCCTGGAGTCTTTTAGCTAGGGTACGACAACAACAACAACAACAACAAAAATGAGCTTTCTGATCAACTGTATAATGTGGAAAGGTACTGGTCTAGAATTTCTACTAGAATCCTACATCGCGTCTTTATGGATCAAAAGAAGCATGGGACGATAACCCTGTCTGTCCATTGCCAAACAGAGTTACCTTTTCTCTGTTAAGGGGTCAAGCAAAACTGGATCTTTAGGGTCGAGTATTTTTTTTGAAGCGCATTTCAGATAAACGACCGGCTGTTGGCATTACAGACATGACAACCATATTTAGCACTTTCTCTCTCTGATTGAATTGTTAACTTGGCTGATGGGGCAACATTGCTTCGGCTGTGCAATCAGCGGCATCTGTCCCAAGAAAAGGGCGGGGGTCACTCTCGCTGAACGCGAGCTCTAACACAGATTACCTCCTTTGCAGATCTCCAAACAAGGGTTAAACAAGGGGCTTCAGAACCGGTTAACAAAGAATTCACCTTTAGACTTACCATATCATTTACTTAAGATCATTTAGGTTCTATCAAAATTCAGTACATACATTTTCTTTAAAACGCGGTGTGAAAGACTACATTTCTCAAGAGTAGA
>CM065723.1:12146551-12149051 GCA_033310375.1 Conus canariensis | reverse complement strand
TGCATGTCCAAGAACGATCGTGCCTTCCTCACAGCGGACTTGCATGTCCAGGAACGATCGTGCTCCTCTCGTGCCTTCTCACAGTGGACTGCATGTCCAAGAACGATCGTGCCTTCTCACAGCTGACTTTCCAGTCAAAGGGGGTTGTTTTCTGCCAACGTTCATCAACTTCCTGTTAAATGAAAAATACGTCGCCATGTTTCAAAGTACACTGAAAAAGAAAGTTGCTGACTAGGGTGTCAGAGTGCGTGGGTCTTTTGAGTCCTCCCCCCCCCCTCTCTCTCTCTCTCCTCTCTCTCTCTCTCTCTCTCTCTCTCTCTCTCTCTTCTCGCTCTTTCTCTCTCTCTCTCACCTTTCTCTTTTTTTTCTCTCCTCCCTCTCTTCCCTCACACGTATACACGATCGTGTCTTCTCACAGCTGGACTTGCATGTCCAGACGATCGTGTTCCACAGCTGGACTGCATGCAGAACGATCGCGCGCGCGGCACACGCGCACACACACGCGCGCGCGACACACTCAAGAGAGAGAGAGAGAGAGAGAGAGAGAGAGAGAGAGAGAGAACGGACGAACAAACGAACGAACGAACGAACGAAATGTCGTTTAATGAGGGAAAGGAATAAGCACAAGTCAATGGCTTTTTAATCCATCCAGCCCTCAAACAAGGGAAAGTATCTAAATAAAATGGAAGAAAACATTGCATAGAACTGCATATCAGCTCATGTACAACAATGAATACATAGCAATTCAGAATAATAGAATGCTTTATGTAACTAGAGGAAGCGAGTGTGGAGGGAGGGAGGGAGGGACGGAGAGCGACATAGAGACAGACAGACAGAGAGAGAGAGAGAAGAAGAGAGAGAGAGAGAGGGGAGAGAGAGAGAGAGGAGAGGGAGAGAGGAGAGAGGAGAGGAGGGAGGGAGGGAGGGAGGGAGGGAGAGAGACAGACAGACAGATATACATACAGAGAGAGAGAGAGAGAGAGAGATACATAACAGAGAGAGAGAGAGGGAAGAGAGAGGGGAGAGAGAGAGAGAGAGAGAGAGAGAGAGAGAGAGAGAGAGAGAGAGAGAGCCCATAGCATAGCATACATGTAGAGGGAAGGGGTTCGGAAGAATGCATAGATGGTGTGGGAGAAAAACAACAACAAACAACAACAACAACAACGACAACAACAAGACATGAGACATGCCCAATGGGGAAGCAGAAGACAAACGGCTCATCTGCATCCTGTCCAGATGATGGGACATGGTCGTTCACGTCCATCATGGAATACATACAGAGCTTACTGACAGACAGGCTTCTGGTCTTACCTGTCCCTGTCCCGTCCTGTCCTCAACCACCCACCCCTCCACCTTACTCCACCTCCTCTCTCTCTCTCTCTCTCTGACACCTGCTTCTATACTGTCCTTTCAGCGCGTTGTGTATCTGTATGTCAAACACACACACACACACACACACACACACACACACACACACACACACACACACACACGCATGCAGGTACATGCACACACACACACACATACACACACATACACACACACACACACACACACACACGCATATACAAACATGCATAGGCACGCGAGCGCGCCACACACACAAACACATGCAGGTACACGCACACAAACACACACGCACACATACACACACACACACACACACATGAACACACACACACACACACACACACACACACACACACACACACACACACACACGTACACGCATACACACGCACAAACGCAGCACATGCAGCGCACTTCTATCACAGCATCACACATACATACACACGCACGCGCGCGTACAGCACACACACACACCCGCGCGCGCACGCGCGCGCACACACACACCACACACAACCGCACACACACATCTGCACACACACAACACACACAACACACGCACGCACATACACACACACACACACACACACACACACACACACACACCACACACACTCACCACCACATATGCAACGAACATGCACGAACATGCAGACGGATGCACACGCGCACACATGCACGCACGTGCACATATTCATGCACATACACGCGCTATGCACTACATACGCAAACATAAACACGCGCGCGCGCGCACACTACCCACACACACACATACACTCTCCTCACTACTCTCTTCTTTCTACTTCTGTCTCTCTGCTTCTACCTCTCTGTCTCTGTCTGTTGCCTTCTCTCACTCTGTCTCTCCCTCTCTCTGTCTATGTCTCTTCTCTGTTTCTTCTGTGTCTCTCACTTCTCATCACTCCTCTCCATCTCTCTTCCCTCTCACTGTGTGTCTAATATCAGCACCTAGAACACAAAAAATACACACGCACAACACAACAACATCCCCTCGAAACACTGTCTTCGTCTAAGCAGGATAGAACAACAACAACACAAAGCATTGTCCAGACATTCGGGGCCAACCAACTTGTCGCATCGTTTCCATTTCGCTAAATGGCGGCCCCGTGGCCTTTTTCGCCCGTCTTTCGTTCCT
>CM065723.1:12129051-12134051 GCA_033310375.1 Conus canariensis | reverse complement strand
AAGGGACAGGAGAGAGACAGACAGACATACAGACACAGTGGGTGACGAGAGAGAGAGAGAGAGAGAGAGAGAGAGAGAGAGAGAGAGAGAGAGAGAGACAGACAGACAGAGAGACAGACAGAAGAGAGACGACAGAGAGAGAGAGAGAGAGAGAGAGAGAGAGAGCGAGAGAGGGGGGGGGAGAAAGAGAGAGAAACACATTTTACACCGAGTATGCAGAAAGTGTGAAATCGATTCTCTGCCCACAGTTTTACTGATGGAAGTTTGGTAGTAGGAACAAGAAAATTAGTATCTTGACCTTTCTCCCATCATCTACGCACACTTTAAGTATGACAGGCTTTCTCAAAAAAAGCTACAACCTTTTCTCAAACTGATATTACATTTAAAGAAGATATTCTTCACATAAAAATATTCAATCTGCCATACGCTATTAAGAAGGCTATAACCCGTTTCCGAAGACACATCAACTTTACATGAAGCTATGACTCTTCTTAAAAAAAACAAACAGATGAAATTCGCAAAACGCGATGAACGTTCCTATAAAGACATCAACTTCGCAAAAGTATTATCTTTCTCATACATACATCAAATTCGCAAAAAGTTAGCACCTTTCTAATTAAGATTTTAACTGCGAAAGAATCTTTATCCCTTCAAGTAAGACGTTATATTCGCAATGAGCTATAATCCTCCCCATAAAACATTAAATTCACAAGAAGCTCTGTTTCTCATCAAGACTTGATATCAACGATAAGCTACATACAATACTTATCATAAGACGTCAAATACGCAACACGCTACAATCCGTCTCATAAACTCATCAAATTTGCACGAGGCTATTACTGTTCCTATAAACACATCAAATTATGAGAAAAATTGAACCTTTTTCACAGATATACACATTTTATATGAACACACACACACACACACACACACACACACACACACACACACAACACTCTCTCTCTCTCTCTCTCTCTCTCTCACACACACACACACACACACACACACACACACACACACACACACACACAACCAGTACAATTTCTACTAAAGACACAAAGTTCGCAAGCAGCAATAACCATCCCAATAAAGATATAGCATTCGCAAAAAGCAGCAACCTTTCTGATGAAGTTACCAAATTCGTAAAACGCTATAACGTTCCCATAAAACCATCATAGTCGCACGAAACTATGACTTTTTTGGAAAGAGCATCCATTCCGCAAGAAGTCAGAGCAATAGCACCCTCTCCTAGGTTCCACTGACGAGTAGACAGGCGGGAGGTTATGTGCCAGAATGAGTCTTCATGTGAGAGTGGAGAAGGTCTGTCTTTAAAGCACACAGTCGGCCGCAGACGTAACAAGGAAGCAGCAGTTCAGCAAGGTGGGGCCTTTGCTTCCTTTGGTTCCTCTTTGCCTGAACTGCAGCCACTGTGCTCATCTCAAGAGAAACTGAGGTTTTCAATGAAGGCGTGACATTGGCAAGAAACAACGAACCCCCACATTAAAACATCCATTTCGCAACAGGTTTTAACCCTTCTCAGATAAAATCCCATCAAATTCGCAAAAATACCATCACACTTCTCATGAAAACATCAAATTCGCAAGAAGATATAAAACGTTTCTGATGCAGATATCAAATTCGGAAGAAATTCCCACTTTTCGATGAGTACATCAAAATCGTATAAAACAATAACCTTTCAAATAAAGAGTCCGATTCGCAAGAAGCTATAACTCTCCATATAAAGACAACACATTCGCAAGACCCAAGTTACTCTTCATCCCACAAAACATCAAATTCGCATGAAACCATAATCCTTCTGATAAAGACACAGCACTCGCAAGAAGCTATAACGCATCTCCCCAAAACATCAAATTCTCAAGAAACTATAAACTCTCCAATGAAGACATCAAATTCGCAAGCAGCTATACTTTTTCTTAGAAAGACATCGAATTCACTGGAAGCTATGTCTTTCTCATACAGACATCGAATTTGCAAGAAGCTATCATTTTTACCATAAAGACACCGAATTCACAAGAAGCTGTAATCTTACCCCTAAAGACATCAAATCCTCCAGATACTATACACCATCCAGTAAAGACAACAAATTCTCCAGATACTATACACCATCTAGTGAAGACATCAAATTCTCCAGATACTATACACCATCCAGTAAAGACATCAAATTCTCCAGATACTATACACCATCCAGTAAAGACATCAAATTCTCCAGATACTATACACCATCCAGTAAAGACATCAAATTCTCCAGATACTATACACCATCCACTAAAGACATCAAACTCGCAAAAAGCTAAAATCTTTCTCATAAAAGACATTGACTTCGCAAGAAGCTGACTGTGACTTCCCTCTGTCCAGATGAGGATGGCTGCATCTGAAAAGGCCAAGACTGTCATGACACTCGATCATAGCCTCGACTGTATCTTCCTGCTGTTAATTTCTGTAGTCTTTATTGCGTGCCGGTTCCCGTAGCATTTTTCAGTTCCGATCCCACGGTGATTTCCCTCTCACCTTTCCTCTGTTTCCGCAGCCTTTCCATGGCCTGTTTAGAGAGCATTTCTCTGAATTTTTTTCTCTACCTGCCTCCAACACCGTTTTTACAGCATTTCCCTAACCTGGCCCCAAACATTTTCCCTCAATGGTTTCCAAAGTATGGGGTAGGCCTATTTTAAACGCCTGTTTTCATAGCATTCGCGATTCTAAAACAAATGACAATAGCATGTCCACAAACTCGCTTGCACACCATTAGCTTAGTCTGTTTCTGTCACATTTCTTTGGCTTTTTTATTCTTATTTTTCCTGTCCATTTTCATATTATTTCCCTCGTCTTTTTTCCAAAGCATTTCTCTTACCTGTTTCCAAAGCATTTCCCCGAACTGTTTTCATAACATCTCTATTAGAATGTTTCCAAAGCATGTTCCAAACCTGTTTTATTAGCATTTCTCTTACCATGTATGCAAAGTATTTCCCTATTCTGTTTCAAAAGCATTCTCAAATCCCCAGCCAATGTCCAGAGTATTTCGCTCCGTTTCCACTGAAATGGCTTTTTCCTCTAGTTTCAAAGCATTTGTCAGATTCCATAGCATTTACAACGACTTTTCAAAGCATTTTCAGAACACGTTTCCATAGCACTTTTTCCTAGCCTGTTTCCACGGTTTTCAAAATATGTCTCTATCGTGATTAAACTGCATTTTCCTAGCCTGTTTTAATGCTATGTAAATCTCAACAGCACACTTCCCTATCTCCAAAGCATTTCCAAGCATATTTCCAAAAGCATTTCCTTGATCTGTTTCCAAAACATACTTGTTTCTCGAGCAAATTTTCACAGAATTTCCCTAACCCGTTTCCTTGACATTTTCTTAGCCCATTGCCACAATATCTACCTAGCCTGTTTCCCAGGCATTTCCTTAACCTGTTTCTATACCATTTTCCCTGACCCGTTTCAACAACATTTCCTTCGCCCGTTTTTTATGGCACTGCCAGGCTGGGCTCATTGGCGCTTAGCACCAGAAAAGGCCAACATCATCCGAGGCTGTCAAGTGTCTCGGTGTGGGGTTATTATTCTTTCAGCAAAGGTCAGGAAATCAGAAGACACGTAGAATACGAGAGCAAGGAGATGGAACTCGGAGCTTTTAAGTTTGCGTAAACAAGTTTTCGCTGGCACTGATTTTGTTGTTGTTGTAGTTGCATTAGCAGCATTGTGGTAATTGCAGAGAACGAATGGGGGAAGATGTGGCGGGTGGGGAGAGAGGAAGCGAGAGTGACAAATCGGCTTCCAGCATAATTGATATGAAGAGGAGTCGTCACTTTGCACATCCAGTCCTGGTCTTTTGGAGGGACTCTAAACAATTTACAACAAAACAACGATGGTGAATAAGTTGAAGGAAAAAAAAAATAACAACCCTGAACGCTGGTCGAAAAAGAAAACAAAATACTTATAGGCAATACATACTCAGCAATTATACGACTCAGGAAGACTCAAAAGTAAGGACCAAATAAAGAACACGTTGTGGCAGTCAAACAGCAACGACAACATCAAAATACCAGTATACCAATGTAGTACACGTTGTAGCAGTTAATCACCAAACGCAAACTTGAGACACGCCGTCATTACTTTAATTTTTCTAAAACTGCCTTGGCCTTGGCAAGCAAACTGGACCTCACCCCAACCATCTTCCACCAAGCTATAAGGTAACTCCACAAGCCGTCGAAAGTATGGTACGTTTCTTTTTAAACTGGTCGGCGAAATTGCTCACCCTCAGGCCTTCCCTGTCGCTTCGCTCCAGACTTCCGGCAAAGACTCGTAACCCCTAACCAAAGGACTTCCGGTCCACTTCTGACTCGAGGAGCGCCACCTGTCATTGCGAGTTATGAAGAAGGTCATATAAAAGCGCGCACCTTCCCAGTCACACAGCCTGAGCGCCTTGTTTGGCTCAGCGGTAGAGTAGCGAGTTGAAAGTCACGCACGACGAGTTCAATCCCCTAGGTGCCCAATATTTAAAAAAAAAAAAGAAGAAGAAGAAAGAACCCTGGCGATTTTCACTGCCCATCTGAATGAATTGGCGTTCTAGTGGCATTAGTAGTGTGTAAAGTAGTTTTCCAGCCCCTGTCTTCTGGGATGGTTATCACGTTTTCTTTGTCGCGTTTGGTGTGAGCGGATGCTGAACTTGTCACGTATCACTTACCCCGGAGTCTTGAAGACCGTTGGGACGCCACAGAAGACTACGCAACCAGCTTCCTCCACTCCTCCCGGTTCCCAGATACTCTTACGCAGTTGCTGAGCGTGAGGCCAGTCCATGCACTGATGTTGTCCTCCCATCTCTTTCTCTGTCTTCCTCTCCTTCTGCCTCCTCGCGCTGCTCCTTGAAGAATGGTTTTGGCGAGTCCTGTTGATCTTGATACATGACCACACTATCTCATTTTCCTTCGTTTCACTGTGGACAACGGGTCTTCCTATGGTCCAGTGGCTTGTCTTACTCTGGT
>CM065723.1:12109051-12126551 GCA_033310375.1 Conus canariensis | reverse complement strand
TCATCATCTTCGTGGCGATCACAACATTCAGACATCCCACGCCGACAATGAACACTTTGTTCCGCTTCACGCGAACTGTTCAGACCCCCAGCATCTGTTTGTTCTCATCCGCTTCACCAGACCCTTAGTGATGTCAGCTCACTTTGGAAAAGAACTAGGTCAGCCTATTAGATAGGCCTACAGACACGCGGGAAAACCCGCGCTCACACGAAGTATTTTGAAAAGACAGGCAGGGAACACTAGGTAGTTTCAGTTTCATCAAGGAGGTGTCACTGCGTGTGCAGACTAGTCCATTATGAGCTACACCACATCTCTGAAGATCAAAGCTGAGGGATAGATAAGACGTTTTAAGAAGAGGATCTCACGGCAACGACTTGGCAGATGTCGGATCTTCGCATCAGCCCGACGCGCTGGCCAGACCTTGGGTACTTCCCTAACACTGTGGCAATTGGATAAATTGAAGGAAAAGGCAGAGAGCTCAGTCACATCTGACACATTCAAGAGACAGAAGGAGCCATTTGTCAAATCCAATACATTCAACAGAGAGGAGGTCTGCATACACTCACATCACGTACTTTAACGTGACAGATTGACGACACATAATCACACCAGACATATTACAGAGACAGGAGCAGGTCGTCCATCACACCAGGCATATTAAAGAGACTGGGGCAGATCGTCCCTCATACCAGACACATGAAAGAGACGGGCAGACAACATAAGCGCAGGGCGGAAACATCAAAGAGACAAGAGGTCAACATACAGTCACACCAAATACATGACACGAGACCGGCAGACACAAGAGTCTAACACCCTATACGCTAAAGCCACTGACAGTGAAGATGCACTCACACCAGACGCATAACAATCACGGACAAGGCAATAAAGTTAAAACCAGATAATATAAGAGATACAGCACAAAGCATCCTCACATCAGATGCATTAATCAGAAAATAAAACCCAAGGCACAAGAACGCCATAACTGAAATGTGTTTAGAATAGCATCAATTCCCGCGTGTCGTGTGTGTCCTGTGGTCTAATCATTCATTCCCTTCTTTCCATGTGAAGTGTGGCTGGAATCTTGACAGCTCTGTGTTGTGTGTGTGTGTGTGTGTGTGTGGTGTGTGTTGTGTGGTGTGTGTGGACTTGGAGTGAACAGCAGACCTTCCAGAATGAGAAAACCGCCCACACATCATCAGAAAGTGCCTACATCATTCTCTCTGCGGTATCATCAAAACAACTGATTCCCATTCAAATCACTTTGCCATGTGAAAGCAGGATGGAGCAAGCTCAAACCTACAAGACTAAAACGTACGCCAGTCTAGCTAGCAGTTTGAGGGAATTTGGCTGTGAAGCTGAAGTCCTCGCCACAGAAGTTGAAGGAAGGGGGTTGTAAGCTCAGCTGAAAATAGTTCCTGCTGGATCTGGAGGAACACCAGTGAACTTCATCAGTCTTAAATTTCCCAACGTAGAACAGATGTCCCATAGCGTTGTGGGCAAGACATCCATCTAAAAATAACAACAACCCTTGAGACGCCTTGAGACTTATTCAGAAGTTGCCGGTTCGAATCCTGGTAGCATCATGAAAAGATATGACCAGCAGAAAGGCATCTAGGAGTCCTGACCTGGGGGCGGCCCGCCCGGCCCGCTTCGAGTGAGAGGGAGGGAGGTTCTGGGCAGAAACACCTGTCTGAGGATAACAAAGGGGGTGGTGTCTTCTCTGAATTCCCTAGAGTTTAATCCTACCAGTACAGCTCACATTAGACACAGGAAAGGCACAAGACAATGCGTCATCATATCAGATGCATTAAACAGATACAAGAGAAGGAATTACCCGAACCGCCAGAATGCCATGTCCGAACTATGTTTAGAATCGCAACGATTCCTGCGTGTCGCGTGTGTTCTCTTGCCTAGCTTCAATGATTCATTTCTTTTACCGGAAGTTTGGTTCTAATGTCAAACGTTCTTCGGTATTGTGTGTATTCATTTCATTTCATTTCTTTCTTTTTTCTTCTTTGGGTTTGATTGCTGCGATTTCCTTGGTGTTATGTGTCCCCTTGTCTAGCTTCTTTTATTTTATTTGATTAATTCTTCCTTCCTTTCGAGTGAAACAGATATAATACTGACAGTTGTTTGTTGGTGTTTTCTCCTTTTTTTTCCCTACTTAATTTCATTGAATTCCTTCTTTCCTTTCTGGTGAAGTTTGGATATTTTTCTTTCTTTCTTTCTGCGTACGCAGGCTGATACTCCTGCGGACACTGCCTGCATAGACAGGCAGTGGAGTTTTGTGTGTATGACCGTTTTTTATCCCACCATTAAGGCAGCCATACTCCACCTTCGGGGAAGAGTTTGGATATAATGACGACAGTTCTGTCATGGTGTGCGTCGTCTTCCCTAACTTCATTTCAACTGATCTCAATCATTTTAATGGTGAAGATTTACTAGAATGTTGACAGCTCCTTTGCTGTTGTGTGCGTTTGCCTGAATCAATCTTACGTCACTGAATACTTTTTCTCTTTTCTGGTGAAGCTGAGGTATAAAGCTGACAGTGCTTCAGCGCACTGCGTCCTCTTGGGTGACTTCATTTCTTTCTTTTTTTTCTGTAAGGGTGCTGGCAATTTTTTTTAGCTATTTTTTAGTTGTTTATCTCCCCCCCCCCCCCCCCCTTTTTTTTTTTTTCTTTCCATCGTCAGTTGTTCGTGAAATCAAGAAATTACTTTCATTCTTAAAAGCTTGTCCTTGACCTACTTTTGGTTGGTTGGTTGAATGTTTTTGTTTTGTTTCGTTTTGTTTTTATGAATCTATATCAGTCTATGTTTGAATTTGAGTGTCCTCATTCCCTTAATAACATCCACGTTAAATTACTGCAACTCTGTTTTTCACGATTCTTCCAAAAGAACTCATTAACCTTCCACAACAAAGATCTTTAAAACAGTGCCGCTGGACCCGTTCTGAAAGAGAAAGAAAGAAAACAACAACAACAAAACCAGAACACTTACACCCGATGTTAAAGAAACTCCACTGCCTCCACGGAGAAAGCGTACGTTCGTGCACATCAGAAGAAATGACACACACACACACACACACACACACACACACACACACACACACATACACACACACACACATACACACAACACACACACACACACACACACACACACACACACACACACACACACACGCACAAACTCGCCTATAGTTCTACCACCTAGTTTCCCTTGTCACGTATTCTTGTCTTTTACGTCCGACAGTTTTTATTGGTATCCCAGCCATTGAGACACTCTTCATCTTCATCTGAGGTGCAGCCATCATCTACCTTCCTCCCCTTACTTGTCTGTCGTCTCTGTCTCTGCAAGATTGTTGTGCCACAGATGTGGTGGAACGAATATGGGCCAGACCCGCACGCAGCGATCACCCTTTGGCTGAATCTGAAACTCTGTGTGTGTGTGTGTGTGTGTGTGTGTGTGTGTGTGTGTGTGTGTGTGTGTGTGTGTGTGTGTGTGTGTGTGTGTGTGTGTGTGTGTGTGTGTGTGTGTGTGTTGTTGTTGTGTGTGTGTGTGTGTGTGTGTGTGTGTGTGTGTGTGTATGTGTGTGTGTGTGTGTGTGTGTGTGTGTGTGTGTGTGTGTGTGTGTGTGTGTGTGTGTGTCTCCACTTATTACAGAATAAAACTTATTCAATCCAAATATTACACCGAATCATGTAATTTCAGGCCAATTCTCTTACTATCGACAAGGAATGAAAATACACTTTTAAATTTAGCCGTGTATATTTATGAAGCAAATAAGAGAATTCGGACAGTAATGTCTTGATATACTCTGCATTTTGTAACATGATTATGTACACTTTTTCATGATTTCATTTTGTTACGTATTAGGAAAGTTGTATGATACATTTATGAAAACCCCCTTCAGTATGCCGCTGAATAAAACATTCGCATTCCACTTATTATCTTAACAAGATGCAACGCATATAAGCGTACTCCCAGTTTATCTTGAATACAAGTACTTTCTGATATATTCCATAAAGAAGAAAAACCGTTTTGGGCCGTTATAGCCGTTAGTAACGAACATACCTACAAATTTTCAGAAAGATCGGCCCAGAAGTTTTGTCTGGAGCGAGCGGAACACATATTGACCACGGACAGACACACAGACAGACACAGACAGCATTTCTTCGTTCCCATTGTAAAGTACTCCCTGTTCTATAAGAACTGGGAGTACAAAAACCGCTGTAAGAAAAATAACAATGCATGGAAGTGAAAGGCGACTCTATGGACACCACGCACACACACACACACACACACACACACACACACACACACACACACACACACACACACACACAACAGGATAACAAATTACATAGAAAGCAGAGATTTATTTATAAAAGAACAGGCAGGATTTCGAAAATCCTACAGAACAACAGACCAGATATTCATTTTTAAAAAGATCATTGATAGTGAAATAAGAAAAAAGAATGGCAGACTATACTGTTGTTTTGTAGACTTTAGAAAAGCATTTGACAGCATATGGCATGACGCTTTACTTCTGAAACTATACGATATAGGAATCAATGGCTATTGTTATCGGGTTATAAAAGATATGTACACAAACGCGATGGTTTGTGGAAAATCAAATAATGGATTTACAAGATCAGTCCCGGTCAAACAAGGACTTCTTCAAGGCAGTTCTCAAACTATATTGATAACAATGATTCTCCTGTTATAAACAAGCTGAAAGAAACACGAATATCGCATTAATTATATGCTGACGACATAGTTATGTTGTCAAACACAAAATCAGGATTACAAACCAAACTTAACCGACTTCATAATTATTGTACAGAATGGGGCATGAAACTAAATAAAGATAAAACAAAAGTTGTCATATTCACTAAAACTGACTCAAAATTTTCAACCGCATTTACATGTGGAAACGATTCTCTTGAGACAGTAAATGAATTCAAATATTTAGGAATAATGCTTCATGAAAGTGGAGAGTTACATAAAGCACAAGATCATCTAGCAAAACAAGGTAACAAAGCTGTACACTCCTTACTACGTAAAGTAAAGGGAGAACATGTCAATGTATCATCAATAGCAAAACTCTTTGATGCTTTGATTTCACCAGTTATGCTTTATGGCGCAGAAGTTTGGTTTCCATTTACAGAAAAGATAGGACATGTTGAAAAGCAGACTACAATGTTCGACATTTATCACAAATACTTATTATCCAATAATCCGATCGAGAACGTACATGTAAAATTTTGCAGACATATATTAGGCGTACACAGAAAAGCAATGAAATTGCCAGTACTAGCTGAACTTGGAAGATTTCCCCTGTGTCAAGAAATAATGAGTCAAGTAGTCATGTTTTGGATCCATATAATGGAATCAAAGGAAGACTCATATCTAAGAGAAGCGTACGAAGATCTTGACCCATCATCTTCATGGAAATCTTCTGTAAAGAAGATCTTAAGTAATATTGGAATGACACATGTATGGAATAACCAAAGTACACTTAACCCTAAAAAATTGCGTTATGCAATAGAGAGAAAGTTACAAAGTGAATATATACACTTCTGGGAAAAAGAAAAGGAAAGAGCACCAAGGTTAAAATTTTATAATGACATCAGTAATAAATATAGGCTTGAACCGTACCTCATCAAATGCACAAATAAACATTACAGGAAAGAACTTTGTAAATTAAGAATTAGCGCACATGACCTCGCAATAGAAAGAGGTAGATATTCCCATATTAAGCGTGAAGACAGGAAATGTACAACTTGCAATATGATAGAAGACGAGGTACATTTTTTAGACTCTTGTAAACGTTACGATAAAATCAGGAATACGTTTAAAAAACGTATCATAAACAAAATGGATATATACGACGCTACCTCATTGAAAATAAGTACTTTGATGTCTAATGATGACCTTCAGGTTGAAATTGCGAAATATGTATATGACTGCTTTACATAATGACTTTTTGTGTAAAATGAACAAATCATTATTTCTTTGGACGATGAGTTGTTTAATCATCGCCATCTTGTGTCCATAAATCCTTTGATGGTGTTTAGTGACAATAAAAAAAGTTTCAAGTTTCAAGTTTCAAGTTTCACACACACACACACACACACACACACACACACACACACCACCACACACCACAAGACAACCAGACAGACAACGCTCGCGATCACACACATGAAACGATAACAGTAACGAGACTGGCAGCAGACAATCCCAATCCCACCACCAGACACGTGAAAGAGACAAACAGAAAATATACACTCTCACGCAAAATACAGCACTGAGACAAAAAGCAGAAAAGACACGCTCATGCAAGGCACATTACAGAGACATGCACACAACTTTACACTCACATCAGATGCACTGAAGAGCCTGGAGCACAATGAAGCAGCAGACAACACAAGCTTACACCAGATGCATGAACACAAGCAGACCATACAAGTGTGACCGGGTACATCTAAGAGACAAATCAGACCACACAAGCTAAGGCCAAATACCTTACAGATAACCAGTTTACACACATTAACGCCAGATACACTAAAGAGACAACAAGTCCACAACGCAACAAGCCTACGCCACAAACATGAAACAGACGACCAGTCCGCAACAACTCACGTCAGATACGTTACAGAGACAACCAGTCCACCACACACGCGCTTACGCCAGATACATTAATGAAACAACCAGCCCACATACGCTTACGCCAGATACATTAATGAAACAACCAGTCCACGCATGCATACGCCAGATGCATTAAAGAGATAACCAGTTCACACAAGCGTACAGCCAGTCCACAAAAGCTTACGCCAGATAATCACACAAACAACCAATCCACACAAGCTTACGTCGGCTACATTTCAGAGACAACCAGTTCATATAAGCTTACGCCAGATACATTAAGGAGACAACAAGTCCACACAAGCTTACGCCAGATACATTACACAGACAACCAGTCCACACAAGCTTACGCCATATTCGCTGAAACCAGATACATTAAAGGAACAAGAGGCCAGGACAACTATTATACTGACACAAGAGACATCAAATAGAAAGAACAGCATATGCTGACACAAGAGACATCAAATAGAAAGAACAGCATATGCTGACACAAGAGACACCAAATTAGAGAGAACAGCATATGCTGACACAAGAGACACCAAATAGAAAGAACAGCATATGCTGACACAAGAGACATCAAATAGAAAGAACAGCAATGCTGACACAAGAGACACCAAATAGAAAGAACTGCATATGCTGACACAAGAGATACCAAATAGAAAGAACAGCATATGCTGACACAAAGAGACACCAAATAGAAAGAACAGCATATGCTGACACAAAGAGACATTAAAGAGACACGAAGACGGTATACGCTGATGCCTAATAAATTAAAGCGACAGAAAGACAACATAGGCTGACATCCAATTCATTAAACAGACAGAAGGACAACACAGGCTGACATCCAATTCATTAAAGAGTCAGAAGGACAACATAGGCTGACACTGGACAACATGACAGAGGCCGGGGAAAGCCGCGACAGGAGAACACGATGCAGGAAGTTCGGCAAAGATGGGAGACCTGTGCCTGTCTTCTTTTTTGGTTTGTTTTAAATTCCACTTATTTTCCCTGTCTTTTCGGGTGACAGTTTGTGCAGGATGCCGACAGTTGTGTGTGTGTGTGTGTGTGTGTGTGTGTGTGTGTGTGTGTGTGTGTGTGTGTGTGTGTGCGTGCGTGCGTGCGTGCGTGCGTGCGTGTGTGTGTTGTGTGCGTGTAATGAATAACGTTGTTTGAAGGAAAGAATTCTGCACACTAACCCTTCATATATACAGTCGATTGTAGACATCGGATTGAAATACTGTTTTTTTTTTTTTTTTTTTTTTTTTTTTTAACATTGGAATCCTAACATTAAAACAACAACAACAACAAAGATATTCGACAGGAGGGGAGGGGCAAGGATGGATTGTGTGGGTAAAGAAAAACGGGACAGAGAGCAGAGGAGGGGGAGGGGGTGGTGGAGGTCAAAGATGTGAACATTTGAAGCAGAAAGAGAAATCAGTATTCCTGGTGTCATTAGATGCCATATTATGTTCAATTCAAGACAGGCTTCTTTAACTCACAACCAAAACTGATACGCTGAATAGTAACATCAGTAAAAAAAACAAACAAACAAACAAACCAACCAAACAAAAACAAACCCCACAAAACCAGACACTATTTGATTTGATGACATGATATTCCTCCCTAATGAATGACAGGCGTCAGTCAAGCTCTTCTCTCAGCTTCACCGGAAACGGAAGAAAACCGTGTTTTGATTGGCGCAGTATAGTGTGAATGCGTCATTGAACTTAAAGATAGCACAGAAACGTCATGTGATTCTAAACACGCGCCCTCCGTGCGGCATTTAAAAAAAAAAAAATGTTTTCTTTTTCTGGAAAGACGGATGGCAGTTTACTTTCCCACTTTTTCCACCCCCCTGAGCTTTACCGGAAACGAGAGAGAACGTGTTTTGATTGGCGCCGAGAGTGTGAATGCGTCATTGAACTTTAAAGACAGCGGAGCAGTGGCCGTGTTTCTAAACACGCTCTCCCACACTGGGGATTTAAGGATGGGTTACCTACATAAGGCCACGCGCGTCAGAAGGCCAGAATCTTGAGTTCTTTAGTAAGGTGACAATTCTCGCGAGGAATCGGAATCATTGACTGGTCAGAGAATGTGTCTATTCACGGAGTGTTGAAACACAAGAAGCAGTACATGATTATACAATAACAAATAACCTGTTGGGAGCTCTGGCATTTTTGAACAACATCTATCTTTTGTCGATCCAAGGAGACTACAGACGAGAAGAAAGAAGCTAGATCAGTGAATGTACTGTTGAAAGTCTCTCTCTCTCTCTCTCTCTCTCTCTCTCTCTCTCTCTCTGTATGCATGTATATCAATCTATATCTGACGAGAAGCTGAATCAGTGAATGTACTGTTTAAGCTCTCTCTCTCTCTCTCTCTCTCTCTCTCTCTCTCTCTCTCTCTTCTCTCTCTCTCTCTCTCTCTGTATGCATGTATATCTATCTATCTGACGAGAAGCTGAATCAGTGAATGTACTGTATGTTTAATCTCTCTCTCTCTCTCTCTCTCTCTCTCTCTCTCTCTCTCTGTATGCATGTATATCTATCTATCTGACGAGAAGCTGAATCAGTGAATGCACTGTTTAATCCTCTCTCTCTTCTCTCTCTCTTCTCTCTCTCTCTCTCTCTCTCTCTCTCTGTATGCATATCTACCTACCTACCTACCTACCTACCTGTCTGTCTGTCTGTCTAACTATCTATTAATCTATCTATCTTACTGACAATGCACACACACACACACACACACACACACACACACATATATATATATATATATATATATATATATATGTGTGTGTGTGTGTGTGTACACACACACACACACACACGCACACACGCACGCACGCACGCACACACACACACACACACACACACACACACATATATTATATATATATTATATATATATATATATATGTGTGTGTGTGTGTGTGTGTGTGTGTATGTGTATGTGTGTGTGTGTGTGTGTGGTGTGCGTGTGTGTGTGTGTGTGTGTGTGTTGTGTGTATGTGTGCGCGCGCGCGTGTGTGTGTGCATAACAAGTGAGTGGTGAAAGCAAACCAGTGCAGGCCACCCATTCCTCCGTGTTTAAAACGATGACAAATCGGGGGTGGGGTGGGGGTGGGGGGTGGGGGTGGGAAGTGGGATGGGAAGTGCTATGAGGAGCAGGTGGAACAGGAAGACGAAGAGAGGAGTCTAACACGATGACGTCAGAACGTCAATATGAAACTCTTCACTGGCAGAATGGACGGACCACGATCCCAAGTTCGTCTTAAGAGAGAAACCAGTTATATTACCTGTCCAGAATCGACTTTCGACCGCTGAAGAGGACTCGTCAGTGAAACACGGCCGAAGGTATTGGCTCTCCCTTGGCATCAGATGGAGTTACACCGCCTGTTTTCTGTGTGGTATTCTCACCCATCATGGGTTCAAAATCAGAATCCAACGGCATTCCAAAAAACAATCAGGAAAGAGGTAGGGAGGCAGAATAAGAAGAAAGGATGGTAGGCGAATAAGCTGCTTAAAGTTAAATCGATCAGTAAAGAGGCATAAATATTGGAAAATCTTTGAGCCTGCGTTTGAGGATCCATTTACGGATACACGGAAGGTCAAAAGGTGTATGAGCCTGTGTTTGAGGATCCATTTAAGGATACACAGGAGGTCAAAAAGGTGTCAACAGTGACGGTGATCGGCTCTATCGGTTCATAATCCAGGCATCGTCAGTCTACCAATGCTGACAACATCTCAGAACTATGCACGTGCAACATTCCCACCCCACAGGTCATATTCCACAAAGCTTTCGCACTTTCATTCACAAGGTTAAGGGGGGGTGGGGGGGGGGGGGGGGGGGCGGGGAGGGCTGTAAGCATATGCATACCATGACGGGATTAAAAGGTGTGATTACAAGTGTGATTAAGAGTACAAAGCGACGGAAGAAAGAGAAACCGAGAGAAATGGGAGGTTGGAGAGGCGAGGGGGGGGGGGGGGGGGGGGGGGGAAGAAGAAACCCTCTTACTTGGCATGTCCAATCCTCTAGGGTCTAAAAGACATAGAAAATGGAGCAGACTCATACTGGGTTTTTTTAAGGGCAGATGCAAATCTTGGTGATGGTGCGAGTGTGTGTGTGTGCCCCGCTGTGTGTGTGTGTGTGTATGCGCGCCTGTTTCTGTGTGTGTATCTTTGTGTGAGGGGGAGACGGGAAAAAAGAAGAGGGGGGGAGGGAGAGAAAAACAGAAGCTTTGGAACGGGTTCAGATTCAGCCTAAATGTATCTCATGGGTCAGAGAACGAGCCTCTCTCCTCTTATATCTTTCTCTCTTTCTTTTAAGTAGGCTCGATCTTCTGTCAGATACTGCAGCTTCGATTGGAGTGGGTGTGCGGTGGTGACAGAACTGGGGTGGGACAGATGGTTTGAGATTTTGGGACAATTGTTATTGAGTTTATGCCGATTTACATCTGCGAACTGCACAGACCTAACTGACTTCTGGGACCCCTTCTGTGAACGGGCCGACAATCATAACCTGCAGTTATACCTCTGAACAATTAAGTAGTGGGGGAAGACATGTGCAGGTTAACAATTCTTCCATCGTTATAGTAATGACTTGACAAAATTTGAAAGTTAGAAAAAAAAAAAAAGGGGGGGGGGGGGGGGTTGATGATGAAGAAAATAGAAAAATGTATATCATAAGTATGAAAACCCTTCACTAGCTGCATGAGGGAACCATCACAATCCCTCTCGAAGGCAGATCTATAAGTATTGCTGTTCCTAGGCCTTTCGTCCGCTGGATCGGACTCACCAGGAAGACACGAGCTGATTGTGTTTGTGCTCTTGGCGTCAAATAGAGACACACCACACAGTCCGTAATTCTGTGGTGTCCTCACCACCAAGGTTCAAAGAAGAATCCAACAGCACCCCCAAAGCAGCCAGCGAAAGGTGGTAAATAAAAGAAAACGAAAGTGTGGAGAGGAAAAAAGCTGCTGAAAAACTGAAAACATGATGCAAACAGTACAAGATATTGGGGATAATCTTTGAGCCTATGCTTGAGGATCCATTTAAGATGCAAGGGAGATCAAAAGATACGGAACAGTCTGAGCGGTCAGCTCTGCTGTTCAATAACCCAAGCATTGTCAGCGGCTAAGAATTGTGCAGAACAACCTTTACTTAGATCTCCTGAGAGATGCACTCGCCTGTAGTTATACCTCATTACAAATGAAGGGGGTGAATCCGTGATTTCCAGGCCGTGATAGGTTTCAACTCTTCGTCGCTCTAGGTTCACACCACTGGACGGGAGGTCGGTGTGTGAGTTGTGTGTGTGTGTGGAGGGGGGGGGGGGGGTTCGAATATATCTGACCTCCACTACCCACGCCGGTGCGCATTCCCCAACTATACACCCTTACTACCCGATCAAGTCCTAAAGAAATTGCTAAAGAAAAAAAATCGACTGTCAGGTTATAAACAATAGTGCATATCTGTGTGTGTGTGTGTGTGTGTGTGTGTGTGTGTGTGTGCGTGCGTGCGTGTGTGTGTGTGAGAGAGAGAGAGAGAGAGACAGAGAGAGAGAGAGAGAGAGAGAGAGGCCTGACACACGAGCGAATAATATATATATAATATATATATATAACACGTTTAAAATGAGATTTTAAAACGGGAAAGTAAAACCACCTACAAAATTGTTTCGAGCCAAAGTGCTCTCCTCAGGGTATATATAAAATCTGGGCACGCCACCGGTGTTTATATAGTGTGGTGTGTGTGCGTGTGAGCTCTGCACGTGTGGCACGTGGCCTGTAGATTTTTTTTTTTCTTTTTTGGGGCGCGTTCAGGGGGGACGTGCCAAGGAATGGTGCATTGACAATGATTTCCATTTGTGCCTGCAATTATTAATCATTTCTACTTTGGAGTTCAAGGATGCTAGATGGTGTTTACATAATATCAGCCACTTTTCTGTAGTACATAAGTTGCATTTTTTTTAGAAATGTTGTTGTATGGTGTTGCTCTTTTTTTTTATAATTTTCCATGATATGTTGTAGTCTATTTTCTATCTTTAAGCTTCCAAATATATTTACTTAGTTCTGTTTGGTTTTTATATTTTTCATTTTTGAAGGACTGTTTATGATTTGCATATCTGGTTTTAAAATGGTTTGCCGTGATCCCTATGTATGTTTCTTTATCACTGTCTGTTGTTACCGTAGCTTGGTACACAATGTTGCTGTAGAGACATTTGTTATTCAGAGGGCACTGGTCTTTTTTGTGCAGTTACAAGATATCCTTTCGTCACCCTCTTTGGTTGCGTTGTTTTTGGTTTTATTGGAAGAATCAATTATATTTTTAAGGTTGGGCATACACGAGTATGATAGCTTGATGGTGTTTTTATTGAATATTTTAGATAGTACATGTTCTTTTGGGAATGATGTTTTAAGGATTCTGAGGAATTCTTTTCCTACGTTAGTTTTTGCTCTTCCATCATATGGAGGGTTATACCATATAATTTTTCTTTTCCTGTTTTTTTTTTTTATATATATATATATACACACACGTGCGTGCTTATATATATATATATATATATACACACACACACACACACACACACACACAGAGAGAGAGAGAGAGAGAGAGAGAGAGAGAAGAGTGGCATTGACACACAGAGCGAACACACACACACACACACACACACACACACACACACACACACAGAGGGGGGGGGGGGGGGGGGTTGACTTTTCGGTTCACCTACATTCCCCTGACAAGGGGAAAAACTTACAACAAGGAGTGAGCCTGCTGATTATATGGAATTCATTGTGGACCCCAGTCCCCAACACCCAACCCCCTGCCCCCCTCACGCAGGCAAGCGCGCACCTATGTAGAGTGCGTGCGTGTGCGCGCGCGCGCGCGCGAGCTGTGTGTGTGTGTGTGTGTGTGTCTGTCTGTGTCTGTGCGTGCGTGTGTGCGCGCGCGTTTGTGTGTATGTGTGTGTGTGTGTGTGTGTCTGTGTGTGTGTGTATGTGTATGTTCGTGTGTGTGTGTGTGTGTGTATGTGTGTGTGCGTGCGTGCGTCCGTACGTGTGTGTGTGTGGTGTGTGTGTGTGTGTGTGTGTGTGTAGGAAGCTAATATCGATTGGCTTACGTTCGATGCAGACCTTACTCCTACAACCTTAAGCTCTAGAACATCGTAGGTTGTTGAAAAGAACTATGGATTTTCATTTCTTCATGACCCTTTTTTGCACGTGCGCGTGCGTAGGCAAGTACACACACACACAACACACACACACACACACACACACACACACACACACACACACACACACACGCCCGCACACATACATGCACGCACATACAAATACGCACGTACCACACACACACCACATTACACATAGCTTGTGTCTTTTATTACTTGAGTGGTGTGTGTGTGTGTGTGTGTGTGTGTGTGTGTGTGTGTGTGTGTGTGTGTGTTGTGTGCGTGCGTGCCTTGTGTGTGTGCTGTGGTGTTGTGTGTGTGTGTGTGTGTGTGTGTGTGTGTGTGCGTGCGCGCGCGCGCCTGCCTGCATCAGTGCGTGGATGAGCATGGTGTGTGTGTATGTGTATGTAGTAGTAGTAGTAGTAATATTTTAGTTTTACGTCTGTTCATATCTGTGATATTAGACAAAGACAGAGAGGGCGGAGAGAAAGAGAGAGAGAGAGAGAGAGAGAGAAGAGAGAGAGAGAGAGACAGACAGACAGACAGACAGACAGACAGACAGACAGACAGACAGACAGAGACAGAGAGAGAGGGGGGGGGGGGGGGGAGAGAGAATGAGATGCATGAATGTCTGTGACCATGCAAGTGTATGCATAATGTGGTTAGCTAAGTGTATATAAATGTTCCTTCTTTACATCCCTACAACATACCTGCAAATAATCTTATAGTAAATGCTTAAATGGACTACAACTTAAAGAAAAAACAACACTGAAGGTAAGCTTTAAATCTGAAAAGACATCACACACAGACATGCCTGATAATGGTGGTAAATGAGATTGAAGAGGATAAACAGTCAAACAGCAGATGCTTGCTGGTTATCCTTCGTTCTCCACGTATACATTTTGCCTCGTTTATATATTTAGTTTTTAATGCATCAGGTTTTAATTAATCAAATATTGAAATGAAATTTCTGTATTGGTCATATTTTTTACCTGTAAATGAGGAGTGCTGTTTACATGTTCATAATTAATCAGATGAGTATTTTTATCAGCCGCACCAAGCAACGTATTTTTGTGGTGTTTTCTGGAGCGGCACCAGACGGTTTGCTTTAATAATGGATTGACTTCAGCTAAGAAAAGGGTATATTCAATACCGTGGCGCACTTTTCATTTCTGGCTCCTCTCTTTGCGCATCTATTAGGTAGTTCATTACCCCAAATACCACAATGCGATGGAATCCAACAGAAGGTGACATCAGTTCCTTTACATATTAAAATATGAATAAGATGGCATATTTCATTTACAAGAAAGTTGTTCGAAATGGTATTTGGTAATTTTATGAATTGCAGAAAAGACATTGAACACAAATAACTACTTTACTTTAAATATTGATTGTGGCAAGTCAATTAAATATGACAACACCATAATAACAGCTATCATTTCGGCGACAAATATTGATCTGCCTTTTTTGATGGAATATATCTTTTCAACCTTTTGTAATGGTATAACAAAAGCATGTATCAGCGCCACTGTTAAATAACACCATATATGTTTCATCACAAGAAAAAAGAAAGTTACAAGTTAAAGTAGAAAATACGTACTCTGATTTTAAATAATTACAAATGGAATTCCACAAGGCTCTGTTATAGCTCCAATGTTGTTTAACATTTTACTCTGTGATTTTCCAAAACATATAAGCAAAACTATCACAGTTGTGCAGTATGCTGACGATCTGTGAATATAGTTGAATTCTTCAATAAGGAAAAATATACTAAAAGAACACTTAATTATTACCAAAAAAAAAACACACACAAAAAAACCGACTTTACGAAACTGAATTAGACAGTCTCGGTAGATACATGTTTGAGAATGGTGTGTGTGTGTGTGTGTGTGTGCGTGTGCGTGTGGTGTGTGTGTGTGTGTGTGTGTGTGTGTGTGTGTGCGTGCGTGCGTGCGTGCGTGAATGTGTGTGTGTGTGTGTGATATGTGTGTGTGTGTGTGTGTGTGTGTGTGTGTGTGTGTGTGTGTGTGGCGCGCGCGCGCGCGTGTGTGTGTTATATATGTCTGTGTGTGTGTGTGTGTGTGGGAGGGCGTATGTGTCTGCGTGCGTGCGTGCGTGCGTGTTTGTTTGTTTGTTTGTTTGTTTGTTTGTTTGTTTGTTTGTTTGTGTTGTGTGTGTGTGTGTGTGTGTGTGTGTGTGTGTGTGTGTGTGTGTGTGTGAGAGAGAGAGAGAGACAGAGACACAGAGAGAGTGTGTTATGTAGACAGAAAGACAGAAGACAGACATCAAACAAACAGACGTCAACATCAGACAAACAGACAGACAAACAACAGACAAACAGTCAGACAACGACAGACAACAACAAACAGCAATAAACAAACAGTCAGACAGACAAAACAGAAACAGAGACAGACAGAGAGACACAGCCAAAAAAAGAATGTGTGTTCACGTTTCGTCTATTTGTATGCTTTTATGTCAGTCTGTGAGTGTCTTCACCGGGTGAAAGGGCGACGGCTAATTTACACCGAAGGGCAATGGGTGTTTTACGCGGGGACAAATGAGAACAGGCTGCTGCAGCTGAACAGTGCAAATGACAGCTCTGATTTATCCCGGGACGATTGCGTGCCAAATCGCTCCAGTGACTCCCTGGTGGAAATAGGGCAATGTGTGTCATATTCAAAACGTCCGCTTGTTGTTGTTATCTGTTCTATTAGCAGTAACACTGACATGGCGGGAGGGGGGGGGGGGGGAGACGGGCAGCGGGGGGGGGGGGGGGGGGGGGGGGTGACAGAGACACAGAGACACAGAGGGGGAGGAAGGAGATGGAAAGAGGGGGAGAGACGGGAGGAGGGAATGGGAAGGGGGGGGAGAGGAGGGAGAGAGGAGAGAGAGAGAGAGAGAGAGAGAGAGAGAGACAGACAGACAGACAGACAGACAGACAGAGATATAGACAGAAAAAGACAGGGAAAGAGAGAAAGAGAGAGAGAGACAGAGAGAGAGAGAGAGACTCAAGAGAGAGAGAGAGAGAGAGAGAGAGAGAGAGAGAGAGACTCAAGAGAGAGAGAGAGAGAGAGAGAGAGAGAGAGAAACAGAGAGAGTATAATGACGTCACTTAAAAAAAGAGAAAAACAAACAAACAACAAAAACAAAACACACACACACACACACAACATACGACGCTAAAACAGATTAAATTATATTTAATCCTATGGGGTGTTTGTACTGTGCAACGCAAAATGAATATTCATGTTCAGAGTACATAATTTGTAATCTCGGCTCAGATCTCGTAGTTTTGAGTGTAATAGCGCACTTAGGAAAACAGGTATCCATGTGTTGGGTTTCGTGTGGACATAAGATAGACTGAAACTGATACTGAAAACGCATTTTTTTTAATTAAACGTTATGAGAACTTTTTCTTCATAAATTCAGAAAAAGATGAGACATCATTTCCCTCTCTTTTTTTAATTTTTTAACATGAATATTGTTCATTCGAGTAAGTATATCATAATGCGGGCGCTTATTTGTCTGAGCATTTTTTTTAAAGTTGCAAAGTGAGACGATTACAGGAGGAAATCCAAGCTAATCTTAAATAAATGTTAACGAACCGCCCCCCCCCCCCCCCCCCAAAAAAAAAAAAAAAAAAGTGGACAAACGAATCACAAGACAAAAACGAC
>CM065723.1:12091551-12096551 GCA_033310375.1 Conus canariensis | reverse complement strand
CACTCTCAGAGACGCATCCATTAAGTAGATGAAAATCGACTGTGTGGTCCCAGTCTTTCCAGCTGAGTCCGTAGCAAACTCAACTCGGGGTAGGAGTCAGTTTGGGCCAGAAAAATTCCACATGGCTCTGATGGTAATCGAACCCACGACCTCCCAGTCGGTAGTCCGCAACGCTAACCATTTTGTCACAGCAGCTCTTTTTCTGTCTATCCCTGCCTGTCTACCTCCCCCCCTCTCTCTCTCTCTCCCTCTCTCTCTCTCTCTCTCTCTCTCATTCACTCAAACTAGGAACCTCGATATACCAATATATGTACACTGATCTGATAGGGATAACACTAGGGACAGAGATGGTTTAAAACTAATGTCAGCCCCCCCCCCCTCCCCTCCTCTGCCCACACTCACATCCCCTCCTCGTTCTCTGCACCACCCCACCCCTCTCCTTTCCTCTCCCTTCATCTCCACTCTCCTCCACGCTATCCATGTTGAGGCCTAATGAGTACCACCCTAGCTCTCGGACATGAAATTTGCATTAAAAAAAACAACAAAACAAGACAACAACAATCGCGCGAGCAAGCACACAAAGAAATGCGTTTCCTTGAAATGTCTTCAGTTTTTACTGTGTTGACAAATGAGAATCTTAGTCTGCTATGACGTAAATGGGGATTTTGAATGGCTGTCCAGAAACGGAGTTAATACGTCTCTCTCTCTCTCTCTCTCTCTTCTCTCTCTCTCTCCCCTCTCTCTGGTCGATCGCATGTGTGTGCGTGTGGTGTGTGTGTGTGTTGTGTGTGTGTGTGTGTGTGTGTGTGTGTGTGTGTGTGTGTGCTGTCTGTCTGTCTCTGTCTGTCTGTCTGCACGTGTGCATGGGTCGTTATATCAAGTTCCATTCAGAAGCCTCTCTTTTGAATGGCCTATGGACGCGTCGTTTTGCTGCAATCACATCCTGATCAAGTTTCGGGAATTTCAATTGATGCCAGAACAGTCGAGCCATATGAATTTCATCCTGTTCACGTGGATACGAGAAACAAACACAGACAGCGAGTGTCAATCAGTGATCTTTCTCTTTTTATTTCCACAGGCACCTGAAATGGTCAGTAAGGTTTAAAAGGAAAAGGTGTTGCTGATGTTTGATGCACAATCAGTCACTGGAATTTCTTTTTCTACTTGTTTGACAGTTTCAATATCAAGTACTGAAAAGATTCACGAAAGTTTCAACTTGAGCTTCAGTTTTACAATTATCCTACCAAACATTGACAAAACTGACTGAAAATTTAGCTTTTACTTGACGTTTTCAATAACACTATCCAGGAACGAGGTTCATGTATCGCTTAAAATTTATTTCACTACTGCTCTTGGTTTTGAATCTGCATGTCATGTGATAATCAACACAGAGCACATAAAAGCACAAACACACAGCACAGAAAATTGATCATCATTATCCTCCATTTGATAAAAGTTGTGACTGCAGTCTAATGTTTTAATGAAAGTTAACTGATTCTTAGTCAGAGACATTTTAACAGTACAGAAAACCAGAGAACGGTGCTTTATATAAGTCACAGACATTTGAACAGTATAGAAAACCAGAGAATGGTGCGTTATATAAATCACAGACATTTGAACAGTATAGAAAACCAGAGAACGGTGCTTTATATAAATCACAGACATTTGAACAGTATAGAAAACCAGAGAACGGTGCTTTATATAAATCACAGACATTTTAACAGTATAGAAAACCAGAGAACGGTGCTTTATTTGAATGTTTCCACTTGAATGCAATGAAGCTCTTTCTGAATGCAGATAACAAAACACTAAATATCTGTTTTAAGACGAACTCGTCTGTAGATAAATAAATACACACAAAAATAAATCAATCAATGTAATTATAATGGAAGACAGATAAACAAAACAAAAAAAAAAAGAAATAACAGCAACACAACAAAAACAACGACAACAACAACAGCAGCAGCAACAACAACAGCAACAACGATAACAATAACAACAGCAATAAAACCCATAGGGGGCGACTGGTTTGTGGATTTCCATTTAGCAGAAGCCTGTTGGACATATTCTCCCATCAGGTCTGGCCTTGAGCGTCAACATAACACGGTCTGTGGCCCACTGCTAGCCACTGAAGCCTGCGTGTATAACTGTGTGACTGTACAGGCATCCCTTATAGATTCCAAAGCAGATTCTTGCACGACGGCATCAGTTAAAAGTAAGTTATCCCGCAAACAGCTGGGACGTCAAGGACATGAACTCACTAGCAACGGGATCCTCCGTGGGGATACGGGTGGGGGGGGGGGGTCTTTTGTACAAATAGTTCCCCCTCCTTCTGGACATTCTGTGCTAGTAACGTCCCCTTTTCCTTTCGCTCTCAGTAACTCTGTCTCCTTTTGCTGTACTGTCTGACTGATGACTGAACCATTTACTGTCAATTAACTAGTGCTGTATGTCGTCTACTGTCCTTTCTGTCTACCATATCTTTTATCTATCTTTTTCCACAACCTCTTCCCACACATTTCTGCACTCAACAAAGTCGAAGTGAACTGACTATACTCTCGAGTATAGTGTGAGTATCCCAACAGGGTAAAACCAGTTCACACGCTACCAGATAGCTGGGACGCTAAAGAAAGAAAGAAAGACTAGCAATGGGAAACTGCCGCCTCCCCCCACCCCCACCCCCCCACACCTCCCCGCCCTCCCAAACTGGGAGAAAGAGAGTTTGAAAGAAAGAGGGGGAGGCGGGAAGGAGACAAAGGAGGAGGACTGAATTGTGAAGAAGTGGTGGTTTAGGAGAGAGAGAGAGAGAGAGAGAGAGAGAGGAGGAGGAGGGAGGAGGGGCGGGGGCGGGGGGGGGGGGGGAGGGGGGGGGGGGGGGGGAGAGGGGGATGCGTAGGACTGAAGAGAGGCCGGGAGTGGGGGAAAGCAAGCGATGATGGGGAAGGGGTTTGGATGGGATGGGGGGGGGGGGGGGAGGGATGGGAAGGCACGAGATTGGGTGGAGGAATGGGTTGTGTGGGGTAGGGGGGTGGGTGTGGGGGGGGGGGGGGGGGGGAATGATGGGTGAGTGTCACGTAGTATTGGGTGCGTGATGGATGAATAAGCGCTCGTGGTTGTGGCATTCTCTGGCAAGATGTCAATCAGTCCTTGTGTGTGTGTTGTGTGTGTGTGTGTGTGTGTGTGTGTGTGTGTGTGTGTGTGTGTGTGTGTGTGTGTCTGTACATGGGCACATGGAGTGTAGTGTGTGTTGTGTGTGTGTGTGTGTGTGTGTGTGTGTGTGTGTGTGTGTGTGTGTGTGTGTGTGTGTCAGTCTTTTCTGTGCTCAATGCTCATGCGCATGTGAAGCAATGCGACCACATGCAATCCTACTACAAGATGAAAAGTGCGCACTCAACATTTTTCAAAGAGACGCCCCCCCCCCCCCCCACCTCCATTTCCGCCCCTTTCTCTCCCACCAGTACCACCCCACCCCCACCCCACTCTTCACGCATCCCTCCTTCCCTCCCAGACTGGACCAAACTTTCCTCCAGAATTCCAGAACATGCACTCACTGAGCTGGGCCACGCATGACAGAGCCACCGCCTGTGCCAGAAAGAGCGCAGTCATCACGCCGTGTAATGTGACCCAACAGTTACTGTGTTACCACCATCAGCAGCAGCACCACCACCGCCACACCACCACCACCACCACCAAACACCATCACCTATCACCCACACCTATCACCACACACACCACCACCGCCACCACACACCATTCACACAACCACCATCCATCACCACCACTACCACCCACCACAAACCACACACCACCACCCCACCACCATCACCAACCTACAATACTCTTTCAAAAAGCCACGACCATTGCCTGGTGTGGTGAGTGAAGCATAACGATGATGATGACGTGATGATGATGATGAGATGATGAGATGAGGAGGAGGAGGAGGAGGAGAGAAGGAGGAGGGTGAGGATGATATGGATGATGAGATGATAGATGAGGAGGAGGAGGAGGAGGAAGAAGAAGAGGAGGAAGAGGAGGAGGGGAAGAGTATGACGACGATGATGTTGATGATGATGATGATGATGATGATGATGATGTTGAGGAGGAGGAGGAGGGGAGGAGGGGGAGGAGGGGAGATGTGATGATGGTGAGAGATGAGGAGATAAGAGAGAAGTAGGAGATGTGATGATGTGATGATGATGATGTTGAGAGGAGGAGGATGGTGATGAGTGATGAGAGAGGAGATAAGATGAGGATAGAAGATTGTGATGATGATGATGATGATGATGATGATGATGATGATGATGATGACGATGATGATGATGATAACTGATGACGGTACTTAGCGGTAGCTTTCACCATGAAGGGGAACGAGGCGAATAATGACATTGACGTCGTCTTTGATGACCGATGAGGACGGTCCAGACCCGCTAAAAGAACACCTAAACCAAGCTACTGATGGCATCATTCAGCTATCCAACACGCTAGCAGGTAAGTACTTAAGTACTGAGGAACCAGCGAAAGTTAAGTCAATCAGCACCCAAGCCCACACTTAAATGAATACTTAAATGATACAACAGGGTGGAAAAGGTAATCCAAGGAGATCAACCAAACGTTTCGGGCCTTATAACCCTTTTTCAATGGTAAAAATCTGTGAGAACATAACAATTTAAAAGATGGAAATGTGAACATAAATCATGGTAATAGCAAACTCATGCAAGTGGCTGCAGGGCCGAGCAGAAATCAGATGTGTTAGGAGAAAGGAAAGAGAGAGAGAGAGAGAGAGGAGAGAGGGGGGGAGCGTGGGGGAAAGAGAGAGAGAGAGAGAGAGAGAGAGAGAGAAAGAGAGAGAGAGAGAGAGGAGGAGGAGGAAAGAAATTATTCTTTGATGTTAAGTCCTGTTGGTGTGGTGGTACCAAGTCGTTTGATCAGCCAGGATTAAATGAATACCCCACGTAAGCAAACTTCTACAAAAGTTAAGTGAATAAAAATGTGGCTGTATA
>CM065723.1:12076551-12079051 GCA_033310375.1 Conus canariensis | reverse complement strand
CACACACACACACACACACACACACACACACACAACCGAAACCGTTTGTCTTATAAATCTGTCTCTGTCTCTGTCTGTCTGTCTGTCTGTCTGTCTCTCTCTCTCTCTCTTCTCTCTCTCTCTCTCTCTATCCATGTCATTATTACTTTTTATGAACAGTGTGCTCATCATTGCAGAATTAGATTAGTGTTGCTATGTTGAATTGTCGTAGGAATGATATGTGTTGAAATAATATATGCGTGACAAGGACAGATTGTGAGACTAGACTTTGGCCTAAAATCTTCATCCTTGCGTATTAAAAACCAACCAATCAATCAATCAATCTCTCTCTCTCTCTCTCTCTCTCTCTCTCTCTCTCTCTCTCTCTCTCTCTCTCTCTCAAACAAATCAGAACTTGTTTTTATCCCACTGATGCACAATGTTGGAGGTGTGTGTGGGGTGTGGGGAGCTTGTTTAAAAAAAAAAAAAAAAAAAAAACAACTGACAAACACAACGCATTCTCAATTCCAAGTAAACTTTTCCCCCCAAAGGCACAATAAAACGGGAGAGCTCGGACTCGGTTTATTCTTAGAGTTACTTCCCTCTGGGGAGTTGAAGCGTATCACCAGATGGCTCTCCATCACGCCATGTTGCATTCGTCTTCCCGTCATCCTTTTCCGCGCTATTCATGACTCACTTGGCCGAATTTCTAGACATAACATTTCATTTCATTTTCCCTTCAGAGATTTTGTGTTTGTTGTACTCCCAGTTCTTATAGAACAGGGAATACTTTACAATGGGAACGAAGAAATGCTGTCTGTGTGTGTGTGTGTGTGTTGTGTGTCTGTCCGTCCGTGGGCAAAATGTGTTCCACTTGCTTCAGACAAAACTATTGTGCCGAACTTTCTGAAAATTTGTAGGTAAGTTCATTATGGGTCCCGGATGATGCCCGCGTTTTATTTTACCGTTATAGCCGTTATTAACGGCTATAACGGCCCATAACGGTTTTTCTTCTTTAGGGAATATCTCAGAAAGTACTTGGCCGATCTTTCTGAAAACTTGTAGGTATGTTCACTATGGGTCACGAATGATGCCCGATGTTTTATTTTACCGTTGTATCCGTTACTAATAGCCATAATGGCCCATAACGGTTTTTCTTTTGTATGGAATATCTCAGAAAGTACTTCGCCGATCTTTCTGAAAATTTGTGTGTATGTTCATTATTGGGTCACAGATGGTGGCCGATGTTTACCAGAATAGCCGTTACTAACGGTTATAACGGCCCAAAACGGTTTTTCCTCTTTATGGAATATCTCACGCGTATTCAAGATAAACTAGGAGTACGTTTATATGCTTTGCCTCTTGTTTTTGTTTTACAACGTCTTCCTGTGCCATCTCCAAGAGCACTACTCCCAAGCGTTGTGCTCTGACTCGGGATATGCATAGCTACATCCAGTTTGTGTCGAGCTTTGTTACAGTGTCAGCGCCAGCGCTCTACAGGGAGCTACGGTTGTTAGATCTTCACGAAGCCAAGCACATGCGGACATGCGGAGACACTGCACTCCTGAAGAGTCAGTTCGGCGACTTTTAAAGAGTATAGCTGATGTGTGATTAACAGCGTCAAGTTGAATCATTTTAAACCTTACTTTAGTGCGGGTTGATCTGTACATATGTATGTAGTAGTATTTGTATGTATGTATGTATGTATGTATGTATGTATGTACATGTATGTATATGTATGTATGTATGTATGTATGTATGTATGTATGTATGTATGTATGTATGTATGTATGTATGTATGTATGTATGTACGTACGTACGTATGTATGTATGTATGTATGTATGTATGTATGTATGTATGTATGTATGTATGTATGCATGATACGTACGTACGTACGTACTAGTATGTATGTATGTATGTATGTATGTATGTATGTATGTATGCATGCATGTATAAGTATGTATGCATGAGCGTATGTAAGTATGTATGCATGTATGTATGTATGTATGTATGTATGTATGTATGTATGCATGTGTGTATGTATGTGTGTATGTATGTATGTATGTATGTATGTATGTATGTATGTATGTATGTATGTATGTATGTACGTACGTACGTATGTAAGTATGTATGCATGTATGTTTGTATGTATGTAAGTATATACGTACATATGTATGCATGTATGTACACATGTATATATGTATGTATGTATGTTTGTATGTATGTAAGTATATATGTACATATGTATGTAATGGTATGTACATTATGTATGTATTTTATGTATGTATGTAATGTATGTATGTATGCATGTATATATGTATGTATGTATGTACAGGGTCGAACTTTAATTAAGGACCACCCCGAAAAAAGGCCCTTTCTTTTTAAATTGGCCAAAAATACAAGCAATGCATTTTTTCGAAGAATCGACTGGGAAAGGTTTAAGGGGTTAACAGAGTATTCCGCAGAGCTTGCGAAAGCTGTCTTATTGTCACGTGCGGCATGCAGAGGGGGGGATTGAAA
>CM065723.1:12046551-12066551 GCA_033310375.1 Conus canariensis | reverse complement strand
ACACTATCAAGTGTTGAATTGATTCACTACCGTGTTCAGCTTCAACTTTAGTTTTACAATAACCCTATCAAGTATAAACAAGATTCACTGAAAAGTTCAGTTTCTGTTTAACGTTTACGATTGCACTGTTAAAGAACGATGCTTACAAATACCTTGGAATTTATTTCACTACCAGACCTGCATGTCAGGTGATAACAACCACAGAGCAAAAAAGAAAAAAACAACAACAACAAAAAACCCTAACAGTCATCTTCCGTAGTCAATACAAATTGGATTGCAGTGTCTTCAGTGTTTTAACGAAAGGTATTAGATACTTAGGCCCAGCCATTTCAACCGTATATAAAACCAGAGACCTGAGCTTTGGAAAATGGTCTTTGAGTGAAATGTTCCCAGTGAATGCAGTGAAGCGCTTTCTGCATGTACACAGTAGACCGCTGAATGTTCTGATTTAAAGCGAACTTTTTGTCTACAGACAAATAAATAAACAAGTAAATATATGAATAAATGTGACTAGAACAGAAGGCAGATAGACAGAAAAGAAACAACTACAACAACAACAGCAGTAGCAGCAGCAGCAGCAGGAGGAGAAAAAGGAGGAGCAACAGCAGCAGCAGCAGTAACAGCAGCAGCAGCAGCAGCAGCTACAAAACCCGTTGGGGGCAACGGGTGCGGTGATTTTTCTGTAGCACTTGCCTGCCCTGCAGATGTTCACATCAGGTCTGGTCTTTGTCGTCGACGTAACAATGGTCTGCGGCACACTGTCAGCCTTTGAAGCCTCTCTGTTTGTTTATCACCGTGCGGATGGGTAGGTAAGTAGTTAAGTAGAAAGTTAGGTAGGTACGTAGACTGGTATGTAGGTGGGTAGGTAGGTAGGTAGGTAGGTGGACAGGTGAACAGGTAGGTAGGTAGTGGATGGGTGGACAGCTGAAGCGGGTAGTTAGGTAGTAAGTTAGGTAGGTAGGTAGGTAGGTAGGTGGGTAGGTAGGTAGGTAGGTAGGTAGGTAGGTAGGTAGGTACGTAAATAGGTAGGCTGGTAAGTAGGTAGGTAGACACCTAGGTAGGTAGGTGGGTAGGTAAGTAGGTAGGTAATTAGGCAGCTGGGTGCGTGGGTGGGTAAGTAGATGGGTGGGTAGGTGGATAGGTAGACAGGCAGATAGAAAGGTAGGTAGGTAGGTAGGTAGGTGGGTACGTAGGTGGATACGTGGGTGAGTAGGTAGGTAGGTAGGTAGGTAGGTGTAGGTGGGCAGCTAAGTAGGTAGGTAAGTATGTATGCAGGTATTTAGGTGGGCAGGTGGATAGATGAACAGGTACGTGAACAGATAGGTGGGTGGGTTGGTTGGTTGGTAGGTAAATAAACAGGTAGTTAGATACGTTGGCAGATAGATAGGTAGGTAAGTAAATAAGGAAGAAGGTAAATAGGTAGGTAGGTAGGCAGTTAGGTAGGTAAGTGGTAATGTAGGTGGATAGACAGGTAGGGAGGGAGGGAGGGAGGGAGGGAGGGAGGTATGTAGGTGGGTAGGTGGATGGATGAACAGGTGAACAGGTATGTAGGTACATGAGTAGGTGGGTAGGTAGGCAAATAGGTAGATTCGTAGGTAGGTACCTAAAAGAGATAAGCAGGTTAGTAGACACCTAGGTAAGTAGACGCCTAGGTGGGTGGGTAGGAAGGTAGGTAGGTAGGTAGGTAGGTAGGTAGGTAGAGAGATAGGTACGTAGGTAGGTAAGCAGGTAGGCAGGCAGGTAGTTAGGGTACTGGGTAGGTTTGCATGTAGGTAATACGGTCGTGAGGTTCATAAGTAAAGTAGGCAGGTAGGTACGTGCGTACGCAAGCAGGTAGGTAGATATGTAGGCAGTAAGATGAACAGTGACGTACGCGGATACGATACGTACATGTACACCGGTCAGCTAAAAAAAAAAAAAAAAAAAAAAAAAAAACCCATCTCTAACTACAGAACGGAACATTAATTTGAGATGTGTCTGATTCTCTGCCTCGCGTGTTGCTGCTGTTACTATTTAAAGGGCCAGCCAGGCAGGAGAAATGGGAAAGAAAGAAAGAAAAAGAAAGAAAGAAAAGAAAAGAAAGAAAGAAAGAAAGAAAGAAAGAAGAAAGAAAGAGAAGAAAGAAAGAAAAAAGAAAGAAGAAAGAAGAAAGAAGAAAAGAAAAAGAAAGAAAAAAGAAAGAAGAGAAAGAAATTATCACGATGGAACTAACGCAGCATGGCAATAGATGCTTGTCCACGAATAAAAGAAATACAAAACGTCGTGAACAATGTAAAGAGAAAAATTGAGTAAAAAGAAGACACACTGGGGGGGGGGGGGGGGGGGAGGGTGTTGGTGCTTGTAAAAGAAATATTAAGAGAGAGAGAGAGAGAGAGAGAGAGAGAGAGAGAGAGAGAGAGAGAGAGAGAGAGGAGAGACAGACAGAGAGAGAAAGAGACATAGAGAGAGAGAGAGAGACAGATAGAAAGAGAGAGAGAGACAGAGAGAGAGAGAATAGAGAATAGAGAGAGAGAAGAAAAGGAAAAGGAAAAAGAGTGAAAGAATGTCAAAGGAGGAATAATATTCTTTTCTTCATATTCCTCTCTCCTCCAGCTAGTGAAGAAATGCACGTGAGGCAATTACAGAGAGAGAGAGAGAGAGAGAGAGAGAGAGAGAGAGAGAGAGAGAGAGAGAGAGAGAGAGAGAGAGAGAGAGAGAGAGATTGAGAGAACAGAGTTACAAAACAATGGCATCACAGAAACACAGCGACAGAATGCAATCAATACTTTTTCTTTAAAAAAAAAAAAAAAAAAAAAGCTTCATAAAAACGGGAGGAAAACAAACGAAGAAAAAAGGGATGTCAGAAATGTGCTCCTTGAAGCTGACATTATCGTTTTCAGTTTAATTCCGATCATTTCAACTAGAAGGAGAGAGAGAAAAGAAAAAAAGAGAGAGAGGGGGGGGAGTCGGGGAGGGGGGGGGGGGGGCGGGTTCGAAAAAAATCATTCTCGTCCAAGCAGGATGTTAGCAGGGTAGCAGGGGGGGGGGGGGGGGGGGGGAGGGGGGGTAGGGAGATAATGGCAGAGAATGAAGAAGGATATAGTTTCTTCTCTCCTGTCTTTCAAGAGGAAAAACGACGATGACAAAAGCGTAAGAAGCGTCTAGAGTTGCAGCCGGTTTATTGCTTTGCTTTTGCACGCGTGCGCAAACACACGTAAACACACACACGCACACGCACGCACGCGCGCACACACACACACACATACACACACACACACACACACACACACACACACACAACGCACATACACACATGCGCGCTGAGTAAACACACGCGCGTGCGCGCGCTCGCACACACTCACACACACACGCACACACACACACATTCACACAAAACACAAAATAAGCGCTCTCTCTCTCTCTCTCTCTCTTACACACAAACGCGTGCGCGCACGCACGCACGCACGCACACACACACACACACACACACACACACACACACACACACACACACACACACACACCACACACCACACACACACACACAAACACACACACACACACACACACACATACAAACACACACGCACACACAACACACACACACACACACACACACACACACATATGCGTTGAGCAAATACACACGAGAGCGCGCGCTCGCACACACACACACACACACACACACACACACACACACACACACACACACACACACACTCACACACACACATACACACACACACACACACACACACACACACACACACACACACACACACAACTCACACACTCACCACACACACACACAAGTAAGCCCGCGTGTACTCTCTTTCTCTTACACACAGATACAGAGAGACACACAGTCACAGACAGAAGATACAGACAGACAGACAGACAGACAGACAGACAGACAGACAGACAGACACACACACACACACACACACACACACACACACACACACACACACACACACACACGCCATACACAGATGCACGCGTAAGCGAGCATTCACAGACACGGAAATAAATATCCGCACGCACGCACCGTACGCTCGCACGCACATCTGCACAAGAAGAGAGAGAGAGAGAGAGAGAGAGAGAGAGAGAGAGAGGAGAGAGAGAGAGAGAGAGAGAGAGAGAGAGAGAGAGAGAGAGACTGACAGACTGACTGACAGACAGACAGACAGACAAGACAGACAGAGAAAGAGAGCTGATGCGCACTTCTTCTTTTTCTTCCGGTCTTGTTCATCTTATTCTGCCTCGTGCCTTTTCTTCTCCCGTGCATGTTATTCGATATTAGAATTTCTATTTTTGCTTTAGACGTTTTAGCTATTTTTCTGAAATTATTATTTCCTTTCAATTTGTCATTCTCTCTCTCTCTCTCTCTCTCTCTCTCTCTCTCTCTCTCTCTCTCTCTCTTCTCTCTCTGGTTTTCCTCATTGTCCCTGTTTTCTTTTAACTATTTTTCTTTTCTTTACTTGCTCTGTCTGTCTGTCTGTCTGTCTGTCTGTCCCCCCCCCCCCCTCTCTCTCTCTCTCTCTCTTCTCATTTAAAATTGCGTTCCATTCTGAAAGGTTTTTCCATGTCATAACAGATAAATGGCACAGAATAAAATTACGCAAGATCCAGGTGGAGAACTTTAGGTTTCAATGCGAGCAAAAGATGGTTTGAATGTGTAACATCCACAGAATCACCTTGTCCTGCATGGAGACACCTTATTGACGACGAAGAACACTTTCTGTTCCACTGTACTGCCTATAATGAAATGCGGACAAATTGTTCATTTTTTCCAGTTAGATATAGCGAAAAACAAGATGTCGCTGTCGTGTTATCATCAGATGATGAACTTGTAATTAAATCAGTTGCGAAATTCATCGCTTCAAGCATTGAAAATTAGACAGATGAAGGATAGTGAATTTTAAGATAATGCATTACAAGAGATATATGGATGAATAATATCATTCATCGAATATGGAAGAGATCAGTAAGATACAATATCATCATTTGATTGAGTGGATGGTCGAGTCAGTCTTACGATTAAAAAAAAAAAAAAACCTTACTGCATTACTCCTGCGCGTGAGGACATAAGGAAATGTTACGATTTTATTTGTTTTTGTTAACCTTTGATTTGATACTCACTGGAAATGAATGTGTACTATTTGTTTGCAGAAAGGGAAGAGGGGAATGCTATTGTTCTGTTACCCCCTCCCCCTTGTCAAAAGACCTCTTTGGTACTAACAAGAAAATATCGAAGTGTCAAAAAAGTATTAAAGTCTCTCTCTCTCTCTCTCTCTCTCTCTCTCTCTCTCTCCTCTCTCTCTCTCTCTCTCTCTTCAAATACTTGGTTTTAATAACTTCTGTAACCTAAACTCGAACAGCATATGTCTAGTTTTGTCCCTACATACATTCCTGCTATCGCTCACGCGCGCGCGCGCGGCGGCGCGTGTATGTGTGTGTGTGTGCGTGCGTGCGTGCGTGCGTGCGTGCGTGCGGGTGTGTGTGTGTGTGTGTGTGTGTGTGTGTGTGTGTGTGTGTTGTGTGAGCGCGCATGCGTGCGCGTGCTCGCTCGTGTGTATGTGTATATTGTGTGCTTGCGTGTCTGTTATATATGTATGTATGTATGTATGTATGTGTAGCAATGCGAGACAGACCGACCTTTTAATGTGTCCCTGTACATACATGCTTTTATTTTCATCTTCTTTCTTTCTTTTCTTCCTCTCCCCCCCCCCCCCCCCCCCCCCCCCCCTTCCCTCGTCCTTTTTCTTTCTATTTCATTTGTTTTCCTTGGATGTCTCATAGAGATTCTAACATGTTTTACGCTATTTTCTTCTTGTTCGTTTTTATTGTAATACTTTGATTTGCTTTTTTTCTCCCTTTGCTTTAATTGTTTTTGTCGTTGAACTTTAAACTGCTTTTTTCATTAGCTTATTTCATTGATGATATCTGCACTTGCTTCTTGGTGGTGGTTTTATTGTTAGTTTGTTTGGCTTGATTGTTTGTTTGTTTGACTTGATGCCGTTTGTTTGTGTAATCATGTTTTGATGCATATATTGTATCATTTAGTGTAAGCTTCGTAGAATAGTAACAGCAAGTATGAAAAATGGCTAAGCCAATACTTTACCGTTATAAAATAAAGAATCATTGTCATCGTCATTGTCATTGCCTCTCTCTCCCTCCCTCTCTCTCTTCCCCCCCCCTCTCTCATTCTTGCCCCCATTCTCTCTCCCGCCTCTCTCTTTCACTCTCTCTCTATCAGTCTTTCTTTCCCCTCCAATGTGAAAGTCGTTGCTTTTCTCTTTGTTTTTGTCTTGCTGTCTGCAATTTTTGTCTGTTTGTCTGTCTGTCAATCTGCCTGTCTGTCTGACTCTTTCTATCTGTATGCATGTTTGAGTGACTCTGTGTGTATGTGTCTGTGTGAGCATTTGAGTGTGCATGCGCGCGCGTGTGAGAGTCAGTGTGTGTGTGGTGTGTGTGTGTGTGTGTGTGTGTGTGTGTGTGTGTGTGTGTGTGAGACAGAGAGAGAAAGAGAGAAAGAGGAGAGAGAGAGGTGTGTGTGTGTATGTGTATGTGTACCTTTGTGTATGTGCGTTCGTGCATGCGTGCGTGCGTGTGTGCATGCGAGCGTGCGTGCGTGCGTGCATGCGCGTGTGTGTATTATGTGTGTGTGTGTGTGTGTGTGTGTGTGTGTGTGTGTGTGTGTGTGTTGTGAGACGAGTCACTTGACAAGTCCACCCAATCGGTCCCAAGCAGCTGCCCTCTTGTACAAACTGTACAAACCCAAACGGCAGAACAGATTTCAAATCTATGCCTGCTCTCCCCTCTCAACCCTTCCCTCTCCTCTCCCCCCCCCCCCCTCACTCCCTAATGTGGCAGCGTGACACAGCGAAAAATTTACATCGCATTGTAACAGTGTTGCCCGTCACTTCCCTTCCCACCTCACTTAACACAAAAGACCGGGCAAACCTCCTTCCTTCTCCTTGCTCCCCCCTCCCTCTCCTCCCCTCTTTAATATTCACCCGCACCCCCAACCCCCATCCCCTGCTCACGGATGGTCGCGTACAGCTGGCAGATGATGCGATTGTGTTTGACCAGTGCATGGTCAATTGAAATTCGTTCTACAGATGCGTGCATGAATTATCATACATTGATTTTGGTGTGACACAAATGTAGTTTCCATCATTTGCGATTGGTCCAATCCATGATCGGGGGAGGGAGATGACAGACAATTCCCCTCTCTCTCATCGCCTTGAGTGACAGCCTGTCTCAAAGGAATAATCTAGAATACACAATTTAGCATTAAAGATAGGGACACTGAGCTCTTCCCCTTCACTGATTCCTCAAGACCAGCTGTAGATCAGAACTAAGTAACAAGACAGATGCCAGGGGTAAACCAGAGAGGAGACACGGTTATCTCTTCCACTCTAACCTGGTCTGAGTCACTTATTCTCCCAGAAATGTAAGTTGAAACTATATTTTTACATTTTGAATCTATGCATTGACTGTATGTCAGCCATGTGGTTTAGCAGTGTAACTGTGTGCCAATACTTGGTGACATTTATCAAAATGACGAATGAGTATTCTGTTGTAGTGGTTTGCTTGCCACCATGTGGTAAAAGTTATCACCATGTGGTTATGATTCTTTGTTAACAATCTGACCACCATTCTTTGAGCACAATCTGACTTTCACCAGTTTGCAATTCCATCTGTTAAGATGATAACTGAATGATAAACTTTGATCAGAAAAACAGTATGCCTGTACTAGGTGAAAACTGCTAAGTTGATTTATAAATACTGGTGATTGTTGGAATGCTTTGTAGTGTATGATTTTAACTCTACACCACATGTGTACTTGGGCTAAGTGTATTCCAAGTTAATGTAATTTAACTCATAAGAAACATTGAAGAGTTATTTGACTAAAATTGTTTAGCATTGTATTACTGTCTCCTACCCTTTTGTAGACTCCACTCAACCTCTAAATGAAAGTGGTGATTGATAATTATAGCAAAACCATTATACTCATCAAATCCTTTGTTGGCTGAGTTCTCACACCTCTTCTGAAACATAGAGGGCAAATGTGTGAACTTGACAAGCCAGGCTCTCAGCTACTTAACTACAGACCAGGTTCTCTTTACCACAGACCTGGGACCGTGGCTATGCTACAAAACATGGCTATGCTACAAACCATGGCTATGCTACAGACCATGGCTATGCTACATACACCGGGCAAGACAGGTTGTGAAGACACACCACAGCCCAGCATTACAGCAACAGGTCTACACAGCAGGATCAGTCACCAGCCACAAGAGAGAGATCAACCATCCTCTCCAATATAAGTTAAGGCTGTTATTCCAAGTGGACTTCAATTCAATTCGACTCATCCAGAGCTTTCCCTCACTTAATGATGAAACAGTGAGAACATGTCTATTGTTATTTACTTTAACTACTTTCCTGGGTGTAAGCAAGTGAAGTTGATGTGTAAAAGACTACGCATTTAAAGTAACATTGACATGCCCATTGTAAACAAACTTTATCTACTTTCCAGTGTGTAAGCAGGTAAAGTTGATGTGTGGAAGTGCACTTAACTTGTGTCAGTTCTTTGTTGTTCAATCAGTATTGAACGTTTGAACTTCTCTGTAATTCTGTCTGTCAGAGCTACAAGTACGTTTGAGAGTACAAGCTTAAGCAAACTTAGCCACTATTGAGTATTTTAACAGTCCCGGGAACAAATATGAATTTATTTTGATGACTAGAACCGGAAAATTGTTCCTTCCACCACCAGTTAGAGAGAGGGTGGAGGTGAAATTTTAACATAATTCTCAAAGAGAAAATATTCCAAGTCCTTCCCCTAGAAGACCCACCGGTCCACCCCCCAACTCTCATCACAGTGTGTGTGTGTGTGTGTGTGTGTGTGTGTGTGTGTGTGTGTGTGTGATGTGTGGGGTGTGTGTGTGTGTATGTGTGGTGTGTGTGTGTGTGTGTGTGTGTGTGAGTGTGTGTGTGTTGTGAGTGTGTGTGTGTGTGTGTGTGTGTGTGTGTGTGTGTGCACCTATGTGTTGTGTAGCTACTTTTTGGACATTTCTTTGAGTATATATTTTATCTTAATTATCATTATTCTGCTATGGAGCCCACTGGGATAGAGAAAGAATAAAACTGAGAGATTGAGATTTATGATTGAGAGAGAAAAAAAAAAGTGTTCTGGTGTGTACATTGGTGCGCTAAAGACCACACAGGTTCATGTGCAAAGAGAGAGAGAGAGAGAGAGAGAGAGAGAGAGAGAGAGAGAGAGAGAGAGAGAGAGAGGAGATGGAGTGAAAGTGAGAGAGAAGAAGAAGAAGAAGAAGAAGAAGAAGAGAAGAGGAAGGTGGCGATTTCGTCACAATTTGATTCGTGATCGTTAGCTAGAGAAATCCTAGCTGCAATTTGATACATTTTCCACATAGTTCCTTATCCCTCGTGCTAATGTCCCCATCCCACCCCCCACCCCTCCCCACCTTTCACCACCACCCCTGCCTCACTCCCTGTTTACAGCAGCACTGCACTATTGCATTTCCTCCTCCTTTGTCTTCCCACCACACGAGGAAAAAACATCACAGGTTGATGAAGACCGAACAGCCTTTTTTTTTTTTTTTTTTTTGGGGGGGGGGGGGGGGGGCGGAGGGATTTATCTTTGTTTCCAGCAGTATAACAGTTAATCCCAGCTTACTGTTCATGTTCTTTCTTTCTTTTACATTTTTTTTTTTGATTCAGTCATATTCTTCATTTGATTCTCCACTCTGCAGTACACTCTCACACAAAGAAATTTCGAGCTTTTTTTTTTCTTCTGTCCATCTTGTGCGCCACCTCAGTGGCTTTGCACTCACACACCCCCCACCCCCACCCCCACCCCCCTCCCCGTCCACAGCCACAGCCCAGCCCATCCTGCCGCAGCCCTGGCACCGGCAATCCACAAGGGACAGTCAATGTCAAGTCGTCATGAGGAAACCCACTGGAGGAGACACTGCACTGCTGCCGAGTCACTTCGGTGATGTTCAGAGGTGGCTGTTCTGATACAACACACACAAGACTCCACCTACTAAGCCACTTACTGATGACAATAATTGCTTAGTCGCGGAGCCAGCGTGAGTGAGCTCTCCCTCCGGAGGGGCACCACAATTTCGAGCTCTTTCCAAACGCAACAACTGAAACCAAACAGAAGACGTCACTGTGGAGATCTGATGTCAAATGACGAAAAAGGGCCAGTGTAGTACCAATACAGAACACGGTTCGTGTGAATACAGTACAGAGACCGTGCTGATCTGATGAAAAGGTCTGGTCAAAGTTCGTGCGGATGCAGGACCAGGGGTCATTAGATAGTATAGGCCAAAGGTTGCGGGTGTATACAGAACTAGTGATGTTTTGATTCAGGAAATGATTCGTGGGGATACAGGACAAGAGTTGGGTATATATAGGGCAAGGGTCGTTTGGATATAGGCTACGGGTCATATGTAATGTAATGTAAAAGGATACTTACAGAGCGCTTTACCTCGCGAGAGCCCAAAGTGCATAATACAGAAACATGATAAAATAGTAATTCTAACTGATAAAATAGTAATTCTAACTCAAAGCGCGCGCGCGTGCGCGCGCACACACACACACACACACACACACACACACACACACACACACACACACACGCACGCAGACAGACACACGAGCGCGTCAAAACAAGCAGACTCGCGCACAGAGATAAGTGGATATCATTAATCAGTCCGAGGGAAAAGATGTGTCTTTTGGGAGGTTTTCAAAGTCTTTAAAGAGTCCGTGTTATGCAGAGAAGAAGGCAGGCCATTCCCCTGGTAAGAGAAAGATCGCTGGCCTGAAGTTTTCAGGCGAGCAGACGAGAATCGGTGGATGAGCGTGGGTCAGTAAGGGAATCTACAATGTGTAGTCTTACTCCAACGCAGGAATCTTTAATGTATAGTATTATTCAGTAAAAATACAAAATTTCAGTTCGGGAATCTAAAACGTACAGTACTGTTCATAAGGAATATATAAACTTCAAGTGAGAAAATCTCTGAAACATATAGTCCTATTCTTCAAGAATACAAACTCAAATGGAGGCATCCACAATCTATGGTTCTGTTCAAAAAGAAAGCAAAAACTCCTGGTTGGGAATTTACGATGTACGGCCCTGATCATAAACCAGACACAAAGCCCAGCAAGGAAAACCATAAAGTACAATTTTGTTCGCAAAGCCCACCAGTCTAGCTCAGCGGACACAACGGCAGAACGCACAAAAAAGACCCACCTTAATCAGCCCCTAAGAAGTACATTGTCTGGAAAGTTCCAGTGAAAACTTGCTTCGATCCAGCAGCAAAGATCTTCTCGCAGACAGACACTCTCAGCACACAAACAGATCACCAGGCAAGTCAGGCTATGGGTGTGAAGAAAATTGTTTTCGCAGCAAACAAGAAAGGTTGGGGGAAGATTCACAATGTTTCTGTTCCTAGAACTAATTCTCGATCAATCGAGAAAAGAAAACGATATCTTTAAGGGCATATAACTGTAGCTTTTGTATTCTAGTATTCTGTGTCGTGGAAAAGTGAAATTGCATTCAGAACTCCTGCAACAACAAAATAATAGGAAATGAGAAACTATGTTTCAGTTTGAAAGTTCTTTTTCTCCCTCTCTGTCACTCTCCATCTCTCTGTGTATGTCTGTCGGTAGTCTAATCTGTCACTTACACACACACACACACACACACACACACACACACACACACACACACACACACACAAACGCACGCACACACACACACACACACACACACACACACACACACACACATACACACACACACACACTCGCCCGAACGCACACAGACATGCACGCGCGCGCGCACGCACGCACACACACACACATGCGCACACACATGCGCGCACAAACATACATATGCATGCAGAGAGAGAGAGAAAGAGGTGGATTACATCAGCATATTGATACAAGTTTCTGAGAATCGAGCTGAATATGTCTGAGTCAAAATCTTGAATATCCTTACTCTCATTAGGACACAATAAGATGGTTTTAAACGCTGTCTACTATCCCCCTTCTCGCTTATAATAACCAAGTAAACAAGTAAATAACTAGGTAAGTTAATGTTGCTTATAGCCCAGCCGACCGCAAAGGGCCATATCAGGGCTGTCACCACGTTAAAATCAACCCACAAGTCATCAACATAAGAAAGAAAGAAAGAAACAAACAAAAAACAACCAACCTTTCACACATCTCTTTAAAATACATCTTCTAAAAGCCTACTAGAACCTTCGTTAGAAATCCTTCTTCTGTAAAATCCTAGATCAGACGAAAAAAATGTTAATCTCTTTCAGAAACTCGAAGATCACATCAGGTGGAACATCTCTGAACATGGTTTTCATGGAGTCTGCTGTAAAGTGTTTATGTCTCACATCGTGCAAGTCCCAACAATCTAAAAGAATATGTCTCACTGTGAGTGGAACATGACATGGAATGCACCAGGGAGCTTCTTCACCTTTTAAAAGATAAGAATGGGTATAAAACGAGTGGCCTGTTTGCAAGCGGCACAAGACTGTTTCGTCTTTACGGCCACCTCGGGAACATGGTAAAAACTCTTTCGGGTTTGGACGGATTTTAAATAGTTTGTTATCCGTCTGCAAGGTCCATTCCTCTTGCTAGAGGTCTTTGACATAACTAAATGAATAAATGATTAATGAATGAATGAGAAGAGGAATAAATGAAATACATGGACAGATAAGTAAAAAGCTAAACAGAGTAATTAGCTAAACAGAGTAATTGAAGGCGGAAGACGCGTGTACACACACACCACACACACACACACACACACACACACACACACACACACACACACACACATCATTCTTAGTACAAAGCTTAGTCGGCATTCAGAAGCGACAGAACCCCTTTCGTCCCTGAGCAGACGTAGAGGTGACTGTTCTCTGGTAATTTCCACCAGAGGACCCTTTTCTCCCCTCTCTCAATGCAGCTACAGATGCCATGGCAAATGCACCGTGCATATAACATAGTGAATGCTCAGTCACCAAAGTGGGAAAGTGGAGAGAGAGAGAGAGAGAGAGAGAGAGAGAGAGAGAGAGAGAGAGAGAGAGAGAGAGAGAGACAGGGGATGGGAAAGGGAAGGTCTGGGGAAAGGGGTGGGGCGGGGGGGGGGGGGGGGGGAGGGACTGGGGGGGGGGGGGCGTGAGGACAGTATCTACATTTCTGTCAGTACAGTTCTGGAATAAATTTTTTGGGTCTGTACGAGAATGTGTCTGTCTGATGTACTGGGTTTTTTTTTTTTTTTAATCTCAAGGAGAATTTGTTTTCAAGAAAGGGATTAAACACACACACACACACACACACACACACACACACACACACACACACACACACACACACACACACCACACGCAAACACACACACACTCACAGACACACACACACACACACACACACACACACACACACACACACACACACACACACACACACACACGAAAAACGTGAAAAAAGAGGAGAACCAGCAAATACTAGAAGAAAGGTTAGCTGCCAAAGCGGAGATCGGAGACCGGTTTGGCTGATCACATCAACCCTGACTGCTGTAATACCCCCTCTTTACCACCGGCCTGCCGCCGCACTGTGAGACGGGCAATGATTCCATGCCTCCGACCAGTCTGCGGAATGATTGGCAATCTCATTGATGCTATCAAGCTTCGGCTGCAGCCTTCCTGATGGCCTCTCTGTCTGTCTGTCTGTCTGTCTGTCTGTCACACACACACACACTCACAAACATACAGAGAGAGAGAGAGAGAGAGAGAGAGACAGGGAGAGAGAGAGAGAGATCCATTCCCTCTTTGACCCGAAACCCCTGAATACTGCTGCCACAGATTTTGCCGAGATCAGCAGAAACCTGACTACGATGACAGACCTATTAGAATGCTGCACTGGCTGCCTGTCACAGACAGAATCCAAGACCAGTTTCTGAGTTTGTACGCGAGACTGATGATAAAAAAAAATTAGTTTTGTATGTAAGCTGTTGCTTCCTCCTGGCGTGTAGAATGTTGTTGGTGGAGCCCTTGGTTGCACTCTGATAGTGCTAACTGCATGTACGATCTTCCTGAACACGTGTGTGTGTGTGTGTGTGTGTGTGTGTGTGTGTGTGTGTGTGTGTGTGTGTGTGTGTGTGTGTGTGTCCATGTGCTGACATCACCAATATCTTCTTCATAGGCTGCGGAAAATCCAAAACAACTGTTCTCATATGATTTTCCAACGTTTAAAGTCTCGAACGTGTTTCTCAACTCCTTCATTCCCTTCACTGGCTCCTTGTCTCTGACAGAATAGATAATGAATTCTTTACTGTGACTGTTTCTGTCATATTTGAAGCAGCACCCGACTAGCTGTGTGAACGCCTACATATTTCTCACTCCCATATTATATGTCTGCTCTTATTGTACTCCACCTCTGCTCTTCCTAAGACACAGGAGTCTTGAACATTCCCTCATCCAGAAATAAGACCTTCAGTGAAATATGTCTTATTGACCAAACCCCGGCAGTCTGGAACAATCTCTCATTCTCACACACTCTGAATCTTTCTCTTTCTTCAAGTCCCACCTTTAAATGTTACTAATCTGGAAGAATTTGACATCATTGCTGTCAATACTCTTGCGATTGTTGCTCCCCAAATTATGTATACTTAAGCTGTTTAGTGTGTATGCAAGATGGTGTGTGTGTGTGTGTGTGTGTGTGTGTGTGTGTGTGTGTGTGTGTGTGTGTGTGTGTGTGCGTGCGTAAGCGCGGCGCGCGCGCGTGTGTGCATGTGCATATGCATGTGTGTGTGTGCATGTGTGTGTGTGTGCATGAGTGAGTGAGTGTGTGTGAGTGTGTGTGCGTTCGTTCTTTAATGTAATGTCTTTTCACTTTAAGTGATATTAGACCAAAACAAAAAAACAAAAAAAAAGCCAAGTGTGTGTGTGTGTGTGTGTGTGTGTGTGTGTGTGTGTGTGTGTGTGTGTGTGTGTGTGTGTGTGTGTATGTGTGTGTGTGTGTGTATGTGTGTGTGTGTGTGTGTGTGTGTACGTACGTACGTACGTATGTGTGTATATGTGTGTGTGTGTGTGTGTGTGTGTGTGTGTGTGTGTGTGTGTGTGTGTGTGTGTGTGGTGCGTGCGCGCGCGCGCGCGCGCGCGCACGCGTGAGTGTGTGTGTGTACATGTGTGAGTGTATATCCGCGTGAGAAAGAAAACACTTAAGTAATACTGTATATGCAAATGTGTTTAAATTAGTAAATTCCAATGACATTGAAGGGGAGGGAAGGTCAGGATCAGGGGGGACAGGGGAAGGGGTCGGGAGTGGCGGGGGGGGGGGGGGAGTGGGGAGGGGTGTCGGCAATACTAAATGGAAAAAAACACAAACTGTAATACAACCTAACACAACATTATCAAAACAAGGAATCAATCAGAGCAAGTTACCAATGGGACTCTTATACAGTCCCTGTACAATGTCACATATTTGTAAATAATTCGAAAGTAACTTTTCGAAAGATGAGCGGGATGGCTCAATGTCTGAGAGCCAACTAGGCAAATGTTTTTTTCAACTGCTGGCAAAGAAAAATAACATGAAACGGCGAGATATTTTCGCCACATACACACGTTACATTATGACTGAATTTCGTTTTAAATGCATCAAGTCTAAATCTAAAAACCATGCTTGTGAATAGCCTATGATGATGGTAATTTTTACTGGCACCAAAAAATGTTTTTACAGATTTTTTATGCTGAAGGTCATCAGAAAGATCACTTCCTTCTTGCTGCATTTTTTATAAAACTCCAGCAAGTTTTTTTCCAAAAGATAACATCCTTCTTGCAGGGACAGGGGGATTTGTATTTTAATAGAATGGCTATGATTCTTTGCACACTTTTTTGCTGTTCGGTCCCCCCATTCATTTGCAGATAATCCACAATGAGAAGGAACCCAACAAAAATTGACACTGGTACCACGTACAGACAGGAAAATGAATTAAGTGAATGATTTCAGTGACAAGTTCCCCTCTTACTTTTGTATTAAATGAATTTAGCGCTTGCAAAACAGATTTAGAATCTACACAAAACAGTATATGAAACAGAGAAATGGGTAGATTCAGCAGATAATTCAAACCCATTGCAATAGCCACGAGTTCAGCTGTAAATATTGAAAAATGTTTTCCGATGTGATAGGATCGTTCCACCTTCAAGGCCGGGATAACAAAAGCTGCACCAGCTAGACCGTTATCGAGGACAGAACCATCTGTATAGACTTTCAAATGGTTTGAATAATGATTCTCTATATGAGAGCGGACAGATGCAGAGACAGCTGGACCTTCCTCTTTCTTGAAATCTAAGTAAGCCGTGTCAAAATTGGCAGCAATAAGTCCCCATTTAGGGATTATGCTATAAGATAGTCACGGAGCTACATTTTTAGGCTTAACACCTGCATTTTTAAACAGATCAGACGTATATGAACCTATCGTTGTTAGAGAATGTATTCGATGTGCTCTTTTAGGGAAATGAATCTCTGATTTTAACTCGATTTCCATAGCAACTGAGTTTTGAGTAGAATTACTTCGTAAAATATATTTTGCTGATGAGAGTTTCATCTGTTCTTCTAGCGGTAATATACACATCTCTGCATAGGTTTTTATAGATGACGCATGCACTGGAACACCGAGTGCTAGTGTGTGTGTGCGCGAGCGCGTGCGTGCGTGCGTGCGTGCGTGGGTGCGTGCGTGCGTGCGTGCGTGCGTGCGTGTCGTGTGTGTGTGTGTGTGTGTGTGTGTGTGTGTGTGTGTGTGTGTGTGTGTGTGTGTATGCTTATGTGTAAGCGTACGTGTGTATGTGAGGAGTGGGGATGGGGGGTGATATTGGAAGCATTTGGGCGTTTGGATGTGCTATTGGTATAATGTTTTCAATTAGCTGTGTGTATTTACTGATGTGGAATGATCTGTTTATTTCATTAAACATTTTTAAGAGTTGCTTTGACTGTTCATGATTTTGGTTACTTGTCGAAGCGCTGTGAACAGAGTTCTGGCAGGTTTCTGGATGTATGTGCAGATAATTTCTCATCATCATCATCATTATTGTCATTATCATTACTATTTTTATCATTTTTATTATCATTATTATTATTATTATTATTATTATTGTTGTTATTATTATCATCATCATTATCATTATCATCGTTATTTTCATTATCATTATTATTATTGTTCTTGTTGCTTTTGTTGTTATTATCAGTAGTATTACTATTAAAAAAAGAAAAAGAAAAAAGTAGTATTACTATGATTACTATTATTATTATTATCCTCATCATAATCATTATTATTATCATCAGTATCATTATTTATTATCATTATTATTATTATATCACCATCATCATTGCTATTATCATTGTTATTATTATCATTATTATTATTATTTACCCTACGTTAATGATGCTTTACATGAACTGAGGTTCTTTTCCTCTGTTTCGCTTTGCCCCAGCGGAGCGGACAAACAGGCTCATCTGATTTACTACACTTCCTCCACTTCGCATTGCCTTGTCTGGACTTTACAGACGTCAGGGAGGTTTCCATAGCAAACAAGTGCTTTAAAGATGTATGTCTTTCCATGTGTATTTTATCTCTGGCATTAACAATTGAAACCAACGTTAAGCCTTTGGAGCGTTTATTTGTATAAAACATATAAAAGAAGAAAGGCGAAGTGTTTGATTGACATAAATCTGGAAGCATATTTTGTTGTTTCTGCCTTTTTCATATATATATATATATATATTCCTCATCCATAAAGGAAGCCGTTTGTTTGTCTCTGTGTGGCTTGTTTGTATAAAGGTTTTACTCGGCGCAATGTTGATACAACAAAACACGGGTGGATCTATGCACTTTATTTCATGCTCATGTACGTTCCCTTTCTCAGGGGCCGTGATCTTGAAGGATAAACCTCTCTCTCTCTCTCTCTCTCTGTCTCACACACACACACACACACACACACACACACACACACACACACACACACACACACACACACACACACACAACCGTTTTCCCATCTATCCTGCTGACAACGTAGTAAATCAACAATAGTGAACAAACAAAACATCACCCGTCTCAGTTTGTTTGTTTTGTCTTACGTTTGTTCCCTTACCCACCTCCTTTCCACAATCTAACAAGTAACAATTGAAAAAGAATGAATCAGAACTACAGCTCGACGGCAAAAGACGCAATTTTCCCATTCGACTCATGTGTCACGTGTGTCACGGTCTCAAAGGGCAGCCAATGCCAAACGCAGTGAGGCTGTCGAAAAGCACAGGTCAGTAATGCATAGCTTTTCAGTCCAATGATATAATTCACTCACTCTGCGCCCGTCAACACGCGTTCTGAGCAATGGGTACGATTAGAACATACTACATGTGCAATGAAAGGTGAGGCAATGGCGATGGGAGCTGGGAGCGACTGGGTGCCGTGGTTTATGGAGGGAGTTGGAGGGGTGGAGAGAGGATGAAATTCTGTCGTCAGTAGCTTGACTTTCGGGGTTCACTTAGAGGTGGATCCATACAGCCGGTGAAAGTAGTCCAAAAGATGGCCGCCTTCCCAACAATGTGCTTTTTGACAAGTCCGCATTTAAACACCAACTGGTTCCAAATCCTCGTCTTTACCTCATATTTACGTACTGGATAACATGGATTCGGAAATGTCCGAATTTAGATTGTCACCATATTTGTTTGATCCAGTCACGAAAGCAAATTCAGGACGGTACTGGTATCCTTTCGCCACTGTGATCTGGGTACCAAGTTCAATTGTTTGATGTGGTGCTTTCCGTGGCTTCCCTCCCTTGCTTCGCCATGAAAGACACACTCTTTCTTTGCTAACATTTGGCAAGATGGATTTATACCTGGCCCATCTGTATTCTGTATTTGGAAAGCATTTAATATTTTTTTTTCTCAATTCTTTTCTTTTCCTTACGAATTTTTTTTATTACTCAAGCATACAATGCAAATCTCATACAGAACAAAGTAATGATAGTATTTCGCTGCACGTCTGGTCTAATGAAAAGAATCTGCGATGGCTAGAAAGCAAGAGTCATATTCCCGAGCTAACAATTGTTCAACATTTATGAAAACACATTTTGGAAGGGATTTATTCTTTCTTTTTTTTTTTTCCAATTCTTTTCTTTTCCGAACGAATTTTGTTACACAACCATACAATACAAATCTCACACACAGCGAAATTACGAGAGCATTTCCCTGCACTTCAGGTCCACTGAATATAATTTGTGACGGCTATAGAGCAGAGTCACATTCTCAAAGTTAACAACTGTTCTTATTCATATGAACACAAATTACACTATACCACTGCATGGCCATGCAGGGAAGCTCATACGGAAAAAAAACCAGAACATACACAGAGCAAGATGGTGGTGGTGGTGGTGGTGGTGGTGGTGTGGTGGTGTGTGTGTGTGTGTGTGTGTGTGTGTGTGTGTGTGTGTGTGTGTGTGTGTGTGTATGTGTGTGTGTGTGTGTGTGTGTGAGAGAGAGAGAGAGAGAGAGAGAGAGAGAGAGAGAGAGAGAGAGAGAGAGAGAGAGAGTTTAATTTTCAGTACAGTCAAGATGTGATTTGTTTTATTGTTACAATTTCTGATTTCATCATTTTACTTATAAATGTTAAATGTTTCCCTGTTAAGTTTCCTTTATGATTTTCATGTCATTCAGATGTTATTTGTATTATTTTCGTTTCTCATTACTTCATTTAAGTTTTCTTTTAAATGTCAGTACAACAATATGTTAATCTGACAGTGAACGGTTTCAGTCAGTCAGAGTAAGACAGAAAGTGGGGCAAACTGAAGGACGCAGTCAAGGTACCGTTAAATGACTTTACTCTCTCTCTCTCTCTCTGTCTGTCTGTCTGTCTGTCTGTCTGTCTGTCTGTCTGTCTGTCTCTCTTCTCTCTCTCTCTCTCTCTC
>CM065723.1:11996551-12009051 GCA_033310375.1 Conus canariensis | reverse complement strand
TAGCCGTTTTTCTGACTTAGAATTTTTTCCCTTTTTTTCTCCTTTCCTTGTTTAAGATTACTTTTTAGAACCGCGTTGTCAATGTAGACATGGAAAAACCTTTAAATTTAGAGATTCTTTTGAAAAGTCAAACCCAAGAGTTAAGAAAATGTGTGCACGAAGTTTTAGACATCCGTTTAAAAGACGTGACAACGCAATTTTCGGAACAGCTGGATACAGCAATGCGTGAGTTGCGATGCAAATTTCACGAACTTCACAGCAAAACTCTAGCCCTCGAACAAGCAGTTACATTGGCCACTTCAGAAAGAAAGGAACTGAAACACTCAATTTTCCGAATTGACCAGAGGCTGACAAAAATCACAGAAAACTTCGCTGAAAAGTTGGATAAACTGGAAATGTTCTCGCGAAGAGACAATATTATTCTTTACAACGTGCCGCGCTCAAGGAATTCTGAATCGTATGAGGAATGTGTTCAGACAGTGTTACATCTTTTGGAAGGAACAGTAAAAGACAAACAGTGGTGTCGTGATGATATCGTTCGGGCGCATCGCCTCGGACAGTATGACAGGGGAGGTCGACCTCCACCCATCATTGTGAAATTGGCTCGTTGGTCTGACAAGATGGCAGTGCTGACGCATGGTAGAGAAGCACTAAGGAAGAAGAAAGTGACGGTGTCTGGAGACCTAACGGACAGGCAGAGAGACACAGTGCAGTATTACCGCCGCCAAGGCTTGCACGCTTTTTACCGAGGCAACAAACTGGTGGTGGAGCAACAGAGGGAGATACACCGTCAACACCAGGAACATCTCGGTATGGGCGCAGGCGCTGGTTACCATGAGGACAGGGCCTACCGAGGAGACGGGGCCTACCGACACGCATACCGAGGAGACGGGGCCTACCAACGCGAAGACGGGGCCTACCGACGTGAGGAAGGGGTCTACCGACGCGAGGACGGGGCCTATCGAGGAGATGGGGGCTTCCGACGCCAGGACTGGGCCTACCGAGGAGACGGGGCCAACCGAGGAGACGGGAGCTACCGAGGAGACGGGGCCTACCAACGTGAGGACTGGGCCTACCGAGGAGATGGGGCCTACCGACGTGAGGACGGGGCCTACCGGCGTGAGGACGGGGCCTACCGGCGTGAGGATGGGGCCTACCGAGGAGACGGGGCCTACCGGCACGACGACGGAGCTTACCAACGTGAAGACGGGTCCTGTCGCCAAGCGGATGGGGCCAATCGATCAGACGGGGCCTACCAGAACGGGAACCGGGACTACTGGAGGAACAGGGCCTACTGTTACGAGGACGGGGCCTTTCAATGTGAGAACGAGTCAACCTACGACTACAGCACCAGGCCAGGTGGCAACACCGGCCAAAGACGGGGTGTGGACAGTGTGTTGGCTGCAGTGTTGACACAGCAGGGATACAGTGAAGGACGTACTGGTGACACAAACTGTGAGTATAGAAGCGAAAGTGCGCGGTACGATGTCAGTGGCAGCTGGAACTACGATTACCATCCACACCCCTACAACCATTTGTCAACAAACGAATTTCCCCTCTTACCAAAGAGACAGAACAGTGTTTTAATCCCTGTGCCCGATAGTAATGCACCAAAAGCATGTAACATTGTAAGTGGGAGCAATATCGGTTTAGAATCACGGCCCATTCTCTCCGCTGCTTCAAATATTGTGCAAAACAGTAGCACATGTGTGCCTGACTCGGACATGGTAGGCAGTGTGACATTGGATGATGATTGTGAGTGCGAGCACCGTGAGTGTGAGTACGAGAACACAAATGATAACCGAGTGTGCATGACTCCATTTAATGAACAAAATATGACAGAACAAACAGCTGCACAAGCAGTTGACGAACAGAATCCTGACGGAAATGACACGGAAATAACTGACATACAAAATGTAGACAGTGATGTCGAGCGAATTGTTGAGACATCTGACGAACAGTGTTCAGAGCTAATTAATGAGCATGAATCTGACATAGCTGCCGCCACTGACGTGGTTGACGTACAAAACGAACAAAATGCCGACATAGCTGACGAGAAAGATAGAAAAATGACGAATCTACCCAGCAAGACAAAAATACAGACTAACAAAGACTCTGATAAAGATTCTGGAATAACCCCCCAGGACCCTAACTCAGAACGGAACAGTGAAGTACAAACGTCTAACACAAACAGACCTGACAAAGCCAACAAAAAACATCAGTGTAATGACCAGATGAGGCAAAAAGACAACAACGATAAGAGGACAAACACAAATGGTAGGCGCAAATCCGCACGAAACACATCTCAACGAGGACCTGACAATAGACCAAGAAGTGCCTCGTGTACCACTAGTGTGGCAAGTAAACGCCAAGCCACAATCCATGAAGTGAACAATAAAGACTCTTTACCTGTCAATCCAGACACTGCATAGGGATTCGGCCAGGCCCATATCGCGAAAACTCTTAAATTCGTGACTTACAACATTGAAGGACTGTCACATGTTTTTGATAACGATCTTCGATCTTATTTAAGTAGCTTTGATTTTTGTTTGCTTGTAGAAACTTTTGCTACTCACTTTCCAGACCATTTATTTCCTAGTTTTAAATCTTTCATAATTCCTGGTGTTAAGCTATCCGACGGTATAACAGCCAGATTATCGGGTGGTTTGACTCTCCTTGTCAAAAAGGAATTAGCAGCCTATGTGGAACAAGTGTTTGTTGAATATGACAATATAATAGTTATGAAAATGGCTAAAGAATTGTTTAACACAGATTCTCCTACAATTTTGATCGGAATGTATATTCCACCCATGAATTCTCAGTATTATCAGGACACTGAAATATCCAGTGGTGTGGCCCTCTTAGAACAGTGTATCCTAGATCTGATGGAAACGTTTGGAAATGTACCACTTTTTCTTCTGGGCGATTTCAACGCACGAACTGGGGGAGAGAACAGTTGTGAGAGGGATGATGAAGGGGACGACGCTGCGCTTTGGAAGGGGGGTGATGACAAGCGTCTTTTCGCACGTCTAAAGACACTGTTTTAAATGAATTTGGTATATATTTGTTGAATGTTTGTGATTGTTTTGAGTTATCCATTTTGAATGGGGCCGTTAAAGGCGATATTGATCTTGGCAACTTTACATACATTTCTCCGACTGGATGTAGCATTGTTGACTATGCCATAATGTCAAAACGTTTAACTAGTCACTGTGTATCTTTGCATGTCAGACCAAGAATAGAGTCAAAACATATGCCTGTAGAAGTCATATTGAAGTCACAATTTAGCAGCTCCACTAATGATACTTTTCCAGAAAAATCGTACGCATTTGAGAAATTAATTTGGGATGGAAGTAAAATTGAAGAGTTTAGAGAAAATATTGAATCGGACAATTTCAAGCTCCGCTTGGAAAATGCTACTCTTGTTGTTCACGATGACGTAAACAAAGCCGTTGACATTTTTAATGATGCGTTACTTTCTGCTAGTCAATGTATGAAGAAAACTGTTGTAGTTGGTAAAGAAAAATCAAATGTATGGTTTGACAAAGAATGTCGGCAGCACAGAAAGGAGCTCAGACACGATCTGCGACAGTTATATTGTGTTCGTACAAACAAGGATATCGAAGACATAGACAATATTGAAAATGTTGACAAAGAAGAGAGGTTAAGGGCAGATTACAACCAAAAACGTAGAAATTACAAAAGGTTATTAGAATATAAGCGAAAACAACATCGACAAGAAGTTTTAGAATCTCTCAATGAAAATATTAACAACTCTTCTGGCTTTTGGAATAAAATTAAGTCCTGTATGTATAAGAAACCTGCTACAAATGCTATTTCTGAAGAAGACTGGTACAACCATTTTTGTGACGTATTTCAGTCTGATGTAAATATAGACAATGTAGAAAACACTAACAATGAAAACGAGTCCCAGCAGAGTGAATGTTTTAATCACTTCAACACAGAGACTCTTGAATGCGAAATCACTGAATCTGAGGTGTACGCAGCTGTCCGCTCCTTGAAGAATGGAAAAGCAGCAGGGCCTGACGGAATTATTGGGGAAATATTTAAAAATTCGATCTGTACTATTGCTCCCTTTTTAGTTATTTTATTCAATGTCTTATTTGCTTTGGGGAAGTATCCTTTACAGTGGACAGAAGCAATAATACAACCACTCTTTAAAAAGGGTGACACTAATTTACCAGATAACTATAGGGGAATTTCCCTACTGAACATCTGCAGCAAAATGTACAGCCATATACTAAACGCTAGGTTAACAAAGTGGATAGAGGAACATAACGTTATCAATGATTGTCAAGCTGGCTTTAGGAAAAATTATAGTACAATTGACCATATATTTACATTATACTCTTTCATTCAAAAACAATTATTATTGCATAAGAAACTGTATGTTGCATTTATTGACTTTAAGAAAGCTTTTGACTCGGTTATACGTAATAATTTATGGTCTGTTTTGAAGAAAAAAGGAATTGATGGGAAAATGTATCGAGCTTTAACTAGCATGTATAATGTAGTCAAAGCAAGAGTGAGAAATTGCAACAGATTAGGTGAAGCATTTAGCTGTCCAATTGGGTTGAAGCAAGGGGAAATTTGCAGTCCAGTTCTGTTCTCCATATTCATTAATGAGTTAGCAGAAGAAATAATTAGAAAAGGGAAACACGGGCTTCAGCTCTTACCAGATTTCTTAGAACTTGTTATTTTGATGTTTGCAGATGACATAATTTTATTCTCCGACTCTGTTGTGGGGCTTCAACATCAGTTAAATACTTTACACGATACGGCAATAAAGCTTGGTTTAACTGTTAATCTAAGTAAATCAAATGTAGTGGTATTTAGAAATGGTGGTTATCTATCAGATAAAGAGCAATGGTTGTATGGTCATTCCAAGATGACTGTGTTGAATATGTACAGATACCTAGGAATTATTCTTTCTACAAGGTTGTCCTTTACGCACAGTTTTAATGATATGGCTAGCAAGGCTAAACGTAAAGTGATACAAATTTTCAGGCTTCTATGGTCTCTAGGTGAAAAGTCCCCAGTTATATTTTTCAAGCTGTTTGATGCCCAGATCCAGCCCATACTTAGTTATGGTGCTGAGGTGTGGGGTCTAATGAGCAATGTTGATATTTTGGAAAAGATTCATCTCTTTGCATTGAAAAGATTCCTAAACGTTAGCGTAAGAACACCAAATTTGATGGTTTACGGGGAGCTGGGACGTTACCCATTGCAAGTCAGTTTCCAGATCAGGACTATCAAATACTGGTTAAGAATTTTGCAAATGCCCAGCCATCGTTTACCATACAAAGCTTATCAAATGTTGCTACATTATCATAATAATAATAAAAACACATGGGCTTCTACAATATGTTTTTTCCTTTATAGGCATGGGTTTGGCGAGGTATGGGAAAATCAAGGAGTGGGAAACATAAAAATATTTATCTGTTCACTAAAAACTACCATTATCAACGAATTTAAACAGAAGTGGTCCACAGACACATTGCAAAGTGAACGTTTTCAATTCTTTAGAACGTTTAAGAGTGAATTAGCACTATCTCCTTATCTGATTAATGTACATCACTTGAAGGCCAGAATAAGTTTGATTAGATTAAGACTTGGAGTATCTCCACCAAAGGTACACAAGTTCCGTTTTCGAAGAAATTTGAATGAAGATGATCTGTCTTGTCCTTTTTGTATCGACCTAACTGAGAATGAAGTGCACTTTGTTTTACAATGCCCCTTATATAAGGACTTAAGGCAACAGTATATTCCTTCTAAATATTTTAGTCAGCCATCTTTGTTCAAACTTACGATGCTCCTTTCATCTGAAAACAATTCATTAAATACAAGGCTGTCTGTGTACCTTGAAAAAGCATTCAAAATACGCAAATTATATATTGACTTACTGTAACTTTTTTTGATGGCTGGATTATAGGGCTATAATGCTTCTTATCAGTAGAGTTATTAGCAAATATTACAGTTATTACAGTAGTATTTGCATATATGGCATTGGTGGTTGTAATAGTAGTAATGCTAGTGGTGGTGGCAGTAGTAGTAAGGGTGGTGGTAGTAGTGGTAGTACTAGTAGTAGTTGTAATGTTGTGATGATGATGATGATGATAATGATGATGATGATGATGTTGATAATGACAATGATGAGGATGATTACTAGTCATCTTTTTCTTCTTCTTCTTCTTTCTTCTTCTTCTTCTTCTTTTCTTCTTCATTACTACAATCATCATGTTCTTGTTGTTTTGTTACTGCTTCATATCGTCACTCAGTATTATAGCGAATTAGATATCTTAAACTGATTGTATTTGTTAAACATTTTGCATATACATATTTGTAACCTAATAACCACAAAGTCATGTTGACACTCCATGATATGGGCCAATGGCCTGATCATTAAACATTTCAGTGTTCAGTGTTCAGTGTTCTCTCTCTCTCTCTCCTCTGGTCGGCGGGCGGTCAAGACACAGTGTGCGAGTCAAGTGTCGACAAGACCCACGGGACAGAATATTACAGGGTCAGAGGCTGAAAGAAATAGGGAAAACGACAATTAAAGTGAAAAAAAAATTGAAGGAAAGCAACAAGGTTTTAGTAATTTATCCATGGAGCTGCTAAATCCAACGAATATAAACAACACAAGTCGAACACCACACGAACACGACCACAGACGAACACACTCTGTGTGTCAAAGGTCAGCATGGCAGCTTTGTTATGTAGACTCAAGATTCGGGGTTTACCTTTGCACCGGAGAGGGCGATAGGCTTATTTTGCGCATGCGTAATTGATGTAAACAAAAGATGCTTAAAATAGCACAGCTTTCCGGAGAATCTTACGACGCAGGGAAGAAAGGTCTTCACTGTATAAACGAAATATGATGAGGGTAACGAAATAGAAAACATGTGTTTTGTATGATAGTATCAACAGCATTAATATCATGAGTTTTAAAATAATAATATATATACTTACATTACGTTCATAAGGAAGAATGTACCAAGTAGTGTTAATGTATGATCAAGATAGAATTCTGCATGTACATACTGTCAGGGAAGAATGCTTCGTTGCAGTTACGGTGAATTTTGTTCTGATTATGTAAAATTGATGTATATTTCTTGTTGCGTACTCATGTGAATAGGCTGATGGCCTCACATTAAAGTCACGAGTCTCTCTCTCTCTCTCTCTCTCTCTCTCTCTCTCTCTCTCTCTCCTCTCTCTCTCTCTCTCTCTCTTCCCCTTCATCTCTCTTTCCCCATCTCAGCCCAGTCACGACCCGCAAGTGCCCCCTTCTTCCTCTTCTGTCAACATGAACAAAAGCTAGTTTCCCAGAAAAAAAAGAACAGAAAAGGCTTTCAGTAGCTACGTCAAACTTGACTCACTAGAAGGAGAGCCTGGCAGAAAGTCAGGAAGGAAGGAAGGAAGAAAGAAGGAAGGAAGGAAGGAAAGAAGGAAGGAAGGAAGGAAGGAAGGAAAGAAGGAAGGAAGGAAGGAAGGAAGGACAAAAAGAATTCATGAATGAATGAAGGGAGGAAGAAAGGAAGGAAGGAAGGAAGGAAGGAAGGAAGGGAGGAAGGAAGGAAGGAAGGAAGGAAGGAAGGAAGGAAGGAAGGAAGGACAAAAAGAATTCATGAATGAATGAAGGGAGGAAGAAAGGAAGGAAGGAAGGATGGAAGGAAGAAAGGAAGGAAGGGAGGAAGGAAGGAAGGAAGGACAAAAAGAATTCATGAATGAAGGAAGGAAGGAAGGAAGGTAGGAAGGAAGGAAGGAAGGAAGGAAGGAAGGAAGGACAAAAAGAATTCATGAAGGAAGGAAGGAAGGAAGGAAGGAATGAAGGAAGGACAAAAAGAATTCATGAATGAATGAATGAAGGAAGGAAGGAAGGAAGGGAAGGAGGGAGGAAGGAAGGAAGGAAGGGAGGGAGGAAGAAAGGACGAAAAGAATTCATGAAGGAAGGAAGGAAGGAAGGAAGGAAGGAAGAGAGGAAGGAAGAAAGGACGAAAAGAATTCATGAATGAATGAATGAAGGAAGGAAGGAAGGAAGGAAGGAGGGTCTGATAATAGAATAATTGATATCACACATTCGTCCGACGCCTTCAAAGCATCACAAACGGTGCAGTGGCTTGTTCTGTATTCTCTGCGAGATGCTCTACGCTTCAGCACTAACATCCTGCCTGGACGCTGTGTCTTCACGATGAGTTGTGTCGTCCACGACCTCGCGTTTATACACACACCCTTCGTCTTCCCTTCCATCCGCCCTCCCCCCCCCCACCCCCACCCCCTCCCCCCGGGCGCCCCGCATCCTTAAATTAACCCCCTAACGTATCCCCTACTCCCCATCCGCTTCCCACTCACCCCTTCCCACGTCCGTGTTGGGGTTGCCATGCGTTTTTTTTTTTTTTCAGCGTCAATGGAATCACCGTTTTTCTTTTTAACTTCCCTGCTAGTTCTTTCTGTTGTTTTTCCCTGACCCCCTTTCTTTGACTCTATCTTTGTCCTAAAAATGTCTTTTTGTTTTTGGGTGTGTGTGTTTTTTGTCTTTGTCACCCGTCTTTGTTCTAGGAATCCTTTATATCCTTTTTCTCTCTGTCCCTGTGGACCCGACAGATCTCTCTCTCTCTCTCTCTCTCTCTCTCTCTCTCTCTCTCTGTGTGTGTGTGTGTGTGTGTGTGTGTGTGTGTGTGTGTGTGTGTGTGTGTGTGTGTGTGTGTGTGGCTTTTCTGGCGTTTACGTAATGTAACTGTGAACACTGTTTAGAGGGATACTAGCTCTCCCTCCTGCAGTGTCGATTCGCTCGAGTATGTTTTGCGTAAGTGTGTGTTTGGTGTGCGAATGTGGTGACCGTTTACGTGTGTGGTGTGTGTGTGTGTGTGTGTGTGTGTGTGTGTGTGTGTGTGTGTGTGTGTGTGTGTGCCTGCCTGCGCGCGTGCGTGCGTGCGTGCGTGTATGTGTGTGTGTGTGTGTGTTTTGTGTATGTGCGTGTGTGTGTGCACGCATATATATGCACGCATATGTGCGTGTGCCTGTGGTGTGTGTGTGTGTGTGTGTGTGTGTGTGTGTGTGTGTGTGAGTGTGTGTGTGTGTGTGTGTGTGTGTGTGTGTGTGTGTGAGAGAGAGAGAGAGAGAGAGAGAGAGAGAGAGACAGACAGACAGACAGACAGATAGACAGACAGACAGAGACAGAGAGACAAAACGTGTTGTGTGTGTGTGTGTGTGTGTGTGTGTGTGTGTGTGTGGGGTGTGTGTGTGTGTGTGTGTGTGTGTACGTGCACACGTAAACGTCTCCTCTCTCGCTGTCTATTTTGATCTGCACTCTCTTCTTTTTCTTCAATTCCTTACTCCCTCCTTGTTTTTGGTTCTAGCTTAGACTTCTTTACGTTTCTCTGTTCTCCATTCTTTCTTTCTTTCGTCTCATTTAGCTCACCTCTCCAGCTAACCATCTTCTAATTCCGCTGTTCTCCGCCCTCTCTATCGGTATCGCTGTCTTTGATTGTCTGTCTGTCTGTCTGTCTGTCTCTAGCCTGTGCCCAAGACTCACGCCGCATACAAATCATCATGACTAGCGCCTTACCAGTGATATGAAATATGTCAGTCTGTCTGTCTGTCTGTCTGTCTGTCTGTCTGTCTCTCTGTCTCTCTATCTCTCTCTCCCCCTCTCTCTCTCCCTCCCCCCCCCCTCTCTTCTCTCTCCTCCCCACACCCTCTCCCTCACCTCAACGACCTCTCTTCCTCACCTGCAACAGAAAAACTCCTTTTACTAACAACCTTGTGAAATGGAGAGTGGTCAAAAACGGATAATGGAGAGTGGAGAAGAGAAAAGAAGGAAGGAAAGGAAAAAGTAGGAAAAAAAACAGGAGGAAAGGAGGAAGGAAAAAAAAGGAAGGGAAAAAGGAAGGAAGGAAAGGAGAAAAAAGGAGGAGAAGGACAGGAGAAAAGGAAGAAGGAAGGAAGGAGGGAAGGGAAAAAAGGAGGAAGGAAGGAAGGAAGGAAGGAAGGACAGGAGGAAAAAAGGAAGGAGAAGGAAGGAAGGAAGGAAGGAGGAAGGAAGGAGGAAAAAAGGAAGGAAGGAAGGAAGGAAGGAGGAAAAAAGGAAGGAAGGAAGGAAGGAAGAAAAGAAGGAAGGAAGGAAGGAAGGAAGGAAGGAAGAAGGAAGGAAGGAAGGAAGGAAGGAGAAAAAAAGGAAGGAAGGAAGGAAGGAAGGAAGGAAGGAAGGAAGGAAGGAAGGAAAGAAAGGAAGGAAGGAAGGAAGGAAGGAAAGGAGGAAGGAAGGAAGGAAGGAAGGAAGGAAAAAAGGAAGGAAGGAAGGAAGGAAGGAAGGAAAAAAGGAGGAAGGAAGGAAGGAAGGAAGGAGAGGAAGGAAGGAAGGAAGGAAGGAAGAAGAAGGAGGGAAAAAGGAAGGAAGGAAGGAAGGGAAGGAAGGAGGAAGGAAGGAAGGAAAGAGGGAAAAAAAGGAGGAAGGAAGGAAGGAAGGAAGGAAGGAGGAAGGAAAAAGGAAGGAAGGAGGAGGGAAAAAAAGGAGGGAAGGAAGGAAGGAAGGAAGGAAGGAAGGAAAGGGGAAAGAAAAAGGAGGGAAGGAAGGAAGGAAGGAAGGAAGGAGGAAAAAAGGAAGGAAGGGAAGGAAGGAAGGAGGAAGGAGAGAAGGAAGGAAGGGAAGGAAGGAGGGAAAAAAAGGAGGGAAGAAGGAAGGAAGGAAGAGGAGGAAAAAAGGAAGGAAGGAAGGAAGGAAGAAAAGGAAGGAAGGAAGGAAGGAGGGAAAAAAGGAAGGAAGGAAGGAGGGAAAAAGGAAGGAAGGAAGGAAGGAAAGAAGGAAGGAAGGAAGGAAAGGGAAGGGAGGAAAAAGAAGGAAAAGAGGAGAGGAAGACGAAGAATGAATGAATGAATGAAGGAAGGAAGGAAGGAAGGAAGGAAGGAAGAAGAAAAAAAAGGAATGAAGGAAGGAAGGAACGATACAGGGAATAATTGGTTTCATACATTCTCCTGACGCCACCAAGCTGCACAAGGGATGCATGTAATGGCTTGTTCTGTACTCTCTACGCGATGCTCTATGCCACAGCAGCAAGCTCTGAAGCCACCAGCATCCTGTTTCGACGCTGTTTATTCATTCATTCATTCATTCATTTATTAACTTATTTATCTATTATCTATTTAATTGTTTATTTATGTATTTATTCATTTATCTGTTTACTTATCTATTCATGTATTTTTTACGATGAGCTGTGTCGTCCACCACCTCACGTTATACATACATACTCTCCCCTTCTTCCCCTGCCCTACCCCCTCCCCCCCCCGCCCACCCTTAACCCCTCACCCGCCATCCTCACCACCCCCTCCCACGCCCGCTCCCGCTTGTGGGGGGATGCCAGAGACTGTTCTTTTAGCCTCAATCGAATCACCACTTTTTTTTCTTTTTTTTAGCACTGTCTGTGCTAGTTTCTTTTTCTCTTGTAAGTCCGTCCACGTCTATGACTCCCGTGTCTTTGTCCTAAAAGATAGGATCATCCTTCTTTTTTCTGTAGTGTCCTACGTATCTTTCACCCCGTCTTTGTCCTAAAATATGATCATCCTTCTTTTTTCTATAATGTCCTTTTTCTTTCACCCGTCTCTGTCTTAAAACATAAATCTAATCATCCTTCTTTCCCGTAGTGTCCCACCTTTTTTTTTTCACCCGTCTTTGTCCTAAAATTATCATCATCCTTCTTTGTCTGTAGTGTAAACTTATCTTTCACCCCTCTTTGTCCGAAAAATACGATCATCCTTTTCTGTAGTGTAAACTTATCTTTCACCTGTCTTTGTCCTAAAAATGCGATCACCCTTTTCTGTAGTGTAAACTTATCTTTCACCCGTCTGTGTCCTAAAATTGTGATCATCCTTCTTTTTCTGTAGTGTAAACTTATCTTTCACCTGTCTTTGTCCTAAAAATACGATCATCCTTTCCCGTAGTGTAAACTTATCTTTCACCTGTCTTTGTCCTAAAAATATGATCATCCTTTTCCGTAGTGTAAACTTATCTTTCACCTGTCTTTGTCCTAAAAATATGATCATCCTTCTTTTTCTGTAGTGTAAACTTATCTTTCACCTGTCTTTGTCCTAAAAATACGATCATCCTTTTCCGTAGTGTAAACTTATCTTTCACCTGTCTTTGTCCGAAAAAATACGATCATCCTTTTCTGTAGTGTAAACTTATCTTTCACCTGTCTTTGCCCTAAAAATACGATAATCCTTTTCTGTAGTGTAAACTTATCTTTCACCTGTCTTTGTCCTAAAAATATGATCATCCTTCTTTTTCTGTAGTGTAAACTTATCTTTCACCTTTGTCCTAAAAATACGATCATCCTTTTCCGTAGTGTAAACTTATCTTTCACCTGTCTTTGTCCTAAAAAATATGATCATCCTTCTTTTTCTGTAGTGTAAACTTATCTTTCACCTGTCTTTGTCCTAAAAATACGATCATCCTTTTCTGTAGTGTAAACTTATCTTTCACC
>CM065723.1:11979051-11981551 GCA_033310375.1 Conus canariensis | reverse complement strand
GACTGGTTTGGGCCGATGGTGGCGGATGTCGGCCAGGTGTTCAGAGATGCGCGTCTCAAGTGTGCGAGATGTCTCACCTACATAGATCTTACCGCACAGCTGACAGTGGATGGCATACACAATGTTATGGCTCTGGCAGGAGAAAGTGCGTTTAATAGTGAAAGAGCCTGTGGGGCCATGTAGGATGGTGTCTGGTTTGGTGAGAGAGCAGATTTTGCAGTTGGGTTTTGAGCAGGGGAAAGTACCTGGTGGCTTAGGTGTTGAGATTTTGTTCAGCTTAGAGCGCACCAGTAGGTCGTTGAGGTTTTTGTCACGTTTGAAAGTGATCATTGGTGTGGTCTCAAAGGCAGGTTTATGGTTTTCTACTATGTGCCAGTTAGACTTCAGGATCCTGCAGATGGGCAGATTGTGAGGATGGAAGAGAAGGCAGGCAGTGGGTCTGTCTGTCTCTTTGGGAGGTTTAGTTTCCAGAGTAGATGTTCTGGATTTAGCTGCAGTGCGGCTGAGAGCATCACTGATGACGGCACTAGGGTATCCACGGTTGGTGAAAAAATCAGACATTTTGGCTGCTTGTATAGTGAAATCCTCTTCGCTAGAGCACAGTCTGCGTAGGCGAAGGAATTCAGAATATGGAATGCTATTTTTAGTGGACTGGTGGTGGGAAGATGTGTAGTCCAGGTATGAGTGCGCATCTGTAGGTTTGTAGAAGACTGAGGTTTGAAGCAGTCCATCTTTGAGGGAGATAGTGATGTCCAGGAAATTAACTGACTGTGAAATGGTGTAGGTCAGCTGGATGGATGGATGGAAGGTCTGTGCAAAGTTGAGGAAATTCTGGAGGTCATGTTCTGGCATGGATGTGGCTCCCAATCCATCATCTATGTATCTTTTGTAGAGCTCTGGTGTTGGGCCTGTGTAAGAGGTTAGTAGGCGGTGTTCTAGGTGTCCCATGAAGAGGCAGGCATAGGATGGTCCCATTTTGGTTCCCATAGCAACACCACTGATTTGTGAGAATGTGTGGTTGTTGAATTCAAAAGTATTGAGGGTGAGGACTAATTCTGCAAGTCTGACTAGTGTAGCTGTGGGAGGGTGTTGTTGGTTGGGGGGCCGTTTGTTAAGAAAGAATGCGAGGGCCTTCAGTCCATCAGCATGAGGGATGGAAGTGTAGAGAGAGACGACATCAAGGTAAAGAGGAGGCTGGGTTTGAAAGTGGGATCTGTGTTGTATGAATTAATCATGTTGAGTGTGTGTGTAGTGTCTTTGAGGTATGTGGGGAGGCCTTGTACTATGGGTTGGAGGAGAGAGTCTAAGTACTGTGAAATGTGTTCTGTAGGGCAGCTGCATGCAGATACTATGGGTCTGCCGGGAGTATTGGTTTTGTGTATTTTAGGGAGCAGGTAGAAGGTGGGTTGTTTGGTGTCTGTCATTATGAGGAGTTTGGCTGTCTTCGGTAAGTTGTTGTGTTTGATTTCTTGTTTAACTGTGGTTGAGATGAGTTTCTGGTGTTGGGGGAGGGGTGATGCTGTGAGTGGTGTATAGAAATTTGTGTCTGACAGTTGTCTGTGTGCTTCTTTTATGTACAACTGTTTGTCCCAGACCACCACTGCACCACCCTTGTCTGCTGGTTTGATGACAATGTCTTGTCTTTGTCTCAGTGATTCAAGGGCTTTTTGTTCATCCCGTGAGAGGTTGGAATTGCGGACAGGTTTGGATTTAACTTGAGAGATTTCTTTTCTACACTTTTTGATGTAGAGTTCAACTTCAGTGGATTTGTCAAGAGGTGGCTGGCGAAGCACTGGAGTTCGAAAAAGGTGGGTAAAAATGTCTGAGCTGTCTGGTAGAGGGGGCTTGGGCACACCGTCAAGTGCAGCCATCCATCTTAATTTTCTAAAGAATCTTTCAACATCAACGTGGTTTTGATATTTATTGGTGGCAGGCTGAATGGGAATAAATTTCAGACCTTTTGCCAGGACTGATCTTTCATCATTGGTGAGAGTCAGATTATCAGGAATGCAGCGAACAAGGTGGCGGTGTTGCTCATGGGTGATAGAAGGGTCAGTTTTGTGTGTAGGGGGATTCAACTGGTCTGGGTTTGCCTCGTGTTTGTTTCGTAATTTTGATAACTTGTCTTGCTTAATCTGGTAGCAGTGATTGTGAATGAGCTGGTTGTGTGTATGGATGAGCTGTCTGAGTCTTGAAGCAGTGGCTATGGGCATGATGATTGTGGTTTGTTGTTTGAAATGTTGAAGAAGACGGGAGAGAGATTCCAGGGATGAATTGAGTGTTTTGATATGTGCCAACATGAGTCTATGGCTGGCTTGGAATAGAATTCTTGTAGTGGTAGTGGTAAGAGCGGTGTTATGAAGATCGGATGGGGTGTGAGAAAGTGAGAAGCCGCGAGGGGTGATTCGCAGTCGAATGCATTGTTTTAGAAAGTTGAGATGAGATGCAGATTTCGTTTTCTGAAACTGTGTTTTAGCATATCCTAGTGCAAATGGCTGGA
>CM065723.1:11929051-11954051 GCA_033310375.1 Conus canariensis | reverse complement strand
CTCTCCTGTTCCACCCCACTCCCTCCCTCTCCCTCCCTCTCCTGCTCTGCAACCCCCCCCCCCCCCCCCCCCCCCCCCCCCCCCACTTTTCTCCCTTGCAACATTCCCAACTGTTCTTTGTCTGATCTCCTAGTCTGAGAAGAAAAAAAAATGATGATAACCAGTCATTCCGCTACTGCCTCCGCGCTCATTTGGGCAAACGAGTGGATAGCAGTGGAAAAGGCGGCGGTGGAAGAGGGTGGGGGGGGGGGGGGGGGGGGGGGGGGGGGGGGGGGGGGGGGGGGGCGCATAGGGGGACGAAAAGTGGCTGAACAGTTTCGTGCGATTTTCTGTCTCAGATGTTTTGTCCTTTTTCTTTAGGTGGTCACTTTTCCTGCCACTTTCTCTTCTGTCATGCCGTTCTGAGTACTGTCTCCTCCGTCTCTTGTCTTGTCTTGTCTTACATTTTATTCTCTCTCCCTCACTCTCTCTGTCTGTCTGTCTGTCTGTCTGTCTGTCTCTCTCTCTCTTGCACGCCTTACTAACCCTCAAGCTTCTCCTATCTCTTTACAATGTACCGGAAACTCTGTCCGTCCGTCTCTCTCTCTCTCTCTCTCTCTCTCTCTCTCTGTCTGTCTGTCTCTCTCTCTCTCTCTTATCCCCCCTCCCCCCTCTTCTGTTCCACCACACTCCCTCCTCTCCTCTCCTGCTCTGGCGCCCCTCCCCCCCCCCTCCCACTCCTGTCTCCCTTGCAACGTTCCCAACTGTTCTTGGTCTGTCGTTCTTGTCTGATCTCCCAAGTCTGAGAAGAAAAAAAATGATGATAACCAGTCATTCCGCTGCTGCCTCTGCCCTCATTTTTGGTAAAAACGAGTGGGTAGGAGGGGAAAGGAGGGAGGGTGGGGATGGTGGAAACTTGCTCCTTCTGTCATTAGTAAGAGAGAGAGTGGAGGTGAGATTTTAGTATGAAAACTACTCTATCATTCTAATACAGAAAACATTCTGAGTCCTTCCCCTAGAGGACCACACCTGCTATCCTTACTTACGAACATACCTACAAATTTTCAGAAAGATCGGCCAAGTACTTTCTGAGATATTCCATAAAGAAGAAAAACCGTTAGGGGCCGTAATAGCCGTTAGTAACGGATATAACGGTAACATAAAACATCGGGCATGATCCGTGACCCATAATGAACATACGTACACATTTTCAGAAAGATCGGCCCAGTCGTTTTGTCTGGAGCGAGTAGAACACATTTTGACCACGGACGGACAGACAGGCAGACACACAGACAGCATTTCTTCGTTCCCATTGTAAAGTACTCCCTGTTCTATATGAACTGGGAGTACAAAAAGTAGGACAGGGATTTTTTTTAAAAGTAGAAAACAGCTGGTACTGATAGAAGATGTAGAGAGAAAAGGCAATAAAGTGGAGAAAACAGATAATGCAGGGAAAAATAGGAAGATAGTACTGCTTACTGAACGTACCTTTGCACGGTCTTAGCGCACGTGTCGGTTCTGACAATGTAACGGACGACAGACTTCTGCTACTTTCACTGTCAGTTGGCTCTGGCTATTTGGAGGAACGAAGCTTGGCGTGTTTCTCTGTTATTTCCATCTTTGACTTTTTCCCCCCAGATGGTGGGCATTATCTGCAATAGAAGTGGAGTCGGGAGACGTAACGTCTATGTGGATTACGACCTTCCGACCCAAAGTCAAGATATGTCTGTCAGTCTGTGTCCTTCTTTCCATCCTTCTCTCTCTCTCTCTCTCTCTCTCTCTCTCTCTCTCTCTCTCTGTATGTCTCCCTCCCTCCGTCCCGTTCCCCTCTCTTGGCCTGTCTGTCTTCTCTGTCTGTCTGTCTGTTTGTCTCTCTCTTCCTTCTCTGTTGTGTGTGTTGTGTGTGTGCGCGCGCGCGCGCGCGCTGGTGCGTGCGTGGTGCGTGCGTGCGTGAGTGTGTGTGTGTGTGTGTGTGTGTGTGTGTGTGCGTGCGTGCGTGCGTGCGTGCGAGTGTGTGTGTGTGTGTGTGTGTGTGTGTGTGTGTGTGTGTGTGTGAGTGAGTGAGTGAGTGAGTGTGTGTGTGTGCGTGTGTGTGTGTGTGTGTGTGTGTGTGTGTGTGTGTGCGTGTGTGTGTGTGTGTGTGTGTGTGTGTGTGTCCCTCACTCCTATTGTATGTGGAGTTGCATTCTTGTATACGTTTTGCGGGGGAAAGAGGGCAAGGGAAGATGTGAAGCGGTTATGTCTACTCCCACACTGTCATGCTGCTGTATGGAAGTTGTCAGGAATGGGCAGAGAGGGTTCCTATTGCGCGGTGCATTTTTTTTTTTGTTCAGTTTTGACAGGAGAGAGAGACCTTAGTTATGTCGCGTCTGTAACGATCGGTTTGGAGAAAGGACGGGGTGTGGGGTGGGGGGTGGGGGGTGGGGGGGGGTGGAATGAGGTGAGAGCGAATGTACAGACTTACATAATTTTACACAGAGCCTATTAGTCACAGGTTTTTTTTTTCTGCTCCCCCCCCCCCCCCCCCCCCCCCCCCCCCTGCTTTTTCGTCCTCTTTTTTTCTTTGTTTGTTAAGGGTGTGGGGTGGGGTGGGGGGGAGGGAGGTGAACTTTTTAGTGCTTATGTAATCTGATTATCTAATACAGATTTTCATATTTTACCGCGAGCTCCCCCCCCCCCCCCCCCCCCCCCCCCCCCTTACTTAGTAAGATGGGATGCCATGCAGTTGACTCTAACAGACTAGAAGCCTACACGTTCACAGATGCATACTCTGTCAGAGATCGGAAGAGGAGAAGGGGTAAGGCAATCACTGAAATAGTCGATTTTTTTTATGTCTGTCTGTCTTGTCGGTCTTGTCTGTCTTGTCTGTCTTGTCTGTCTGTCTGTATGTCTGTCTGTCTGCGTGTCTTGTCCGTCTGTCGGTCGGTCGGTCGGTCTGCATGTCTGTCTGTCTGTAAGTATGTATGTATGTATGTACGTTTCTATTCATTTATTTATTTACTTGCTTATTTATTAATTAATTTATTTATCTATTCATTTATTTATTGATTGATCAATTTCTTCATCTATTTATTTATATATCTATCTATTCGGCAAAGAGGGCTTCAGGAGTGGTAAGCTGACTGTGCTTTTCTTTCCATTTGCCGCTGCAGACTCAAAAAAGAATTCTGTGTGTGTGCGTAAAAGATCTTGATCTGGATAAAGATGTTACAGGAATTACATCAGTCCTTTCCGAACGGAGACTAGCCACACACAGCCAGGTATTTGACAAAATAGACATATTAGGCAGAGGAGACGGGAACAGGGGTACAGGGGTGGAGGGGAAGGGGTGGAGGGGTAGGGAGGGGAGAGGAGGGGGGGCACGGGGAGGAAGGGGGTTAGGGTCTCACTGGATCTGCCTGCCTGCCACTGATGTACATGGTAGTGGCAGATCAAGGTAAGGACAGACCTGTGGCACAGGCAGAGATGCGAAACATGAACGCACGTGTGTGTGTGTGTGTGTGTGTGTGTGTGTGTGTGTGTGTGTGTGTGGTTTGTAGCTCTAAAGATTTCACTGCAACTTTGAAGGACTTTGCAAACAGTTCTGGTGTTAGTTTACTTTATGCGCTTTCACTCTGGACAAACAACTTGAACTTCTTTTCTTTCTTTTGAGCGCTGATACAGAGAGAGAGAGAGAGAGAGAGAGAGAGAGAGAGAGAGAGAGAGAGAGAGAGAGGAGAGAGAGAGAGAGAGAGAGAGAGGAGAGGTATTTATCTGTGGATGAATGTAAGTACGTATGGTTTTTGTGCTGCTGCGGTTTCTCCCAGTTTGATAAAGGAAGGGCGTGGATGCATTTGGATGATACAACATCAATTCAAGACAGTAAGAAGCGTAATCGTGCTCTTTTTTTTTTTTGTCAGAATAGGACGCAGGTTTGAAAGGAAACATGACGTATTTACTGAGATCACTTTGTTAATTCTATCCTCAGCTATATTCGTTGATGCGTATCAAAGTGTGTGTGTGTGTGTGCGTGTGTGTGTGTGTGTGTGTGTGTGTGTGTGTGTGTGTGTGTGTGTGTGTGTGTGTGTGTGTGTGTCTGTGTGTGTGTATATAATATATATATATATTATATATATATATATATAATCATGAAAGAGCAAAACAAGCTACATTTTCTTGTGAAAAGTAGAAAATATAAAAAGATAACCTCTTAAGACACTTAAGAGGTTATCTTTTTAAGAGGTTATCTTTTTATATTTTTTATATTTTCTACTTTCCACAAGAAAATGTAGCTAGTTTTGCTCTTTCATGATTTTCTTTTGCTTCTTAGGTGGCACCTTTGGTTGGTTTTTTGAAAACTCAACAAACATACTATGGTATTGCACACCAGCCTTTTCTAGGATAGCATTCTTGTTAAAACCGAAAAGGCAGAGGCGTCAAATTACCAATTTCCGCGGTCAGTGAGGAGAAACAATCAGGTTTCGAAATATCGGTATCTGACCAGGAGTTATATGCTAGTGAGTTTCCTCCCCATTGGAGAATGTCTCCTCCTTGGAGACTATAAGCTTGCTGAAGGTTCATTTTGAGAAGCATCTATTTTATTATTTTTTCCCCATTCACCACTCGAGCACATACTGTTAGTTAGGCAGAACTATCTACCACTGCAGATATGAATGCTTATCTCCCCTTATTTCTTCAATCTAAGACATAAGAGCAAGCTTTGTTTATAATTGTAATATATATATATATATATATATATATATATATATAAACTTCTCTCATTGGTCAGAATTCTCTCAATTTCCAGTCTCTCTTTCAGTTTTTTTAAAAAGGCTTTCACCGAAGTGATGAAATCTTGCTTCATCTTACAATAATAATAATGATAGTAATAATGATCATTTATGGCACTTAATCTTACATCATAAGCCCTAAGTGCTTACCAGTACATAAAAGGTTAAAGGAAACACAAATGAAACCAATAAGAAGATGAATATTGCAATAAGTATCATGTATCTACAAACAAGGGTGCATATTAACACACTTCCACTCACGCGTGCGCACGCACACACACACGCACGCACACACACACACAACACACTGTCGCACAACAACGGACACAACAGCATGCGCGCGCACACACACACATGCGCACACACACGCACACACACATACACGCACACACACACACACACACACACACACACACATTAGTCGCAGAATCCATTTGATGTGCAAGGGAAAGGGAAAAAAAAGAACTGCTATTGATAGGTGAAGAGGTTTGTTTTAAGAGATGCCTTGAAGGAAGACAGAGAGTTTGAAAACTACGCAAAGATAATGGGAGTTTATTCCAAGAAACCGGACCCTGACAAGAAAAAAAAAAAAAAGCGATCGCCATAGGTTTCAGTTGGAAATCGAGGGGTTTTGAGCAGAGGAATCGCGTGGGGGGGGGGGGGGGGGGGGGTACGTCTCGTCTGTACGTGGAGTAGGAGCCAGCCTCATCCTCCCTCTTACTCCTCCCCATCCCCGTCCTCCTCCACGTTCTCGAACCTCCTCCCTTCCTGCCTCCTTCCATGCTCCCGACCTGTCTGACCACACATACACGCACGTATTGTGGGATTTGTGGAAAGAACTGCCGAACCTGTATTGATCGATACACGTGCGAGGTACAAGCAGTGTTCACTTTTTCTCCCTTTTTTTTTTTTTTTCTTTTTAAGTTCTGAGTAGCATCTAAAGGCTGCACGAGCTAGCCAACATGACATTTTGATTCTCTGTGTTGTGGACAGAGGCCAGTTCAGAAGAGAACAGGTTTTTTTGTTGTTTTTTTTGCTTGGGGGAAGAAAACTTCCATTTGAAAAAAAAGTGTCAGTAAACTATTTACTCGACAAACATTTTTCACTTGTAATAATTCCTTTAGACAGTGTTAACACAATGTAGAATGGAACAGGAGCTCTGTCGACAGAGACTTCATAACAATTCCATTGGACAGTGTTAACACAATGTAGAATGGAACAGGAGCTCTGTCGACAGAGACTTCATAACAATTCCATTAGACAGTGTTAACACAATGTAGAATGGAACAGGGTGTCGACAGAGACTTCATAACAATTGCGTTAGACAGTGTTAACATATCTCTCTGACATGACAACGTACATTAACACGTGACAAGACACTCCCTCCCCCTTCCCTCCTTCCCCCTCCCTCTCCTGACTACCTTTCTGATATCACTCTCTCTCTTATCACTGCACGTCCTTTGACTGACTTTCTCACTGATAGTCACAACATCAATAATGATAATAACGAGAACAAAAAAAAAAAAAAAAAAAACCAACAAAAGACGTTTCGATCAAAAAGTGTAACCATAGTGAGGACAGCTTTCCCACTTGTTGGCCACCCACTTTATATTCCAACTGACCTTTCAGCTACTTCCTGAATGCGTGTTTTACAGGGAGATTAACCTTTTCCCCACTCTCCCCATCTTCACTTTTTATGGGCAGATTCATATTTTCATGCCTCTGCTATGTGCACTTCGTGGCAAAACTGTGCTGTTCTGAGAGCTTCATGGGAGATGACAAGTTTCTACAACAGTTTCATGGGAATATGAAGTTTTTATTGGCTCAGATGGCGTATTCGTGAGGCGATAAAGCTTTCAATAACAGAGCTGCCAGCGTGGTGCAACGACACTCCAACCCCCCATCACTAGGCAACGCTATTCTAGAGGGATCTGTTTTCTTCCCAGTCTTCTCCTGTTGTGTGAATATGAAGGAGGGCTAGGGGGCTTAAAGTGGAAGGCCGGTGACACGTGAGTTGAAGCGCCATTCAATTCACCAAGCTCCTTTTGTTGCTGCTTGCATTTCTTGATCAGCAGGGGCAGGACCTTCTTGACGTCAAGCTCTTTTTCTCCTCCAAGTGAAAAGTCACTGGGGCTCTGCACAAGAGAACTGTTCACCAACTTTATCCAGACCTGTCGAGTTGTGTGCCAACGTCAAGACCTTACACGAAACACTACATACAAAACTGTAATCTCAAGCCTCAATCCAGTATGCAAGCCAACTGTCCATACTGTTTTCCAGCCAACAAAAACATCAAGATGAAAAAGGTCTGTAATCTATCCTCTATGACGGGCCTTCTGTGGTCCATTGCTGTCTGGCTTCCACCTCCAAAACTGTTAATTCCATTTCTCGTAGTTTACCGAAACTACGTGACATGTGAGATGCGCATGCCCAGATCCGCCATATCGTGTATGCTTTCGGGCGCCATGCTGACGTTTTTTTCCACAATTCTGCTCAACAAGTTTTAGAAAATTGTAATCATCTGGGGAGGGAGGGGGGGGGGGGGGGGGGGAGGGGGGTGCAGAGGTTGGTCAGTCCAGCTCAAACATAGTATTTTTTTATCATTTATCATTGGTATATACATTGACACTGGTACTTTATAGATTTACAGTGCCGACACTGATAAAGAATACGATAAAGCCAGGTGCTGGCGTTGAGAGAAGAAAAATGGAGGAAGATACATTGCTCCGTGATGACGAACTCGAAATGAGTGAAAAGGAAAAAGAATCGTCCTCTCGACACGAGAGTTCATCAGGCCACAAAAAGTCTCGCCACGAGACTGTATCCATCCCTATAGCAGAAAGGGAGGAAAGGAAGGCCCCAAATTTACACATCATGGAATCTCACTCAACCTTCGACTTCCCAAGGTAAGTGCTCGTTTAAGTTCCTAATCAGACGATGTTTTCAGTGCCAGTCGATTGAAGGGTGGGATGGAAGGAGTGACTGGCCGGATGAAAATGTATGTGCTGAGAATTCTAAGCAGTATTTCCAGTCTCTTCCAATGCTTTGAAAATGATTTTACCAAACTGAAAAAAAAATCTTGCTTGGTCTTACCCAACAGATGGGGATACACCTCGTCCATAAGTGGAGTAGCCTACCCACACCCTCCCTCTCACCCATCACTATCCCAGTCCTCTTCCATGTTCCAGACCCTCCCCTCTCCACCTCTTCCACCCTTCTGACCTCACGACCATACTTGCACGCATGTATTGTGTGGGTTCTGTGGAAAGAAATGCAAGACCTGTATTGATCGGAACATGCGCTAGCTTACACGCAGGATTTACTTTTTCTTGCTTTTCTTTTTTCTTCTTTCTTTCATGTTTATGTGGCAGCAAAAAGCTGTTCATATTGGTCAAACGTTGATATTTTAATTCTCTATGTTATGGATAGAGTCAGTTCAGAAGTGTATGGAATTTGCTTGGGGAAGAAAACTTTCTTTTTTTTTTAATCTGTGTCAGTAAAACATTTACTAGCCAATATTTTTCACATTGTCAGATGTTTGCGGCATTCAGTGTATATGCGACATAAACATTCTTCATTTTTCTCAATGACACTTTCAAAGGAGTGTAGAACAGAAAGGATCTTTGTCAACAGCGACTTGCTAATAGTCCTATCGGACAGTGTCAGTATGAATATCTGACATGACAACTTACATCAGTATGTCCCCAGACATCCCCTCCTTTTCTCCCTTCACCCCCTCATTCCTTCCCACCCGCTCCCCGAAACTCTCCCTTATCATTGCGTCATTTGACACATCTTCTTGCCGATAGTCACAATCAATGATCATAACGATAATAATAAAAGGCCAACAACAAAAGACGTTTCGATCATAAAGTGTAACCATAGTGGGGACAGACTCTCCCACTTGTTGGCCACCTACTTGATATTCCGACTGACCTTTCAACCACTTCCCAAATGCGTGTTTTACGGGGAGATTAACCTTTTCCCCCACTCTCCCCATCTTCACTTTTTATGGGCAGATTCATATTTTCATGACTTTGCTATGTGCACTTCGTGGCAAAACTGTGCTGTTCCAAGAGTTTCATGGGCGATGACAAGTTTTTACAACAGTTTCATGGGAATATAAAGTTTTCAATGGCCCGGGCGGTGTATTCGTGAGGCGATAAAGCTTTCGATAACAGAGCCGCCAGCGTGGTGCAACGACACTCTCAACCCCCCATCACTAGGCAACGCTATTCTAGAGGGATCTGTTTTCTTTCCAGTCTTCTCCTGTTGTGTGAATATGAAGGAGGACTAGGGGGGCTTAAAGTGGAAGGCCAGTGACACACGAGTTGAAGCGCCATTCAATTCACCAAGCTCCCTTTGTTGCTGCTTGCATTTCTTGATCAGCAGGGGCAGGACCGTCTTGACATCAAGATCTTTTTCCCACAAGTGAAACGTCCCTAGAGTGTTGCACTAGAGAACTATTCACCAAGACCCTCCAGCCCTGATGGGTTGTGTGCCAACGTCAAGATCTTACGTGGAACACAGTATGAGTGTGATTGCAAGCAGTATGAAAAGCCACTGTCCATATTGTTTCCTGGAGCCAACATAAAAAGCAAGATGAAAGAATAAGTGTTTGTGTAATTTATTGATCCTCTGTGGTCGGTGTCCTCTCTGCCATGTCAGAGGAGAGACAGGGTAGGAACATTTTGCTGTATAACTTCTGTGCGAGAAATTTTCTTTTTTCTGTTACTTTTTGTTGTATCTTCCTTCTCTGTCGTCCCTTAGTTTTTCCTCGTTTTTTTTTTTCCCCATTCACCTGGATTTCGTTCTGGAAAGTCGTCGTCTTGTTAGCTCAACTTTCAAGTTTACAACATGGCCAGCTTTTCCGTTGTGATCTTGTGATTAGATAGTGAGACTGTACACGCTGTTATGAATGGGCCTGAATCATCCATCCCATAATGTCTATTTCTTACTGTAGCATTTGTATGTGTGTGTGTGTGTGGTGTGTGTGTGTGTGTGTGCGTGCGTGCGTGCGTGCGTGCGTGCGTGCGTGCGTGCGTGCTGGTGCGTGCGTGTGTGTGTGTGTGTGTGTGTGTGTGTGTGTGTTTTGAGGTTTGATTTCAATTATTTCGAATGTTCTGTATTTGTTTGCTTGCCTGTTTGTTTGTTGGTTGGTTGGGTGGGGGTGGGGGTGGGGATGGGGGTGATGACTTGGGGTAATAAATTAAGTGAAATGGCTGGCGGACTGAGCGCAGTAAGTCTTATCTATTTTGAGGATGGCAAAAGTTCAGCTAGTCTACGATGAGTCGCTGGATGTGGTGCTGATAATTATGGGTGTGTTTTCTTTTCTATTCTTTTCTTTACTTTTTCTTTTAGTCACAACTCTAATATAGCCAATTGTTGGTTGGGTTATCATCATCAATGGATCAGTTCCGGAACAAAAAATCAGGGAAAGATAACGGCTGTCTTTCCATTGCAAATAGAATGATCTTTTCTCAGTTTATAGATAAAGCAAATCTGTCTAGACAGTCAAATATTTCATTTGAAGTACACACACACCACGATAAAGATTGGGATGTCGTCCTCTCAGCGGATGTTTTCTCTCTTGAAGCAGTTAATCAGACAGATGGACAAAAAGTGCTTTGGACGTACCCGCCAGCGGCAATTGTCCCATGAAAGCGGCGGGGTCACTCTCGCTAAACCTGATTTCTAACACAGATTACTTCCCTTTTTTTCAGATTTCCTTACATCCACAACTAAACGTAAAAGTACACTTTTTCTGGGGTTATGCTTTTAGGCATATCTTACAATTATATTGGTCAGCTTGTGAGCCGGTATGTATGATTGTCATGGTCAGTTTTTAACACAGTAGGTATGGTTGTTATGGTTAGTTTCTGCTAATGCAGCTATTACTGTCAGGGTCAGTTTGTAGCAAAGTATGTATAACTGTCACGGCTGGTTTGTGACAAAGTCGGCGTGACTGTCGTGATCAGTTTGTGACAAAGTCGATATAACTGTCATGATCAGTTTGCGACAAAAGAGATATAAATATTGTGGTTAGCGTGTAGCAAGGTCGATATGATTGTCGTGGTTAGTTTGTGGCAGAGTGGGTTTGAATGCTCCTGTCACTTTGTAGCAAAGTAGGTATGACTGACATGAACGAGTTTGTAGCACAGTAAGTATGTATGCTACGGTCATTTTGTAGCAAAGCTGATATGACTACTGCCACCGTCAGTTTGTGATGAACTAAGAATGAAGGCTATGGTCATTTTGAAGCAGTGTAGGTATGATCACCATGGTCAGTTTGTTTGGAAGTAAGTATGAATGCTATGGTGATTTTGTAGCAATGTAAGAGTGATTGTCATGGTCAGACTGTTGCAAAGTAGGCTTGAATACTATGGTCACGTTGCAGCAATATGAAAATGGTTGTCACGGTCAGTCTGTTGCAAAGTAGGTATGAATGCTATGGTTATGTTGTAACAAAGTATGGCTGTCATGGTCAGTTAATTTCACATTAGGTATAATTGCCGTGGCGGGTTTGAGGCGAAGTTGGTAGGATTATCATGAACGGTTTGTCACAAAGCAGGTATGATTGCCAGGGTCACTTTGTAGCAAAGGAGGTATGACTGACCACAAGGTAAGTTTGTAGCAAAGTAAGTAGGAATGTACTGGTCGTGCTGCAACAGAGTAGGAATGATTGTCATGGTCAGTTAGAAGGAAAGTTAGTATGATGATCATGGTTAGTTTGTAGCAAAGCAGGCACGATTTTCAAGGTCAGTTTATAACCAAGTAGGTACGGTTGTCAGGGTATAAGCTCACGATAAACAAGGTATGATTGTCATATTGCGCTTGTCGCAAATTAGGCATGATTGTCACGGTCAGTGTGATGCAAGGTAGGTATGATTGTCATGGTTAGTTTATAGCAAACTAAGTTTGATTGTCATGATAAGTTTGTTGCAAAGTGATAGCAAACTAAGGTTGACTGTCATGATAAGTTGGTTGCAAAGTACAACACACACACACCCACACACACACACACACACACACACACACACACACACACACACACACACACACACACAACACACACACTTTCCCGAACGCACGTTGAAGACAAAAGAAGTAAACTTTCTGCCTACTCCCATGATTCATCCGGAGTTCAAAAAAAAAAGAAAAAAAAGATAGCCATGGAAGACACTGCCCACCTCCACCCCCATCCCCTAAACTCCTCTCCTTCCCTCCTTTCTTCCCCTGTCCATTACCCTTCCCCCCCCATCCCCCCCTCCTTCCCCTCCTCTGATATCTCGACGGACCTCGCTGTAAGCAGTCGTTCACTGTGATCTTCGCTTTAGTATTCTGGTCCTCTATGAGGATCAACTGTCGAGCTTTACGACTTGCAAGACGTGTAGGCCTTTGTCTATGTATATCATGCGGTGATTCGCTTCTCGTTTGGTGACTCGGGGGGGCTTTAGGGTGGCTTAGCAGTAGAGCAGCGGGTTCTCTCTCTCTCTCTCTCTCTCTCTCTCTCTCTCTCTCTCTCTCTCTCTCTCTGTCTCTGTGTGTGTGTCTCTGTCTCTGTCTGTCTGTCTCTGTCTCTTTCTCTCTCCCTCTCTCTGTGACGTCTTCAGACGTTTCGAGTTCGAGTTCACAGACGCTCAAAATGTGTGTGTGTGTGTGTGTGTGTGTGTGTGTGTGTGTGTGTGTGCGTGTGTGTGTGTGTGTGTGTGTGTGTGTGTGTGTGTGTGTGTGTGTGTTCTCTAAAGTGTTATCGTTCTCGTTCTCTCTCTCTCTCTCTCTCTCTCTCTCTCTCTCTCTCTCTCTCTCTCTCTCTCTCTCCCTCTTTCTCTCCTCGCCTCCTCCTCCTCTTCCTTCTCCTCCTCCTCTTCTTCTTCTCCGGCTGTCCTGGATTGGTCATTCCCCGTTTACCCTATCAATTTTGGCAGATGTGAACTTTCCATCTGAAGGTCAGTTCCGATGACGTCACCCACCAGGCTCAGCAGGAACGGTATCCTCGTCTTTACGGAAATTCCACACTAGTCATTTTCTACCTGCCTGGTACTCTCTTTGACTTTGTCCTTTGCTCTCCTTCCTTTCCTTCCTTTCTCTTTTTATACCTTTCTTTACTAACCTACCACGCTTCCCTCTGTATTTTTTTTGGGGGGGGGGGGGGGGGGGGGCATTCTTCTCGTTCTTTTGACTTTACCTCGCATTTCACTACACAACCTAGAAATGTCGTTAGCTCTTGGCTCTAGACAATCTCTGTTGCTGTTTTCTTCTTCTTCTTCTTCTCCTCTTCTTCTTTCTTCTTCTTCTCTCTCTCTCTCTCTCTCTCTCTCTCCTCTCTCTCTCGCTCTCGCTCCCCCTCCCTCTCTCTCTCCCTCTCTCTCTCTCTCTCTCTCTCTCTCTCTCCCCCCCCCCTCTCTCTCTCTCTCTGTAAAAATAAGAACGTTCCAGCTTTTTGGGATATTCTACTTTAGCTACTGGGCAATGAGACTGCAGCTACTGTCGTCCACAATGAAGATGATCTGTTCATCCTGCCGTTGCTACTGGCCCATAATCATGTGGGTTTATGTCTTTGTGCCATACTTAAAAATATTTCATCGCATATTTCTTATAATGACTGTGCTGTGAGGTGGAGAGAATTCTTGCCATCCTCAGCACGGCCCGGGGCCTCTTCTCTGCCGTAGAAATGTCAACAGAACTGTTCTTATGTCGTAAACAAATGTGTATTTTGTGAACAGCTACGTGATAATGATGATGATGATGACGACGATGATGATGTTGATGAAGATGAAGATGATTATCGTTATCCTTAGCATTATCATTATTATCAATTTTAGATGGGATCCGCTCTTTGGGTCAGTTCACGAGTTGAAAACACAATCGTTAAACGGCTAGGGGAAGTAATTTTCGGTACGGACTGAAAGAGCTACTTCACATGTATTTAAAGGAAAACGACATGGAAAAATATAGCAATGTCAACGTCTGTATTACAAGCCAGCTTTCGTATTCCATGAAAATATATAACTTGAGATAGTTATCGATTCATAAAATAAATTAAAGAAAATTATGCTTGATGCAAAAAAAAACTATTATCTTACTGAACGGATCTTCCGGATCCGCATCAAAATTTAACTGATGCATCTGTGGACAGTCTACGCTCCATCTTTCCACCACATGTGGTAAAAATGGATTCAGTGGTTTTTGTATACTTTTTTGTGTTTGCTCTTCTATGCCGCCCCCCCCCCCCCCACTCCCCCTCCCCTCGCGGCATTGCACACACGCCGCTCCCTCCGTCTCCCTGTCCACATCTACACCCAGGATTGTACCGCGTCAGTCCCCCGGCCCCATCAATTCACGGGGAGCAGTGAATGTCACTTCACTGTGAGGCGACCCAAGAGAGGAGACATTGCACTGCCACCGAGTGACTTCGTGGTGTTGTGAGCAAACATACCCAGGGTACTACTACCTATTAAAAGCCCCCCTCCCCCCCCCCCTCCCCCCTACTGACGACAATAATTGCTTAGTCGCAGAGCCAGCGTGATTTAAGATTTCCCTTCGGAGAGCGTCACTACGTACGTCCAACGCTAGAGGTCCCCATGAATTTGCCGACTCCGGAGACGCTGACAGAACCTCACCAAGAGCGTTTACGTGTTGTGTGTGTGTGTGTGTGGGGGGGGGGGGGGGGGGGGGGGGGGGGGAAGGGGGGATTAAAACCGAGGTCCCCATGACAACAGTGAGACTTTTGTTCACACTAATCAATGACGATGATGATGATGATGCTCCGGATTCCTGTTTCTAGTCTAAGACAGCATGACGGGGCTGTACTCTACTACGCTTACTTCCATAAAAACATACTCCGGCGTCAACCGGGCCCGAGGTATACAGACACCTGCCATGTTGGTGAGGAAACTTGAGCAACACTGTCAAAGACGCATCCATTAAGTAGAACAAGATGCAAAGCATATAAACGGGAGCCGGAATAGCTCAGTTGGTAGAGCGCCGGACTCGTAATCTTGGTGATCCTGGGGTTGCGGGTTCGAACCTCCGCCGGGGCGTTTCGGTACAGGGGGATTTTTCCCTCGGAGTTAACATTGGTTCTGACTCCATTTCCCATACAGTCCTTCGAATGAGACTATAAACCGAGGTTCCGTGTGTGAACGCACGCATAACATCTTGCACACACGTAAAATCCCATCACCAACTTTCGGAAGAGTAGGCCAGTTTGGCCGTTGGTATGGATGACACGTTACACATAGCATGCACCCTGCGTGAGAAATGGAAAGAATGAAGGAAGTAAGGAAACTGAGTGAACGATATTGAACGATACTGACTGGATGACACGGGAAACGACTGAATGAAGCGCCAGCTGGCAGCTCTTCAGTCGGCACTACCCAGGTAGGCAGCCCGTTGTGTAAACGAGTGTCGCTTGTAAAGCGCTTAGAGCTTGGTCTCTAGCCGAGAATAGGCGCTATATAAGTATTCATTATTATTATTATTATTATTTAAACGTACTCCCAGTAAGTAGTACAATATATATATATATTTATATATATATATATATATAAATCAGTCACTCTAGCACTTTCTCCCCTTTTGGTGGTAGAAATTTTGTTTGTAAGAGAAAATTTAAAAAAAATGCTGTTCTCCCCGGCGGGGAAATGAACCCGGGTCGCCCGCATGACAGGCAGGGATACTAACCATTACTCTACTGAGGAGCTTACAAACTTTGGTTACACTTAAGTTTATAAACCGTTATTGCTTGAACTGTACATCACAAAATTATCATTTATAGCCGTTAGTAACGGCTATTCTGGTAAAATAAAACATCGGGCATCATCCGCGACCCATAACGAACATATCTGCAAATTTTCAGAAAGATCGGTGCAGCAGTTTTGTCTGGAGCGAGTGGAACACATTTTGACCACGGAGACAGACAGACAGACAGACAGACAGACACACACACACACACACACACACACACACACACACACACACACACACACACACACACACAGCATTTCTTCGTTCCCATTGTAAAGTACTCCCTGATCCATAAGAACTGGGAGTTCAAAAAGAAACTCCGCTCTGTGGTTCTAGTCTTCCCAACTGAGCCCATAGCAAACACGTGGAAGGAGCTGTGGGTGGGTGGGGGTGGGGTTGCTTCATGTTGCTGACAAACAAACAAAGCAGCAGACACACGACCGGAGGAGGAATAACCCCTTGTGTGTGTGGGGGGGGGGGGGGGGGAGGGGGTCATTATAAAATGAAACTGAACCGCTCCGGCAGTTCGTAAGAGAGGATCAGACTATTCAGGACATCTGTGACCCAACCGTGGTGTACAGAAGAAGGATGGAGGGGGGTGGGGGGGGGGTGGGGGAGGGGGGTGGGGGGGTGGGGGGATGGGACGGGGAGATCACCTGCAGTCCCGGCAGGACCTCATCATAGAAGGTTAGGTCTCTCCGTACGGTGGGACTTGAAAGAGCTGGACCTAATCACATGGCCACCATCCATGTCAGCTGAACAACCAGGTAGCGCGTGTCGATACTGCTGGTGAGGGCAAATAGGATATTTCTGAACGAGTCTTGCGACTTCCGTGTGGCGTGGCTGTCTCTGACGCGTTCGCATCACAGCCATCCTCCTCCCCTCCCCCCCCCACCATCCCCCGCCCCCTATGCTTCCCCCCTCCCCCCCCCCCCTCCTGTACGTCTTCCTGCGTACGCACTCCCTCACAAACCCCTCCCCTACATCTTTCTGTCTATCTCCCTCCCCCCCCCCCTCTGTCTCTCTCTCTGTTTCTGCCTCTCTGTCTCTGTCTCCGTACTCCCCATCACTCCCCCCTCTCTCTCTCTCTCTGTGTGTGTGTGTGTGTGTGTGTGTGTGTGTGTGTGTGTGTGTGTGTGTGTGTGTGTGTGAGAGAGAAAGAGAGATAGAGAGAACGAGAGAGAGAGAGAGAGAGAGAGAGAGAGAGAGAGAGAGAGAGAGAGAGAGAGAGAGTATGTATGCGCTACAACAAAACTGTGATTGAATCAATATGTGAAAAGGGCAAACACACACACACACACACACACACCCACACACACACCACACACACACACACACACACACACACACCACACACCACTATGAACAACAACACAACAACAACAACAACAACAACAACAACAACAACAACACACACACACACACCACACACACACACACACACACACACACACACACACACAACCACGCACGCACGAACGCACACAGATACAGACAGACACACACACAGACACACACACACACACACGCGCGCGCATGCACGCACGCACGCACACCCACACACCACACACACACACACACACACACAACCACCACGCACGAACGCACACAGTACAGGCAGACAAAACACACAGGACACACGACAACACACACTGCGCGTGGCTGCAGCACGCACGCACACTCCCCACCCACCACCAACATCACCACAGCACAAGTAAAGAAAGAGCAACAAACTTAGAGTGACGCTGATTTAACGTATGCTAACTGCTCTGTGTGTGTCTATCGTGCATCTTGGTTCGATTACTTCGAATGTATGAAGAAGCTGCACTTTTTTTTTTTTTGAGTTTTACTACTGTCTTGTATTGCCTATCGACAATCGTCACTTAACATCTCGTTTTGTGTGTTATGCCTTGCTGTCTGATTCTCTTTTAGTGTCTCTCTCCTCTTTATCGCTAACTTTGTTTTGGTTTTTTTTTTTTTTTTTTTTTTTTTTTTTTTTTTTTTAAATCTCTGTTCTGTATTTCTTGTACAAACATCATCATGAATTCAGTCTCTGTTTTCTTGCCACGTGTGAATACGTAAACACACACACACACACACACACACACACACACACACACACACACACACACGCATGCACACAAGCACACACGCACACACACACACACACACACACACACACAACACACACACACACACACACACACTCACGCGCACACAGCACAAAAAGCTTCAAGTGACAATGACTTTATTCAATACCACACACAACAGATACAGACATTATATTATAATGTTGAAAGCCGTTACCTCAAGCATCTCATCCAAATAAAACAAAACGAAAACAAATAATAATAAAAACAACAGCAAGACAAATAATCGGCTTTATGGAGCTCTTGTCTTTCCTTTCGCAAGACCATGTCCGTTTTTGAATAGAGAGGAGAGAGAGAGAGAGAGAGAGAGAGAGAGAGAGAGAGGGAGGGAGGGGAGGGAGGGAGACAGACAGACAGACAGACAGAGACAGAGAGAAATGGATAGACACAAAAAAAGAGATTGAAGAGGATGAGGAGGAGGAGGAGGAGGGGGGGGGAGGGAGGGAGGAGAGAGAGAGAGAGAGAGAGAGAGAGAGAGAGAGAGAGACAGACAGACAGACAGACAGACAAACAGAGACAGAGATAGTGAGAGACTCAGAGACAGTGAGAGACACAGAGAGACACAAAGAGAGCCAAGGACAGGGGAGGTATTAGTAAAACAGGAAGCGATGGTGGGTGTGAATATAAATTATTCATACGCAGTCACAGCCGTTGAAGCACTTAAGTAACGAAATCATATATATATATATATATATATATATATATATATATATATATATATATATATATATATATATATATATATCCATGGCGATTGTTCACAGTCGTAAGATCAATTACCGACCCATAATTAGTTCTGGGAACACAGAGAGAGAGAGAGAGAGAGAGAGAGAGAGAGAGAGAAGGGGAAGGGAGGGGAGGGGAGGGGAAGGGAAGGGAAGGGGGGGGGGGGACACAAACAGGTTAAAAAAAAGGTGGGTATATATGGATGAAGGGAGCACAGACGGTCAAGTCATGGTGAACCACAGATCATCAAGACGCTCAAAGACAATTTGTGGTACAATAAAAAGACAATCATGAACAATCAAACACAATTATGTACAATCGAAGCAAATGTTATGTCCACAATCATAGAACTGACAGTGTCAAATTATCCGAAGAAACAGAGGAACGAAAAGAGAAGGAGAAGGTGGGGGGTGGGATAGGAGAAAAAAAAAGAGAAAAAAAGAGAGAGGAAAATACATTTGTGTATATACACTGACAGAGAGAGAGAGAGAGAGGAGAGAGAGAGAGAGAGAGAGAGAGAGAGAGGAAAGAGAGAGAGAGAGAGAGAGAGAGAGACATGCATAAAAATAATTACCATCTCAGATACAATACACGTGCGGGGAGACTGAAAGAGTGTTGACGTGGATTCCAAGACTCTACAGTAACCACCACCTCAACCTCCCCCACGCCCCTCCCCCTTCCCTCCTCAACCTCCCCCATCTTCCACACCCCTCTCACCATCCCGCCAGAGAAGACCGTCTATAACACACGTCAGCAACAACCTCGCCAGAGTAGCAATGCACGTGATAATCGTGCATCACGGACCCTGGGTATATATATATATATATATATACACTAATCACAACAGGAAGACGTACAGACGAACACACACACACATACTCTCTCTTACAAAACCAAGAAGTGTAGAGACAGCGTAGTCTGTTGTGTGGTTTCAAGCGTCTGAATCCGATAACAAAAAAATGTATGTACAGCAATCAGTCATGATAGCATCAAGCAAAGAACACTGTGCTCAAACATATGTCAGTGAACACATTTCAGGGAGAAAACTAGGAAAATAATAATAATAATAATGAAAATAATAATAATAATGATAATGATGATGATGATAATAATAATAATAATGACAATGATAATAATAATAGCTTCTTTTCTATATTACGTTCGTAAAACTACGCGCGGAGTGTTCGGCTTAGAAACTGTTCAAACAATGGAACAAAAGAAACGGATAAATGGGCGACTTCACGAAATTTAAAGAAAAAGAAAAAAAAAATCAGCATTTTCATCATATTCCCTTCTTTTCAAAGACTGACAACTAAAATCCTAAAGACCTGACGGCTTTCTGTAAAAGTCTATGGTGGTTCTCTGTGATGTAATCCTGTAGTAATGGGCAATCCCGTGGGCAAACGCAATGCTAAAACTCTAGTCGCAGTTTTCACTGCCTTTTAAAAGGTCAACAATATCATCGTCATCAACATCATCATCAACAAGTCGGACGTGGCACTTGATGATGTGCCAATGAAGATGATACAATCCCCGTCGTCCTGGCTGTTAAGTGCCAACATTTACAAAGCAAATGTACAAAGAGAGGTCTGTTTCTCATCACTCCCCCCCTCCTCCCCCCTCCAACACACACACACACACACACACACACACACACACACACACCTCTCTCTCTCTCTCTCTCTCTCTCTCACACACACACACACACACCCACACACACACACACACACACACACACACACACACACACACACACACACATTTTCAAGCGATCATGAAGCACACAGATTGTATTCCCATGGATGCTTGTCTAAATACTTGACACATGACAAACAGAGGGAACAGAACGTCAGAGAGAGAGAGAGAGAGAGAGAGAGAGAGAGAGAGAAAAATCCACCTGTCTCCCTATCCCTATTCCACTTTCTCCCCACCCCATCCTCCACCTTCACCACACATGCCACAACACACACACACACACACACACACACACACACACACACACACACACACACACACACACACACTCCCCCTCTCCCAAACCCTCCAGTCCCACACGGAATACTGTATAAACAGTGATTCAGCGCCAGAGCTTAGAGAGTGGCTGCACACCAAAAATGAACGCGCCAAGGCCTTGCTCCATAAGAAGTCAAGTATTTATAGATTGACGCAATGGGATTGTTTTGAGAATGTTTCCTGTGTCTGAAATTTGATTCTCCTCATTTTCTTCCATGCTTATGGCCATCAAGGTAGAAGCCAGGTGGTTCCAAGTAGACAGATTAAAAGCAAAGGAATGGGGGACTATTAGGTCGCATCCACCTGCCGCGAAGATAGGGTCACGGGTGAGTGCAAAGGTCTGAAATGTGACGTCAACTAAGGGGAAGGTCATGTGTTTGAAGATTGTATATGATGTCATAGGCGTCACCCCCCCAAAAAAAAAAAAACAAAAACAAAAAAAAAAACAACAACAAAAAACCAAACAAACAAAACAAAAAAACAAACAAGGGAAATAACTGGTTGGGAGTTGTTCTTTTCTTCAACTATCAGTTGAACGTTTAATGCTGGCTCAAAAAGTTGCAGTTGGCCTCAAAACGCTTACATGGATTATACACAGTGATTTGGTGCACAGTCCTTATTGTGGCGTGTGGGCCAGTAGAAACGCCCAGTGCTTATCGTCTCGCCACAGAACGATATCCATAAGCCTCGCGTCAATGCTATGATGCACGCTGCGTGTTCATCAATGGTGTGGCTCAGAAGCATGGTGGTCGGTCATGTTACGACTATGAAATAAAATCAATAACATATAGATAGGCAAACGCTTGTACGTCCATACACGTAGACTTAGACACACAGATGCACAGACAGACACACACAGACACACACAGACACACACTGACACACACACACACACACACACACATACATACTCATGCGCGCGCGCGCGCCACACACACACACACACACACACACACACACACACACACACACACACACACACATGCACGGGCGCACGCGCACTCACTCACGCACGCACGCACGCAGCAAAACTCGTCAATCCACCCTATCTCGACGTCATGCACATATCACTCCCTGCCCCCCCCCCCCCCCACACACACACACACACATCCTCCCACCCAGGCCTGTTACAGTCTAAATGTATCCTACTGCTATGGCTACAAAACTGAAACCTACTTAGGAGGGAATAATATATGTTTTGTTGTTTGTTTGTTGTCCTCTCCCCTTCCATCCCCCCCCCCCCCCCCCCCCCCTTCACAAAAAGATCAATGTCCACCACAAAAAGAATCACCGCATCGCAAATATAATTCATCACACAAAAAATGTCGTCATTATTGTCACTTTTGGCACTGCTAAGACGCCATCCAACTCATCTTCTGGTATCACAGGAGCAGGTAAATAAAGCGTGAGTTTTTTTTTTTTTTTTTTATGCACGCGACCTCCCCGAGGTATTGTTGACACAAAAGACTTTGTTTGACCACCGGGGGAAAAATAACTGACATTATTGAAATTACGTCACAAAAGATTCTTTTATCAAAGCAAGCGGTTCAAAAATGTATTTCGATTCTGGCACATTCTTCATTGAACTACTGGCTTCAAATGAGCTAAAGGCATAAACGGATTCACTGGTGTGATCAGCCTCTCTGGTGCAATTAGACTAATAGTATGAATGTTCTAATGGTATGAGTTGACTAATGGCGTGGATAGACCGATGGTGTGAACGGCCAAATGATGTGAATGGCCTAATGGTGTGAATGGTCTTATGGTATGAATAATCTAACGGTGTGATTTGACTAATAATGTGAATGGTCTAATGGTGTGAATGGTCTACTAAAAAAAAAAAAAGAAGAAGAATAAAATAGTATGAACGTGCAAATGATCAATGAACTAACAAGGTAATGTTGTCGACGAACTAAAAGGTGACAATGGTCTAATGGCATGAATGGATTTATGGGGTGTGTGGGAACAAACGATGTGAATGGACTAATGCTGTCAATGCACTCACCAAAGTGTATGAACTCCTGACGTCAATGTACCCATAGTAATAATGGACTAATGGTATCAATGGCCTAAAAGGTGGTAATGGGTAAATGATATGAATGGACTGACGGATTAAATGTATTAACAGTGGACTGACGGATTAAATGTATTACAGTGTAAAATTTGGACTAACAGTGTGAAAAAATCAATAGTGTGAATGAATTGATGAGTGAATGAGCCGATGATATCAACGAACTAATGGTGTGAAGCGGTTACTGGAATGATCGAACTATAGTGTGAATGGATTAACAGTGTGAATGGATTAATGCCGTCGGCAAAATAACGGCATCAGGGGAGTAATGACGTGACTGATGGCTATGATGTAAAGGTGTCAACAGTCTATTTGTGTATACTGAGAATTGATGTCGATGGACCAATTGTATGGTGAGAATATCTATGTTAATGGACTAATTGTGTAAAGAGAATAATGGTGTCAGTGGGCTCACTGTGTGTGTATGGAATACTGGTGTCAATGGACATAATGTATGGAATAACTATGTCAATGGACTAATTGTGTAAAGAGAATAATTATGTCAATGGATTAATTGTGTAAAGAGAATGATGGTGTCAATGGACTCATTGTGAATATGGAATAATGATATCAATTGACTCATTGTGTAAATGGAATAATGGTGTCAATGGACTCATTGTGTAAATGGAATAATGGTGTCAATGGACTCATTGTGTACATGGAATAATTGTGTCAATGGACAAATTGGGTAGATGGTCGTAATGGTGTCATGTGACTAACTGTGTAGATGGAGTAATGGTGTCTGTAGACTAATTGTGTAGATGGAGTAATGGTGTCTATGGACTAATTATGTATATTGAGTAATGGTGTCTATGGACTAATTGTGTAGATGGAGTAATGGTGTCAATGGACTTATTGCGTACACGGAGTAATGGTGTCAATGGACTAATTGTGTACATGCAGTAATAGTGTCAATGAACTAATTGTGTACATGCAGTAATAGTGTCAATGGACTAATTGTGTACATGCAGTAATAGTGTCAATGAACTAATTGTGTACATGCAGTAATAGTGTCAATGGACTAATTGTGTACATGAAGTAATGACGTCAATGGACTACTTGTGTAGATGGAGTAATGGTGTCTATGGAATAATTGTGCACACAGAGTAATGGTGTCAATGGACTAATTGTGTACATGCAGTAAACGTGTCAATGAACTAATTGTGTACACGGAGTAATGGTGTCAATGAACTATTGTGTACATGCAGTAAACGTGTCAATGAACTAATTGTGTACACGGAGTAATGGTGTCAGTGGACTAATTGTGTACATGCAGTAATGACGTCAGTGGAGTGATTGTGTACATGCAGTAATGGTGTCTATGGACTACTTGTGTAGATGGAGTAATGGTGTCAATGGACTAAGTGTGTAGATATAGTAAAGGTGTCAATGAGCTAATTGTGGACATGGAGAAAGGTGTCGATGGACTCATTGTGTACGTGGAGTAATGGTGTCAATGAACTAACTGTGTAGATGGAATAATGGTGTCAACAGAATAATGGTGTCCAAAGAACAATGTCTTCAATGGACATTGTGTACATGGAGTAATTGTGTCAATGGACAGACGGGTGTAAATGGACTGATAGGTGTCAAAGAACTAATAACGCCAATGCACTAATTGTACATAAAAGAGTTATGATATAGACGTAAGTAAGTAAAGATGTCAATTGAGTAACGGTGGCGACGGACCAATTTGTGTACGTAGAGTGACGGTATGAATTGAAAAAAAAAATGTAAACGGACTAACAGTGTGACTGGACAAAAGCTGTGAATGGACTCGTGGAGTAAATGGACTAATGGAGTGAATGGACTCGTGGAGTAAACGGACTAATGGAGTGAATAGACTACTGTTGTGAATGGACTAATGAAGTAAATGGTCTGATCTTGCGAAAGAACTGAAATTGTGAATGGACTAACGGTGTGAAAGGATTAAGGATTTGAATGGACTATTGGCGTGAAGTGAATGGACTAAAGGTGTGAATGGACTAATAGTGTGAATGGACAATAGGCCGCCACTGGACTCATAACGTGGTCAACACAACTGTAACAGCCATGCACACAGAGTGATCAGCAAGACATCACACATTCCACTGATGATGTATAACGCCTGACCTTTTTGTGATGACCATTAAGCTTATCATAGTAGAAAAATCAGTCAAGTTCAACTTCTGACAAAAGCAACTGGCCATACTATTTCGGAGTGGCGGTGGACAGTGCCGCAAGTATGGCCAGGATTTACGGCTGACTATATGACTCAAAAATCAGAATGTGCACACATCAATTCATCAACAAACAGTTGAATTAAAAAAAAAAAAAATAGGCGGGTGGGGGGGGGGGGGGGGGGGGGATAATGCGGATGAGGGAAGAAAAAGGGGGGGTGGCTGCTTTCGTACTCACAGAAGCACAAAATGATGCCATGAAATCAATAATGTCACTTGGCAGCTCTCTCTCTCTCTCTCTCTCTCTCTCTCTCTCTCTCTCTCTCTCTCTCTCTCTCTCTTGTGTACGAGTGTGTGTGTGTGTGTGTGTGTGTGTGTGTGTGT
>CM065723.1:11904051-11911551 GCA_033310375.1 Conus canariensis | reverse complement strand
GACTGAAACACGCAATACTTTAAATGTCCCTCGACAGAGTGCGTTGAACACGTTACGAGAAACAGAAATCAGAAAGCTCTGGTGTATGTATACCACTTGACTGAAGAGGTGGTGCTATTTTATTCACTTAGGCTACGTGGATAGTGGACCCGGACCCGACCGTGCATTGCAACGCCGTGCCCCATGCGAGTCCGGGTCCTTGGAAGCGTGTGTAGTAGACACGGATGGAGCCGCTGGATCACGTAGTTCGCATGCCAGACCATCGGCTGCCAAAGAAACTATTGCTTGGCGAACTGCAACAGGGCAAACGCTCTCATGGAGGCCAGAGGAAGCGTTTCAAAGACAGCCTCAAATCCTCCCTGAAGGCCTTCAACATCAGCCACACAACATGGGAGCAGACTGCCCAGGACAGAGATGGGTGGCGATCAACTGTCCGCAAAGGTGCAGAGACCTGTGGAAGCAACAGAATTGCTGCAGCTGAGCAGCGCAGGATGATCAGGAAGACCAGTGTCAACAGATCTCCAGCTGCTGCCATCATCCCCTGTCTGTACTGTGATAGATCTTTCCGGGTGCAGATTGGCCTGACCAGCCTTCTACGCACTCACCCCCGATCCCAGGATGACTAGATGGTCTTTGTCGTCTCGACGGACAACAAACAACAACAGTAGACCCGGATGGAGCCGCTGGATGCCACACACAATTTCTTGTAGAAAATAATTATTTCCGTGACTGGCACTTTTTTTTGTTAATATGAATAGTATAGGATCTAATTCGAAGATTTGTTTGTAATTTAGTTCATCTGGACGGGAAAAAAGAAGATAACATTTTTACGACTTACCATTTTCTCCCACTTCTCGTGCTATGTTGTCCCAAGCAGTAGAGAGAATATCTCCGTTGGTATGATTCTGGACACTTTGTATGTAGATAAATGATCTGAGCCTCACGGCAGCGATGAGTTTTTCGTCGTCCATGTTGGAAAGAAAGATAACAAGTGTAAAAAAAAAATCAGAGGAGGAGTTCAGTCCCTTTACCCGGACTACCGGGGAAAGTACGGTTTGCGCGACCGGCAAAATCACGGCTCTCGTCACACGGGTCAGGCCGGGTGCACTAGGCACGGCTTTGGGGGTTTTATATTTTCTTGTGGACGGGCCAACTTCACTGAACGATGAGGAGCAACTGATGCAAAAGGTCCTGTGGCTAGGGGCATCTGGATTATCGTGTGGGTTACATTGCTCAACCTCGGATTTTGTTTTATGACAATGACCAACAGAGTAATACAAGCCAGTGCCTGCTGCTTCTTCTGGGAGAGGCTGGGGGAGGGGGGGGGGGGAGGGGGGGAAGCGACAGAGTCGGGGGGAAAGGGGGTGAGACAGGAGAGGGGCATGGACGGAAATGAGTTCTAAGCATTACCTCCCTTAGGGCAATTAATGGTGTACATTCAGGCTCCTCCCTCTCCTCCCCCCCCCCCCCCCCCCCTTTTTTTTTTTTTTTTTTTTTTGCGCTCAGGTATGTCTCATGAGGGTGTGGGATGGAGGTGTGGGGTATGGAGAGAAGGTGGCATGGAAGCTGGTTTTCCATCGCTGCTGGAACTTGTCAAGTTAGGTAAGCAGAGCTCATATCTTTAATACTTCCTTCACAGTCGCGTACACTTCACAGGGAAACACATCCGAACCTAGCGTGCACTTATCTTGATAGAGCTTACTGTGACAAGTTTTCTAATCCCGCCTACACCGCTTTGAGGGAGTGGTGGTCGGGAGTAAGGAGGGGGTGGGATGAGGAGGGGGTATTCACCCTATCACCTATCCAGGATTCTTGAAGACCGTTGGGGCACCAAAGAAGACTTCACAACCAGCTTCTTCCACTCCTCCCGGTTCTCAGACGCTCTTTGGCAGTTGCTGAGTGTGAGGCCAGTCCATGCACTGATGTTGTCCTCCCATCTCTTTCTCTGTCTTCCTCTCCTTCTGCCTCCTCGCACTGTTCCTTGTAGAATGGTGTTGGTAAGTCCTACTGGTCTTGATACATGACCATGCAATCTCATTTTCCTTCTTTTCATTGTGAACAACGGGTCTTCGTATGGTGCAGTGGCCTGCCTTACTCTGGTCTGGACCTCCAAGTTGGTAATGTGGTCTTTGTATGAGACGTCAAGGATCTTGCGGAAGCATCTCCTCTCTAAGACCTGAATCCTTCTCTCAGGTTCAACTGTCCGAGTCCACGTCTCACAAGCACAGAGATATATGGCAATGACCAGGGAACACATCAGTCTGACCTTGGAACTGATTGTGATGTTTCTGTCATTCCAGATGGGTCTTAGTCTGGCTAGCGCTGCTGTCGTTTGAGCAACTCTGGACAGCAATTCAGGTTTTGACCCCTCGTCTGAGACAATTGCCCCGAGATGCTTGAAGCTTCCAGTAACTCAGGGGTCATTAGAGGGGTGGATACGGGGTGTGTGTAGTGGGGCTGGTGGTGGTGGTGGGTGGGTGTGACAGCACCGCACATGATGACCGGTCCATTCATCAAAGTGTCTGTCCACCTCTTCCTCTGTTAGCCCTGTCTTGTCTTCCTCTGTCTGCACCGTTCCTTGGGGGGCTGGTTTTTGGAGAGCCTGCTTGATCCTGTCCCATATCCACACCACCTCACTATCTGCTACTGCCAAGCTGTCAGGCGATAGTGTATACACACAAAGTGTCACTCACTATCTACTTCTGCCAAGCTGTCAGGCGACAGTGTATACAACACACAAAGTGTCACCCATTACCTACTCCTGCCAAGCTGTCAGGCGATAGTGTATACAACACACAAAGTGTCACTCACCATCTACTCCTGCCAAGTTGTCAGGCTGTAATGTACACAACACACAAAGTGTCACACGCTGTTCGCTAGTGCGATGTTCCCAGGCTGCTAAGTTCACTGTGGGATGGATACGTGTCAGGACGTTGGGCTACGTATAATACAACTGAATCTTGCACGTAAGTCGTTGCCCGTTTGCCGGCTTCCCCCACACCTTCGATGCTCGAAGAAGATGACGGCTTTTGAGGACAAAAAAAAAAAAAGAAAAAAAAAAAATCAGAAAGGAAACCTCCTCAATATGTACCGCTTTTTGGTTTCATTATAGCTCATTCAAGACCCCCCAAAGACTCTTATTCCCCGCTCCCAACTCCCCCCCCCCTTCCCCCCCTCCCCCCCCCTCTCTCTCTCTCTTTCCAGGTCCCCTCCAAGTTAGCTTACGCCATTAGTAAAAATAATGTTCTGAATCATGTACGTTTACTTTCCCCAAAGAATTTGCACAGCATTTAAAGTAGCAATATATATATACATACATATATATATATATATATATATATATATATATATATATATATATATATATATATATTGTTTGTCTATCTTTCCCAACTCCAAGCTTTTCCCAAACATCACCTTTGGGTTTGAATTTTTTCTTTTTTTTTTTCTTTCTTATATTGAAAGCAATGGATGACGACAGAGAGACATTACGTCACGATCACAACATCAATGTTATATCACAGCAAAGAGTTAAAAATAAGAGCCATACCACCCAAGGAAAGAATGCACGGCAAAGCAATTCGCAAAGATTCTCTATTGGATCCCTTTTATGTCACGTCTGTCTATTGTAAGATTCTCTATTGGATCCCTTTTATGTAACGTCTGTCTATTGTAAGATTCTCTATTGGATCCCTTTTATGTAACGTCTGTCTATTGTAAGATTCTCTATTGGATCCCTTTTATGTCACGTCTGTCTATTGTAAGATTCTCTATTGGATCCCTTTTATGTCACGTCTGTCTATTGTAAGATTCTCTATTGGATCCCTTTTATGTCACGTCTGTCTATTGTAAGATTCTCTATTGGATCCCTTTTATGTCACGTCTGTCTATTGTAAGATTCTCTATTGGATCCCTTTTATGTCACGTCTGTCTATTGTAAGATTCTCTATTGGATCCCTTTTATGTCACGTCTGTCTATTGTAAGATTCTCTATTGGATCCCTTTTATGTAACGTCTGTCTATTGTAAGATTCTCTATTGGATCCCTTTTATGTAACGTCTGTCTATTGTAAGATTCTCTATTGGATCCCTTTTATATCATGTCTGTCTATTGTAAGATTCAATCTATGCCTGTGAATTTACATTTGTAGATTTCAACTTTCTGCATACATTGCAACGCCGCGTGTATTCCCTACAGAAATGTACCTTTTCCCACAGCGTTAGAGCGGAGATGAGACTTACATCGCCTTGTATTCGCCGCAATGTGTGGGCATCGCATTCACTCGCGAAGATCACTAAACCAACCACCTTCGAGTCATCACATTCACTGCACACAGAGAATGAAGCGTTCAGCTGGCTGCGCTGCCCTCTCGGGTTGTAGCACCCTGTTCAGGGAAGGCGGTCCACTGTCTGAACATAGCCTTTACCCTCGAGCACCAGCCCACCACGTGTGTGCTTCAAATTTTGACAGTGCGAGACGGTATCACCGGCCAATGTAGTCAACAGAAGATTGGCTGGTGAAAAAGGAGGCAGGGAGAGAGAGAGAGCGAACGAATTTAACAGGATGTAATGAATACGTGCAGTATAATTCTGACTTGTGAAAAGGTGAAGAAGTTTAGCGGACCCCCCTCCTTGTCTAGATTAATGTCTGAGATATATTTCAAGCATGCACGTATGAACAGCTCTCGCCTGGAGGGAGGGCCGAGGGGTACGGGGGGGGGGGGGTAGGGGGGGGGGGGGGGGGGGGGGGGGGGGGGGGGGGAGAGGGACAGAGGGTCGAAGAATGTAGTATGACGACCGACAGAGATCTAGGTCTGTGCAAAACTACATACACAAGCGCGCGCATACACAACACACACACGAACACACACACACACACACACTACACACACACGCGCACGCGCACGCCGCACACACACTGCGCGCCTGGGCGCGCGCGCACACCACACGCACCACAACATAGCACACACACACACACACACACACACACACACACACACACACACACACACACACACACACACCACTATGCCGACTGTCTACTGTAAAGCCAGTCTAGACAATTTATTGTATAACACAATCGTTTCATTACTTTCCAGTTTGTTTCCTTCGGTTCTTTAAAATCCGTTCCTAAGCATCACTCATATAATGCCCATTTCCCCCCCCCCCCCCCCCCCCCCACTTTAGATAGATATAACCAGCTCCATATCTGGGCGTCGTTATTTACGCAGAGTCTAGAAGGCCTAGGAATATGTTCGACTCATGTACCATCGCTGTTGGGGTACAATGTCATCTGGTCAGAGAGTTAAGATGTCAGATCGGTAAGTTCTCATCACTTCCACTTTTATGGATGGGTCGAGACCTGATCCAGAAACAAAATAGTAAATACGTGTATATAACACCAGACAGGACAGGTTGTCCGTATGGAGGACGGCAAGAATTCCAACGATGCTGCTCTATGGACAACTGAAGGAAGGACAACGTGACCAAGGAAGGCCTCTCAAGAGATACAAAGAACACCTTGAAGGCCAACCTCAGAAGCTGCAACATCGACACTGCTTCCTGGGAAGATGTGGCCCTAGACAGAACACAGTGGAAGCAACGGTGTATCCTGGGCACAACGACATTCGAGCGCAACAGAGCAGCCGCCATCCTTGAAAAAAAAAGAATCGGAGAAAACGGGGTTCATCCTTGCAGGACTCCATTCCATGCACGTCTGTGGACGACTCTGTATCTCAGGAATTGGTCTTTATTCCCACATGAGAACCCACATCAGCAGATGACCTTCCTGTCTACTCATCCGTCAGACACGACGAGAGAATCCATCATCATCATAATACCAGAAACATGCAGCAAACACTTGTACGTAACAGTCTTCAGCAAACCTGGAATTTAGAAGGTCCCCTACTCTCGACACTCCTTGTCTTTCATAAATGATTTCTCTCCGTCGTGTTTTCTTTGCCGGCAAAGATCAAAGCGAATCGGATTAGACAACACTCCTGTTTGAGCAGCACCCAGACTTCAACAAGAAGGATGCATACTACCTGCTGCCCAGACCAGACGGTTAGCGGTACCTAAACCTTAGGATTGCCTTTCTTCTTCACAAACTTTGGATCCCGTACCTGAATGCGCGCTCTCTCTCCTCGTGTGTGTGTTGTGTGTGTGTGTGTGGTGTGTGTGTGTGTGTGTGTGTGTGTGTTTGTATGTATGTTTTGTGTGTGTGTGTGTGTGTGTGTGTGTGTGTGTGTGTGTGTGTGTGTGTGTGTGTGTGTGTGTGTGTCTGTCACACCTGTCTTTTACTCCTCTTCCAAAGCATGGTTCATACAGTTGCGTTTAGCATTTGTTTTTGTTTGTTTGTTTGTTTTACGAAAAAAAAAAAAAAAAAAAACGATCGACAGATGATCTTGTCAAGAACGATAGTGCGCACATCTGATTATCAATATTATCCTTTGTACAAATTCAAACAAAAAAGCAGTTCTTTTCATTAAGAGATAGCACAGGGTCACTTAGAAACATTGAATCGTGTGTTACTGTTGTTGTTGTTATTGTTGTTGTTCCTGTTGTATACGATGTTATATTTTAGATGACCAGTTTTCAGATATTTAAAGCATTGGCACATAGTCTGGGTTCACATACAAAAACTGGGCGTGTGCTGCGCGACAAACAATCTGTCATACGCTAAATGACATTTGCCAAGCCACCAAGCGTCAAAGATCATGAAACAAAAGATGTTTTGAAAATAACAGTTTAAAAACTAGAAAATAGATGTCAATAATCGAATCACATAAAACAATTTTGTTACAGTGCAGTAAACTGATAGATCAACAAACTAAACAAAAAATATTGAATTAATCAAACATGATCTACGTCCTCACCTCCTCACTTTTTTCCGGAAGCCAGAAAAGTACGTCCCCAATAGCTTTATCTGAAATCTTACAACGTCCTAATTAAAAACAAACAACAAACAAACAACAAGCAACACACACACACACACACACACACACACACACACCACACACACACACATATGCACACACACAGATACACACACATACACACACACCTCACACACACATACACATACACACCGCGCGCGCACACACACGCACGCGCGCACACACACCGCGCGCGCCACCACACACACGCACGCACGCACACGCGCGTGCGCACACACACGCACGCATGACCAGCACACGCACGCGCGCACATACACATACACAACTAGATTGGCACTCTAAAAAAAACAAAACAAAACAAAACAAAACAAAACAAACAAACAAACAAACAAAAAAAAAACAGTGCGCTGCAAAGATTGGGCGAATCCTCGGGTCCATCCTTTGATCTAAACCCTGCATCAAAATGTAAAGTAAAATAATGGGGTGTCGACTGCTAGCTGCATAAAAAAAGGATAGCTTCGCAGGCTTTACTCACACACACACACACACCACACACACACACACACACACACACACACACACACACACACACACACACCACACAC
>CM065723.1:11891551-11896551 GCA_033310375.1 Conus canariensis | reverse complement strand
TTGTCGTTTAATATCTAGTACAGCTGCAGCTGTAGTAGTGTAGTAGTAGTAGTAGCTAGCAGTAGTAGTCGTGTTCGTGTGTATAGAGCTTGCAGCCTTAGCTAAGATTGTAGATATCAGCAACGTGTCCAGTATCATCCCATCTTTTCTTATATGCCGAATTTACATGCCTCTCCTGAGTAAAATATCTCCTCAGTACTTACAACCCAGACGAGAGAGAAATACACCTCTATCCCTGCCTAGTAAGCAGACCACCCATACTGACCGTCCTCTCGTGTAACGATAACGTCTGCCGCGCTAAACCAGATCCCCAAAGCACCACACAGTAAGCAAGATCACCAGAATTACATCCACCGCTCTTAAGCCGATACGAGAATATTGCTAATGACCGACTCGTTGCCCCCCCCGTATACGCCCAACTATCCCCCTCTGTCTGTGTGGTATTCTATACCCCACCATATCCCCCCGCCCACAAATGTCCTGACGTGACCCTCCATTTTCATACTGATTTATAAAGCCGACACTATCACGGCCTGTTGGTCAGCAGCCCCTTCGGACTGTTCGCTGTCGATAGTCGCCCCTATCCCTTGTACCCCGCTCCCCCCTCGATCATACTACCCCTCATTGTTCAGTGCCCCCCCTCAGACACACGCCGCCACCACACACACATCAACCTGCTACCAACACCCCTAAGGCACAAGTATATCAGCAGTGATCTCTACCCCGTCCCGCAGACACGAGCATATCCCCGTTTCTTAGTATAGTCTGCCAGTCCGCCCCACACTGAATACGGCAGAGCGCACTCGACGCACTCAACAGCTACTCACACACATCTCTACTCATCGCACACCCCCTACTACCTTTCCCCAACCTCCTAAACCATCAGAGTTATATAGACTCACGCTCACCAGTCTTCCACATATACACGATCGACACATCTAACACTTTTATATTTAACCCTCGCCATCGTCCCCTCCCCCCCCCTCCCCCCCCCTTTCCCCAACCCCCCCCACCTCCCCCCCTAATCACTACTACTTACTGCTTGTAATTGTTAGAAATCGTAATATTGATCTTGATTCTGTGCTCTTATCGTAAATGAGTTTGTCCCCCCCCTCCCTTTATATGACTTGTCAATGCATCGTGTCTGTCTCTCGACTCAGTGCGCCCTGCTAGCGCTCCCCCGTCATTCCTCACCTTACAGATAAGCCACCCAACCAAATAAATGTAACATTCATGAATGATGTATATACCACCTCCCACTAGACACTATATATTCGTGTCAAATCCCCTATACTGCTTATTGATACTGACCCTGACACAAAGACATCTAATTTCCATCTACTGATCCAAACCGATACAATATAGCTAAACCCTCTCCCTCCCCCCTATGCATTCTATGTTTCTATTCGATGTTCTCTACTTCGATCTGATATGATTATACAAGATGTACCTAGCATCTCTCTATATGACCACTCCCCTACCCCAACGATAGTCTAGAAAGTTCATTGACACGATATGAACTAAGATTCATGTCATTCCCCTGTATGTCCTCTCCTCCCCCTTTTGTGTCTCTTTCAGTTTTTTGTGTATTACTTACTTATGTCTTCCGGTACCCTTCCCACCCGATCATCTTTTAAATTACTAATACCATCCATTTCTACATTACCCCCAATCTATACCGTACCATCCCCTCCTTCCTCATTCATCCCATCCCCCATGTCCTCATCATCCTAACTTTACCCTGTCAGATTCCCCATCCCCCAACACAAACCTACATTACCCCCCTCCCCTCCCCCTCCCATCCCCCCACCCAGACTCATAGTAAAATCTAATCATATACTCCCTATCCCCCCCACCCCACCACCTCTCCCAATTCCCCCTTCCCCTTCACTTAGACTGCCCAAAAATCATAAGATGTCATATCAATATCGTCCACAAGCACAATAGCTATCCCTCGACTCATACTAGCATCATCTCTCTCATACATCATCACACCCCCCCCCCCCCCCCCCCCCCCCCCCCCCCCCCCCCCCCCCCCCCCCCCCAACACCCCCCCCCCCCCCCCCCCCCCCCCCCCCCCCCCACCCCACCCCCCCCCCCCCCACTCTCACACCCCCCCCACCCCCAACTCCCCCCCCCCCCCCCCCCCCCAACCACTCCCCCTGTTATATTAGACCTAACCCCCCCCCCCCCACCCCACCTCTTAACCCGCCCCCCCCCCCCCCCCCCCCCCCTCCACCCCACCACCCCCCCCCCTCCCTCACATTGCCCGCATCCTCACCCTCCCCTCTATCACCCCCACGCCCCCCACCCCCCACCGCGCCCCCCCCCAACCCCGCCACGCAGAGTAACCCCCCCCCCCCCCACCCGCCCATTGTAGTCCCCCCACCCAAACACAAAAAAAAACCAAAAACACCACCCCCCCCCCCCACCCCAAACCCCCCAACAAGGCCCCCCTCTATCCCCCCCCCCCCCCCCCCCCCCACCCCGCCCCCCCCCCCCCCCCCCCCGCCAAACCCGCCACCCCCCCCCCCCCCCCCCCCCCCCGATAGCCCCCCCCCCCCCCCCCACACCAACCCCGCCACCCCTTCCCCACCCTCCCGAGCCCGCCCCCCCCCCCATTTCCGCCTATATAGCTAACAGTCAGGTTTGTAGTTTTGATATGTGGATCGATGAATTGTAGTGATGTGTGTTAGCTCGTACAGAAACCGTGTGACTTGGTGCGTAGTGTGGCTGCCACCCGCCCGACGCTGCAGCGCGTCGCGTGTAGCGGCTAGCCGTCTTGCTAGCAGACAAACTACACGCCATGTCTTTCAAAACAACAAGAATCACTGACAGCATACAAGTGTTCTGTGTAAACAAAAAGGAAGACGAACAAAATTTTCAACCCTCTTTCCTTGAAACAAAAAGTTCAAAACAATCTTGAAAATTAGGATTGAAGAAAGTACATAATCTCCTTTTTCCTCCAGTCCTCCGGCTATGCAGTGTGCGTGTCGGGAGCCCCCCTCTACGCTTCTCCCCCCCGCCGCGGCGCCGGCACGAGACACGGGTCAGCGTAGAAGAGAAGGTTCAGCTTATGAAGCGCGCGCTGAGACATGGCCGCAGAGAACGGAAGACACACGTAAGACGAGCAGCGGATGAAGCAGACCGCTGCGCACACACTTACAAGCACGAACACGATACACCCAGCAAGCTACTCACATGACGACTGATACCTACACCAAAACTCGACATACCCCTGTTATTAGCCTCGCGTCCCCCCTCGCCATACCCCGCCCCCACAACCTCCGCGTAACAAACAAAATTAGTGACACATTATTAAAAACAGTCTAAACAATTACAACTAAACACTGACCACAAAACGACAAACACAAAAAATAACCAGCTAGCAACCCTTCTATCACCTTTCTATCCCCTTCTTGCATGACCTTCGTTCTGCTCGCTTTCCTCCGGAGAAATGCCTCTCTCAGTCCCCCACCCCCCCCCCCCCTCCCTTATCCCCCCCCCCCCCCTCCACCTCCACCTTCCCCTCCATAGCCTGTGGCGTTGTGGCGTTTTGAAATAACAAGGAAGTAAAGACACTCAGCCACGAAGAAGAGAGCGACGTACACGAACAGTTAAGAGATCGTAAACAGTCGTGTTGACGACACCAGAAACAAACAGTAGAATATACATCCTTTCTGGCCAGTTTTTGCGTGTCCTACTCGTCGCTGCCTATCTTGCCATACCTCTGTGTCCAAGACTACCATCATCATCACCCCCCCCCCCCCCCCCCCCCTCTACTTGGTAGTGACAGACAACATCAGGGACTTGCAGGCTGGTTTGTCACTGCCTCCATACCCTGGGTGGACTGACTGGGTGGGGCCCGGTCGACTGAGGCGTCTCACACGGGAGACGAAAGTCCCGGCCACCAGACAGGTGTTCTTGACGGCTCTGTTCACGGGACAGAGGATGGTTCTCACATGCTGCCAGTGAGCTGATAATTTTACGCTTTCCAGCCCATAGGTTGAAGGCTACAAGGTGGTGTGACGTAGTGGACAAGCCCATAGGTTGAAGGCTTACAAGGTGGTGTGACGTAGTGGACAAGCCCATAGGTTGAAGGCTTACAAGGTGGTGTGACGTAGGGGACAACAGGTGAGGCTCATGGGACTTCTTGACAGCCGCATAGTCTCGAAGCTACAAGTGGTATGACGTATTAGATCCAGCCCCTTCGTTGAGGTTCCCAATACCTAGGGACACAGGTCAGTCAGCGACCCCCCCCCCCTCCTCACCTCCCTGTACACTCCCGGGCCCATCCACGGGGGGACACCCCACCCTCTCCAGTGCCTTGTGGAATGGGCGTGGACAAGGAGCTGCATGCCCACACAAGGCAAAAAAAAAAAAAAAAAAAAAACCAACAAAAAAAACAAAAAAACCTGACTGCATTCAGCAACCGCCAGGAAAAGTCTGCCAGCGTATTGGTTGACTCGCTGCTTGACCTGCCCCTCAGTCTCAGTGACCTGGTAAACTGTGAGATGTGGAGAATCTGAAGCTTTCTTCTTTCTTTTTTTTTTTTCTTATTCTCGAGCGTTCGTTGATTTCCAACTCTGGCATTCATGGAAAAAGGGTTTGATATCATCAGTTACCTATCGCGTTGAAAACGCACGCGCGCACGCGCGCGCGCGCCCACAACACACACACACACACACACACACACACACACACACACACACACAAGCACACACACAAGCACACACCGACTTCGCATTCGTGCTAGAGGTATCAATGTAATATTAAATGTTCCCCCTCCCTCCCCATGCCCCCTACTCTCCCCCCCCCCCCCTTACTCTCCAGGGATGACCACCCCCCCCATCTGCCAAATGTTCCCCCTCCCTCCCCATGCCCCCCTACTCTCTCCCCCCTTACTCTCCAGGGATGACCACCCCCCCATCGGCCATATATCGTCTTTGGTGGTGGTACACACGTTAAATCTGAATGTAACCCTCTACCATCCGGCACGT
>CM065723.1:11879051-11886551 GCA_033310375.1 Conus canariensis | reverse complement strand
TCTAACAGTCTACACGTAACACAAGCTTTCACCACACCAGCCCATAACGTCAATGACACTCAGTGCATTTCATAGGTGTATACAGCTAATGGCCCATCACGTTGCAATGTCACCATTATTTCCGTGCTACACACCAGGCTATGTCACGTTTTACCCACACAGTCACACCAATATATGTTTTTTTTTTTCGGCATTGGCACACCGTTTTCATTCTACACGTGCAATTTCTGTCTCTGTTTTCACTGCAGAACAGACTGGCGCTGTGTGCCTCTTCATCCTGGCACACACTGGACTGTCTGACTGACAGACTTCTCCACAGGGAGTTGCACTCCTCAAGTTCTGCTGACATGCCTCTGTCGCCCCTGTACCACATCTACACAGTGGGCGAGTCGTAACACTGCCCTGTCGTCCTCTAGCTTTGATGGGGTGTGTTTATCTGCAGCCTTTCACCTCGCTGCTGCCTGGGTTCGTTTAGGCCGGACCGTTACGCTGGACACCACGTCAAGCTGAGAGACTCCCTTTGCTACCCTGAGTGCCCCTTCCCCGTTCTGTCCTACCCTGAGGTGCCCCTTCCCCCGTTCTGTCCTACCCTGAGTGCCCCTTCCCCGTTCTGTCCTACCTTGAGTGCCCCTTCCCTGTTCTGTCCTACCCTGAGTGCCCCTTCCCCGTTCTGTCCTACCTTGAGTGCCCCTTCCCTGTTCTGTCCTACCCTGAGTGCCCCTTCCCCGTTCTGTCCTACCTTGAGTGCCCCTTCCCCGTTCTGTCCTACCTTGAGTGCCCTTCCCCGTTCTGTCCTACCCTGAGTGCCCCTTCCCCGTTCTGTCCTACCCTGAGTGCCCCTTCCCCGTTCCGAGACGTTTCCTGTAACAGATCTGCTGATTTTTGGTAAAGGGTACTGCAGGTTTCACACTATCAAACTACCCTGAGTGCCCCTTCCCCGTTCCGAGACGTTTCCTGCAACAGATCTGCTGATTTTTGGTAAAGGGTACTGCAGGTTTCACACTATGAAACTACCACATTCTTTCTCAAGAATACGCGCACCTTACAACTTAGCTCACTCCAAAGCAGAAGAATGACAGTAGTAGTACTTGTTTTTTTTTTCTCTCTTTACTGGACAAGCACTCCATTTCTTCCATAACAGAACAGCGCTGTTCCTATCACTAGTTCTGTGATGAATCATTCCACATCGGTGTTTGTGATATGACTGGACATGAAGTTCACATGTAATCACTGCTGAGGTAATATACGCTGATCCTTTACTTTTTCAATGCATTTGTCTAGATACGTTGTTGTACAGGTTGTCTAGACACATTGTTGTACAGGTGTCTGTGGTGCTACTAAGATTCCGGTGTGACAAGAAGACAAAGCAGTGACTGTCAACGTTTCCGGTTCCACACAGAACTGAAAGCATACAGTGGTGGCATTCTGCAGTCAGAGAGAGCCACCACCCAAAATGCTCAGATGAACTTACACGAATCTAACAACGGCTTAACCAGCTAGCTCTAACCGGAAACTCTACCAGTGGCTAGCTATGAACACAGCCTGTTTCTGTACATGGCATCTCACTTCATGAGTGATCATTGTTTGGCCAGGCACTGCACTGAACCGATGCCTATCTCCCTGTGGCCTTGAGTTGATCACACGCTCATGTCGTAATCCCTCCGCCACTTTGAAGGCAAGCTTCTGTTCACACGTGACTTCTCACACCAGAGGCCAATGTTCCTATGCCAATCACTGGCCGGACCAGAAGCTTGTTGCCCTGTATCCCCCCTCCCCATCACTAGTTCATATCGTTATCCCATGCTGCACGACACCTGGCACTTGTGTTTCACTGATGCCGCCACGCCAGTCTGATTTCCGTGGCACTGAGATACTCCTAGAGGTCACCCCAGTGATCATGCAGTCACAACACCTGGCACAGGTGTTAGACTGATGCAGCCAGTCCGGTTTCCATGGCACTGAGATACTCCCAGAGGTCAGCCCAGTGACCATGTAGTTACGACACCTGGCACAGGTGTTAGACTGATGTAGCCAGTCTGGTTTCCATGGTACTGAGATACTCCCAGAGGCCACCCCAGTGACCATACAGTCACAGTCACGACACCTGGCACACGTTTCAGACCTATACCGCCAGTCAGATTTCCGTGGCACTGAGATACTCAAAGAGATCATCCCAGTTACCATATAGTCATAAGCTGGTCTTTGGCACAGACGCCCTGCTGGTGGTGGAGCCGTTGAGCGGCATGGCCTCCGTGGTGGGCTCTGCCTCCACGTGGGAACGCACGCTGGCTGACGTCTTCAGCTTCTTCTCCTCCGTCATGCAGTGCTGCTCAAGGCCAAGGGCGGCGAAGCAGGCACGGCGGATCTTGCGGTCCATGGCGCCGTAGATGATGGGGTTGCAGCTGTTGGCCACGGCGTACAGCACGGTGATCACCACGTAGAAGTCGGCGGAGAACTCCAGCTTGCGGTCGATGAAACGGACCACACCGTAAGGCAGATACCCCAGAATGATGAGGAGAAAGACCATGCCGAACATCTTGGTGATCTGGATCTCCCTCCGCAGCCATTCCCTCTTCCTGGTGGCCCGGAAGGCGCTGGAGGACTGGTGGACCTTGACGAAGATGGCCACGTAGCAGATGATGAGGATGAGAGAAGGCAGCATCATGAGCACCACGCTGACCAGCATGGTGTACAGCCCGTGCTCCTTGCGGGCCAGACAGCGCAGCAGCTTGGGCTGGTACTCGGACATCTCCCCCAGGTGAGGGGTGATGAGGAACAGCATGGGCACCACGCGGCAAAAGATCAGCACGAACAGCATGTAGGCCCTTTTGGAGATCTTCTTGTAGAAGTTGTTGAAGACGACGACGATGAGGCGGTGGATGGAGATGAGGCCGGTGTGCCAGAGCGAGGACCCCATGAGGAGGACGGTGAAATGCATCACCATCTCACAGACCGCCTCCCCCATGTACCAGTCCATCATGAAGTAGGACACCAACACCAGCAGGTTGTTGACGCTCAGGTTGATGATGTCATTGATGCACAGGCTGACGATGAACATGTTGGTGATGTTCTTCAGGTCCCGCTGGGTGAGGAGGACCACGGCGGTGAGGGTGTTGGCAAAGACGCCCCACACCAAGGCCAGCAGCATGACCACAGCACCCACGTGCAAGGCCACTGGGGACGGGCCGGAGTCATCATGGGTGGCGTTGTGGCTGCTGTTGTCGCTGCCCTCTGTCGAGTTCAACAGCACGTTCCCCACCTCAGTCACCACCAAGGACGTGGCCACATTGTCTGAGTCCAAAGAGGCCATGGCTGCCAATCTTTGACTCCAGCACAGTGACTCTTCACAAGGTTCCTCCACAGATGACTCTACAGCAATGCCTAAAGTCTGATTTCCATGCTACAAAAACGTCTTTGGAGACAAATCAGATAAATCCCTAGTAATCTGACAGGACGACCGTTTTAATGACACTGAAGGCATCCAAATTGGAAACCACGACAAACCTCATCTCCTATTAGAACACAGCCCTGTCGTATTTTCCTTCCTATTACGTGTCATTCCAATTCCAATTTCCTGGTCTCTGCTCCCAGACAAACAGTTTTGAGGTCTTAGCCTATCATCACACGGTCCCTCCCACAGACCTGGCCCTGAAGTCAGACTTGACTGATCCCTGTATTTGCGGAGAGTTTTGTTTTCTATTAACGACAGCCACAGTGTTCTCCACGTGTCAGGTTAGTTTCATGGTGCCAGACCACACATTATCTAACAGCCCAAGCCTACATTCGCCAAAAAAAAAACAAAAACGTATGGTCCTTATTTACAATACAAAATCCCGTCTAGACGATGGCAGTCACGTTGTTCAAGGGCTGAATGTTGGTCCAGCTGTCAGCTGGTCTTTCTTTATCATCTTCCAAATCACCATGTTTCTTCGTGTGGTGGCTCAGCAACTCCCCTTCTCGCCTTTATGTTCCAAATCACGTTCTGTACACCGATCGACCGAATCCAAACGTTTCCGCGGTCCTACGTTATTTCACATGACTGTCGACTGTGTCTCAAGAAGCCGATTCATGAACCATATGAGATCTTTGTTTCCCACACACACACACACACACACACACACACACAACCACACACACACAAAACTCGTTACCCGTTTTCTACCCTGATTCCAAGCAGGATGCCGGTCTTCTGGCACACAGACCTGTCATGAAGTTCCAGTCAGAGAGAGGATGGGGGTTCCCCAGACGCTAAAACAAATCACTGCGTTTATCTGACATTGAACGAAGGCATGAAAGTACTTGACGTTGACCAAACGGACAGAAGAATCAACACATGGGTGAATCCAAAGGACGCTGAACGCATGGATGAGTGAAGTCAGCTAACACAGAGGTGACGGTGGAACATATCTGACGCTGAGCGAATGGATACATCAGTTCACTTAACTTGAGAGTCCACATAAAAATAAAAAAAAATAACCTGGCAGTGAACATATGGACGAATTCAACTGACACTGAGGGCGCGGTGCAATTGATCTGACTGTCCATTCATCATGACGTTGACGTTTCTTTTTTCAGTCGTTCTCCTGGCACAAGCTGTCAAATGGACATCTTCAATGACAGCTGACCTCAACTGTCCATACCACAACTTCTCTGGCACACACGTTGTCCACAGGGATAGGTCACTCACCACCGACCCAGTCCTCTCTCTCTCTCTCTCTCTCCTCTCTCTCTCTCTCTCTCTCCCCACTTTTAACGAGGCAGTCTGGCGTATCCGACCAATCGTGGCGTGTGGAAGTGGGCGGAGGAGGTAGTGGGAGAGACGGACGGATGGAAGGAGATTGTGACAAGATCAAGGAGCGTCCGCGAGTACCAAGCTGGTCACGTGACGAGACGGGATGACGTAACCGCTTTGGGGCAGGGTGACAGCAACTGACCGCTAAAGCATCGTCCGGTAGCACGCACCCTGTGAGTGTGGGTCAGTCACTCACTGGCTCTTCTGGAGGACGGGCTCGTGGTGAGGGCAGTTAGGCAGGCAGACGTCTGGTCAGGTCTGGTCTGCAATCTGCACAGAACGATGCAACACATGGCAGTCTGGTTGTGGTCAGTGAGAAAGAGGTTGAAGTAGGACTAAAGTAAGTAACACACAGAGAGAGAGAGAGAGAGAGAGAGAGAGAGAGAGAGAGAGAGAGAGAGAGAGAAGAAGACAGACGAAGAGAGAGAGACAGACAGACAGACAGAAAGATAGACAGATAGACAGAGAGAGAAAGAGAGAGAGAGAGAGAGAGAGAGAGAGAGAGAGAGGAGAGAGAGAGAGAGAGAGAGAGAGAGAGAGAGAGAGAGACGGACAGACAGAGAGAGAGAGAGAGAGAGAGAGAGAGAGAGAGAGAGAGACACAAAGGAAGACAGATACCTGGGAAAGATACACAGGGTAAGGGAGACATAACATTCTATACAGATGCAGAATAGGGGAAGAGAAGACAGACAGACAGACAGACATAAAGAGACAGGCAGACAGACAGACAGAGAGGAAGAGACAGACAGACAGACAGAGGCAGAGAAATAGAGAGGGGCGCAGGAGAGAGAGAGAGAGAGAGAGAGAGAGAGAGAGAGAGAGGAGAGAGCGAGAGAGAGAGAAAGAGACAGACAGAAGAGCGAGAAAGAGACGAGCGAGAGCGAGCGAGCGAGAAGAGAGAGAGCGAGCGAGCGAAGCGAGAGAGAGAGGAGAGAGAGAGAGAGAGAGAGAGAGAGAGAGAGAAAGAAGAGAGAGAGAGACAGAGAGAGAGAGAGAGAGAATTGGGAGAGATACACAGAGTAACAAAACCATAAACGAAGAGATATGCAAAAAAAAAAAAAAAAAAAAAAAACATGCATAAAGAGAGAGAAAGAAAGAGAGAGAGAGAGAGAGACAGAGAGAGAGAGAGAGACAGAGACAGAGAGACAGAGACAGAGAGAGAGACAGAGACAGGGAGAGAGAGACACAGAGAGAGAGAGAGGCGCGGGGTGTGGAGAGAGAGAGAGAGAGAGAGAGAGAGAGAGAGAGAGAGAGAGAGACAGAGAGACAGAGAGACAGACAGATAGACAGACAGACAGATATAAAACAAGACAGACAGACACACAGTCAGACAAAGAGAGAGACGTACGGAAGGAGACAGACAGAGACAGTGAGACAGACAGGCGAAGAGTTGGATTTTTTTTTTTTTGTGGGGATGGAAGGGGGGTAAGGTGATGAGTTGGGGGAAAAGAGGAAGAGGGCGCGGGTGACGGGGAAGGGTGGAGGTGGTGGTGGTGGTGTGTGGTGGAAGTGTGTAAAGCGGTCGGCTACAATAGCACGGTATATATCTTGTAATTAAACAGGTCATCCTGAATGCCATTCCAGGATTAAGGTAACAAAAGATAATTGCAACAATAACTGTTATAACAGTTTAAAAAAACAACAAACAAACAACAACAACAACAACAAAAAAACAACGACAGCAACGTTAAGAACAAGAGGAACGACATCTTCAACACAAACAGCAACTATATATAATGATATGATAATGATATGATGATATGAGATGATGATGATTGATGATGAGATGATGATGATGATGATGATGATGATGAAGACACATGAAAACCCTGTGTACCCACCAGTATGAAATGTTTGTCTGCACACGTGTGTGACTATTTGTGTGTGTGTGTGTGTGTGTGTGTGTTGTGTGTGTGTGTGTGTGTGTGTGTGTGTGTGTGGTGCGCGCTGCGTGCGTGCGTGCATGTGTGTGTGTGAATGTGTGTGTGTGTGAGTGTGCGCGCGCGCGCGTGTGTGTATATACATTCTCTCTCTCTCTCTCTCTCGCTCTCTCTCTCTCTCTCTCTCTCTCTCTCTCTCTCTCTCTCTCTCTCTGCGCGCGTGCGTGCGCGCACGTCTCCCAGCATCATGACAATACCTTGCTTGCCTTGCCATCTGCACGGCGTAAAACCAGACAAAACAACAGAGGAACGACTCTAGTCGATGTAATGGCGATCGCTGGGAAGGATGACACAAATCGGCCGACCGCGGGTTCCCGAAAGAGGCATGACCTTCACAGACGTGTGAATTAAAAGACACTGAGGTGACAGACGTCAGATGACCGACGTGCACGCTGACCAAACGTTCAACTTCATGCATCCTCGTCTCTCAGTCAACTCTGATCAACTTTTTTCGTCATTCCCGTTTGACTGTCTTCCCCCCCCCCCCCCCCCCCCACCCCCACCCCTTTTTTTTTCTTCCTTTCCATCTCTCTCTCTCTCTCTTGTCTGTGTCTCCGTCTCTCTCACTCCTTCTCTCCCTCCCTCTCTCTCTCCCCTCTCTCTCTCTCCCTCCCTCTCTCCCTCCCTCCCTCTCTTTCTCTCTCTGCCCCTCCCTCCTCCCTCTCTTTTGTTGTCTTTTCTCAAGGCACACCTAATTGGAGACAGTCCCTAACTGGTCGTCATTTGGTGCGTCATTTTCACTCCCGAGAGCCAAGGAACAGAATCGCA
>CM065723.1:11871551-11874051 GCA_033310375.1 Conus canariensis | reverse complement strand
AAGTAGAAAATATAAAAAGATGACAAACTTAGACACAAGTGCTGAGGGCCAGTTCTTGAAATGAATCCCAAGGGACTGAACTATAATAAACTAATAAATTCCAAGGTAATCTACAGACCGAAAAAGAATACTAGCAAGGTGCCCATGATTCCAACCCTCCCCTCCGGACTTGGCTCAGAGAACAGCTTGCAGTACTCCATAATAGCAAAATAATGAGGGAGGCAGTTCCTACGGAGCCGATAGTGGGTGAAACAAATTGTAAGTCTCTTAAAAACATTTTAATGCCTTCTGCCTTGCCCCCCTTGTCACTGAGGACTGCAGGCTGCTATAACGGCTGTAAAAAAATGTGTCGTTTGCTCCAACCATCTTCTAGAAACTAAACAATTTTCAAGTTCCAGAACTAACGAGATTTTTACCATCAGAGAGAGAGATTGGATTGTGAGAGCAAAAATGTGATCTATGTTTTATTTTGCAACAAATGAAACTAAGAACACCTTGAAAACCAGATTTTATCTCCATAGGTCTAATATAAGAAAAAAAAACACAGGAACTCTTGTAGCTAAACATTTTAACTCAACTGACCATTCCTTTTCCAATTTTAAATGTGTTGTTATTGAAAGGGTGCACAGTGAAAATCTTAATTCCGAATCAAAAAGAGAAAACTTTTGGATAACCAAATTAAAAACTCTCTCTCACCTCTGGGTTTAAACGGTCAAGAGAACTAATACTGGCCTTTCTGCACGGGCTGATCCTCTCCACCCCCCCCCCCCCACCCCCCACCCCTCCCCCCTTCCCATCAGACATTTTCCTTAATGGTGCACTGGTTGGGTTTTATGCTTGTTTCTATTGTTGTATTCTCACTTGGATTGTTTTTATGCATCTTCTTCTCTTTCACCATGCACGGTTTGGTTTTATGTGTTTTTGCATTGCTTTACTCCAAACAGATTGGTTTTACGTCCTCTCCCTTCCCCCTTTTTCCCCCCCTCACTGTTTCGGCATATTACCTTGAAGTACTTATAACTGTTTTACCCTGTAGGAATTGGTTTTTATATCTTGTTTACCTTTTATTCCCAGTTATTACAGGTTTTAACGTTATTCGTTATTTAACGTTTAGGAGTTTGTAACTGCGTTAATATATGCAGCTTTGATTGCGTTCTATACTTGATGTATTGGACCACCTTCCTTTCCCTTCTGCTGAGCCCTCCCCCTCCCGGGGGTGACCTTTCCTCCACCCCTCCCTTTCCCCCCTTCCCACCCTTTCCACCGCCCCACTCCCACACACAGAGGAGGAAGAAGAAGACGAAGAGAAAGAGAAGAAGAAGAAAAAGAAAAAGAAGAAGAAGAAAAAGAAAAAGAAGAAGAATCAGAAGCAGAAGAAGAAGTAGGAAAAAAATATTCTCAGCTATATCCTCCCTTAATTCCGGTGTCCTCTTCTGCTTAAAATACAGAAAAAAAAAACCCAACTTTCTCACACTTTCGTGTTCACCCAAATGGTGTGAATACTAGTAGTTTAAAAAAAAAAAAAAAGCTGCCTGTACTTTCACCGAGCCGACAATTACACAGGAGGTGATCACGGTAAACCTTGCGCGTCGGTCTCATTCCTGTCAACGCGTAACACCCTCTCATTATTTTTCCCACGCGGCAATGATCGGATCCACAATTAATTAACCAAACCAGTCGTTCTTTTCCGGCCCTCCCGCGCCATTTAGCGGCTAACAGCCGACTAATTAAGCCTTGTCCGCTGGATGGATGGATGGTTCGCCGCTTCTGTGCCCTGCCCCTGCCCGTGGTAGCCGAGCGAAGAAGAGGAAGGATGGATTGTCATTAGTAGGACGCTCAGTCCGCGCCCTTGTCCTTCACGCCTCGATCGGCTTTCTTGCCTCTCTGCCTCCCCCCCCCCCATCCCTACCCCCCCCCCTCACACACACACACACACACACACACCTCCCCCCCCCCCCTCCCCATCGACAAACCACCGTAGCCGTCCTTAGTATAACCGCAAAACACGTCTACCATTATCAAGCACTTTGTTTTTTTCTGTCTGTATTTCGAAAGCAGTCGCTCTCAGCACGGTCTAAGTTCTCCCTCGATTGCACTTTGAAAACACAAGAGAAGAGAGAGAGAGAGAAGAGAGAGAGAGAGAGAGAGAGAGAGAGAGAGAGAGAGAGAGAGAGAGAGAGAGAGAGAGTCGGAGTCGGAATGTTTTAATTGATCAGGCCATTTGCCCATACAATGGAGTGAATATTCAAAATCAATAATCAAATCAAATCACATTCATACTCTCATGTCTTAACCTTAATGCTTTGAATATGAAGAGGGACAGCCTTTCCATAATGCGTTTGTTCGTATTCGCAAGCAACAACGAAAATGTAAACATGCAGGGCTGTCTATAAAACTTTCTAGGCAACAATTCTTGTCTAAGGTTTTCATACTGGTGACAAACAAACAAAAAATGGAGTTCAGTTTCTGGAACATTGGGACAAAATGGACAATTCACATC
>CM065723.1:11861551-11864051 GCA_033310375.1 Conus canariensis | reverse complement strand
CTACAGAAGAGGATGGAAGAGAAGGAGAACGAAGAGAGAGAGAGAGAGAGAGAGAGAGAGAGAGAGAGAGAGAGAGAGAGAGAGAGAGAGAGAGAGAGGAGGGGGGCACCTAATGTAGAACATTTCCTTATCCGGCAGTCCACCGGACCCTCGTTCCATGTCTTTTCCCTTCTCTAGACAGTTCAAGGAAAAACGCTGGGGGATTAGTGTAAATGGGAGCAATTTAAAGGAGAAAGAGGAGGGGAGGTAGGGGAGGGGGGGGAGGGAGGGAGGAGACGGATGAGATGTCACATAGCAGATTTGTCCCCGGTGGCGCCTGCCTTCAGATCCTGGTTCGTTTTCAGGCTCCCAGCCGCGAAGTCCTCGAGTTGTGTCTCCCGGAGCCCAGTGTCATGCGGGAATTGCGTAAATACTCCCCCCCCCCCCCCCCCCTTCCTCCGTATGCCATTTATTATTCCTGACTTACTTTCTCAGTACTTTTACTCTCCATGGCCCAGTCAAATATTACACCATCGAAAAAAAAAGTGCGGGCACGCACGCACGCACGCACGCACGCGCGCGCGCGCGCACACACACACACACACGCACGCACTCTCACGCGCGCGCGCGCACACACACAACACACACACACACACACACGCACGCACGCACACACACACACGCACACACACACACGCACGCACTCTCACGCGCGCACACACACACACACACACACACACACACACACACGCACGCACGCACGCACGCACGCACACACTACACACACACACACACACACGTACACACACACACACACACACACACACACGCACACGCACACGCACACACACGTACACATACACTGACCTGCATTCTTCCACCACTCATCCTTGTACTAAGCAAAATCATGCTGCCATGTTCTGAGTGGACCACGTAACCTTAACCCTGTTAGGGAGCTAGCTGCATTTCTGCGTGAAAGTGTGTGTACGTGTGCGTGTGTGGGGGGTGTGTGTGTGTGTGTGTGGGGAGGGGGGGGGGTGGGGGGTGGTGGGAGGGGTGCGTGCGTGCGTGCGTACGTGCGTGTGTGTGCGTGCATACGTGCGTGCGTGCGTGATACTTTGAGGTAAAATCATCATTGCTGCAGCGTTTTAAGTTCAGTGTAAAGTCATTGCATCAGAATTTCACCCACAGTAAACTTATCGTAAAAGAATTTTCCTCCGGAGTCAATTTCGTCGAGACAGTCACATTTTAGCATGTGCCGCCAGCCTTCAGACAGATGCCATCCGTCCACAAATTAATGCTTTCAGCAAGCCACAGGGAGGCTTTGGTGACAATAATTCCCCAACACCCCCCCCCTCCATCACTCACCCCCAACCATCCCCCACCCCACTCCCACCCCTCCCTCCATCGCCAACCCTCGGGGCATTTTCCTTTTTTTTTTTTTTACTGTCTGTGAGGCGGTGAGTCTCTCGTTTGCTTGCGATGCGGTTGTCCTCCCAATAACATCCAACAATGAAAATCCGAGTGGCAAGCACGACTTGTGAAACCTGATCTTCGTGGCAGAAGAACACTGGCTGCTAGCGAAGTAAGGTCTGACTGGAGAATCGACTGCTACAATCAGTGCGAACGAGCTGATAGATGGCACCGCAATTGCCTAAGGACAGAGGTAAAAAAAAAAACAACCAACAATTCTCAGGTTTCAAGGTTTACCATTCGCGAGTCTGGCATCAGGTGAGGGTTTCTCTCCCTCCGCCTAATGCGAGCTGAGAGCTACTGGTCTTTGTTTGGCCTGGGGTCAAACACAATTGAAATCCTCAGTTCAGCTGGTGCCTTACGAACGTTACCGAACTCAAGGCGACATGGAAGCGGTCTCTAAGAAGGGAATTAAGAGAGACCGAGACAGAGAGAGAGGGAGATAGATAGATAGATAGATAGACAGAGAGAGAGAGAGAGAGAGAGAGAGACAGAGACAGAGACAGAGACACAGAGACAGGCAGACAGACAGACAGACAGAGAGACCTGCTCAGCAATGTTTGCATAATTTTGTTTGACAAAACAAAGAAACAAACAAACGGATGTGTGTGGAAAACAAAAAAACCATAACCCGGCAAGAGAGAAAACTTGGAATCGGCAAAGAGGTTAACGGGCAAAAAGGCATGAGGGCTGAGGAGTGCGAGGTGCGTGTGTGTTTCGGGGGGGGGGGGGGGGGGGGGGGGGGGGGGGGGGGGGTGAAATTCTTCCGACCATCGTAGCGGCCGCGATACGGGGTAATGGGGCTAGGTCCTACCCCTCCCCACCACACCCCCACCGCCCGCCCCCGCCCCCAACCCCCCCCCCCCCCATCCACCCACCCAACGATGTCACGTCTCTCCAAGCAAAGCGCTAAACGGAACGTGAGGGGCCGGTTAAGCCTCTAATGCATTAATGCATGGCAAATGATTGGTCCTCGCCCTTCGGCTCCCCTCCCCCACCCCCCCCCCCCCCCCCCTCTTCTCTCCCTCCCTACTACCCTCTTCCTCCC
>CM065723.1:11836551-11844051 GCA_033310375.1 Conus canariensis | reverse complement strand
ATAGAGGCACTTATTGTTTCCTTGCCTCGAGACAATGATTTGACTGTTTGTCTGACCATAGGTGATAGAGGCACTTATTGTTTCCTTGCCTCGAGACAATGATCTGACTGTTTGTCTGACGATAGGTGATAGAGGCACTCCTTGTTCCCTTGCCTTGTGACGATTGACCGTTTGTCTGACCATGGGTGTTAGAGGCACACCTTGTTTCCTTGCCTTGTGACGATGTTTTGACTGTTTGTCTGACCATAGGTGATATAAGCACTCACTGTTCCCTTGCCTTGTGACGATGTTTTGACTGTTTGTCTGACCATGGGTGTTTGAGGCATCATTGTTCTCTTGCCTTCAGACGATGTTTTGACTGTTTGTCTGACCATGGGTGTTAGAGGCATCATTGTTCTCTTGCCTTCAGACGATGTTTTGACTGTTTGTCTGACCATGGGTGACTAGAGGCATCATTGTTTCCTTGCCTCGAGACAATGATTGACTGTCAAACATTAGGTGACAAGCTGTCGATGTTTCCTTCCTTTCAGACATTGATGAAACCATCTACCTGCTCCTGGATGACCACGTACTCACTGTTTGTTTTCAGCTGGTGAACTGGCTGACACACCTAACATGAGAGACGTACCCATTGTTTCCTTGTTTTCAAACAATGAATTGGCCATCCCACCTAATGACAGACACTTATTGTTTGCCTTTGTTTTCAGACAATGGATTGGTTGTCACGCCTAACATGACAGAGGCACTCACTGTTTGATTCTTTTCAGACGATGGATTGGCTCTCACACTTAACATGACACAGACACTCATTGTTTCCCAGTTTCCAGGCGACCAATTGGCTGTCATGCGTACTGACAGGCTCTCATTGTTTCTTTGTTTTCAGGCAATGAATGTTCTGTCACAACTAACATGACAGAGGCACTCACTGCTTCATTCTTTTGAGAGGATGAATCGGCTATCATACCTAACTTGACTAACACACTCATCGTTTCCTTGTTTTCAGACAACCAATTGGCTGTCACACACACACACACACACACACACACACACACACACACACACACACACACACACACACAAAGTGACAGAGGCATTCCGGAAGTGTTTCCTGACGTTCAGACAATGAACTTTCTGTGACGCCTAACACGACACAAGCACTTATTATTGTTTCCTAGTTTCCAGGCAATGAACTGGCTGTCACACCAAATGACAGACTCTCATCGATCGTCTCCTTGTTTTCAGACAGACAATGGATTGGTTGTTACGCCTAACATGTGGGAAGCACTCACTGCTTCCTTGTTTTCATACGTTGAATTGGGCTGTTACACACATCACCCTCCCCCACCCCTTCTTCTACCGGCTACCCACCCTACTCCCCCACAACTCTCTTTTTTCTTTCTTGTCTGTCTGTCTGTCTGTCTCTCTCTCTTTCTCGACCTACCTGTCGCTTCCATTCTCTGGTACATAAGGCACAAAGGATCGATCACGCGGCGCTGGTATAGCGGCGTGTGTGTGTGTGTGTGTGTGTGTGTGTGTGTGTGTGTGTGTGTGTGTGTGTGTGTGTGTGTGTGTGTGCGTGTGCGTATACATGAGGGGATGGAGAGAGAGAGAGAGAGAGAGAGAGAGAGAGAGAGAGGAGAGAGAGAGAGAGAGAAAGAAGAGAGACAGAGACAAAGGGACAGAGAGAGACGGAGACAAAAGACAACCAGACAGACAGAGCGAAAGAGAGGGAAAGATAGAGGGGAGAGAGAGTGGGGGAGAGAGAGACTGAGACAGAGACAGAGAGAGAGTGACAGAACGAAAGAGAGGCCAGACAGACAAAGACAGATTCATAAAGACAGAGACAGAAAGAGAAAAAAACAGATACACAGACAGACAGACAGACAGACAGAGACCGACCGACCGACAGAGAAAGCGAGGATCCACAGGGATTCCAACTGAGCCACCCACCAGCGGAACAGACTAGGAAAAGGAAAAAAAAACAAAAACAAACAAACAAAAACAAACAAGCAAACCAAAAACAACAACAACAACAACAACAACAACAACAAAAATCACTACACATGCTGGCATGACCAGACAGACAGCGACGTGATAGGGACGCACTCATCACAGCGAGCAGGAGAAGTCGCCACACACATACACTGTACACCCACCTCACGCCACGTTTGCCAGACTTGTAAATCCGCCCGTCGGCTCATCGAACGAGAAATCCCCCCTACCCGGGTCTTTGCACCCGGAACTGGCTGAGTGGGTGGGGGGGGGGGGGGGGGGAACGGGGGAGTGGGAATGGGGGTGGGTGAGAGTGGGTGGAGTGGGGGTTGGGTGGGTGATGGTGGTGGTAGTGGGGGGGGGGGGGGGGCGTTTCCTTTGTCAAAAGCATAGCGTATTCTCTGCTTAGTGTCCGTTCTTCGTTCTTTCTCGTTTTTCCTCCTTTTTAACATTTTTTTTTTCTTGATTCACGATTGTGCTTTTGTAGCCTGGCTGACTGGTCGGTCTTACGTGTGAGATTGAAGCGATGTGGAAATGCTTCAGTAGCCCGTTGCAGCATGAAGCTCTTTCGGATCTTAATCTTTTAATGCTGTGAGGAGGATCCATTCCTTAACAAAACAACAACAACAACAACAACAACAACAACAACACACACACACATGCACGCATAAACACACACACACACACACTCTCACGCGCGCGCGCGCATACAACACACACACTCATGCGTGCACGCGCGCGCGCGCGCGCACACACACACCACACACACACCACACACTCGCGTGCGTGCGCATGCACACACATGAGAGGAGAGAGAGAGAGAGAGAGAGGAGAGAGAGAGAGAGAGAGAGAGGAGAGAGAGAGAGAGATTACAAAAACAAAATCAACAACAAAGAGGGAGAGAGAGAGAAGAAGAAGAGAGAGAAGAGAGAGAGAGAGAGAGAGAGAGAGAGAGAGAGAGAGCGAGAGAGAGAGAGAGTGAGGAGAGAGTGAGTGAGGAGTGAGTGAGAGAGTGAGTGAGTGAGTGAGCGAGTGAGTGAGTGAGTGAGAGGAGAGAGGAGAGAGAGAGAGAGAGAGAGAGACAGAAAAAGACAGACAGACAGACAGACAGACAGCAAGACAGAGAGACAGCAAAGCGAGAACTGAGAAAGAGAGAACGCGAAACCGGGCTGGTGAAAGTAGACAGATATATTATACGAAGACGTTTATCAAGGACACGACTCGTTTCCAGTAAATCTTGTCATTCTGCTGCCAGGCACGAATAATGGAAGCAATGCTTTGGGAGCGAACACTCGCGGCATTTATCGAAATATGCTGGGGTTTGCACTACAGAATAGAGCCATTATGTATCAAAGAGAAAAGAGAGAGAAGAGAGAAGAAGAAGAGAAGAAGGAAAGAAGAAGAAGAAGAAAAAGAAGAAGAAGAAGAAAGAAGAAGAAGAAGAAAAAAGAAGAAGAAGAGAAGAAGAAGACGAAGAAGAAAGAAGAAGAAGAAGAAGAAGAAGAAGAAGAAGAAGAAGAAGAAGAAGAAGACCGCAACGCGCAAGCAAATTAACGTACGTGTTATGCAGCTCAGGTCGAAGCTGTTCTAAACCAATTCTGCTTCTATTAACCTCCATCATCTTCTGAGCAATATCCTTCCCTCCCCTTCTCCCCTCCACCTGTCCTTTCTTTCGCCAAGCATATGTGGGGGTGGGGGGGTGGAGTGGGGGGGGGGGGGGGCTGAGATCATTCAATTTTAAGCTCATCGTTCTTTATCATAATGAAAAGAAATGAAGAGAAATGAAAAGAAAAGAATTACATAGGAAACAGTTCTGCATTCGTTGCTGCTCCTCTCTCTCTCTCTCTCTCTCTCTCTCTCTCTCTCTCTCTCTCTCTCTCTCTCTCTCTCTCTCTCTCAGCTCATATTTCTTTATCATAACGAAAAGAAAAGAAGAGAAATGAAAAGAAAAGAATTAAAAAAGGAAACAGTTCCACATTCGTTGCTGCTCTCTCTCTCTTCTCTCTCTCTCTCTCTCTCTCTCTCTCTCTCTCTCTCTCTCTCTCTCTCTCTCTCTCTCTCTCTTAACTCATCAAGTCTTCTCTTTATCCCCAACATTCATCGATCTCCCCCACCCCACCCTTCCCCGATGCCCATAAACAACAACAACAACAACAACAACAACAAAGACAGACTGAAATGACAATCCACTGCCACGATCAAACTACAGATTCCATTTGTAATGACGACGTGCGCGATGCCACTAAATCAATACGATCCTGAATAAAACCAACATCCATGGCAGAAGGAAGCCACAGCTTTTCGCACAGATCACACGCCACAATGGCCATCACTGAGAAGTGATCCAGCGTTTGATTCATAAAACAGCCAACCAACCATCGCGCAGGGCTGATGCGCCCGTTTATCAATAAAACAGTTGGCCACCAAAAGAGGACAACGCAGCGTTTGTCGATTAAAAGCAGTTGGCTATCAAAGAGAGTTAAGGCAACGTTTATCAATAAAACAGTTGGCTATCGAAGAGAATTAAGGCAACGTTTATCAATTAAAAACAGTTGGCTATCGAAGAGAATTAAGGCAACGTTTATCAATAAAACAGTTGGCCACCAAAAGAGGACAACGCAGCATTTGTCAATTAAGATCAACTGGCTATCAAAGAGAATTAAGGCAACGTTTATCAATAAAACAGTTGGCAACCACATAGGATAATGCAATGTTTATCAATTAAAACAGTTGGCTATCAAAGAGAATTAAGGCAACGTTTATCAATAAAACAGTTGGCAACCACAGAGGATAATGCAGTGTTTATCAATTAAAACAGTTGGCTATCAAAGAGAATCAAGGCAACGTTTATCAATAAAACAGTTGGCAACCACAGAGGATAATGCAGTGTTTATCAATTAAAACAGTTGGCTATCAAAGAGAATCAAGGCAACGTTTATCAATAAAACAGTTGGCAACCACAGAGGATAATGCAGTGTTTATCAACTAAAAACAGTTGGCAACCACAGAGGATAATGCAGTGTTTATCAATAAAACAGTTGGCAACCACAGAGGATAATGCAGTGTTTATCAATAAAACAGTTGGCAACCACAGAGGATAATGCAGTGTTTATCAATAAAACAGTTGGCAACCACAGAGGATAATGCAATGTGTATCAATTAAAAACAGTTGGCAATGAAAGAGATTGTCCCCTACATTTTATACTGTTTGCATAATGTCTTTAGTTTTTCAGCAACTTTTTTTCCTCCCCACACTTTCATTTTATTTCATTTACTACCCTTCGCTGGCTGCTTTGGGGGTGCTGTTGGATTCTTTTTTGAACCCTTGGTGGTGAGAACACCACGGTATTATGGACTGTGGTGTGTCTCTATTTGACGCCAGGAGCACAGACACAACCAGCCGTGTCTCCCTGGTGAGTTCCGATCCAGCAGACGAAAGGCATAGGGAGCAGGCAATACAAATAGATCTGCCTTCGAAAGGGATAACGATGGTTCCCTCATGCAGCTAGTGAAGAGTTTTCATATCTATAATATATTTTCTTAATTTCATGTTCCCTTTTTCTTTCATCTTCAACCCCCCCCCCCCCCCCCCCCCCCCCCCAAGTCCAAATCTTTACCAAGCTATTACTTTGATGACAGAGGAGTTCTTGGCCTGCGCTTGTTTTTCCCCCCACTATTAGATTGTTCGTCCTTGTATTTGTCTGACTTTATTCAAGTTTAAAAGGCTGTGCCAGTCTTGAATAAAAGTTACTCTGTGTTAGGTTTTCTTACGGGAGCAAAAGTTACCCCACTTGTTTACTGTTTATTGTTTACAGTTCCCTGCCTCATTTCATCTTCAATTTTATGAAAGAGTTAAGGCAACGTTTATCAATAAAACAGCTGGCCACCAAAGAGGACAACGCAGTGTTTATCAATTAAAAAACAGTTGGTACCAAAGCGAATTAAGGCAATGTTTATCAGTAAAACAGCAACCACAGAGGATACATGCATACTTCACAAAAACAGCTAAGCGAAAGCGCTAGTCAAAGCGCGTTGATGCACGGTTTATCAATGACACATTTTCGACACCAATGAGTAGTCATGCAGCGATTATCAATGGAACACTTGGACACCAATGAGTAATGATGCAACGATTATCAATGGAACACTTGGACACCAATGAGTAAGGATGCAACGATTATCAATGGAACATTTGGACACCAATGAGGAATGATGCCACGATTATCAATGGAACATTTGGACACCAATAAGGAATGATGCAACGATTATCAATGGAACATTTGGACACCAATGAGTAAGGATGCAACGATTATCAATGGAACATTTGGACACCAATGAGGAATGATGCAACGATTATCAATGGAACATTTGGACACCAATGAGTAATGATGCAACGATTATCAATGGAACATTTGGACACCAATGAGGAATGATGCAACGATTATCAATGGAACATTTGGACACCAATGAGTAAGGATACAACGATTATCAATGGAACATTTGGACACCAATGAGTAAGGATACAACGATTATCAATGGAACATTTGGACACCAATGAGTAAGGATACAACGATTATCAATGGAACACTTGGACACCAATGAGTAAGGATGCAACGATTATCAATGGAACATTTGGACACCAATAAGGAATGATGCAACGTTTATCAATGGAACATTTGGACACCAATGAGTAAGGATGCAACGTTTATCAATGGAACATTTGGACACTAATGAGTAAGGATGCAACGATTATCAATGGAACATTTGGACACCAATGAGTAAGGATGCAACGTTTATCAATGGAACATTTGGACACCAATGAGGAATGATGCAGCGTTTATCAATGGAACACTTGGACACCAATGAGGAATGATGCAACGATTATCAATGGAACATTTGGACACCAATGAGGAATGATGCAACGTTTATCAATGGAACACTTGGACACCAATGAGGAATGATGCAACGATTATCAATGGAACATTTGGACACCAATGAGGAATGATGCAGCGTTTATCGATAAAACATGCAGCCATCAAAGAGGATCAAAGCTGTGTTAATCAACAACACAACACAGCCGACCATCGACGAAGACTGGTTTAATCAACAAAGAGGATCAAAGCTGTGTTAATCAACAACACAACACAGCCGACCATCGACGAAGACTGGTTTAATCAACAAAGAGGATCAAAGCTGTGTTAATCAACAACACAACACAGCCGACCATCGACGAAGACTGGTTTAATCAACAAAGAGGATCAAAGCTGTGTTAGTCAACAACACAACACAGCCGACCATCGACGAAGACTGGTTTAATCAATATAGTAGCGAGCTAATAGGTAGTTCTTGATGTAGCTGGCCAATGGGTAGGCTCAATACATCCGGCCAATAGGTAAGTTCGATACAGTCGGCCAATAGATAGGCTCAATGCAGTTGGCCAATGGGGAAGCTAAATACAATTGGCCACTCGTAGGCTCTATACAGTTGGCCAATGGGTAGGCTCAATAC
>CM065723.1:11829051-11831551 GCA_033310375.1 Conus canariensis | reverse complement strand
GCCGACCGGGCTGTGGCTGTGGACGGGGTGTCAGAATGAGCGGCGTGGGTGCACTGCCTCTCAGGTGGCGCAGAGGTTGGGGCAGCACAAAAAAAAAGACAGACAGACAGACAGAGACAGACAGACAGAAGTATAGACAGACGAGTAGACAGACAGACAGACAGACAGACACACACACACACACAGACACACACACAGGTAAGGTAAACTCAATGAAACGAAAATCTAAACGCAATTACTTCCAAAAGATGTTAATTTCTACAAAGGATTCACGTCAGATCTGGAAAGCTATCAATATGTTGAATAATAAACAAGTATCAAGAAGTCAGCAAATTCTTACAGACGTATCTGCAAATCAGTTAAACAACCACTTTACAAACATCAAAGATAAAATCATATTACATGACAGGTCCGATGAAAATGATCTCAGCCACTTAAAACTTTACCTTGATTCAAAGAATGTTTACTTTCCTTTTACTCTCCAACCAATGACGGTATTGGATGTCAGTAAAAGTTTCTCATCTTTAAAACAATCTGGTGCACGCGATTTAGACGGTTTAGATGTAAAAATACTAAAAGTTTCATGCCCAGTTATCTCTGACACGCTAACTTATTTATACAATTTGTGTATAGATAAACAAACCTTTCCTTTAAAATTTAAGGAAGCTAAAGTTATTCCTCTCCATAAATCTGGTGATACATCAAATCCATCAAATTATCGACCTGTTTCTATTTTATCTGCTTTATCTAAGCCTATTGAAAAGCACATGCAAAAGTCCCTCTATTCTTACCTTGCTAAAAATAATTTACTCAATGAAGATCAGTCTGGTTTCCGTGAAAATCATTCCTGTCATACAGCCCTCATACAGCTCGTTGATAGCCTTCTATGCAGTATAAACGAAAATAAATTTACTGGTATTCTTTTTATAGACTTTGAGAAAGCGTTTGATGTTATAAATCATCCTCTCCTACTGCGCAAATTAGAACTGTATAAATTAAATCCAGAATTAATTAATCTCTTGTCTTCTTTTCTATGTAACAGAAAGCAAGCAGTAACAGTTAACAACAAAATGTCAAACTTTTTGCCTGTCAAATACGGAGTACCACAAGGCTCTGTATTAGGTCCTCTTCTGTTTTCTATCTATATCAATGATTTACCTTTTTATGTTAAATGTAAGTGCGAAATGTTTGCGGACGATACATCGCTCCATTCCAGTGATTCAGACACCCATAGACTAGCAAACAAACTACAAGATGATATTCATGGACTTACTGAATGGACCAAACTGAATCATATGTCCTTAAATGCAAACAAGACCAAATGTATGTATGTATGTGCTCGACAAAAACGGCAAAAAATGAAGTCAAAATTTCAACCATTGTTTATATCTGGCAAACAAATTGAAGAAGTACATTCACATAAAATGCTAGGTGTAATAATTGATAAGGATCTATCGTGGACTGACCATACGAAGTCACTGGGAAAACGTCTTTCAAAAAAATTACTTCAGCTAGCCAAGATTAAGAATTTCCTTGATACCCATTCTCGTAAGCTTTTCTTCTGTGCTCACATTTTATCAATAATTGATTATGCATCGACATTATGGGACAGCTGCAGTGAAACCAACTTAAAAATGATTCATCGAATGTACAAAAGAGCACTAAAATTAGTATTGTTAAGATCAAGCACTCTGACTACAGAAGATTATAAAAAACTTAATATATTAACTTTCCACAACAGACTTTTGTTCAATAAGGCAGTATGTATGCATAATGTTGTATACGGCAATGTTCCTAAAAAGATAAGCGACACATTTAAAACTAACATCCATAGACACAATCATTTTTTATCTATTCCTAGACCAAGAAATAATCTTTATAAATCTAGTTTTTTATACTCTGGTGGAAATGTATGGAACAAGTTGCCAACACGCTTTAAAAGTATAAACAATAAAATCCAGTTTAAAAATAATCTGAAAAGGTATCTCATGAATGGTTCATAACTTACATTTTCCCCAACCCTTTGAAATACGGTTTTATGATTTTTCACAGTGTATGCATGTGTATATGTATATCTATGTACATGCTCGTGCATGAGTGAGTGTGCCTCAAAGGAAAGGGTATGTCAGTGTCGACAGTATTCTTGGAGTATACGTACCGTGCACATTTGTGAAGACAATCTACATATTGTATATAACCAATTCTCTCTCTCTCTCTCTCTCTCTCTCTCTCTCTTACTTTCTGGAATTTCCCCTTCTCATTTGTACACTCCCTATCTCCCCCCCTCCCCCGCCTCTCCCCTCCCCCCCCCTCCCCCATCCATTTCTTCTCTGGTTTCTATTTGTTGTTATCTCTGACTTTCATAAATTTTGTGATTATTCGTTGTTTCACCGATTTTTTAATTTTTTTTAATTTTTTTTTTATGGATGGCTTGATGTAAAAAAGCAGATTTATTGCTTATTCAATGTTCCATCTGAAAATAAAATTTTGACTTTGACTT
>CM065723.1:11824051-11826551 GCA_033310375.1 Conus canariensis | reverse complement strand
AGAGAGAGAGAGAGAGAGAGAGAGAGAGAGAGAGAGGGGAGAGAGAGAGACACACACACACAGACAGAGACAGACAGAGAGAGAGAAAGGGAGAGAGACGAGACAGAGGCAGAGAGAGAGAGAGAGAGAGAGAGACAGAGAGAGAGAGAGACAGACAGACAGACAGACAGACAGACAGACAGAGAGCATTCTTTACGGCGTTCACTTCGAATCCCACAACTCTCTTCCCCGAGTCATTTCATCGTTTAAAAAAATCTTCGAAATGAACTGTCGTCACTCGGACTCCAAAACAGTGAAGAGACCGTATTCAATCAATAATACCCACACACTTTTCCCCCAATGAATCTGTTTACGTCTCTCTCTCGCTCTCTCCATCACCCCCCTCCCCCGCCTTTCCCCCCTTTTCTTCTGCCCCCTACCCTTTATTATTCTCTCCCTACCCATCCATGTCACTCCCTGGCCGTCTCTCGCTGTTCCCCACCCAACCTGCTTACATTCTCAGCGCGGTCACACTTCCAAGGCCTCCGGCTGAGCGACTGGCTTCTGGTAATCATGTGCCATTACCATTGTTGATCATCCACCCACCCACCCCCCACACATAGGCTGGGCTATAAATAAACATGACCTGAAACCTAGCAGTAAGCGTTGTTATGAATTGAGAAGGCGGAAGGGGAGGGAGGGGGGGGGGGGGGGGGGGTGGAGGGAGGGAGAGGAGGGAGGGGACGAGGAGATGGAGGGAGGGTGGGGATGGGGTGGGTAGGGTACGGTTATCAGGAATTCATGGGGAGCGCGGTGGAGAGGTGAGGGATGGGGTGGGGCAGGAGGGGATAATTGTTTCTACTTAGCATATTTTAGAATACTTTCATGCGTGCGTGCTGTGTGTGTGTGTGTGTGTGTGTGTGTGTGTGTGTGTGTGTGTGTGTGTGTGTGTGTGTGTGTGTGTGTGGAGTGAAGAAACTTTAAAAACGTGGCTGGAAGTGTTTCTTCTGGATGTAGTTGAGCTTTTGGTTTAGTTGTTTTCAGTGGCATATTTGCACAGATGTAGTGGAATGATCGTTTTTTTTTTTTGCTCTGTTTCTACACATTCATCAAAAGGTCAGCTTTGTTTTTAATCATTTCTAATTTTCCACACTTTTTTTTTTTTATACTAAGCGCTGCCACCAGGGTTCTGGGTGTAATCCTCAGACAAATCATCATGACTATTATCATTACGATGTCAGGTTTCAGAGGTTAAATGTGTGGTACCCATCAGTAGCGGCAATCGATTCTCGCCAGCGACCATAGACAGCAGCAGCAGTGCGCGGAAACGTGAACAAAAGCAGCCTGAGAATTCAAACAAAAACCAAAAACAATCGCGCCTGTATAAAAAAAAAAAAAGAAACAGTCAGGTGTGACTCACACAGAAGCGTCAACGCACACACAAATCAATGCTGTCTGCAATCCACACATTCATTTGACCGCACAGGTGTGAATTTCTTTAAGGATTCATTTTGTTTGGAGTTTCTCTGTATGAGTGAGATGCCAGGAATTTGTGTCCGAAATATTTTCATGTCGAAAAGCCTGGGCTTCTCTCGCCCGAGATCCACGGTTCGTGTCCATCTCTCGTATCCTCTGTACCAAAGGATGGGGGTATTGACGGAGACTTCTGTGAGAGGTGGTTGGTTTCCATTCTCTGTCTGTCTGTCTGTTGTCTGTCTCCCCCTCTGCTGCCTTACTAAGTAAATCACCACCCATCCATCCATCCATTTATCTGTCTCTCTCTCTCTACCCATCTCTCTCTCTCTCTTCTCTCTCTTCCCCTCGCTCTCTCTTTCAAAGCGGGAACAGATAGATTATAGTGAAGCACTGTCAGTATTCAGCTCTCGTATCGTCTTCACAGAAAAAAGGATGAGTATTAATTAATGGTGGTGACTTGTTTGGGACGTGGTTCCCTCCCCCTCTCCCCCCCCCCCTCTCTCTCCTCTCTCTTTCAAAGTGGGAAACTGATAGATTATAGTGAACCAGTGTCAGTATTCAGCTCTCGTATCGTCTTCACACAAAAAAGGGATTGAGTATTAATTAATGGTGATGACTTGTGTGGGAGGTGGTCCTCTCTCTCTCTCTCTCTCTCTCTCTCTCTCTCTCTCTCTCATATACTGGGAATCTGGTAGCAGACCTGGTTGGTCGTATGACGCGGAGTCTGGTCACGACAGACAGTTGCCTGGGGCGCTCTTTGTCTTGCTTGGCGTACCGACTAATAAGGAGAGTAGGGGTTGTTCAATACAGTTAAAAGGGGGAAGGAACAAGACGGGGAAAATTACACACCCCGCCCCAAGTCTGAGACAGAGAGAGAGAGAGAGAGAGAGTGAGAGAGAGAGAGAGAGAGAGAGAGAGAGAGAGAGAGGAGAGAGAGACGAGGAGAGAGAGACACGGAGTGGGGGGGGGGGGAGGAGAGATGGGAGAGACAGACAGACAAACAGGCAGGCAGACAGGACAGAAAGCCAGTTAGCCAGAGAGAGAG
>CM065723.1:11814051-11819051 GCA_033310375.1 Conus canariensis | reverse complement strand
TGTTTTCTAGAGTGAAATTTTCACTTAATTTTATGCAATAAGGTAACCATACATCTGCGCCGTACATTAATATTGGTGACACAAGACTATCAAATAATTTTAAAACAATTTGGAAATTGATATTTTCATTTCTAAACGTTCTTTTTAGGGTATATGTTGCTTTGTTGCCTTGCTTACTAAGATGTTCTGCTGCCATGTCAAGTTTTCCTGACTTATGAAAAATTATTCCCAGATATTTGTATTGTTCTGCTGTTTCAATGAATTTTGTACCACATTTAAAAAATAATCGAGTTTTGGGTTCTGTTTTAGAAAATATTATTGCTTTAGTTTTTTCAATGTTAATTTGCAAGCCCCACTCTCTACAATATAAATGTAATTTATCTAATTTTATTTGTAAACCTTGCTTAGATGTTGCAACGAGTATAAGATCATCTGCGTATAACAAAGTAGATATACACGTATTACTTGAAGGATCTAATGTTGGTGAATCAACATGTGGAATCCAGGTTGTTAAATCGTCTATAAACATGTTGAATAATGTTGGACTTAACGAGTTTCCTTGCAAAATTCCTCTTCGTATACAAACTGAATGGCAACTTCCATTTTTTCCAGCAGAGTAGATTTGTGTATTTGTGTACATGTTTTTAACCAAATTAAAGCATTTACCGTTGATGCCAAATCTTTGTAATTTCATTAATAATCCTTTGTGAGAAATATTATCAAATGCTTTCTGAAAATCAACAAAACATGCATATAATCTTCCAGTACGCGATTTCAATGTGTGGTCTACTATACTCTTTAAAATAAAGATATTGTCCGTAGTTCTATGGCCCTTTCTAAAACCTGCTTGTTCCTTAGATAAAGAATTGTTTGATTCTAAGTACGTGTTTATTCTATTGTTTAGTATTTGACATAAGACATTACTTAATGAACAATTAAGTGTGATTCCTCTGTAATTGTTGGGGTTCGATTTGTCTCCTCCTTTATGAATAGGAACTGAAATGCCTTTTTTCCATAAATCTGGATATTGGCCAGTTTGTAAGATTAAATTAAATATATTTTTCATTGTAGGTAATAGCTCTGAAATCCCTGCTTTTAGGAATTCATTTCTTATTCCATCTATTCCTGGTGATTTGTTCTTCTTTAATTTCTTAACAGTCTTTATAATTTCTGTATCGGAAATCTCATAATCTACATTAATATCATTCAAACCTGCTTTCATATCTTCCATATTTTGATTATCATTTGTGACATTTTCTTGGTTCTCTAGTTCAACTTCTTTTCCTATTAATTTTTCGAGATGCGTGATCCATTTTTTAACAGGCAGTGAGTGTGTCTGTTCTTGAGTCTCCATGGTTTGTAATTCTTTCAAGGTTTTCCAAACTGTATTTGGATTTTCAGACAAGTTTTTGTTTAATAAAGCTAATAACTTAGCTTTGAATATTTTCTTCTTTTTCTTTATCATTTTGTTGTATGCTTTCCTTGCAATGAAATATTTCTGGTGAAGTATTTTGTTAAATGGGTTTCTGTTCAAAGCGTTTAATAAAGATTTGGTTTCTCGACGATGTGATTTGCATTCCTTGTCAAACCATTTTTTATTCTTTCTTTTCCTTTTCTTCCATGTTCTTGTTATTTTGTAGGTAATACTTTGTTTACCAGCATCATGTAGCATTTGTGTGAGTTCTTTAACTACATTATTGACAGTTTTGGAAGAATTGATAGGTTTTTTATCGTCTAATGCGATATTATTGTTTATAGAATTCAAACGCATTTTCATTTCTGGAGATATCAGTACTCGTTGAAGTTTTATATCGGATTTCTCATCCCAAAAGAAAATAACATTTTCATCCTTGATTTGATGAGATTCGATGTCTGCACCTGTTTTGGGGGTTAGTTGCAACTCCGTATCATTTGGGATACCTTGATTAATTCTTATCGATATTGGGCAGTGGTCTGAATAATCTGTTAGATCATGCACTTTCATGTCACTTATGTCCTTCATATAAATTCTGGGAACATAGGAAATAATCTACTACACTACATCCGTTTGATGTAAAGCAAGTATATCGTCCTTGTAGATCACCCAGTGTTCTGCCATTTAGAATACACATATTACAGCCAATACATAGGGATGAGAGTCTTTTCCCATGTTTATGAACGTGTTTATCCATGGAGCATCTATGTGCTATATTATTGAAAGGATAATCTTCGGGTAAAGAATACATATTATTTTCTCTTTCCATTGTAATATAATCAGAAATTGTCCCTGATCTCGCATTAAAGTCTCCACATAAAATTACCTGTTCATTACTATACGAAAATTTTATGAGATCAGCTTCAATATTGTCCCATATTTTAACTGTGTGATCTTTTCCAAAAGATGAATTTTCTGGCGGTATATATACACTGCCGATATAAATAGCTCTAGTTTTTATCTTAATTTTTAACCAGACTATGTCACTATTATTTTGAGGTAATATATTAACAAATTTTCGTAAATGCTCCTTGATAAAAATTGAAATGCCCCCTGAAGCCTTCTGGGGCCTTTGCTCTTTTGGGACGACAATAATGTATCGCAGGGGCAAAATTTGGTAATTGTGCTTTGCTACACGAATCTTTGTCTAAGTGCGTTTCTTGTATAAATATGATATCGTATTTTGATATCAATTCGATAGCATTATTCTCTTCAAATTTATTAATTTTTTCACCATTAATTGTTTCCTTAAATCCTTTTATGTTCCATGAAACAATTCTTATATCTTCAAGTCTCATTGTATTTTAATTGGAGTGTTTATGTGAAAGTTTTATTTTCATTCTTAGTATCTGTTGCCATTGTCTGCTTGGTTTTCCCATCCTTTGTTGTAGAACTGTGTATAACGAGTGTCATGACGGTGAAAACCATGGTGTGGTCTAGTTTTGTGATGGTGGTCGTATACTTCTCTACTTCTTTTGTTGAAATCTCCAAGTGTCTTCCCTTCATGGTAGTACTGCGAGTTGTATCTGTCTTCTTGAAGTTTGTACCCATGGTGGTGGTCGTTCCTGCGTCTGAAGTCGGGTCTCTCGTTTCTTCTGTTACTGAGGTCTGCAGGTTTTCTTCCTTCATTCTGGTGTCCAGCACTGATACGTATTTCATGATGTCCTTGCCTGTAGTATGGTTCAGTCTCTTTGAATTCAAATCTGTCTCTTCTTCGACCCACGTATTTCATGGTTCTGTCGTCTTCAGTGCGTAAGTGATGATCAAAGCGGTTTGAGTGTAGTCCATAACCACGAGATGGTCTATTTTCTTCATACTCGCTCCCTTTGTAGAGCTTGGAGGTGCTTCTGTTGTAGCTTAAATTCTGAACCGTTCTGGGTTCCTGGCTGCTCCTCAATGTGTTGCTTCTTATATCACCAGAGGTGCCATCCAAAGAAATTGTCAACGTTTGTTGATTTCGTCTTGGTGTACTTGGAGATTTTCCACTGTCGAGTCGATGCTTTCTTCTCCCATTTTCATTATAGCTTTCATGTAGGAGAGGGTTGTAGAGGTCTAGGTTCTGGTGATCTTCTTGTCTGTATCGGTTTCCCCCCCTGTCTTCATGATAGTTTGTAAATTTGTAAAAATTCCAATGTCTAGTTTCATTCAATTCCTGTCGTTTATGCGTTTGCGTGTCATATAACCCTGCAGTATATTTTCCATTCTGTTGTCTGCTAAGTTTATGCCCGCTTTGGTTCATTTGTTCTTTTTCATCCTCTGTGCTGTACGTTTCAGGTTTTTTTGGCGATTCCCTCCTTGGCGTCTTTTTGGCCGAGTTTTGACGTTCCCTTCATTGTCTGTTCGTTTGGCTTGTTTTTGTGCTTTGTTTTTTCCCATACAAGGGAATGAGCATGACGTCCAATGTTGCCAGCTAACAGACCTGAACCTCTTTGGTTGGGATGGACTTCATCTTGCATTGAGTTTGGTTTTGTTTTTAGGTTCTCATGTCTGAGAAACGTAACATCTTCTTTTGATTTAAGTTTGGCATAAACCATAGCGTTGAAAATTTCTTTCTTTCCATCCAACTTCTCGTCAAGGGTGGGGATGACGTTGCTGATGATCATTTTTGATTTGGGACATTGCTTCCTGAGGTTGGTAAAGCACTTCGTCATTTTTTTGCTGGTTTTGTTGGGCGATGCTTTTTTGAGGTTGTTTATTCCAATATGAACGAGGATTACATCCGAGTCTTTGTTATGTATTTTCAGTTTGTTACATTCTTCAAGTGTTGGTGTCTTTGTCATTGTCACTTTTAATCCATATGACTCTCCCAGTCGTTCTGGATCAATTCCCCGTAAGGTCGAATCGTGGATGATGTGGGGCTGGGTAGATCCTGGTCTTGATCTTCGTCATTATATCTTTCGTCTTCAGAATCCGTACTTTTGACGTCACTGTCTGACTCCAGAGAGCTGTCGCTTTCAGATAATGGAGAGGTTTGGACGATGGGGTTTTCTGGTGCCTTTTTTTCAGATGTCTTATCAGCTGGTGTTGTTGCTTCAAAGACGTAAGTTTGTTCTATGATTGGTGGTTGTTCTTTAATTGGTGTTTGGTTCTCATGTTTCTCTTGCATGGTGTTTATCAGCAGGGCAAGTGTGTCGCCTCTTATTTCGTCAGATGTTTGTAGCTGTTCTGTTAATTTTATGACCGATTGTTCGAGATTTGTCAGGATCCTTTCAGTTTTTTGGTTGTGTAGTTCGATGAGCTCGGACAAATGTTCATTGTTTGTAAATGTTGCATGCTCACAGTCTGGGACTTTGTCATTCTGTCCTGCCGCTATCATCTCCTCTTCGATGATTTCATCGTACATCTGTTGTGCGCATTGTTCGCAGGTGAATTTTCGTTGAGTTTTTGCGAAAATGCATACTTGATATGTAGGCAATTTAGAGCAGGAATAGTGTATCTTTCTGTTACAGTCTGTACATTTTAAAGACTTCTCTGCGTTCTTCCTTTTGCACAGACACTCTACGTCATTTTGACTGAAGGTAGCGTC
>CM065723.1:11798937-11806437 GCA_033310375.1 Conus canariensis | reverse complement strand
AAGTCGTATTTCACGTGCAAAATCGGATATGCGGCAACCTTACTCACGTGACACATGGACGTAAAAGCCATGTGTCACAGTTTTCATCATGAAAATATGTCACTCGCGTGAAATTCGTTCCAACTGAACTCCGCAACAAACTTTCATGCTATTCTCTCGCAGTACTCTATTCTATGTAGTTTTTGACTTTACGTCCCTTTTTCACAGGAAAAAAAAAAGTCGTGTCGTTCTTGTTTTTAACTCGTCATGGTTTCACGTAAAATATGGCCGCTGTTTCTCCGTCAGTTGACCTTACTAAGCAATGTTCTGTATACAGGCCTCAAAGACACGACAAAAGCTCTTGCAATTTGAAACCAGTGCTCCCCCGAAGTCGGAGTGTGGCTGCCCACGTGGCGAGGTAATCAAAAACGGTCACACACGTAATATTCTCATCCCCAGCTGATGCATTTGTACCATAGTGTTCAAGTACTTTGGCTGTTTGGATAATCCCTGGAGTCTTTTAGCCAGGGTACATTTTGCCGCTGAGACCTTTTTTTTTTTTTCAGGCGATATTGCGGACGCGTCTATATTTTATGGTAAAAAAAAAAGTGCCGGGCACTCACGTGAAATTCTGACGCCGTTGTCGCAAACTAATTACGTAAAATTTGCCCGCTGCGAACTTTTTCCACATTCAATTTGGGCGCCCGGCAGTGGCAGCATTTCACATGAAATTTGGACGCTAAGTGGACAACAGTTTCACGGGAGCGTCAATATCTCACGTGAAATATGGTCGCAGAGTCCAAATCTCATAAAGTCAGCATGTTGAAGACAGTAGTAACTGTTAAGTGGCGTAGTCGGCGGCGTGAGAGAGTGCGTCACTCCCCCCCCCCCCCCCCGCCCCCTCCCCTGCACTCCCTCCTCCTCCTCCTCCATCCCCTCCCCCGGGAATGCCAACACATCCGTTCAACAACAGCCCCCGTGAACTTGCCAACACCGAAGTTTTTTTTTTTTTTTAATTTAATTTAATTTTATTTTATTTTATTTTTTTAACAGAAACTGACCGCCGGCACAGACGTGGACAGAAAATCGAAACTTCGCTGGCTACAGCAGGAGGGCACGAAGCACAAGAGAGACTGACACTTCTTCTATATGACGATCAATGAGGATGGCGAGGCTATAAGCGATGCTATGGCACTTCATTCGAGTCGGATGCCACTTGGCTGGGCTGTTTGCATGTATACTCCACGCAGCCTGTCATAACATATCTCGGCGTCAACCAGGCCCGAGAGGTGCAGACATTTTCGGGTGTTGGTTAGGAAATTGGAGCTTCTCTCTCTCTCTTCTCTCTCTCTCTCTCTCTCTCTCTCTCTCTCTCTCTCTCTCTCTCTCTCTGTGTCTGTCTGTCTCTCTCTCCCTCTCTCTCTTAGTAACTCATCCCTTAAAGTGGATGAAAATCGAATCGTGTGCTTCGGGCCACGGCCGGATCGACTTCAGAAGAGCGTGGCGCCAACGCTCGGACACTGGGACAGAAGAGGACAGCACCCACCAACTCGACAGAGCAGCTCGTTACCATCTTCAGGCAGCGAACAGGACACTGCCAGCTCCTCTCCCATCTCTCACGCCTCAAACTCTCTCACTACTGACCAGTGCCCTTGTGGCACAGGCTCCCAAACACCCACCCACATCTTACAGTCCTGCCCCTCCTTTGAAGCCTTGAGACGCCAGACGTGGCCCAGTCCGGTTGAGGTCCAGAAGAAGCTGTGGGGACCGGCGGTGTCTCTGCAGCGACTGCTGACTTGGCGTTACTAACCGGATTGAGGATCTAGCATGGGCGGGAACGCCAAAGAAAGAAAAGAAAAGAAAGGACCGAAAAATCCCACGAACAAGTGCTTCTGCTAGGGCTCGAACCCACCACCTCCCAGCCCATACCCCCCTGACGCTAACCACTGCGCCACGGGCAGCTGTTTCATTTTGTTTTCTCACAAGCATGGTGTGAGGGGGAAAACAAAGGAAGAAAAAAAAAGAATTATATCAAAGAACAGACCGAACCGTAGCGGCGACTGGCAATCGGATAGACTGACTCAACAAAGGACAGACTGACTATATCCAAACAGTAAAAGCTGTGTTTCCTTCTAAGGAGGTTATCTCTTCATCCACGCCTGTTGCTATGTTTGTCTGCCTGCCAGTAAAAATGACAATTAAAAACTGCAGATCCCATTTTTAGCGAATGTTAATGGAAAAACCGGGGGAATGTGGCTCAGGAACGGATCCCATCAATTTCGGCACGGATCCCTTGCGCAGATTCGTCGCGCGGATCGGAATCTCAGGATGGTTTGCAGGATCCGTCTTCAAGATTGTGAGAGGAACCGGTTTTCAACAAAACTTGACGGAAAGATGGAATTGGGGCAAGGGCGAGAGCACTACATTAGGGTGTGGATCCGTGAAGCGAATTTGAGTCCAAAGACGAATCAAGGATCCGTACAACTTCGAGGGAGGACTGCGGTCTCCCATGTGCCATACTAATTTGTGGTGTTTGTGGGCGCACGCGCGCGTGCGTGTGTGTTTGTGTGTTGCGTGCGTGCGAGCGTGCGTGCGTGCGTGCGTGCGTGCGTGTGTGGTGTGTGTGTGGTGTGTATGTGTGAGTGAATGAGTGTGCGTGCATGCGTGCGTGCGTACATGCGCGCGCGCGCGTGTGTGTGTGTGTGATAGGCGTGCGCGTGTGTGTGATTCTCTGTGTGTGTGTGTGTGTGTGTGTGTGTGTGTGTGTGTGTGAGAGAGAGAGAGAGAGAAGAGAGAGACAGAGAGAGAGAGAGAGAGTGTATGTATGTGCGTGCGTGCGTGTGTTTGCGTGCGTGCGTGCGTGTGTGCGCACGTGCATGTGTGTGTGTGTGCGTGCGCGCGTGCATTTGTGTCTGTCTGTATGTGTGTCTGTGTCTGTGTCTCTGTGTGTCTGTGTATGTCTTGTCTCTATATCTGTATCTGTGTCTGCGTTCTTGGTTTTTGTTGTTCTTTGCCATCTCCCTTTCACTTTTCGTTTTTGTTTCCACTCCGTGCTTGGCAACTTGACAATGGAGTAACACGGCTAATTACACCTTGCACAATGCCATCAACAACTTCCTTGTTCTGATTCTGTGGATTCAGAATTGCGCCACTCTTTGAAATGTGACTACCAACTAATTTGTTTGTTTGTTTGCTTTGTTTGTTTGTTTGTTTGTTCGTTTGCTGGTTTTCTGCAGGTAAAGAACTGAGTACCTTCTTCCTGTTCTTTTTCTCCTCGACTTTTACTCCTCCAAATGTCCACCCCCCTCCTCCTGCATCTTGTTCTCTTCCTCCTCCTGCATCTTGTTCTCTTCCTCCTCCTGCGTCTCCTTCTCTTCCTCCTCCTGCATCTCCTTCTCTTCCTCCTCCGCATCTTGTTCTCTTCCTCCTCCTGCGTCTCCTCTCTCCTCCTCCTGCATCTCTTCTCTTCCTCCTCCTGCATCTTGTTCTCTTCCTCCTCCTGTCTCCTCTCTTCTCCTGCATCTTGTTCTCTTCCTCCTCCTGCATCTTGTTCTCTTCCTCCTCCTGCATCTCCTTCTCTTCCTCCTGCACTCTCTTCTCTTCCTCCTCCTACATCTCCTTCTCTTCCTACTACATCTCCTTCTCTTCCTCCTGCATCTCCTTCTCTTCCTCCTGCATCTTCTTCTCTTCCTCCTCCTACATCTCCTTCTCTTCCTACTACATCTCCTTCTCTTCCTCCTGCATCTCCTTCTCTTCCTCCTGCATCTTCTTCTCTTCCTCCTCCTACATCTCCTTCTCTTCCTACTACATCTCCTTCTCTTCCTCCTGCATCTCCTTCTCTTCCTCCTGCATCTTCTTCTCTTCCTCCTCCTACATCTCCTTCTCTTCCTACTACATCTCCTTCTCTTCCTCCTGCATCTCCTTCTCTTCCTCCTGCATCTTCTTCTCTTCCTCCTCCTACATCTCCTTCTCTTCCTACTACATCTCCTTCTCTTCCTCCTGCATCTCCTTCTCTTCCTCCTCCTGCATCTTGTTCTCTTCCTCCTCCTGCATCTCCTTCTCTTCTTCCTCCTGCATCTCCTTCTCTTCCTCCTGCTTTCTTCCTTCTCTTCCTCCTCCTACATCTCCTTCTCTTCCTCCTGCATCTCCTTCTCTTCCTCCTCCTGCATCTCCTTCTCGTCCTCCTGCATCTCCTTCTCGTCCCTCCTGCATCTCCTTCTCTTCCCCCTGCATCTCCTTCTCTTCCTCCTCCTGCATCTCCTTCTCTTCCTCCTCCTGCATCTCCTTCTCTTCCTCCTGCATCTCCTTCTCTTCCTCCTCCTGCATCTCCTTCTCTTCCTCCTGCATCTTCTTCTCTTCCTCCTCCTGCATCTCCTTCTCTTCCTCCTCCTGCATCTCCTCTCTTCCTCCTGCATCTTCTTCTCTTCCTCCTCCTACATCTCCTTCTCTTCCTTCTACATCTCCTTCTCTTCCTCCTGCATCTCCTTCTTTTTCCTCCTGCATCTCCTTCTCTTCCTCCTCCTGCATCTCCTTCTCTTCCTCCTGCATCTCCTTCTCTTCCTCCTCCTGCATCTCCTTTCTTCTCCTGCATCTCCTTCTCTTCCTCCTCCTGCATCTCCTCCTCTTCCTCCTCCTGCATCTCCTTCTCTTCCTCCTCCTGCATCTCCTTCTCTTCCTCTTCCTGCATCTCATTCTCTTCCTCCTCCTGCATCTCCTTCTCTTCCTCCTCCTGCATCTCCTTCTCTTCCTACTCTTGCATCTTCTTCTCTTCCTCCTCCTGCATCTCCTTCTCTTCCTCCTCCTGCATCTTCTTCTCTTCCTCCTCCTGCATCTCCTTCTCTTCCTCCTCCTGCATCTCATTCTCTTCCTCCTGCATCTCCTTCTCTTCCTCCTCCTGCATCTCCTTCTCTTCCTCCTCCTGCATCTTCTTCTCTCCTCATCTCTCCTTCTTCTCCCCCCCCCCCCCCCCCCCCCCCCCCCCCCCCCCCCCGTGATTTCCCAATAATGTGATCCTTCGACTGCGACGTGCTCGTGTTTTTCCGTCCAGATTCGGCAACAGTCGGAGGCGTGGGGTCGTTTCCTGACGGCTACAAGAAGAAAGAGTTCGTTGCTCTATTGCTGGCTTCCGATTGGCTCGTTATCGTCAGGCAGGGATTAGTTCCCTGATCTGCTCATTTTTCCTCCTCTCTCCCCTAAGAGTTCCCACTCTCTCTCTCTCTCTCTCTCTCTCCTCTCCTCTCTCCTCCTCCCAAACTCCTCGTTCTTGTCTCTTATCCTTCTGCTTGCTCCTCCTCCTCCTCCTTCTTCTTTTCCTCCTCCTCCTACTTCTTCTCCCTCCTCCTCCTCCTTCTTCTTCTCCTCTTCTCCCTCCTCCTCCTCCTTCTTCTTCTCCTCTTCTCCCTCTTTCTTCTTCTTCTCTTCCTTCTCCCCTCCCTTGCCCTAGTTGATGGAGCTGCTCGATTGATGTTGGTTGTTTTGTCTTGAGGAGAGACGGATATTGATCGATGGGAACTCACAGTGTGTGTATAAGTGCGCGCGCGCGCGCGCGTGTGTATGTGTGTGTGTGTGTGTGTGTGTGTGTGTGTGTGTGTGTGTGTGTGTGTGTGTGTGTGTGTGTGTGTGACATCGCGGCAGTAGACGCTGAAGCAACAATCTGCTTCCTCTTTGGAATACACATAGACGGCACGCACACATGATCTCTCTCTCTCTCTCTCTCTCTCTCTCTCTCTCTCCTCTCCCTCTCTCTCTCTCCTCTTTCTCCTCCTTCTCCCTTCTCTCTCTCTTTCTCACACACACACACACACAACACAACACCACACACACACACTCTCTCTCTCCTCTCTCTTCTTCTCTCTTCTTTATTTTTCCTTCTCTTCTCTTCTACTCAGTCGTCCTTGATGCCCTCTTCTTCTTCTTCTGGTCGTCGTCGTCGTCGTCTTCTTCTCCTTCTTCTTCTTCTTCTTCTCTCTCTCTCTCTCTCTCTCTCTCCCTCCCTCTCTCTCTCTCTCTCTCTCTCTCTCTCTCTTTGTGTCTCGCCCCCCCCCCCCTCTCCCTTCCTTCCCCTCTGCCTTTCAAGGACTCCGCTAAATATGTTTACATACGAACAATGACATTTACACTTCAAAGGGGATGAAGGGGACAAAAGAACGCATGCAACAAAAAGACAAAAAAAGACAAAAAGACAAAGGTACCAAAACACACAAACAAAAGATGATGTTATCGATCCCTTCCTTCCAGCCTAATCTTGGCGCGCGTCTGCTGCAGTCACTCAACTCCTCTGGGGGGAGGGAAGGGGGGGGGGGGGGGGGGGGCAGAAAACCAGGAGTATAACAACTATGGCCATGGTGACCCTATGCCAGAACATTTTTTTTTTATTCAAATAAGTCCACACAGTACAACACATTAGAAAATAAAATTAAAAAAAAGAACAAATCCAAACAAACGATAGATAAATAGGAAATCAACATACTAACACAGCTACAATACCATTCTACATCTTCAAGGCACGGTTACAGCCTCTTTACGTGGTAGAGAGAGAGAGAGAGAGAGAGAGAGGAGAGAGAGAGGAGAGAGAGAGAGAGAGAGAGAGAGAGAGCACATGAGGCAAGCCTAGTGCATTATGAAATTTTACATATATATATATATACACAAAACACACACACACAGACACACACACACACACACACACATATATATATATATATATATATATATACATACAAATACATACACATACACACACACACACACACACAATATATATATATATATATATATATACATATATATATTATACATATATACATACATATATAATATAATATATATATATATATATATATATATATACAAACATACATACATACACATATATAAGGTTCTGTATTATATCCAAAGGGGCTGTTTTAGGCGGTGTAACACTTTTAGGGTACTATAATCATACTTGTACTCATATAATGTACAATGTCATAATCATTCGTAATTCATTCTGAGCCTGCGAACATCGGCGTATATGGGTGCCATTTGGAAAGGAAATCGTTAAATACAGAATTTTTTCGAGCAATGTATTCTTCAGTTTTATATCTGTATTTTAGCTTATTAAGAAAAACTTGCAGTCTGGGTGATTTCTGTTCTGTTCTACACTGATATAAATAGTGTTTTGCAAATAATACAATAAAATAAAATACATGGTCTATATGTATATCTTTATCAAATCCAACTATGGCTAATGGTTCAGTTATCTGCAAATTAAATGCACACATACATTTTTCATTCATCAAAACCACCAGCGTTTCCCAAAAACGTTGTATGACCGTACAATACCAAAACATATGTGTGATACTGTCCTTAATAGAGGTACAGAAAGTACAAACATCGCTGTTCAATACACCCATTTTTTTCAGCACAACATTAGTACCAAGACATCTGTGTATTGTTCGTAACTGTAACCATTTCATTTTTATGTCAGAAATTTTACTCAGATAAAGAAAACAGTTTTTCCAGTCATTTTCAGCGTTCAGT
>CM065723.1:11786437-11788937 GCA_033310375.1 Conus canariensis | reverse complement strand
GACCATAAAGAACTTCACTTAAGTCCACAGTCTCAACACCAGAAGGTCACATGAAGAAAACATGAGGCACCAACCCACTTGGCGAATCGCGGTAATATCACCCACGTACTGGAGAATATTTGAAGAAGAAAAAGAACACAACGAGAGCTTAAAAAAAAAAAAAGAAGAAAAAGAAAGAAAGAGAAACGAAGAAGAATCCATGAAAATAGTGCAAAACGAAATAATACTGTGTTATAAACACAACACACACACACACACACACACACACACACACACACACACACACACACACACACAGAGAGAAGAGAGAGAGAGAGGAGAGAGAGAGAGAGATTGAGAGGGGAAGGGAAGGAGAGCGAAAGAGAGAGACAAAGGGGGGGGGGGGGGGAGGGAGGGAGGGGGGGGGGAGAGAAAGTTGAGAGTGAGAGAGAGAGAGAGAAAGGGGGGTGGGGTGGGGGGTGGGGTGGGGAGGGAATACGGATATATTATTCAACAATAGGCCATTGCCCCTCATGAAGGGGTTGCAAGCAAAAAAAAATCGTTCCCCCACAAAAAATGTAATACAATATAACTGATCAAGCTCAACATATTAAGAAACAAACACAGAACGTAGCTTAAACGCTTTGTATAGATACATGGATAGATTTTTTTAGTTGTTCGTTCATATTTGACGCTAGGAGTAAACCAAGACGAAAAAGACTTGACAGAGAGAGAGAGAGAGAGAGAGAGAGAGAGAGAGAGAGAGAGAGAGACAGAGAGAGAGAGAGAGAGAGAGAGAGAGAGAGAGACAGACAGACAGACAGACAGACAGCCAGCCAGCCAGCCAGACAGACACAGACACAGACACAGAGAGAGATTTTCCCCCTGTCTTATCTTCTGCACCACTTCAGTGGCATTATCTCTACTCCGCTCATTCCGACTCCCTCCCGTCCACAGCCACAGCCTGGCTTGCCTCATCCGTAGCCCCCTGCATCGGCAATCCACAGGGAGCAGAGAGTGTCAAAATCGCCAAGAGGCAACCCATCACAGGAGACACTGCACTGCTGCCCCGCGTCAAGCCACCCCCCGGTGACATTCAACAGCGCCTGTCGTGATCCAGCATACGCAGGACACACCACCCACTAAGGCCCCCCGTTGCTGATGATGCCAGTAATTCCTCAGCAGCGGAGCCAGCGGTGAGTGAGCGGTCCTTTTTCCGGAGGGCGCCACCACCGTGTCAGTCCAACGACAGTCCCCCATGACCTTAGAACACCGGCGACAAGAAAATCCACCGGGGCATATAGACGTGTGGGAGAAAATCGTTACCGAAGTCCCTGTGACAGTAAGAACATTAAGAGTCACAAAATCTGAAACGTTTTTTTTTTCTTTTTTTTTCTAATGCTCTTCCATAAGGAGGAGGAGGAGAAGGAGGGAGGAGGAGGAGGAGGAGGAACATGATGCTGTGGAGCTCCGTTTTGGTTGGAGACTGCACGACAGGGCTGTCATCTAATATCACGTTCATAGAATATCTCAGTGTCAACCAGGCCCGAGAAATACAGGCACCTGTAGTGTTGGCCAGGACACGTAAGCATGGATAAAAAACACGACTGTGTGGTGTTCCAGTCTTCCAAACTGAGCCAGCCCAGAAGCCGGTCGATGCCAAAAGCAAACACCATAAATGAATAGCTCAGACGGGAATCAAACCATTGACCTCCCAGCCGGTAGGGATCCCGCGACGTTAACCGCTACGCCACAGGGGAGCTGGTGAGCGTGAACAGAAATAATGAGGAGTGAGAATGAGAAGGAGCAAGTGACCGGCAGAGAGAGAGAGAGAGAGAGAGAGAGAGAGAGAGAGAGAGAGAGAGAGAGAGAGAGAGAGAGGAGATAGAAGAACAGAAGGGAAAGAGGGGAGGGGGGAAGCAGGGAGCAGATTGGAAGGAGGAAGAAGATTCAAATTTGCAGACCTCACAAGACAGTGAAAACTATGATGAAAATGTCGACAACGGAAAATAATGACAGACCAAACGGAGAAAAAAAAAGAGCGCGCACACCACACACACACACACACACACACACACACACACACACACACACACACACACACACACACCACACCCACACACACACAGAGTTAGGCAACAGACAAAAAGAAAAAAAAAGACAAACAAGGAGGGAAAAGCAAGGTGGGTGAAAAAAAAAGCAGGAAGGAGAGAAGAGGGCAATCGCGAATGGAGCTAGGGGTGGGGAGGAGAGAGAGAGAGAAAAGACAAGCACAATGGATAGAAAAGAAGAAAGAAGAAAGACAGACAGACAGACAGACAGAGGAAGGGAAAAGAGGTCGTGACGAGGGTAGCGGGAAAGACGAAGGAGGGAAAAAGAAAGGAAGTGGCCTGCAACTCTCTCGCTTCAACCTGGCATCAAAAGCCAAGATGCGCTGATCAAAAGACGGGGGTGAACAACGGGTAGAAGGCGGGCCGCGCGAACTTGCGAAATATGCTATGGTGGCCCACTCGCTTTGAGC
>CM065723.1:11763937-11773937 GCA_033310375.1 Conus canariensis | reverse complement strand
CCCGGTCCCTACTCCACCCCCTCGCCGCTCCCCCCCTCCCCCCCCCACCCCCCATCCTTCCAACCCATTTTGTGTGTGTGCACTTTTGTCCATCCGTGAATAGCAGACTCCACGCTTCCCTCGTCTCCTTAACCACTAGGTTAGATCAAGACGAACATGCCAGTTCTAGTCCGCGAAGAATCCCCATCTCCCTCACACCCAACCTCCTCCATTCCGGTTCCAACCTCCACACCCCTCGCCACTTCCTTCCTCCTCCTCCCTCCTTCCCCCCCCCCCCCCCTTTCCTTCCAAACCCATTCCCTTTCCTATGCACTCTTGTCCATCCCAGAATAGCCGAATCACTTAGCGAGCGAAACAATACCTGACCGACGGTTCCGTTTCCACAGACTGGATCCTCTTCCAGAGCGAGTGAATTCTTCCTCAGCACGTGAACCGGCCATGAGCTAGTGACTAGTCTTTTGCAGGGGTACACGGCGTCTATGGCCGGCCAGCCACGCTGAGGGCTTATCGATAATACAGTTTTGTCACACGTCGTTTGGGTTGATGTCCTTCCACTCTCTCTCTCTCTCTCTCTCTCTCTCTCTCTCTCCATCAATGACGTTACCACCCAGATGATTCTATTTTTCGCTTTTGCGAACTGTTGCTTAACAAGTAATTAACCTGATTTTTCTTTTCTTTTTGATTTTGTGAGCAGCATCTGCAACAAATCATGAACAGCTACCAAGGCCATGTTTCAGTGGTTAACTATAGCCGGATGCAGTCTGTGAGTCTGTAGTTCGAATCCACCTAAAGGCATGTTTATTGGAATTAAGTTTTTTATTCCTGATCGGATCTTACCAAGAGCTGTTGACTGCATTCTGGATTCAAAGACTGGAATCTCACACAGTGGCTTCACACACTGAGTGGATGGGTCTCTGTCAACTGTTCTCCTTCCCTACTTTGTTTGTTTGTTTGCTTGCTTTTCGCTTCCCGAACTGTCTTCTCATTAATATTTTACCAGCTTTGCTATCCCTTGTCGCTTTGAGAAGAGCTTCTCAACAACAACAACAACAACAACAAAAATAACACACCTTGTCTTGATGCTTTTGCCCCTGTCTCCATAATCCCCCCCTCCTGAACGACTACGTCATCCTTCAAAAAGAAACAACTGTTTCTGAGCTGATGAGGTCCTGTTCAAGAAATTAATCTTTCCAGCAGTTTCTCTCTCTCTCTCTCTCTCTCTCTTTCTTTTTGTCCACACCCCCACCCCACCCACCCACTGCTGTTCCCCTTTCGCCTGCTCCTACCCTCCTCTGGCCGCTAATCCCCCCCCCCTTTCTCTCTCTCTCTTCTCTCTCTCTCCTCCCCCCCCCCTGCCTGTCTGTGTGTCTGCCTCTCTCTCTTTCTCTCTCTCTCCCTCTCTTTCGCTCTCTCTCTCTCTCTCCTCTCTGTCTGTCAGTCTCTCTCTGTCTCTGTCTGTCTCTGTCTCTCTCGCTCTGCCTGCCTCTCTCTCTCTCTCTCTCTCTGAATAAATGAATAAATCAATAGTTAATTTTCATCTCTCCAGACGAAGAGAAAAAAAAAACAGGGGGGGGGGGGGGGGGCGGGAGAGAGAGAGAAAGGGAGGGAGAGGAAGCAGAGGGGTGCTGCGAGTAATCTGAAATAATAATTCTTGCAATTCTTGTAATTCTGGATGAGCTAATAGAACACACTTAGAACGGCCGTCTGGGACTTTAAAGGAGGGTCGATAGGAGAAAATGTGTGTGTGTGTGTGGGGGGGGGGGGGGGGGGGAGGGGGTTGAGGGTCGGAAGAAAAGGGGGGGGGGGGGGACAACCAACCAACCAAACAAACACACAAACAAACCTTCTCAAGACGTGAACATACTTCTCTTCCCCCCCCCCCCCTCCCTCTTCAAAGAGCCTCCTCCCACAAGACACCGTGTAACCTTATGCAAGACTTTCTCGTTGACGCTTGGTAATTCCCTCCCTTTAAGGTGGGACCGGCTGACGTTTCTGTCGTGCCACCTACTTTCTGTCTTCCTTTGTTTCTGAAGCTGACACATTTTCCGTGCCCCGCCCCCTCCCCCCACCTCCACCCCCCCACCTCCAACCCCCCTTCTCTCTCTCTCCCCCCCCCCCCCCCCCCCCGGGGGGGTGACATTCCTCCCTTGTCACTCAGTTCAGCTCCCTCCTGTATACACACCGACAAGCCAATGGTTATCCTGTTGCAGCGACAGCCTCGGCAGTCCAGGGGGTGGGGTGGGGCGGTGGGGAAGGGGGGGGGGGGGGGGGGGGGAGGGGAGGACCAATCGACAGGTATGTAAGGTCCGGTTTGAAGTGTTTAATCGTTAGGGGCCAGCCGACCTCACAGCGTTCTTCCTGGACCGTCCAACCCACACAGGCAAAATAAATCAACACCTAAACAATCAAAACAAAACTGAAAATGAAAAAAATAAAATGAAATTAGATGAATTGAAATGAAATAAAATAAACCAAAAATAAAAAATAAAATGAAACGATTTTTTTTCTCAATCTTAAAACGTCCGTACGGGACCATCGAAAAAAAAAGAAGGTATTGTTCTTAAAACGAAACAAAACAACAAAAGCAGTCTGTGACAGTGGTAGCTAAACTAGTGGCATCTTAAGAGGGCACTGAACTAGTCTGTGACAGTGGTAGCCACACTAGTGACATCTTAAGGTGGCACTAAGCTAGTCTGTGACAGTGGTAGCCACACTAGTGACATCTTAAGGTGGCACTAAGCTAGTCTGTGACAGTGGTAGCCACACTAGTGACATCTTAAGGTGGCACTAAGCTAGTCTGTGACAGTGGTAGCCACACTAATGACATCTTAAGGTGGCACTAAGCTAGTCTGTGACAGTGGTAGCTACTACACTAGTGACATCTTAAGGTGGCACTAAGCTAGTCTGTGACAGTCTTAGCTACACTAGTGACATCTTAAGGTGGCACTAAGCTGGTCTGTAACAGTGATATCTACACTAGGGTATCTTAAGGTGGCACTAAGCTAGTCTTGACTGAGGATGGCCATGCAGCCATTATCTTGACTGATGATGGCAAAGCAGCCATTGTCTTGACTGAGGATGGCCAAGCAGCCATTATCTTGACTGAGGATGGCCATGTAGTCATTATCTTGACTGAGGGTGGCCATGTAGTCATTATCTTGACTGAGGATGGCCATGTAGTCATTATCTTGACTGAGGATGGCCATGTAGTCATTATCTTGACTGAGGATGGCCATGTAGTCATTATCTTGACTGAGGATGGCCACGCAGCCATTATCTTGACTGAGGATGTCCATGTAGTCATTATCTTGACTGAGGATGGCCATGTAGTCATTATCTTGACTGAGGATGACCATGTAGTCATTATCTTGACTGAGGATGGCCACGCAGCCATTATCTTGACTGAGGATGTCCATGCAGCCATTATCTTGACTGAGGTGGCCATGTAGTCATTATTTTAACACAAGGTGGCCATGCCATCATTATCTCAACAAAGGACACGTCCATGCTCTCTCTCTCTCTCTCTCTCTCTCTCTCTCTCTCTCTCTCTCTCTCTCTCTCTCTCTCTGCCTCTCCAGTACATAATTCAATGAGATGCCACCACACTGCTGAGCCTTTAATGACTGACATGGCAGCTCAAAAGGCATGACAGCAGAAGGGCATTTAGGAGTCATGACCCGGATGTTGCATGGCTCCCCCCTTCCAGAGTAAGGAGGTCAGGGCCAAAACACGTGTTTGAGGAAGGGGAGAGAAGGGAGGAGGAGAGGGGATGGGGGTGTGGTGGGGGGGGGGGGGGGGGGGGGGGGACTTCTCTGAAACCCTTCTCCTGTCAAGATCTCGAAAGAGTTTTTTTCTTTTTCTGAATTCTTTTTTAAACATCATGTTTCTGTTGTCTTCTTGCTCGATGGTGATACTGCCATTAAATCAGCGGCTAGGTTTATTTCAGAAGCGTAGAAGACAGATACACATTTAGCATAGAAGACAGATACACATTTAGCATAGAAGACAGATACACATTTAGCATAGAAGACAGATACACATTTAGCATAGAAGACAGATACACATTTAGCGTAGAAGACAGATGCACATTTAGCATAGAAGACAGATACACATTTAGCATAGAAGACAGATACACATTTAGCATAGAAGACAGATACACATTTAGCATAGAAGACGGATACACATTAGCATAGAAGACGGATACACATTTAGCATAGAAGACAGATACACATTTAGCATAGAAGACAGATACACATTTAGCGTAGAAGACAGATACACATTTAGCATAGAAGACAGATACACATTTAGCATAGAAGACAGATACACATTTAGCATAGAAGACAGATACACATTTAGCATAGAAGACAGATACACATTTAGCGTAGAAGACAGATACACATTTAGCGTAGAAGACAGATACACATTTAGCATAGAAGACAGATACACATTTAGCGTAGAAGACAGATACACATTTAGCGTAGAAGACAGATACACATTTAGCATAGAAGACAGATACACATTTAGCATAGAAGACAGATACACATTTAGCATAGAAGACAGATACACATTTAGCGTAGAAGACAGATACACATTTAGCATAGAAGACAGATACACATTTAGCATAGAAGACAGATACACATTTAGCGTAGAAGACAGATACACATTTAGCATAGAAGACAGATACACATTTAGCATAGAAGACAGATACACATTTAGCATAGAAGACAGATACACATTTAGCATAGAAGACAGATGCACATTTATGGTACCCACAGTTGCACATCGAGAGAACAGCAATTGTATAACGTTTGTAAACAACGACATGTTAGCTCATTGAGTGGTCTCACGCGCACGCACGCACGCACGCCACGCAACGCACCACCACACACAACACACACACACACACACACACGCACGCACGCACGCACGCACGCACGCACGCACGCACGCACCACACACAACACACACACACACAGAGCGGGTATGTGGGGGTGGGGGTCGCGGAAGGGAGTAAGGGGAGGAGGTGCGAATGTGTACTTCATTTGATTAATTAAAAGTATACCCTCAGCAAACATAGCAGCATGAAAGTGTCAGTGCACCGCACATCAATACACGAATAAACCCTGACGCTTTGTATCAAACGTTAAAAACATTAAAATCAGCATGTGAACGTCTACCTGTTCACACACACACACACACACACACACACACACACACACACACACGCACGCACGCACGCACGCACGCACGCACGCAGCACGCGCCCACACACACACACACACACACACACACACACACACACACACACACACACGCACACAACAATGCATGGTGAGTATGCGTCCGTTTCAGAGAAAAAAAAAATCATAGTTGTGAAAGTAAATACGAGGATGGAGGCCCCTTTTATCAAAAAAAAAAAAAAAAAAAAAATTTAAACACCAGAAAGAAAGAAACAAAAAAGGGGGAAATCAGGAAACGAAAAGAAAATGGGGGGAAAAAAATTGGAGGCTGAAGGACCCCCCCCCCCCCCCCCCTCCCCCCCCCCCCCCCCCCCCCACACACACACACACACAAATTGATTTGAGTGGCTGTTCAACAGCGTCTGTACCATTGCACAAGGTGTGCCATCTTACTTTGTGTCGTTGTCAACGTTTACTGTGGGGTGGTTGTGATGGAGGCTAATTCCTATTCCTTTTCCTTTCCTTCTGAAATCCTTTTCATAAACGTGAATTACTGAGCATGCTTTTTTTTTGTGATGCCTAGAATACCTAAATGTTGTTAACCTTCCTGTCAACGTGATCACATAACGTAAGAAAATGTCAAAATCTCTCTCTCCTCTTTTCCTCTTTTCTCCTCTCTCTCATCTTCTTCACACACACACACACACATCACACACACACACAACACAACACACACTCTCTCTCTCTCTCTCTCTCTTTTCTCTCTCTTTCTCTCTCTTTTCCTTCTCTCTCCCTCTCTCTCTCTTCTCTTCTCTCTCTCCTCTCTCTTTTCTCTTCTCTCTCTCTCTCTCTCCTCTCTCTCTCTCTCTCTCTCTCTTCTCTCTCTCCCTCTCTCTCTTTCTCTTTGTCTCTCTCCTCTCTCTCTCTTTCTCTTCTCTCTCTCCTCTCTCTTCTTTCTCTTTCTCTTCTCTTCTTCTCTTCTCTCTCTCTCTCTCTCTCTCTCTCTCTCTTCTCTCTCTCTGTCTGTCTCTTCTTTCTTCTTCTTCTCTCTCTCTCTCTCTCTCTCTCTCTCTCTCTCTCGCTCTCTTCTCTCTCTCTGTCTGTCTGACTGTCTTTCTCTGTCTCTCTCTTCCCCTGCTGCCTACACATCAAGAACACCTCCCTTTTTGTTATTGTCCTTCTTTAGTGTGTGGGACTGACCCACTTTTTAAACTCCTCATCTGAACGATGGTCTGATTTCCTTTACTTCTTTTCTTAGCCAAGCAAGGAATTTATTCGCCTAATTATTTTGTTTAAAAAATCATGTTTTCTTTTAGCTGTGCTAAAAACCGCTTTTTGTTTTTGCATGGTCTGTTTTGTCTTAATCTTTCGTAGCTCGGTTGCAATTTTGCTGTCTGAACCACTTTTGATATGAACATCTTGAACTTTATTTTTATTCCTTAACGTCTTTGTCAAGCTATGAAGTAAGTTTTGAATTTCATCTTAATAATGAATCATTCCTTTGATATTTTCGTAGACTGGCCTCGAACTTTGTAAAAAAAAAAAAAAAAAAACTCTTCTTACATGGTCTGGGTTATTTTAGTTACTTCCAGAGTTGTTTGGCTGGGGCACAATAGGTCTTCGTGGTTTGGTCGGTCGATTCGTTTGTTTTTTCATAGCTGAACCAAAAAAAATTTTCTTTTCGTATTTTTCCCCATCTCATATTCCAAGCCCTCTCAACAGCATTTCTGCCACGTCCTTTTTTAAGCATTACTTTATTGAACAGATGTGTACAAAAACAAACTACTGAACTGAAGCAACAAGAAGCAAAATGCGTATGATGCGCTCAGTGACATAAAATTCAACAACAATAAACACATCGGCGGATTGCATAATCAACATTGATACGTAAGAGAGAAAGAGAAATGTTAAATATCATATGGGGAAAATTTGTAGAAAATCTGAATTTAAATTAAAAGACAGGAAAGAAAAAAAAAAGATCAGAAGAATCTAACAGCGATGCTAACTAGACAATCTACACAACAAGTATCATGATTCCCCATGCACCGGACATACACAAATTTGAACAGAGAGAGAGAGAGAGAGAGAGAGAGAGAGAGAGAGAGAGAGAGAGAGAGAGAGAGATGCGTCCGATCTCCCCAAAACACCAAAGAGCCCAGCCCCGTGTTGCAGTGGGTCTAATGCCAAACCGAAATCTGAGGGAGTACTGCCACGTCCTTCAATCCAGCTCCCATTCCACAGCCACACCCATATAACTTCCTTTCACCCTACTTCCCAGTGTCCGCCAGGACCGAGAGAAACGAACACCTGCTGTGTTGATCAGGAGATTTGAGCCACATGCTCGGATACGAAGTCCGTTCAGAAGGACAACTCAGCTTTGGGGTTTCACGTGTCACATTTCAACCCAAAGCAACCATAACTCCGGATAACAGCCAGCCAGAGCCAACACAGTTTCGTTTCTTGGTTACAGACGTTTTCTGAAAAAAAAGCATTTCTGGGCTGGTTCACAACATTTACTTCCCTTTCACTGCCTGAGATGGACAGACAAACGTAGTTCTCTATTTCTTACATGAACTGCGAAGTTCCTTCTTCTTTCCTTCTTTCTGATAGTATGAACTGCTAACTTGCAACTTTCTGAATGCTTTCTTTTGATCCACGGCGAATGCATTATTACCCCTTACTCTTTCTTACAAATGACGTCGGGAAATGTTTCGCATGGAGGGGAGGGGGGTGGTGGGGGTGTGGTGTGTGTGTGTGTGTGTGTGGGTGGGGGGGGGTCAGAACTGACATCACGGCAGTCTCCCAATGTTCTTTTTATTACAGTGGGTTCAAGGGTAGTAATGGGGGGGAATGGGCGTCCAAAATGCTTGTAAAGTTGAGGTGGGAGGAGACTGGGTTTGTGTGTGTGTGTGTGTGTGTGTGTGTGTGTGTGTGTGTGTGTGTGTGTGTGTGTGTGTGTGCGTGTGTGTGTATGTGTTTTTTTTTTTCTCTCTCTAATTTTTAGAGGGAGCGTTCTCACTTTCCTAACATGTAAATGTAGCGATGGGCTCATCAAAAGTGCTGTTCACATCTTCGGCTTCAAGTGTATGGGGTAATGGAAAAGAGTGTGGTGAGTTGGGGTAGGTATGGGGATGGGGGGGGGGGGGGGGGGGGGGGGGGGGGGGTTAGAGCAGAACGTAGTCTGGCCCCTCTTTTACAATTTTTTTTATGAAGGTTCGGGGGTGGGGGTGGGGGTGGGGGCTGTAAGTACCTCCTACCCTAACCACGCCCACCCCCTACGTTTCCACCGCCCTTGCTACACACAGCGCAAACTGATTTCTCTAACGCTTTCTTAGATGGACTACAACTTATTTCCCGAACAATTTTGTTGTTGTTGTTTGTTTGTTTGGACGTTCAACAAACTTATTTTCAAACTCTTCATAGATAAACTAGCAAGACTACCAACATCCTTCCCCACTGTTTTGTTTTGTTTTTTTTCATATGCACTAACAACTTTTCCCCCTAGCGCTTCATATGCGATAGACTAGCACCTCGTTTTTCCTTTTTTTCTTCTCAGATGAATTGTTGACATACTTACTTGCCTGTTTTCTTCAGTGGACTCCCAAATTTGTCTTTTAGGTGGGTTTTTTTTTTTTTTTTTTTTAATGGTCTTCAATGCATCACGAGCTTACACTCTTTTACATTTTCTTACATGCATTACAAAATTCATTTCCCCATAACTCTTCCACGCACTACAACCAACTCCGTGTCCCTCACTCGTTCTTAGACGAGCTACAAACTAATCTGCCCTAAACTTCTCTCGTGGACGCGCTGGCAACTCATTTCCCTAACCCTTTCTTGAGCCAAGTCGATGAAGTTAATTATCCCGTAGCCGTCGTAATCAATGGAGGACTGTCAGCGGCCAGAAACAACAGGGGAGATCACCGTCCCTAGTCTGTCGTGATTGATCTCCCTTCCGGGGCCGGGGACTCTACCCGGGGCTTCCTCTCGCTTGGGTTATCTGACCTTTGGAGGTGCGTGTTGCAGGCGGCTACAAGCGGGGACGGCGACAGTTCAAAGCGGCGCTGACGGCAGGGGTAGACGACAAGAAGGACGGGGCAGGGCAGAAGGAAGGCATGGATGGCGTTCAGAAAGAGTTAACTGCTGAAAGACGAGTACTCGCTCAGTCGCCACATGCCGCGGATGAAGACACACACACACGCACGACACACACACACCACACACACACACACACACACACACACACACATACACACACACGCACGCACGCGCGCACACACACACACACACACACACACGCACGCGCGCGCACGCATGTAACACACACACACACACAACACACGCGTGCACAAACACTCCCGCCCACCCGGACGCACACATGCTGCACGCATTTGCGTGCGCGAGCTCTCTCTCTCTCTCTCTCTCTCTCTCTCTCTCTCTCTCTCTCTCTCTCTCATGCAGGCATGTACGCGTACACAAGCAAGCATCTATGCATATATGCACACAGTTACATAATTATACACATGCACGCACGTACGCACATGCAAACACATATACACAAACACACAAAATCGCACACGAACACACATGCACACACATACACCCGCGCGCGCACACATTTACCACACACAACACACACACACCGCGCGCGCGCGCGCGCGCGCACGGAACGCACACACGTTACCGAACTGGTTGTAAATACAAGACAACCACACTCTCAGACAAAAGATAATTAAAAGCTGGAAAACAACAACCACAAAGACTTATGTACAAAATACATAAAATGAAAAAGGCTGGAGAGAGAGAGAGAGAGAGAGAGA
>CM065723.1:11751437-11758937 GCA_033310375.1 Conus canariensis | reverse complement strand
ACACTCCTTCGAACAAGTTGTAACGTCTTGACCTTTATTCTTGTTGTTCCTGCCTCCCTGCGTTCGTTCTGCCTCCGTGATCCAGAGAACCCCATCAACGGCTGGCTGCCTGTCACCGGCATCGTGACTTTAACTAAAACCACTCGTTTATCAGTGGACTGTCTTGAGGCCCGAGTAGATGGCGCGATCTTCGCAGGCCAGTTGGCATCGTCGCATAAACACACACACACACAAACACACACACGCACGCGCACAAACACACACCACACACACACACACACACACATCTCTCTCTCTCTCTCTCTCTTTCTCGCAAGTACGCATGCACACGCACGCATGCACATGTGCGCGCTCACACACACATATACACCCTGCCACCCACCCCCACACACATACACACACACAAACAAACACACGCAAGCACGCACGCAGTCACGCGCGCGCGCGCACACCACACACACACACACACACACAACACCACACAACACACACACACACACTACACTCACATAAAATAATGCAGTGCAACCAGGCATCTTGTTCCTGGTAAACATTTATCGCAAAATCTACTGTAATCGGTTAACACACAGACACAAATGGGGGGGGGGGGGGGGGGGGGGAGGGGAGGGGGGGGGGGGGAAGAGGGTGGAAGAGAGAACAATGGGAGTGGCGCTGCTATTCTGTCAACGAAATCCCATCCCCACCCCCACTACCTTAATATTCCCCTTCTCCCCCCCCCATCCTTATCCCCATCACCTTCCTACCCCTGTTCTCCCTACCCCCCACCCCTCCCCACCCCATCCTTCCAGGGAAAGCGGCCGGAATCTCACACACAGAAAACTTCGTTGTGATGGTGACGTTACACAACGCGATAACCTCTTATAGGAATAAACACGCCCGTTAACATTCAAAAGTCCGCCGATAGACACGACCGATCCTACTAGAGAGAGAGAGAGAGAGAGAGAGAGAGAGAGAGAGAGAGAGAGAGAGAAAGGGGGGGGGGGTTTAAAGGGGAAGAGGGAGGGGGGCGGAGGCAAAAGGCGAAACTGAAAATTGCCCAGTTAACTATCGATTTACTCCTCTCTCTCTCTCTCTCTCTCTCTCTCTCTCTCTCTCTCTGTTACTCTCTCTATGTCTCTGTCTCTTTCTCTCTCTCTACCTCTGTCTGTCTGTCTGTCTGTCTGTCTGTCTGTCTGTCTGTCTCTCTCTCTCTCTCTCTCTCTCTCTCTCTCTCTCTCTCTCTCTCTTCGAAACCTTCGCGCTGTCTCTCTCAGGCAACAACTTCTCGTGTCGTTTGGACTTAAAGAGAGCGTTATGCCGCAAGAAGAGAGGGAAATCGGACCCTTTCCCATCGTTGGGAGGATTGCAAGCTGAGCCCGAATCAAACACGGCAAACGAATGTAGTGTTATGAGGCACTACAGGGGGGGGGGGGGGGGGAGCACACACACACACACACACTACACCACACACACACACACACACACACACACACACTCACGCACATTCACTCACTCACTTATCACTCCACACACACGCGAAACACAGCGAAACAGCAGTATCTCGACACACGCATGAGTGCGCACACACATACATGCACACACATACGTACGCACGCACGCAGGCTCGCACTCGCTCCCCACTCGCGCGCACGCGCCACACACACACACACACACCACACACACACACACACACACACACACACACACACACCCCCACACACACACACACACACACCACACACCTCGCGCACATTTCACATACACAGATCTCTGCAGATGCTCTCCTGTCCATATTCAGTGAAAGACGAAAGACAACTCGGCAGAAACTATGGTCAAAGATCGACCTTTTTCACATGACGAGCGACGAGAACGAAACCAATAAATATCGGACCCCCACCCCACCACCCACCCCCTATCTCCACCCCAAAAATTAAATTCAAGTCAACTCTTTCAAATTCTATTTTTTAGTCAGACACACCGAGGGTCAAGGTTCCACAACGGGTCAGCTGACCGAAGGCAAGTTCAAAGGTCAGGTGATCCTAAAAATAGAGGTCTAGTGACCTTGAGTGTGTTTCACTTACAAGGTTAACTTATGGGTCACGGTAATCCCACCTGGGGGGGGAGGGCGGGGGTGTTGGGGGGGGGGGGGGGGTAATGTCCAGTGACCTCCGAACTGGATAGTGTTATCAAGGTCGATGTTAAAGAGCGACCCGTAATGGGTCATTAGGGGTCAACCGTTTGACCCGCAATATTGCTGACGTTCACGCTGTCCATATCTAGGTCACCTGATTCTGTTACAACTACTCGCACCGGTTCACCTGAATTTTTTTTTTCCCATCTGTTCCATCTTCTGTGCCACCTCAGTAGCACTGCACCCACGCCACTCATTCCGACCCCCCCCCCCCCCCCCCCTATCCACAGCCACAGCCCAGCCCGGCCCGCCGCAGCCCGGCACCGGCAATCCACAGGGAGCAGTCAATGTCAAGTCGTCAAGAGGCAACCACCGGAGGAGACACTACACTGCTGGCCGAGTCACTTCGGTGGTGTTCAGTGGCGCCTGTTCTGATCCAACATACACAGGACACCACCTTCTAAGCCCCCCTACTGACGACAGTAATTGCTTCGTCGCGGAGCCGGCGTGAGTGAGCTCTCCCTCCAGAGGGCGCCACCACGCTCCAACTCATTCGGGTCACTTTTAACCTCAAGCTGCGTCACCACGACCCATTGTGGGTCATGTCAACGTTTACTTGACTCTGGGTCACTACAACCCATGTTGGGGCCTCTGACCTTTAACCTAAGTCTGGGTCGCAATACTCCTGGGTCTCTTAGCCTTTCACCTGGATCTAGGTCAGTTGACCCATTTGGGTCACACCATCTTTTAACATGTGACGGTTGGGTAGTGGTAGAAACAGACCTGACGGGAAAAACAGACCTGGGAATACAGACCAGGGAATACAGACCTGGGAATACAGACCTGGGAATACAGACCTGGAAATACAGACCTGGGAATACAGACTTGGGAATATAGATCTGGGGATACAGACCTGGGAATACAGACCTGAGAAAACAGACCTGGGAATACAGACCTGAGAATTCAGACCTGAGAAAACAAACCTGGGAATACAGACCTGAGAAAACTAACCTGGAAATACAGACCTGAGAAAACTAACCTGGGAATACAGACCTGAGAAAACAGACCTGGGAATACAGACCAGGGAATATAGACCTGGGTATACAGACCTGGGTATACAGACCTGAGAAAACAGACCTGGGAATACAGACCTGAGAAAACAAATTTGGGAATACAGACCTGGGAATACAGACCTGAGAAAACAGACCTGGGAATACAGACCTGAGAAAACAAACATGGGAATACAGACCTGAGAAAACAAATTTGGGAATACAGACCTGGGGATACAGACCTGGGAAGACAGACCTGAGAAAACAGACCTGGGAATACAGACCTGAGAATGCAGACATGAGAAAACAAACCTGGGAATACAGACCTGAGAAAACAAATTTGGGAATACAGACCTAGGAATACATACCTGGGAATACAGACCAGGGAATACAGACCTGGAAATACAGACCTGAGAAAACAAACCTGAGAATACAGACCTGGGAATACAGACCTGGGACTATAGCCTGGGAATACAGACCTGGGAATACAGACCTGGGAATACAGACCTGGGAATACAGATGGGAACAGCTTGGGAAGAGAGACCTGAGAATAGAGACCTGGGAATACAGACCTGGGAAAACAGACTTGGGAATACAGACCTGGGAATATAGGCCTGGGAATACAGACCTGAGAAAACAGACCCGGGAAAACAGACCCGGAAAAAGAGACCGAGAATACAGACTCGGGAAAACAGACCTGGGAAAACAGACCTGAGAAAAACAGACCTGGTAATATAGACCTGGGGATACAGACCTGGTAATATAGACCTGGGAATATAGGCCTGGGAATACAGACCTGGGGGTACAGACCTGGTAATATAGACCTGGGAATATAGGTCTGGGAATACAGACCTGGGGATACAGATCTGGTAATACAGACCTGGGAATACAGACCTGGGAAAACAGATCCGGAAAAACAGACCTGGGAAAAACAGACCTGGAAATATAGACCTGGGCATACAGACCTGGTAATATAGATCTGGGAATACAGACCTGGGAATACAGGCCTGGGAATACAGACCTGGGAATACAGACCTGGGAATACAGACCTGGGAATACACACCTGGGAATACAGACCTGGGAATACAGACCTGGGGATACAGACCTGGAAGTACAGACTTTGGAATACAGACCTGGTAATATGGACCTGGGGATACGGACCTGGGAATACAGACCTGGGAATACAGACCTTGGAAAACAGACCAGGGATACAGACCTGGGAAAACTGACCTGGAAAAACAGACCTGAGAATACAGATTGGGAATACAGACCTGGGAATACAGACCTGGGGAATACAGACCTGGGAATACACACCAGGGATACAGACCTGGGAAAACAGACCTGGGATAAAAGTCCTGAGAATACAGACCTGGAAATACAGACCTGGGACTATAGGCCTGGGAATACTGCCTGGGAATACAGACCTGGAAAAAACAGACCTGGAAATACAGACCTGGGAATACTGAGAGTACAGACCTGGTAATATAGACCTGGAAAAACAGACCTGGGATAAAAGTCCTGAGAATACAGACCTGAGAAAACAGACCTGAGAAAACAGACCTGAGAAAACAGACCTGAGAAAACAAACCTGGGAATACAGACCTGGGGATACAGACCTGGGGATACAGACCTGGGAATACAGACCTGGGGATACAGACCTGAGGATACAGACCTGGGAATACAGACATGGGAATACAGACATGGGAATGCAGACATGGGAAAACAGACCTGGGAATACAGACCTGGGATACAGACCTGGTAATTTACACCTGGAAATACAGACATGGGAATACAGACATGGGAAAAAGACCTGGAAATACAGACTGGGAATACAGACATGGGAATATACACCTGGGAATACAGACATGGGAATACAGACATGGGAAAACAGACCTGGGAATACAGACCTTGGATACAACCTGGAATACAGACCTGGGAATATACACCTGGGAATACAGACATGGGAATACAGACATGGGAAAGCAGACCTGGGAAAACAGATAGGAGGGAGGAACACAAACAGGAAGAGAACAGAAAACAGACCTGGGAATACAGACCTGGGAAAACAGACCTGGGAATACAGGCCTGGGAAAACAGACCTGGGAAAACAGACCTGGGAATACAGACCTGGGAAAACAGACCTGGGAATACATGCCAGGGAAAACAGACAAGAGGGAGGAACACAGACAGGAGGAGAACACAGACTTGTCAGAACAGAGAAATACAGACACACAGCGAGGGGCTGGAGGGACTGGGTGTATTGGGGGTGGCTGGGTGGGTGGGGGAGGGGAGAGGGGGTTAAGTGGTAGAAGAATACAGACATTGATGAAAAAAAAACACAGACCTACAGAGGAAGAACAGATGAAGGAAGACAGAAACAGACACCCGGGGACTCCAAGGACTTCCCGCCACCATACTGGGGTTTAAATGATCATGAAAAGGAGGGGGTTAACATAACAGATAGAAATCCAACATTTTGTTACAAAGAGTTAACACTGAAAAAAAAACAAACAAACCAAACAAGAAAAAAAAACTTGCTAAAAGGTCGAACACAGCAGAGAAAAAAAAAAAGAAATACACATAACCGCTCCCAACGGCCTCGTCTTCGCTATAATGGCATCACGGGGCTGTGCCTCATCCGCCATTTTGAAACTGCAAATGGCTGCCATCTCTCTCTCTCTCTCTTCTCTCTCTCTCTCTCTCTCTTCTCTCTCTCTCTCTTCTCGTGCTTGTTTCATGAGAGGAACCAGAGAGAAAGAAAAGTGAGAGAGAGGAGAGAGAGGGAGGGAGAGGGAAAGAGAGAGGGATGGAGGGAGAGAGAGAGAGAGAGAGAGAGAGAGAGAGAGAGAAAGAGAGAGAGAGAACAGATACACAGAGAGGGAGAGGGAGAAAACAGAGAGAGAGAGACAGAGAGAGAGAGAGGGGGGGGGGACACAGAGACACAGACAGAAGACAGAGATACAGAGAGACAGACAGACGGACAAACAGACACGCAGACAGAAAGACAGACCGACAGAAGAGGAATCTTCTCATTAAGTGTGAAAAAAAAAAAATAGTGGAAATGTGTTGAGTGTTGGTTTACCACATTCACATCGTAGTCAAGCAATACAATCAGCATCATTATCGTCCGCACCTCCAGGACTGCAAAGAACGAACCCCTCGCTGTGTCACATCAATTCCGCACTACCTCTCCCACCATTCCGTTCTCCACCCCCCCACCCCCACCCCCCATCCCCCATACAGTCAAAGACACACAGAGGCACACAAGTTATCTACACACACACACACACACACACACACACACAACACACACACACACACACGAGTCGGAGAGAGAGAGAGAGAGAGAGAGGAGAGAGAGAGAGAGAGAAGAAGAAGACAGACAGACAGACAGACAGACAAACAGACAGATAGACAGACAGCTGGGGTGGAGGAAGAAAGACAGAGAGTGAAAGAGACAGAGAATGACAGACAGAGAGAGGAAGAGAAAGAGATAGAGATAGACAGAGACAGAGAGAGACAGAGACAAACAGACAGAAAGACAAAGACATAGACAGAGACATAGATACAGACAGACGCGCGCGTGCGCGCGCGCACACAAAAACACACACACACACACACACACGCACACACACACACACACTTACGCATGCACGCACACACTCATAATACACACATACACATGCGCCGACACAAATGTAAGTAGCTGGAGTCCTGTAACAGAAACGCAACTCCACTCCTCATCACTCACACAGACACACAGAACACACACCACACCACACCACACACACCACACACACCCACACCACCCCACACCACACCACCACACAACACACACACCCCACACCACACCACACACACAACACACGCGCGCGCGCGCACGCGCACGCACACATTACACTCCACTCCACTCCACTACACCTGCTGAACAAAACCGAAAACGTAAAACGCACCTCCTCCCTTACTCCCCCCCCCCCACCACCACCACCCACACCACACACACACACCACACACACCACACACACACACACACACACACACACTCCATACACCACCACCATACACGCAGCAAGCAAGCAAGAAAGAAAGCGACAACGCAAAACTGCCAACAATTACGCGGGAAGTATACTCATCGAAACCCTACATAACATACTAAATAGCGTTAGGAGTTGCCGCTACGACCATTTGGCCGCTATGACCGTTCGCCGGGTATGATCATTTCTTGCCCCCGATGCCTCGGAGTTGCGACATCCGGCCTCTGTTAAAACAAAACAAAAGCACGGGGGAACCGTAGTCGTTTGACACCCTCGTTTCCAGCGG
>CM065723.1:11741437-11743937 GCA_033310375.1 Conus canariensis | reverse complement strand
CTTTCGACGCGTTACGTGTTTTTTCAGCGCACCTGTTTCATGATGTTCGTTCGTCAACGTCTCGCTCTGTTCTGACTGATGAGGTTTCAGTTCATCGGACACTTTCTTGTCAGATCTCCCCCCTCACGTTTGTCTCTGCGCTCTTAATTCTGGTTCGATGCCACAATCACAAAGGCGAGTGAATGATGTGTCCGGTGTAACAGCCCGTTCTTACCCCCCTCTGGAACTTTACCCCGGGGTAAGTCTGGGCTAGCCTGCTTTTACCCCGGGGGGTCATTCTAGGACTAGCTAGAACTTACCCCCCCCCCCAGTTGGAACTTAACCCCCCCCCCCCTCGGAGGGGGGGGGGGTTAGAGTCTCTTGAGTACATGTGTACCTTAGCTTGTACAATGCAGATGACTGACTAGTGGTCCGTGCCACTGACCACTGGTCATTATGACGTAAATCGGAGGTGTCAACTATTTAACAGCTAATTAGTGTTTCCCGAGTGCTTGTGTACCTTGTACAATGTAGATTACTTGTGGTCAGTGCCACTGACTACTGGTCATTATGACGTAAAGCGGAAATTTTAACTATTTCACAGCTAATTGTAGTCTCCACAGTACCTCTGTACCTTGTACAATGCAGACGACTGGTGGTCAGTGCCACTGACCACTGGTCACTATGACGTAAATCAGATATTTCGACTATATTACAGTTAATCAGTGTCTCATGAGTGTTTGTATTCCTTGCGCAATGCAGACAATCAGTGGTCAGTGTCACTGACCATTGGTCACTTTAGTGTATATCAGAGATTTCAACTATTTTTACAGCTAATTAGTGTCTCCTGAGTGCCTGTGTACCTTGTACAATGTAGATGACTTGGGGTGGGGGGGGGGTCAGTTCCAACTAGGGGGGGGGGGGGGGGGGGGAAGTTCCAGCTTGTCCTGGAATGACCCCGGGGGTAAAAGCAGGCTAGCCCAGACTTACCCCGGGGTAAGTTCCAGAGCCGGGGGGAGGGGGGGGGGGTGTTAAGAATGGGCTGCTACACCGGGGTGTGGAGAAACAAGTTAGTGCTGTTGTATTCGTTGCTCTCTCCCTCTCTTCATTTGCTCGATTCAGGCAAGGGACTGATGTGTTCTGGATGTGGACACACGTTGTGTTGTTTGTTTTGCTGCTTTCGGCAGGCATGGGCGCTATATTCACCCATAAGATGATTATCACTGGCTGTGTGAAGTGTGACAAGAATATACCGACATGTGGCCCATATGTGCTCCATGTTTTGACGAAGATTTATTTACGTCTGCTCCTCTCTTTTTAGCAGACTGTGTATCTGATGGACATCTGCTCCCCTATTTAGCAGAAAGTGTATCTAATGGACGTCTGCTCTCCCTATTTAGCAGACTGTGTATCTAACGGACGTCTGCTCCCCTATTTAGCAGACTGTGTATCTAATGGTTGATCTCGATTGTAAGCCAGCATCACTTGTAATATTTGCACAAACAAAACAGTTGTTATTTCTGTGAACAATGGGTACAGAAATGGTTGTAATATTGAACATATTGCAGGGAACGTTAACTTGAGCGACGATTGGACAGACACGCATCTTCTGTGATTTGGTGCAATCTTCACGCATGGGATGAACGGGATGGATAACATTTATCGATATGCTACGTTTGGCTATGCTAACGTTGAAATTACTGGGACTAAAAACCAATGTGTCCTGGAATGACCCCGGGGGTAAAAGCAGGCTAGCCCAGACTTACCCCGGGGTAAGTTCCAGAGGCGGGGGGAGGGGGGGGGGTAAGAATGGGCTACTACACCGGGGTGCCGGTTTACCACACACACACACACACACACACACACACACACACACACAGAGCGTCAACCAAAACGTAATGATCACACAGACTTTCCTCTCTTACACTCATGGGTCAAAACCCAAAGAACACAACCCAAGCATAGCCTCTCAGACCAAAATGAACCCCCACAGGATTCCCCTCCCCCCACCCCCCACCCCCCCCCCCACCTGTCCTTGATCCCTACCTCACCACCCCCCATCCCATCCCCATCCCCCACACACCCCCAAAATCTCAATTCATATGACCCTTACAGCGTCCTCTCCCAAAGTCAAGGTCCGTGGTGAATTTGGGTCCATCATTGGTACTGGCCTGGAAGATGGACGTGGTGGACGTGCTGGCGGCGTCCTGAGGGGGAGGGAGGCCTCTCACGCATGCTCCCTGACTAAGCTGTTAGTGGTTCAGCAGAATGGCATTCTACTTTTTTTTTTTTTTTTGCAAGATCAGAGCTGGCAGCACGAGAAATGACAAAGCAGCGGTGACGCGTCTCTCCCGAACGTGGTAATGACCGCTCCCTCCGGACTGACAGGCTCGATGCCACTGAGGGACGGAAGAAGCAGGTTGTATGGCAAAGCCCAAATGAGCAGCGTGGGTGTAAGGTCACTAAGACGACACCCCATACCAACCCATCTACACACACACACACACACACACACACACAC
>CM065723.1:11726437-11731437 GCA_033310375.1 Conus canariensis | reverse complement strand
GTCAGCATCAAATTCAAACAAATGAACCAATCTAACAAATGAACCAATTTAACAAACTAGACTCACTCGCGGTGAGAAACACCACCAGCTAGGACTCCCGGCTCGTCTCTCTCAAGTGTACACTTGGATCGGAGTGTCCCTATCTGTTGACAAACCTGGCGATTCGCTCACGGTCAGCATGGTGGTTAAGCGTTATCATTATTCCACCAGTTTAAAAAGCTGTGTGCGTTGTAAGTAGAAATCCAGTCCTCACCCACGCGCCTTATCGACTGTTGTTCCTTTGGCTCACAGTAGAGTAGAGAACAATAGAGGAAGGTGGCGGTTGTTGCTTATTTTGAGTAGTCAGTGGAGGAAAAAATAAAGTGATTTTTTTTTGGTAAGTGTTCACTGGACAAAAATAGTATGATTTTTTTTTTGTAAGTACTCTCCTCTCTCTCTCTCTCTCTCTCTCTCTTCTCTCTCTCTCTCTCTCTCTCTCTCTCTCTCTCTCTCTCTTCACACACACACACACACATGGAATCTACGCCAGTTTAGTCTCTGCAATAAAGATTTATATTTGTGTCAGTCAGTCTGTTCGTTGGTCCTGCATAAAATCTCACGCTTCTTCCTGTTCTGATTCTGCTTATCCACTCGGTGCAACACACACACACACACACACACACACACACACACACACACACAACACACACGCACGCACACACACACACACACTATCGCTCTCTCTCTCTCTCTCTCTCTCTCTCTCTCTCTCTCTCTCTCTCTCTCTCTTTTAAGCTTTTAAGCGAAAGGAAATTATATTACGAGCCATACCTAGTTATCTTTGAGATATCCCGAGAAACACAATTTCTGTCAAGGAAGTGGTACCAGAAAGTCGATCCTCCCATTATTACTGAGAGAGGCTGAGGAAGCGAACTTTCATTGATAGTTGCTCCTTCACGTTGAAATGGTCACTCTCCGAGAGTCCTGCTCCTAAAGGTCTCTCCATACCTTCTGTCCTTGTTTCACATTGAAATGGTTACCCTCCCGGAGTCCTGCTCCTAAAGGTCTCTCCATACCTTCTGTCCTTGTTTCACATTGAAATGGTCACTCTCCCGGAGTCCTGCTCCTAAAGGTCTCTCTGTACCTTCTGTCCTTGTTTCACATTGAAATGGTCACTCTCCCGGAGTCCTGCTCCTAAAGGTCTCTCTGTACCTTCTGTCCTTGTTTCACATTGAAATGGTCACTCTCCCGGAGTCCTGCTCCTAAAGGTCTCTCTGTACCTTCTGTCCTTGTTTCACATTGAAATGGTCACTCTCCCGGAGTCCTGCTCCTAAAGGTCTCTCTGTACCTTCTGTCCTTGTTCGTTAACGAGGAGGAGGAGCAGGAGAAGGAGGAGAGGAAGAGGAGGGAGGAGGGGAAGGAGAGGAGGAGGAGGAGGGGAAGAAGGAGGAGGAGGGGAAGAAAAAAGAAGAGGAGAGACAAAGAAGAAGAAGAAGAAGAAAGAAGAAGAAGAGAAGAGGAGGAAGAAGAAGAAGAAGAAGAAGAAGAAGAAGAAGAAGAAGAAGAAGAAGAAGAAGAAGAAGAAGAAGAAGAAGAAGAAGAAGAAGAAGAAGAAGAAGAAGAAGAAGAAAGAAAGAAGAAGAAGAAGAAAGAGAAATACCATACCAGCCTAAGCCGAACGAACCAACAAAGGAACTGGCAGCTGCAGCGGCAACAGCACCGCCAGAGGAAGAAGAGACAGGAGACCAGGAAAAGAACACACGTCCACGGAGAGCAAAAGAGGCCATTCCAGACAAGGAGAGAGAAGAGAGAGAGAAGAAGAGAGAGAGACAGGAGAAGAGAGAGAAGAGGGAAAAAAAAGCTTGGTTAGAAGGGAAAGTAGAGGGAAGTAGGGGTGGGAGTGGGTATATTAGAAAGGAAAGAGGGAAACATAAAAAAAAAAAAAAAAAGAGGAAAAAAAGAAACCCACACAAAAGAAAACCAAATACAACGAAACCAGAAATACAGATAGAAATTTAAAAAATAACCAACTACAAAGGTGCGAGTTTTGATGCTGCAGGAGACGGTTTCCTTCTTAACTCCATTAGGGTGTGTTGGTCAGTATTGCCTCCCTCCTCTTTTTGTTGTGTTCACTTCGTTACGGGAGGTTATGTTTTCACCTGTGTGCGCTGGGTTGGACGGATTGTCTGTCTGTGTCTGTGTACCATAGATCGTTCGCGGCGGGGGCCGGAATAGCTCAGTTGGTAGAGCGCCGGACTCGTAGTCCTGGGGTTGCGGGTTCGAATCTTCGCCGAACCGTTTCGGTACAGGGGGATTTTTTTCCCCTCGGAGTTAACATTGGTTCGGACTCCATTTCCCATACAATCCTTCGAATGAGACTATAAACCGAAGTTCCGTGTGTGAACGCACGCATACCATCTTGCACACACGTCTAATCCCATCACCAAGAGAAGAGAAGGCCAGTTTGGCCGTTGGTATGGATGACACGTTACACATAGCATGCACCTTCCCCGAAGTTGGAGTGTGGCTGCCTTAATGGCGGGATAAAAAAACCGTCATACACACAAAAACTCCACTCCTTTCGTTGGGCAGATGGGTTTAATCCTTGCCTGTCTGTACAGAGAGTGTCCGCAGGAGTATCAGCCTGCGTACGCAGAAGAAAAGAAAAGAAGAAGAAGAAGAAGAAGAAGAAGAAGAAGAAGAAGAAGAAGAAGAAGAAGAAGAAGAAGAAAAAGTTGGCGGCGGAGCTGACGGTCCTGAGTTTGAATACATGTGGGGTCATTTTTTTTTTTCACGAAAACCCTCTCTGTCCACCCAGCGGTAAACGGGTACCTGATTCAGGTCAGGAAAAGTTAAAGGCAGCGGAAAGAGAGAGGGATGGGCTCCGCCTTTCATCATGCCGTGCTGTAGGCACGGTGGACCTCTGCCGTTTCATTGCCCCTACGACCATTCGGCTACGGGATATTCAACCCAAATCTTTTTTTTTATGTAGCTGTCTGTCGTCTGTTTGTTACCAAGATTACTTCACAATTTTACCAAAGAGTACTTCACAAATTTACCAAAACCCATTTGAGGTAAGTCTGGCCAAAAGATGGGAAGGTGTCCCTAAGGCCGAACCTATCAAACTGGGATGTGGATCTAAGGTGCGGATCCAGATTAAACCGGGAGTACAAGACCGTTTTGCAAGATGTCTACAGATGTGACTGCACACATAAAAACGCGCAGCGCATCGCATAAAACATCACACACACACACACCACACACACACACACACACACACACACACACACACACACACACACACGCACATCGCTCGCTGCTCGGTGGCTTTGCAGCAGGCGCCAAGAGGGGAAGAGAGGGGGCAGATCTCACTTGAGGGGAAGTCGAGGTGAGTGATCGACGTCCGGTGGCGCAGATCTCCTTCCAGCCACAATGAGTGACGGCTGGGTCAAGCCTGTGTCGATGCCAGAGGACGGCTGCTAAGAGATGTGGGGCGGATCGGCGATGGAGCCCTGCCTGACTGCGATACCCAGGGCCCGGTATAGCCATTTTGGGGGGATCAGTATGGTGGGAAGTAAGACCCGTCAGGAATGACAGAAACATCACAATCAGTTCCAAGATCAGACTGATGCGCTCCCTAATCATTGCCAGATCTCTCTACTATGCCTGTGAGACGTGGACTCTGACAGCTGAACTTGAGAGAAGGGTATAGGCACTGGAGATGAGATGCTTCTGCAAGACCCTTGGCATCTCATACAATGACCACATTACCAACTTGGAGGTCCAGACCAGAGTAAGGCAAGCCATTGGACAATACGAAGACCCGTTGCCCTCAGTGGAAAGAAGGGAAATGAGATGGTATGGTCATGTATCAACATCAGCAGCACCTGACAAAACCATTCTACAAGGAACAGTGCGAGGAGGCAGAAGGAGCGGAAGACAGAGAAAGAGAGGACAACATCAGTGCATGGACTGGCCTCACACTCAGCAACTGCCTAAGAGCGTCTGAGAACCGGGAAGAGTGGAGGAAGCTAGTTGCAAAAAGTCTTCTGTGGTGCCCCAATGGTCTTCAAGACTCCGGGGTAGGTGGGCCCCTCCTGGCTGTGGAAAGCTGAAAACATTGCCCTCTCGGCCGCAGTCTTGAGGACCACAGACCAGGAAGTCGTGCAGCTCTCCAGCTAACCTCTTCCTGCTCGCTCCTTGAGGCAGCCTCACGCGGTACAGGACCATCGCCACCCGAACAGGAAGACGGCCGCCCGGTAACCTTCAGAACAGTCCTGGGTAGGAGGGGTGGGGTGTGGGGGTGGTGGGGGGGGGGGGGAGCAGACGACGACAACCGACCTTTACAATCGGCTGACCAACACCACGGAACCAGAACCAAGTGCTGGACACCAGTACAGCTGCAAGAAGAAGGAAGAGGTTCCGGACTCCAGTCCGGGATGACGGTTACAATAGGATCGGACAACCCCCTAGTCTGGACCCAGTCTCTGAGCTTTCTGCCGGCAAGCAACCAGACATCCTGCCACTTTAGGATCACTGCGGTCCTCTGATATTGAACACCTGGTCCTTCAAAGCCTCTGGCCGATAGGACGCTGACTGCAGAACTGATGCTAAGCAAATTTGATAGAAAGATGGGGATGTGGATCAGCAACGTACCCGCTTACTTTTCTGCAAAAGATCTGCCAGGTAGACCCTGACCAAACAGCCAATCCATCTGTTCTCTTCATCGGCAAGATTACCACGAATTTTCCACTGAATATGAACTCTGACAAGTTAGTGTTACGAACGATAACTATTCTACGAAGTAATATATTTCAGTGGAATAATAAAATTACAACTTTCTGGTGATCCAAACGTTGACATTTCAGATTCTTAAAAAAACAAACAAACAAACAAACAAACAAAAAACCGTACATGTTCAGTAACTCCTTCAGCAAACAATTACTTCCCCTGGTGGTTTAAAAAACAACACCAGCTCCTCTCTCACGAAATGATTGGGAGGCGGGGTGGGGGGTGGGGGT
>CM065723.1:11718937-11721437 GCA_033310375.1 Conus canariensis | reverse complement strand
ATTGGGGAAGTCCGTCAACACCATTTGCAGACAAGATTCGATTTGAAGACACTTGCTGAAATCGTTTTCTTTTCTTTGTTTGTTTGTTTGTTTGTTTGTTTTCTTCTCTCATTTGTTCTAGCTCTCTCATTCTTTCATTCGCTCTTTCCAGTTTTCTTTCTCTCACTCATTCTCTCTCGCTTTTATTTCTTTCGTTTATTTATTCTCTCTGGCCTTTTCTCTCTCTCCCCCCCCCCCCCCCCCCCCCCATTCGTTCTTCCTGGCGTTCTTTATTTCCTTTGTTGCCTCTCTGCCCTTCTTTTATTCCTTCATTCGTTGTCTAGCTTTCTTTCATTCATTAAGTGCTCACTCTCGTTCTTTACTTTATTGTCTTTGTTTGTTTGTTTGTTTATTTGTTTGTTTTTGTTTCTTTCTTTCTTTTAGCTTGTGTTTTTTTTCATTCATTATCTAGCTTTCTGCCTTTGATCTTTTTCTTTTTTTTTCATTCATTATCTAGCTTTCTGCCTTTGATTTTTTTTTTTTCATTCATTACCTAGCTTTCTGCCTTTGATTTTTTTTTTCATTCATTATCTAGCTTTCTGCCTTTGATTTTTTTTTTTCATTCATTACCTAGCTTTCTGCCTTTGATTTTTTTTTTCATTCATTATCTAGCTTTCTGCCTTTGATTTTTTTTTCATTCATTATCTAGCTTTCTGCCTTTGATTTTTTTTTTCATTCATTATCTAGCTTTCTGCCTTTGATTTTTTTTTTTCATTCATTACCTAGCTTTCTGCCTTTGATTTTTTTTTTTCATTCATTATCTAGCTTTCTGCCTTTGATTTTTTTTTTTCATTTATTATCTAGCTTTCTGCCTTTGATTTTTTTTTTTCATTCATTACCTAGCTTTCTGCCTTTGATTTTTTTTTTCATTCATTATCTAGCTTTCTGCCTTTGATTTTTTTTTTTTCATTCATTATCTAGCTTTCTGCCTTTGATCTTTTTTTTTTCTTGGCTTTCTTTTTATTGATTCATTGTTCCTTTCATGAATTTTTTTTTTTTTTTTGAACTCTTAAATTAAAATTTCTATTTTTTTTTTTTTTTTGTTTCTTCTGTTCTTGTCGTTCTGTCACTCGTTCTTTGTGGGGATTCTTCCGTTCGTTTCATCCGGCTTTCTTTCTTTGCTTACTTCCAGCTTTTTTTTTTATGTTTCATTCGTTTTTTCTTTCGTTCGTTCATTGTTCTGTCGTTTTTTTTTTTTTTTTTTTTTTGTTTTATTCATTCTGTTTCTTTCATTCTTCTATTCTTTGTTTCTTTTGTTCGTTCATTCTTTCTATCTTTCATTTCTTCTAGCCTCCTTTCCATTCATTCTTTTCACTCTCTTTCTTTCATGAATTTATTCTGTCTTTCATTCATCATCTCTAGCTGTCTTCCATTCTTTTCTTCTTTCTTTCTTTGTTAATTGTTTCATTCTTCTTCTATTTCTCTTATCCATTCCTTCGATTCTTTGTTTCTTTCGCTCTTGTCGTTTTTTTTTTTCCTGTCTTTCTTCTTTCAGTCATTTCTCCATTAATTCTTGGATTCTTTTAACTATTCGTTTTTTTTTTTTTGCTTTTACATTCCTTCTCTCTATTTTTTTTCTCCCCCCTTTTTATGTTTTCTTCTTTTTTTTTTTTTGTTTGTTGTTGTTGTTGTTCATATTTTTGTTTACGCCAATCACGTTTTTTTTTTTTTCATTCCTTGTTTCTTTCAATCATTCTTGAACCTTTCTTTCATTCCTTCCGGATGTCTTTCTTTTATTCATTCTTTCTCGCTTTCATTCATCGATTTTTTTTTCCTTTCTACATTTCTTTCTTTCACCCTCCTTTTCTTCCGTTTATTCTTGCTTTTTTTTTTTCTAGCATATGTTTCTATGTTCTCCTTCTTTCTACTTTCCGTCCATTCTATCAGTGTCTGCCTCTCTCTCTCTCTCTCTCTTACACATACACACACATCGCACTTACACACACACACACACACACACACACGCACATACACATACACGCTCCTCTCTCTCTCTCTCTCTCTCTCTCTCTCTCTTCCTCTCTCTCTCTCCTCCTCTCTCTCGTCTGCTGTCTCTGTCTGTCTGTCTCTCCCTCCCTCCCCACCCCCTCTCTCTCTCGTTTATACTTTCTCCCTTTTTTTCTCATTTACTTCTCACTGGCTTCTTTCTTTCTGTTCCCTGTCTTTTTCTTCTGCAATCCCAACAAGCAAGACGCAACTGCCACTTTAACTCAACAAGCAGCAGCAACTTGCCACTTCTTCTACAATCCCAACAAGCAAGACAGCAACTTGACCACCTTCTTCTACACTCCCAACAAGCAAGACAGCAACTTGCCACCTTCTTCTGCAATCCCAACAAGCAAGACAGCAACTTGCCACCTTCTTCTGCAATCCCAACAAGCAAGACAGCAACTTGCCACCTTCTTCTACAATCCCAAAAAGCAAGACAGCAACTTGCCACCTTCTTCTACAATCCCAACAA
>CM065723.1:11713937-11716437 GCA_033310375.1 Conus canariensis | reverse complement strand
TCACCTTCTCTCTACAGATGCTACAAAAACTCTCATTTGCGCATTTGTCTTATCTAGAATAGATTACTGCAACTCACTTTTGGCCGGCCTTCCAAAATACCTGATAGAAAGATTACAGCGAATCCAAAATCATGCAGCCCGAGTCGTCTGTAGAGCAAGAAAACATGCTCACATTTCGCCTCTCCTCCACTCTCTTCACTGGCTATCTGTCTCAAACCGTATCTCATACAAAATCTCAACTCTCACTTTCTCTGCTCTCTTTGAAAATGGACCTTCTTATCTCTCAGATCTCCTTAAAATCTACACCCCTCTCGACAACTACGCTCCTGTGCTGACGACCGCCTTCTGCGAATGACTCGCTTCAGGACTACTACTGGTGAAAGATCTTTCTCTTTTCAAGCTCCAGCGACGTGGAACAGACTGCCAGACTGTCTCAGACATTCAGATTCTATCTCTTCTTTCAAGTCTAAACTTAAAACCCATCTATTTTCTCATAATTAGTCAATGCTGTGGGGAGAGGGGGGGGGGGGGGGTACAACCTAACTCACAGCCGTCTGGGCCTTTTCAAATGTACGTATGTGTATGTTCTCTATTATATGTATTTGTTGTATGATTGAACGTTATAGGATTAAGTTTTTGTAGTGATATTTGAAGAATAAGTGAATGTCACATTGGTAGGATTAGGATTTGTTAGTTATTGTAGTAATAGCATTTGTAGTTGGGTGTAAGGTGTATTATTGTATATGAGAAGGGTGAATGTAGTATGACTTTGTAAAGCGCTTAGAGAAATTCGTTTGATTAAGCGCTATATAAGAAATCTTTATTATTATTATTAATGGCCTTCATTATTAAGAAGCCTATTTAGAGTTAACATTAAATGCGTTTTATTGATCCCTATCGTGCAAAAAGTCATCTATATACCAAATTTGTCGCGTTTTTTTTTTTTTTTTTTTTTAATCTGAAAAATCCATACTCGCATTTCACAAGTACGAATCTTCTTTAAAGTGAGTAATTGTTTAACTACACACACACGCACACGCGCGCGCGCGCGCGCGCGCACACACACACACACACACACACACACACACACACACACACACACACACACACCACACACACACAGAGTTTACAATGAAAAAGATGAGAAAAAGTAAAGAAAAAAGTACAAAACAATAAACAAAGACACATTTAAGCTCAAGACTTTTACGTAAAGCAAAACAAATAAAATAATAAAAAATAAACTTGGTCAACAACAACAACAACAAAAAAGATCAAACACAGAGACCAAAAATAAAATGAAAGGGGCGTGGAGGGGGGGGGGGGGGGGGGGAGGGAGGAAGACAGAAAGCAAAGAAAGAAGCAAACAGGTAACGACGGAAAGAAAGAAATTGAGTACGGAAGAAAGAGAGAAGCCAGCAAAGACAGAATAAAGAAAGAAAGAAAGAAAGAAAGAGAATAAACAAAAACGGGGAAATAGATCAAATAAGGAAGAGAGAAGAAATAGACGAAGAAAAAGGTCAGGAAACTGAGAAACAGATAAAGGAGGAGGAGGGGACGTGGGGATGGGGGAGCGTGCGGGGGGTGGTGCAGACAAACATAGTGCAGCAGAGAACGAGAGAAAAAAAAAAAAAAACTTGCCTAATTCGACTCGTGTGAAATGTGTGATGAGAGAAGAGACGAGGAGGAGGAGGAGGAGGAGGAGGAGGAGGGATGGGAAGGATGGGGAGGGTTAAGGGGATAAGAAGGGGTAATCAGTGAAAGTTGGGAGGGAGGGGGGGGGGGGGGAGGTAGGGGATGAGAAGGAGAGCTCTTTGTAGCTCACTTTCGGGTTCCTTAGGAGCGAAAAGTGCCCCTATACCGCAGGTGGATCTTAAGACTTCAGGCTTCAGATGTTTCTTGAGTAAGGCCACAGGTTCATTTGATGGGGAATGAGCACAACCATTCACATTATAGGTAAGGAACAAATCATTTATCAGGAAAAAAAAAAGACCATACAAATAAGAAGAGCAACCAAGACGTCACTATTTCTCTGATAACAAATCATTTATCTGAGGGGAAAAAAAAAACCCATACAAATAAGAACAGCAACTACGGCGTCACGGTTTCTCTGATCGTACACGCCTTAAGCAAATAACCTTATAACTGTTAGAGCTAAGAAGTAATTGGAAACGAAACATACATGGGCGCCTATCATATTTCTGTGAGATACTTTTTTTTGGCGAAGATCTTCTAAAGCTGGGCAAAGGAACATAATCAAATGTATTTCATTTTTCTCACCTTGCATACACAATGGACATACCAAGTCAGTTTGTGTATGTTGTCTGTATCTTGAGTAATGAGTCCTTATTTCAGAAACACAAACTCTAAATTTAGCCATCAATCTTTTCAAACGCATGTCCGAATCGAATTTCAAATCGGGCTGAATACATTGAAAACTAGACCAATTTCTGTGCAAATCATATCGTTCACTAATTTGGGTGTGGTCGTCCTACATGTACCA
>CM065723.1:11696437-11703937 GCA_033310375.1 Conus canariensis | reverse complement strand
ATCACAGGACAAAACACGACGCCTTTCGACCTCTTAGGTCTTCTTCAGGTTAGACACATAACACTCACGACAACGAAAAAAATGAACGAGCAATCACTTATCGTCATCCAATTCGGATATATTGGATGAAGGTAAGGGATTCAACTAGATCTGAATTTCAGGAAACAAATTTGATTTCAATCAGAATTTCTTTTTTTTCAAAAGAGATCTTACATTACAAAAATACAAAGGTCTACATTGATCGATCAATTCCTCTTGAAGTCTGCAAATACTTACGACAGGAACATTTGACAGCGAGGGTCATCTCACTGGATTTTGAGATGTTCCGAAGAGTCCAAGACCCCCACGAGCATGAGAGCTGGAAGTGGCAGCATGGAACTGAGGTCAAAGCCCCCCCCCCCCCCCCCCCCCCTCACCTACCGTCATGACAATGTGCATGGCTGCAATGTCAATGGACCGACAGCCACCGGGAGAACAATGACGCAAATAAACAGGGTGCGCAAGAGCGCGCGCGTGCACGTATCTCTCTCTCTCTCTCTCTGTCTGTCTGTCTTCCCTCTCTCTCTCTCTCTCTCTCTCTCACACACACACACACACACACACACGCACATACACACGTACATGTGCGCGCGCGCGCACACACACACACACACGCACACACACACGCACACAAACACACCCCACACCACACATACACACACGCGCACGCACGCACGCACGCACGCACACACACACACATACATACACACACACACACACACACACACACACACACACACACACACACACGCGCGCGCGCGCGCGCGCGCGCGCGCACTCGCACGCACGCACGCACGCTCGCACGCACGCACGCACCACACACACACACACCACACACACACACACACACACACACACACACACACACCACCACCACCACCACCACCACAAAACTCCCATTTTACATCGGGGACAACGACCCCTTCATGTTCCATTCATATAACGAACAACAAAACTACAAAAAAAAAAAAAGACAAAAAAAAAGACAAAACAGGAAAAAAAAAAAAAAACCAAAAAAACCCTAAACCCCATTCCAACGTACTCGTCAACTCCGCACGTAAGTTCAGAGGGAGTGCAAGCCAGCGATTGGCGTGGCCAAATAAAGCGGAAGCAGATTACCACAGGCGCAACAGCAGCAAAAGACTACATCAGCAAATCGCGTTCTCCGCCTTTCCACACGAAATGAGGTAAAAACCATTACCCGTCCCCCACCCCACCCCCGAAACCCCCCCCCCCCCCCCACCTCCCCTCTCCTCTCTCTCTCTCTCTCTCTCTCTCTCTCTCTCTCTCTCTCTCTCTTCAACGCATCTCCCGATCCAATCCCCCAATCTCTCCCTCCCCCCCCCCCTCCTCCGCCCCGCATCCCTTCCGACAGAACCACACCTCTCATCCCCCGACCCCTCTCGCCATTTCCCTTCATCAGTGTCCTCTGGGTCTGTTTCCTCTGGGTCTGTTTCCTCTGGGTCTGTGTCCTCTGGGTCTGTTTCCTCTGAGTCTGTTTCCTCTGGGTCTGTTTCCTCTGGGTCTGTTTCCCTGCTTCTGTACAAAAAAAAAAAAAAAAAAAAAAAAAAAAAATCGGTCTCCCATTGGTCACGTTATCCTAGAGACTTCTGACTCCACTGGAAGTCGAAGTGGGAGAAAGGGTGGTGGAGGTGGGTGGTGGAGGTTGAGGGGGGGAGGGGGGAGGGGCGGGAGGGCGGTGACGGGGAGGGGGATGAAGCGTTGAGCGGGAGGAAAACAGACCACTCCTTGAGAGAGATGCGGGTGGGGTGGGAAGGGGGTGGGGGGGGGGGTGGGGGAGGAGGCGGCGCTATATACTACAAACAAACAAGCAAACAAAACCATCGTAACGCGTCTCGTCTCTAGGGGTTTCTGCGGGTAATGCAGACACAATGGGGGGGGGGGGGGGAGGAGAGGGGACAGAGAGAGAGAGAGAGAGAGAGAGAGAGAGAGAGAGAGAGAGAGAGACAGAGAGAGAGAGAGACAGACAGACAGAGAAGACAGACAGACAGACAGACAGAGAGGGAGAGAGAGAGAGAGAGAGAGGGAGAGAGAGAGAGACAGACAGACAGACAGACAGACAGACAGACAGACAGAGAGACAGGACAGTCAGGGACACGAGAGACAGAGAGGAGGAAGACAGACAGACAGACAGAGACAGAGAGAGAGAGAGAGAGACAGACAGACAGACAGACAGACAGACAGACAGACAGATAGACAGACAGAGAGACAGACAGACAGACAGACAGACAGACAGACAGAGAGAGACCAAGGTCAGGGTGCACGAGAGAAGGCCGGGAGGAAATGAAATAAAATGAAGACCACGGTGACACAAACGTGGAAAAACAACAATTCCCAGAAGACGGATGCGAGAGTATATCCGAGGGGGAGAGGGGAGGCGGGGGGGAGGGGAGGGGGCGCAGACGTGTAGATAAGAGTAGGGGTGGGGGTATAGACTTCTGGAAGAAGGGGTGGCATGTACTTGAGGGGGGAAGAGGAGGTGGAGGACCTGCTTGGGATAAATCAGACTTCTTTGGGGGGGGGGGGGGGGGGGGGGGGGTGAGAGCGAGGGTGTGAAGTTGGCCGGGGGAGGGCGGGGGGGGGGGGGTGGGGGCGAGGAGAAGGGGGAAAGGAAGTATACCTGGGTGGACGGGCGAAGGGGGGTACACCTGTATACGGAGGGGGGTGGGGTACGGGGAGGGCGCAGAGTCGGGCTGAAAGAGACCGCTGCAAAGACGGAAGAGTCAGCAGACATGCCGCAAACGGACAGGGCTCAAAGACACAGACTTCTTCGTACACCCAGACAGGAACCCCAGAGGCACTGACGAAGGCTGCTGTACGGCGGAGGCCCTCCAGAGATCCACAGAGCTTTTCCCTCGTCGATGTATCGACAAGCCAGGTCTCTGCTCTTCGTAGTTTTTTTTTTTTTTTTTTTTTCAATGTGTGGGACAGTCATGCAGGAAATACTCCACAGTCATTGGGGCTGTACCGCATGGGCACCCTGAAGACGCGCCAATGTGGAATTTTGTGGACATGCGGTGTTTGAATCTGGAGTGCCCTGTCCTCAGCCTCACAATGCTCGGACTTGGTCTGGTCTGGGCAGGAGGTAGATTGCATCCTTCTTCTTGAAGTCTGGATGGTACTCAAACAAACAAAAAAGAAGACAGGCGCAGATGGAAGGGACGGATATGGAGGGGGGGGGGGGGGAGGGGATGGTGGTGGTTAGATCCTATGGTCAGGGATTCATACCAAGTAAACAGCAGACTCCCCGCCAGACATGTTTTCCTGAGCATAAGAGTACAAACACGCCCGCGGTGCCATTATTTACTCGGGTGAGAAGCTGTCAGACTTGAAAAAAAACTCCATCAGTTTAGCATAAACCCAAAGATCTAGAAGGAGAAGATGATCGGCAAGGGAATACCTGCAGCAGTGGGAGGAAGGGCGACGGGGAGGGCGTAGGGAGGGGGGGGGGCGGGGCGGCGAGGAAAGTGGGTGGGTGGGTGGACGCTTGCGGGAATACAGAGCCGATAAGATCACAGCTCTGGAGTCCCTGGGTCAAAGGCGCGGGAAAGGTGGGAGTGGGTGGGGGAGGGGGTGGGGGGGGGGGGGGGGGGAGAGAAGGGGATAGAGGGGAACAGGGTCCTTCGTCCGTCACGACGCCATCTCCTTGGAAATGGGGTCGGCCAGCTTGAGCAATGCCATCAGGGGCTCAACACTTACTAGGTCCAATACCATCAGGCCGTGCGCCAAGTAGGACCCAGTACTTAGGACCAAACCATTAGGGCCCAGTACATTAGGACCCAGTACATTAGGACCCATTAGGCCCGTACCATTAGGGCCCAGTACCATTAGGGCCAGTACCATTAGGACCCAGGGACCATTAGGACCCAGTACCATTAGGGCCCAGTACCATTAGGACCCATGTATCCATTAGGGCCCAGTTACATTAGGGCCAGGACCATTAGGGCCCAGTACCATTAGGACCCAGTACCATTAGGACCCAGTACCATTAGGACCCAGTTCCATTTGGACCCAGTACCATTGGGCCCAGAACCATTAGACCAGACCATTGGACCCAGAACCATTAGGAGCAGAACCATTAGGGCCCAGTACCATTAGGACCCAGAACCATTAGGACGCAGAACCATTAGGGCCCAGTACCATTAGGCCCAGAAACATTAGGGACCCAGTACCATTAGGCCCAGTACCATTAGGGCCCAGAACCATTAGGATCCAGTACCATTAGGACCCAGTACCATTAGGACGCAGAACCATTAGGTCCAGAACCATTTGGACCCGTACCCTCAGGGCCCAGTACAATTAGGGCCCCGAACCATTGGGGCCCGAACCATTGGGACCAGTACATTAGGGCCCAGTACCTTTAAGGTCCATTACCATTAGGGCCCAGACCTTAGGGCCCAGAAACCTTAGGCCCCAAAAACCATTGGGACCCAGTCCCATTGGGGCCCGTACCATAAGGTCCATTCCATTAGGGCCCGTACCATTGGGCCGTACCATTGGGCCTAGTCCATTAAGGTCCATTCCCATTAGGGCCAGTACCATTAGGGCCAGTACCATTAAGGTCCTTTTCCATTGGGATCCAGTACATTAGGACCCAGTACCATTAGGACCCGTACCATTAGGGCCCAGTATCATTAGGACCCAATACATTAAGGCCTTACCTTAGGGCCCATACCATTAGAGCCCGTACCATTAAGGTCCTTCCCATTAGGACCCAGTACCATTAGGACCCAGTACCATTAGGACCCGTACCATTGGGGCCCAGTACCATTGGGGGCCCCAGTACCATTAGGGCCCAGTACCATTGGCCCCGTATCATTAGGACCCAGTCCATTAGGATCCAGTCCCACTTGGACCCAGTCCCATTAGGACCCAGTACCATTAGGACCCAGATCATTAGGACCCAGTATCTTTAGGATCCAGTATATTAGGGCCCATACCATTAGGGCTCGTATCTTAGGACCCGTTCATTAGGGCCCCAGATATGGGACCCGTATCTTAGGATCCGTACCATTAGGACCAGTACCATAGGGCCCAGTACCATTGGGGTCCAGTACCTTGGACGTACCATTGGGTCCATTTTCCAATAGGGTCCAGTACCATTGGGGCCCAGTACCGTTGGGACCCCGTTCTAGGATCCAGTTTCCTTAGGGCCCGGCCCAATCGCATTGGGACCTAGTGGCACTGGGACTGATGGCAGGGAGACCTAATGGCGTGGGCCTAATGGGCTGGGACCTAATGGAATGGGCCCAAATGGGACTGGGACCTAATGGAACTGGGACTAAGGAACGGGGGCCTAATGGGCTGGGACCTAAGGAACTGGGACCAAAATGGGACTGGGACCTAATGGACCATGGAACTGGGACCTAATGGAACTGGGACCTAATGGACCTAATGGGACTGGGACCTAAGGGGATGGGACCTAATGGACCTAATGGAAGGGACCTAATGGGACTGGGACCTAATGGGCTGGGACCTAAGGACCTAAGGAACTGGGACCTAATGGAACTGGGACCTAAGGACTAATGGAACTGGGACCTAATGGAACTGGGACCTAATGGACCTAATGGAACTGGGACCTAATGGGACTGGGACCTAATGGACTAATGGACTGGGACCTAATGGAACGGGACCTAAGGGCCTAATGGAACTGGGACCTAATGGACCAATGGAACTGGGACCTAAGGGGACTGGACCTAATGGACCTAATGGAACTGGGACCAAAAGGGACGGGACCTAATAGGATGGGGTCAAATGGGACGGGGACCTATGACACTGGGAATAATGGGACTGGGACCTAATGTTACTGGGTCCTAATGGAACTGGGGCCTAATGGGATTGGGATCTAATGAGATCCCCCCTTATGGCCGGGGGCCTTATTGGCACGGGGAAACATTTGGCACTGGGCCTAATGGAACCTGTGATTGAAATGGTTTCCATCACGTCCTACTTTCATTAAGGGTCAATACAAAACCCGCCCAGCGGGTGGCGCGTGGTACAGAAAGTAGTAATGGGATCACTCCTTAAAAAGATGATTCCATTAGGTCCTAGTACCTTCGAGTCCCGGGTGAGCCCTACTGGGTGCTGACCCTAAAGGGTCAGCGACCAAATGCATTTTGCCGCTGGAAATACTGTGTCTGGTAAGTCGGTTCCCGACAGGCTTGTTATGGTCCCCTGGCCATGTGTCGTGTGTGTGTGTGTGTGTGTGTGTGTGTGTGGTGTTTGTGTGTGTGTGTGTGTGTGACGGCGAGGGTAGTTCATGTGTGTGGTTGTGGTTGTGTGCATTTTCGGTATCTCAATATATGCGAAGCATATGTATCACACCACACACACACACACACACACCACACACACCACACACACACAACACACAACAGGCCCGCGCCAAACTTACAGAGAGGAGAGAGAGAGAGAGAGAGGAGAGAGGAGAGAGAGAGAGAGAAAGAAGAGAGACAGAGACAGGGGACACAGAGAGAGAGAGTGAAAAAATAGAAGATAGACAGAGACAAAGACGACAAACAAATAAACAGGCATAGAGACTGACAGACAGACGCGAGAGAGAGAGAGAGAGAGAGAGAGAGAGAGAGAGAGAGAGAGAGAAGAGAGAGGAGAGAGAGGAGAGAGACCTACAAATGATCAATCTTTAACAGCCTGCTAAACATTTAATGGAAAAGTCCGACGCTGTCATCCAAGGGCGCTAAACGAATCTCCGTGGAGAAAATTGACATGCAGATTAGCGCGCAGTAAGGGAGAGAAAAAAAAAACCCGAATGGAAAACAATTTTTCCCCTTTGTCTTCAAGTCGCGCACCATTGACTCATTTTGGGTTCGCTGTTTAAGTCTGTATGAGTGCGCTTGACAATTAACGTCATCTCCGGATTAACCCGTTCAGAAAACAGGGGAAGAAATATACGGTGGTTCTTTTCGGAATATATCCATGAAAATAACAAAAAAAAAAAAAAAAAAAAAAAACAATAATAATAATAATAATCTTAGCATATCTCATGCAGGAAAATGAAAAGTAACTCCTCAGTCACAGTATTTATCAAACACGCACACCACGAATGCACAAGTATACACACACACACACACACACACCCCACACACACACACACACACACACCACCTACGCCCCAAACAGCAAAGCTGAAGACTCCAAATGTTCTTAAATCAACATTCCAAAAAAAAAAAAAAAAAAAAAAAAAAGAAAGAAACAAAAAATGTCACTCTGATTGTAGCTAAATATACCCCTTGTTAAAAAACAAACAAACAAACAAAAAAAAAAAAACAAAAAAAACACCTTTACCTAAAAAGGAAAATAGGACAAATGGGGGTTGTGTTATTGCGGAGGAAGGGGGGGGAGGAGAAGGGGAAAAGGGGGGAAGGTAGAGGGGTGATCCCTCTCGTGTGTCTGTGAGTGTTTAGTGGTTGGGGGGGAGGG
>CM065723.1:11691662-11696337 GCA_033310375.1 Conus canariensis | reverse complement strand
ATCCACAGAGCTTTTCCCTCGTCGATGTATCGACAAGCCAGGTCTCTGCTCTTCGTAGTTTTTTTTTTTTTTTTTTTTTCAATGTGTGGGACAGTCATGCAGGAAATACTCCACAGTCATTGGGGCTGTACCGCATGGGCACCCTGAAGACGCGCCAATGTGGAATTTTGTGGACATGCGGTGTTTTGAATCTGGAGTGCCCTGTCCTCAGCCTCACAATGCTCGGACTTGGTCTGGTCTGGGCAGGAGGTAGATTGCATCCTTCTTCTTGAAGTCTGGATGGTACTCAAACAAACAAAAAAGAAGACAGGCGCAGATGGAAGGGACGGATATGGGAGGGGGGGGGGGGGGGAGGGGATGGTGGTGGTTAGATCCTATGGTCAGGGATTCATACCAAGTAAACAGCAGACTCCCCGCCAGACATGTTTTCCTGAGCATAAGAGTACAAACACGCCCGCGGTGCCATTATTTACTCGGGTGAGAAGCTGTCAGACTTGAAAAAAAACTCCATCAGTTTAGCATAAACCCAAAGATCTAGAAGGAGAAGATGATCGGCAAGGGAATACCTGCAGCAGTGGGAGGAAGGGCGACGGGGAGGGCGGTAGGGAGGGGGGCGGGGCGGCGAGGAAAGTGGGTGGGTGGGTGGACGCTTGCGGGAATACAGAGCCGATAAGATCACAGCTCTGGAGTCCTGGGTCAAAGGCGCGGGAAAGGTGGGAGTGGTGGGGATGGGGGGGGGGGGGGGGGGGGGGGGGGGGGGGAGAGAAGGGGATAGAGGGGAACAGGGTCCTTCGTCCGTCACGACGCCATCTCCTTGGAAATGGGGTCGGCCAGCTTGAGCAATGCCATCAGGGCTCAACATACTAGGTCCAATACCATCAGGGCCCAGTGCAATTAGGCGTCCATTAGGCCATACATTAGGACCCAGTACCATTAGGACCCAGACCATTAGGGCAGTACCATTAGGACCCGACATTAGGCCCAGACCATTAGGGCCCAGACCATTAGGGCCCAGTACCATTAGGATACACCAGTTACCATTAGGGCCCAGTACCATTAGGGCCCAGGACCATTAGGGCCCAGTACCATTAGGACCCAGTACCATTAGGACCCAGTACCATTAGGACCCAGTTCCATTTGGATCCCAGTACCATTAGGGCCCAGAACCATTAGGGACCAGAACCATTAGGACGCAGAACCATTAGGGCCCAGTACCATTAGGACCCAGAACCATTAGGACGCAGAACCATTAGGGCCCAGTACCATTAGGGCCCAGAACCATTAGGACCCAGTACCATTAGGACCCAGTACCATTAGGGCCCAGAACCATTAGGATCCAGTACCATTAGGACCCAGTACCATTAGGACGCAGAACCATTAGGTCCCAGAACCATTTGGACCCAGTACCATAGGGCCCAGTACCATTAGGGCCCAGAACCATTAGGGCCCAGAACCATTGGGACCCAGTACCATTAGGGCCCAGTACCATTAAGGTCCATTACCATTAGGGCCCAGTACCATTAGGGCCCAGTACCATTAGGACCCAGAACCATTGGGACCCAGTCCCATTAGGGCCCAGTACCATTAAGGTCCATTACCATTAGGGGCCCAGTACCATTAGGGCCAGTACCATTAGGGCCTAGTACCATTAAGGTCCATTACATTAGGGCCCAGTACCATTAGGGCCCAGTACCATTAAGGTCCATTACCATTAGGATCCAGTACCATTAGGACCCAGTACCATTAGGACCCAGTACCATTAGGGCCCAGTATCATTAGGACCCAATACCATTAAGGTCCATTACCATTAGGGCCCAGTACCATTAGGCCCAGTACCATTAGGACCATTACCATTAGGACCAGTACCATTAGGACCCAGTACCATTAGGCCCAGTACCATTAGGGCCCAGTACCATTAGGCCCAGTACCATTAGGGCCAGTACCATTAGAGCCCAGTATCATTAGGACCATACCATTAGGACCAGTACCATTAGGCCAGTACCATTAGGACCCAGTACATTAGGGACCCAGTATCATTAGGACCCAGTATCATTAGGACCAGTACATTAGGGCCCAGTACCATTAGGGCCAGTACATTAGGGACCAGTATCATTAGGGCCCAGTATCATTAGGACCCAGTATCATTAGGATCCAGTACCATTAGGACCCAGTACCATTAGGGCCAGTACCATTGGGCCAGTACCATTAGGGCACAGTACATTGGGAATACCAGTTCAATAGGTCCAGTACCATTAGGGCCCAGTACCTTGGGACCCAGTTCAATAGGACCAGTTCATTAGGGGCCCAATCATTGGGACCTAGTGGCACTGGGACGATGGCATGGAGACCTAATGGCGCTGGGGCTAATGGGACTGGGACCTAATGGAACTGGGACCTAATGGACGGGACCTAATGGAACTGGGACCTAATGGGACTGGGACCTAATGGGACTGGGACCTAATGGAACTGGGACCTTAATGGATGGGACCTAATGGACCTAATGGAACTGGGACCTAATGGAACTGGACCAATGGACCTAATGGGACTGGGACCTAATGGGACTGGGACCTAATGGACCTAATGGACTGGGACCTAATGGGACTGGGACCTAATGGGACTGGGACCTAATGGACCTAATGGAACTGGGACCTAATGGAACTGGGACCTAATGGACCTAATGGAACTGGGACCTAATGGATGGACTAATGGACCTAATGGAACTGGGACCTAATGGACTCTGGACCTAATGGGACTGGGACCTAATGGAACTGGGACCTAATGGACTAATGGAACTGGGACCTAATGGACCTAATGGAACTGGGACCTAATGGACTGGGACCTAATGGACCTAATGGAACTGGGACCTAAGGGACTGGGACCTAATGGACTGGGGTCAAATGGGACTGGGACCTATGACACTGGGAACTAATGGGACTGGGACCTAATGTACTGGGTCCTAATGGAACTGGGCCTAATGGGATTGGATCTAATGAGATGCGGCCTAATGGCACTGGGCCTATTGGCACTGGAATATGGCATGGGGCTAATGGAAAGCTGTGAGAAAGGATTCCATCACGTCCTACTTTCATTAAGGCTCAATACTAACCAGCCAGCGGTGTGACGCAGTGGTACCAGTATGTACGTAATGGGATCACTCCTTAAAAAGATGATTCCATTAGGTCCTAGTACCTTCGAGTCCGGGCTGAGCCCTACTGGGTGCTGACCCTAAAGGGTCAGCGACCAAGTGGCATTATGCCGCTGGAAATACTGTGTCTGGTAAGTCTGGTTCCAGACAGGCTTGTTCATGGTCCCCTGGCCATGTGTCGTGTGTGTGTGTGTGTGTGTGTGTGGTGTGGGGTAGTGTGGTGAGGGTGGGACGAGCGAGGGTAGTATGTGTGAGCAGGGGTAGGTGTGCAATTCAGGTATCTCAATATATGCGAAGACATATGTATCACACACACAACACACACACACATCACACACACACACACACACAACACAACACAGGGCGCGCAAACTTACAGAGAGAGAGAGAGAGAGAGAGAGAGAGAGGAGAGAGCAGACGAGAAGGAAAAGAGAAGAGACTGAGACAGGCACATGAGAGAGAGAGAGAAAGAAGATAGACGAGATAGCACAGAGACAAAGACAGACAAACAAAAAAACAGGATAAGAGGAGGACAGAACAGACTGCGAGAGAGAGAGAGAGAGAGAGAGAGAGAGAGAGAGAGAGAGAGAGAGAGAGAGAGAGAGAGAGAGAGCCTACAAATGATCACATCTGTTAACAGCCTGCTAAACATTTAATGGAAAAGTCCGACGCTGTCATCCAAGGCGCTAAACGAATCTCCGTGGCAGAAAATTGACATGCAGATTAGCGCGCAGTAAGGGGAGAGAAAAAAAAAAAAACCCGAATGGAAAAAATTTTCTCCCCTTTGTTCTTCAAGTCGCGCACCATCTGACGTCATTTCGGGTTCGCTGTTTAAGTCTGTGATGAGTGACGCTTGACAAATTAACGTCATCTCCGGATTAACCCGTTCAGAAAACAGGGCTGGAAGAATATACGGTGGTTCTTTTCGTGCAATATATGCCATGAAAATAACAACAACAACAATAATAATAATAATAATCTTAGCATATCTCATGCAGGAAAATGAAAAGTAACTCCTCAGTCACAGATATTTATCAAACACGCACACACGAATGCACAAGTATACACACACACACACACACACACACACACACACACACACACACACACACACACTACGCCCCATCAGCAAAGCTGAAGACTCCAAATGTTCTAAATTCAACATTCCAAAAAAAAAAAAAAAAAAAAAAAAAAGAAACAAAAATGTCAACTTGATTGTAGCTAAATATACCTCTTGTTAAAAAACAAACAAACAAACAAAAAACAAAAACAAAAAAAAAAACCTTTAACCTAAAAAGGAAAATAGGACAAGATGGGGAGTTGTGTTATTGCAGGAGGAAGGAGGGGGGAGGAGAAGGAAAGGGAGGAAGGTAGAGGGGTGATCCCTCTCGTGCTGTCTGTGAGTGTTCAGTGGTTGGGGGTGAGGGGGCGGGGAGGGATGAGACTGCAGACAGAATATGAAAGGCGCAACGGTTCAGGCGATGGATGCTCTAGAACGCTTCCACCTCTGTTCTGGAACGCACGCACGCA
>CM065723.1:11676662-11689162 GCA_033310375.1 Conus canariensis | reverse complement strand
TCTCTCTCTCTCTCTCTCTCTCTCTCTCTCCTGTTGCCCGCGTACTGTATGTCGCAGCCTAACACGAAGGAGCCTTCCTGGTAGTTGGGTCAATTTGATTCCACATATCAGCCCAGCTTCGCCTTGGCTTAAGGCTGTGCAAGGCCAACTGACATAGGCTAGAACACCAAGGCTACATCAAAGTGTTGTTATGCTCTGCATAGTTATGCGGGGATTGTCCTCAGTCGTGACAAGCTCCTAGCATAACATTATCAGTCTCCAAAATCCCTCGAGGATGTGGCTGCCCACGTGGCGGGGTAATCAAAAACGGTCACACACGTAAGTTCTCATCCCCAGCTGATGCATTTGTACCATAGTGTTCAAGTGCTTCGGCTGTTGGATGATCCCTGGAGTCTTTTAGCTAGGGTCCGACAACAACAACAACAAAACAACAACAGCCCAGCTGCTATGTCGCAGTTATGTGTGCACCCAGCTGCCAACCAGCTCTCGTCTTTTTCGCTTTTTGTCCTGCCTGTTCACATGGTAGAAGAAAGCGACGAAGTAATTATATACACCATCAGTATTATGTACATATACGCGCACATGTACAGCCTCCCCTAACCTCCGTAAAAGACAGGAGAGAGAGAGAGAGAGAGAGAGAGAGAGAGAGAGAGAGAGAGAGAGAGAGAGAAAGAAGGTGAGAGAGAGGCAGTACAGGAGAACAGAAGACAGACAGACGAGAGACAAGACAGACAGAGACATGGGATGATTTCCCCGTAATATCATTTCCTCGTGACTTGCTTCTGAAAAGCAAATGAAGCTGACCAGAAGACACTCCCGACTTTCGGCAAAACACACACACACCCTGGCTCTCGCCTTTCACAGCTGGACCCACGTTTTCCCTGACAGTTGGGGATTAGGAGTGGAGTGGGTGGGGGTTGGGGGGTCGCCACAGCCATCTTTGAAAGTGTCAACCTGTCTGTGTTTGGGGCCGTCTTTTCACGAGCAGGAGATTAAACGGGCGTGAAACCTAACGTGTCACTTCATTCAGTCTGCAGCTTGGTGGGGGTTGGCGGTGTGATTGACGCTGGTGGTGGTGGCAGTACATGTTGGTTTGGTGGTGGTGGTAGGTGGATGTGGTGATTATTCGAGCGCTCGTGGGCGTGTTCAAATGTCTCTCTCTCTCTTCTCTCCTCTCTCTCTCTCTCTCTCTCTCTCTCTCTCTCTCTCTCGTCTCTCTCCCTCTCTCTCTGTCTCTCTCTCTGTGTTTTACTGTCTCTCTCTCTGTCTCTCGCTGTTTCTCTCTCTCTGTCTCTCGTTGTTTCTCTCTCTTTGTCTCTCCTCTCTCTCTCCTCTCTCTTCTCTCTCTCTCTCTCTCTCTGTGTTGTGTTGAGAATGTGATTGTCATTCTGTGTGTGTGTGTGGTGTGTGTTGTGTGTGTGTGTGTGTGTGTGTGTGGTGGTGAGAGAGAGAGAGAGAGAGAGAGGGGGGGGGAGGGGCACAGATAAAATACAAAATTAGACAGTCGCAGACCCGCAAACAGACGGACGAACAGATTAGGGCAGCAGACAAAAGGCAGACCAGACTTCAGGATAGGAACCCAGACCGTACTCCAATCTGAACGTGAGAACGCCCCCATCCCCTTCCTCCCTCTTCTGTCCACCTGACCGCCCCCCCCCCCCCCCCCACCCACACACACACCCCCTTTGCCCCTTTGCTTCTCTCCCTACCTCCTCCACCCCACTCTCCCCCCCCCCCTTCTAATCTCCTATCCTCCCGCCCAACGCTGTCCTCCCTCATGACGATCACATCACGACCGTTGGTCACGCGCGTGTCCGGAGCGGATGTGACTTGAGCGACATTAATGGGAGGGAGGGTAAGCGTGGAAACGAGTACGAGTGTGTGTGTGGTGTGTGTGTGTGTGTGTGTGTGTGTGTGTGTGTGTGTGGTGTGTGTGTGTGAAGGGATGGGGGGAGAGCGGAATCGCAGTCTTCCGACAAGTTAACCCCGGCGTCTTCCGATCCTGCCGCCTCGCCTGACATCGTCTAAACTTGTTTATCTATATCTGTCCTCTCTTTCCTTTCCTCCCAGCTGGCTCTGGCAGCAGCCTGTCGAGCGGGCGGAAATGAAATGGACTGATGCCAGGACCGTGCTTGTGTCGCCTTGCGCATTGGCTCCATTACACCGTGAGTTTATTCCATTTCAGTGAGCGTTCATTGGATTTTTTTTTTCTTTTATTCATTGGGTGTGAAGTCCAGTTCAGTTCTGTTCTCTCTTTTAAATTCAGTTCAGTTCCTAGTTCACTTTGTGTTAAGTGACGGAGAAATTACGGTTTGCCATGCTGCTGCTGACAGCAGTCTCCCTCCCTCCCTCTCTCTCTCTCTCTCTCTCTCTCTCTCTCTCTCTCTCTCTCTCTCACTCTGTATGAATATGTGAGTGTGTTTGCCTGTGTGTACACATGCATGTGAATGTGTGTGTCTGCCTGTGTGAACTCATGATTAAAATTCCTTGGCACTTTGTCTTTCCCTGCTCAAAAGGAAAAACAAATCCTTGTGCACACTCCCGCAGATGAGCCCCAACATGTTGCTCAAGCCAGCTAAGACAGGAGGTGAACCCACCCAGGGTTAACTGCATGAGAACTCCGGGACGTCAGCTGCTTACAGGTGCTATGAAAGACATAGATCACCCCGGGACGTCAGCTACTTACAGGTGCTATGAAAGACACAGATCACCCTGGGACGTCAGCTACTTACAGGTGCTATGAAAGACACAGATCACATTCCCAGGAGAATACAGCGAAGGCAGGGTTTGTCAAGCCAGCACTTCTCCACACCACCAGGATGACACCTCATGAAGGTGGGCAGCAAAAAAAAAACAGCATTATGCTGCATGTCAGCCTGAGGGATTCCAACTCACAGCCTCTGGCTAACAACTCTGCAGTCTACACAATGAATGAACCAGGCATCCTTTAGTGGGAGTGGAGATGGAGGTTCATGATGACGATCAACCCCTGGAAATCGAAGGCCCAGCCCCCTGAAAGGCGAGCTTGGAGATTTTACTAGCTGGGGCCAAGGTATAACAGTACTGGCACATAGCATGGCACTTTCATTCCAAACTATAGAAAAGTTCCATCCCTCGGGTATGCTACAATAATACCCCTCCACCCCACTTCCCCACCCCCCGCTCGTCCATTCCAGTTCCCTTATGACGATCACATCACGACAGTCAGTCACGCACGAGTCCGGAGCGGAAGTGACTTGAGTGATGTTGAGGGAAGGGAGGGGATGGGTGGAAAAGATTGCAGGGTGTGTGTGTGTGTGTGTGTGTGTGTGTGTGTGTGTGTGTGTGTGTGGTGTGTGTGAGGGGAAGGGGGACAGGGGAATCGCAGTCTCCTGACAAGTTAACCCTGGCATCTTCTGATCCTGTCGCTGCGCCTGGTATCGTCTTAACTTGATTAACTACACCTGTCCTCTCTTTTCTTTCCCCTGAGTTGGCTCTGGCAGCCTGTCGAGGAGGCAGAAATGAAACGGACTGATGCCAGGACCGTGCTTGTGTCGCCTTACACATCGGCTTCATTAGGCAGCAAGTTTATTCAATTTCAGTTAGCGTTGATTGGATTCTTTTTCTTTATTCTTTCCATGTGGAGTCGAGTTGAGTCCAGTTCTGTCATTTAGATTCAGTCCAGTTTCTAGTTCAGCTTATGTTGGGTGATGGAGAAATTATGGTTTTCAACGAAGCTGTTGTGGCTGACAGTGACATCTCTTCTCTCTCTCTCTCTCTCTCTCTCTCTCTCTCTCTCTCTCTCTCTCTCTCTCTCTCCTCCCCTCCCGCCCGCCTCCTCTCTCTCTCTCTCTCTCCTCTGAGTGTGTTTCTGTGTGTGTGCATATGAATGTAAGTGTGTGCATGTGGGCATGCGTAAACTCATGATTAAAATTCTGTGGCACATTCTCTTTCCCTGGTCAAAAGTAAAAAAAAAAAAAAAACCTTATTCACAGCCCCAAAGATGAGCCACAAAACCTGGCCCAGATCAGCTAAGACAGGAAGTGAACCCACCCAGGGTTAACTACATGAGAACCCCAGGACGTCAGCTACTTACTGGTGCTATGAAAGACACAGATCACCTTCCCAGGAGAATACCGTGGAGGCAGGGCTTGTCAAGCCAGCACTTCTCCACACCACCAGGATGACACCACATGACAGTGGGCAGCAAAAAAAAACAGCATGACACTGGACGTCAGCCCAAGGGATTCCAACTCACAACCTCTGGTTAACATCTCCGTGGTCTACTCAATGAAGGAACCAGGCATCCTTCAGTGGCAGTGGAGAAGGAGATTCACGATGACGATCAACCCCTGGGAGTCAAAGACCCAGCCCTCTGAAAGGCGAGTTTGGGCGTTTGACCAGCTGGGGCCAAGGTATAACACTGCTGGCACACTACACGGCGCTTTCATTCCAAACTGTGGAAAAGTTTGATCCCTCGGGTCAGCTACCATCCTCCACTCGCCCATTCCTCCTCCCTTATGACGATCACATCGCCAAAGTCGGTCACACGTGCATCCGGAGCGGATGTGATTTGAGGGGAGGGAAGGGAAGCATGGAATTGAGTACGAGGTGTGTGTGTGTGTGTGTGTGTGTGTGTGTGTGTGTGTGTGTGTGTGTGTGTGTGTGTGTGTGTGAGGGGACGGGTGGAGACGGGAATCACAGTCTTGCGGCAAGTTAACCCCGGCGTCTTCCGATCCTGCCGCCTCGCCTGACATCGTCTTAACTTGTGTATCTATATCTGTCCTCTCTTCCATTTCCTCCCAGCTGGCTCTGTCAGCCTCTTGAGCAGGCGGAAATGAAATGGATTGATGCCCAGACCCTGCTTGTGTTACCTTACACATCGGCTCCATTTGGCAGCAAGTTTAGTCAATTTCAGTTAGCGTTGATTGGATTTTTTTTTTCATTCATTTGGTGCGGAGTCGAGTTCAGTTCAGTTCTGTCATTTAAATTCAGTTCAGTTTCTAGTTCAGTTTGTGTGTGTGTGTGTGTGTGTGTGTGTGTGTGTGTGTGTGTTGTGTGGTGTGAGTGTGTGTGTGTGTGTGTGTGTGAACTTATGATTAAAATTCTTTGGCACCTTCTCTTTCCCTGGTCAAAAGAAAAAAAAATCCTTGTGTGCACACCATAAAAGATAAGCCACCAACACGTGGCTCTGATCAGGTAGGAAAAAAGGTGACCCACCCAGAGCTAACTATATGAAGACTCTGAGATGTCAGCTACACACAGGTGCTATGAAAGACACAGATAACCTTCACAGGAGAATACAGCTGAAGCAGGGTTTATCCAGCAAGCAAGCACTTCTCCGCCACCACCAGCATGACACCACATGAAGGTGGGCAACAAAAACAGCATTACACTGGACGTCAGCCCGAGGGATTCCATCTCACCTCCTCTGGCTGCCAGTTCCACGATTTACTCAGTGGACAGACCAGGCATTCCTTATTGGGAGTGGGGAAGGAGGTTCATGATGATGAGCGTCCCCTGGGAATCAAAGCCTCAGCCCCCTGAAAGGCGAGCATGGACATTATTATTATTATGATGAATACTTATATTGCACCTATTCTCGGCTAGAGACCAAGCTTTAAGCGCTTTACAAGCCACACTCGTTTACACAACGGGCTGCCTACCTGGGTAGTGCCGACTGAAGAGCTGCCAGCTGGCGCTTCATTCAGTCATTTCCTGTGTCATCCAGTCCACATCATTCAATATTGTTCACTCAATTTCTATCTTCCTTCATTCTTTCCATTTCTTATGCAGGGTGCATGCTATGTGTAATGTGTCATCCATACCAACGGCCAAAGGCCTTCTCTTCCGAAACTTGGTGATGGGATTTTACGTGTGTGCAAGATGTTATGCGTGCGTTCACACACGGAACCTCGGTTTATAGTCTCATTCGAAAGACTGTATGGGAAATGGAGTCAGAACCAATGTTAACTCCGAGGGAAAAATCCCCCCGAACCAAAACGGCCCGGCAGAGATTTGAACCTGCAACCCCAGGATCACCAAGATTACAAGTCCGGCGCTCTACCAACTGAGCTATTCCGGCCCCGACATATTACTAGCTGGTGCCAAGGTATAACAGTACTGACACACTACACTGCGCTTTTATTCCAAACTGCAGAAAAGTTCGATCTCTCGGGTATGCTACGATAATACCCCTCTACCCCACTTCCCCCTCCTCCACTCGCCCACTCCTGCTCCCTTATGACGATTACATCACGACAGTCGGTCACACGCATGTCCGTAGCGGAAGTGACTTGAGTGACGTTGAGGGAAGGGAAGAGATGGGTGGAAAAGAGAACAGTGTGTGTGTGTGTGTGTGTGTGTGTGTGTGTGTGTGTGTGTGTGTGTGTGTGTGTGTGTGTGTGTGTGAAGGGATGGGGGAGAGGGGAATCACAGTCTTCCGACAAGTTAACCCCGGCGTCTTCCGATCCTGCCGCCTCGCCTGACATCGTCTTAACTTGTGTATCTATATCTGTCCTCTCTTTCCTTTCCTCCCAGCTGGCTCTGGCAGCAGTCTGTCGAGCGGGCGGAAATGAAATGGACTGATGCCAGGACCGTGCTTGTGTCGCCTTGTGCATTGGCTCCATTACACCGTGAGTTTATTCCATTTCAGTAAGCGTTCATTGGATCTTTTTCTCAATTCAATGTGTAGTCGGGTTCCCTTCAGTTTGGTCATTTTAATTCGATCTGGGTTTTTTTTTTTTTTTTAAACTCATTTCATTTAAGGTGACATTAGATTTTATGATGGCGCTGCTGCAGCTGTTGGTGACCTCTCTCTCTGTCTCTGTCTCTATCTCTCTCTGTCACACACTTACACACACACTCTCTCTCTCTTTCTGTCTCTCTTTGCATATGTGTGTGTACATGTGTGTGCATATGTGTGTGCGCATGTGCTTGCATGCATGCATGCACGAATAAACTTCCTTGGCTTTTCTCTTGCCCGTGCCCCCCCAAAAGCCATGTGCACACACACACACACACACACACACACACACACACACACACACACACACACACACACACACTCACTCACACACACGCCCCTCCCCCAAATATGGGCCTCAACATGTGGCTCAAATTTGATAACATAGTCAGCAAGCCCACCCAGGGTTAACTATATGTAGATTCTGGGATGACAGTTAGTCACAGGTGCCATAGAAGGGAAGGTATTCATTACCCCCCCCCCCCAGCCTCCTTTCAAATACCCCCCCTGCTTGAGACTCCCCCTACTTGTTGCTGCTCGATACTTACCTCCTGTTTGACATTCCCTCTGCACCATATTCCCCCCTGCTCGATAGTCCCCCACCCACAACGGAAACAAGCTCTTGTTCTAGGGGGAAGGGAGCACGAGCAACACAGACACAGACACAACACACACACACACACACACACACACACACACACACACACACACACACACACACACCATAATCAAGCAGACAGAGCATTGAACAAGGGGAGTATTGAACCGGGGGGGAGTGTCAAACAGGGATCTGTCAATACGGGGGGTTACTGAGCTGACCCCTGTAAGACTTCTGAAACCAACACTTCTCCACTACCATTAGAACGACAACACATGAAGATGAGCAGCAAAAAATGGCTTTGTATTGGACGTCAGCCGGGAGGACATTCGAACCCAAAACCTCTGACCACCAGTTCCGCAGGCTACTCCCTGAACCAGCCAGGCGTCCTTTGGTGAGAGTAGAGAAGGTGGTTCATGATGACGAGCAGCCCCTAGGGGTTGAAGGTCCTGCCCCGCGAAATGCGAGCTTGGACACTGAAGTAGATGGGGCTAAGCCATAATTATGCTGGCACATGGCACGGCTGGCATTTTCATTCCGAACTCTTTAAGAGTTTGATCCCTCGGGTATGGTACGAAAAAAAAATTGAAAAAAAAGAAAGAAAAAGATCCTGTGATTCCCTGTCCCCTGAGTACTGCTGCACTTCTGCTGATTTTCGGAAATAAACCCACAACCCCATCCCCACCCCATCCCTCATACTGCCTTCATCTATGCCTGTCTCCACACACACACACACACACCACACACACACACACACACACACACACCACACACACATACACACACGCATGCACACACACATACACACATACACACGCACGCACACCTGCTTCCCACTTACCCTTCTTTCCCAACGCTTCTGCCTTCTGGAATGGATATTCGGCTCAACGTAATCACCACTGACCGACCGATCAACAGGGGGTGCGAACATGAACAAAACTGTCTTCTTTGACACCCCTCTTGGGATAGTTCCATGTCCTTCCCAGGAAGAGAGAGAGAGAGAGAGAGAGAGAGAGAGAGAAGAGAGAGACAGAGAGAGACAGAGAGAGAAGAGAGAGAGAGAGAGAAGACAGACAGACAGAGAGAGAGAGAGAGAGAGAGAGAGAGAGAGAGAGAGAGAGAGAGAGAGAGGATGCCTTGGGGAATGGAATACGCTCTTCATTGATGAGGGGTGAAATTGTAACAGGCCAGATCATTCTCCACAATAAAACAAACTGTCAGCAATCTTCAGCTGGCTGTATATAGGCTAACTCCTCTCTGATACCAAGGGCAGTGGCTGTCCCGTCTTTCCCTCCCTGCTCTTCCAACATCCCCCTTCACTCACCCCACCAGATTCCCCATCTCGTGCACTGCTTGCTGGAGCGTCTGCAGGCGAAATGAGAAGACATCGCTAGACAGGATGAAAAGCTGAGACCTCCCCGGGGATACAAATTCAGTGTCATAATATGAAGTAGAAGAAGAAGAAGAAGAAGAACAACAACAACAACAACAACAACAAGGAGGAGGGGGTGGGAGGAAGAGGAGGAGGAGGATGAAAAGGAGAGGAAGAGGAGGAAGAGAATGGGGAGGTGTTAGAAGAAAAAGACGAAGAAGTATGAAGGAAGGAAGGAAGAAGAAGAAAGAGCAGCACTAGGAGGAGGAGGAGGAGGAGGAGGAGGAGGAGGAGGAGCAGCAGCAGCAGCAGCAGCAGCAGAAGCAGAAGAAGAAGAAGAAGATGATGATGATGATGTTGATGATGAGAAGGAAGAAGAAGAAGAAGAAGAAGAAGAAGAAGATGATGATGATGATGATGATGATGAATGATAAGGAGGAGGAGGAGGAGAAGAAGAAGAAGAAGAAGAAGAAGACAAGAAGAAAACTGAAAACAAAACAAAACAAGGCGAAAGAAAAGGAAAAAGGGGAGGGGGTGGGGGGAGGATGACAGCCAGATGAAGAAAGCAGAAGTAAACAGATTTCGACACGCTCTCTCTGCTGGGACAAAGCGCCCACATCAAATACTCTAAACTAAAAAAGACAGATCTCCCACCCCTCCACCATCCTCCGCTCTCGCAACCCTGCCTCCTCGCCTCTCCCTGGACAAGTAGAGCACAGAAAGCTGTCCAATCTCGCTGACCTCAACGCAAGGGACCTGGAGCAGTGAGGCGACAGAAGCGAGCTCCGACAGGAAAACCTCACGGGGAAAACGATCATCAAACGGAAAGCGAAGCTCGATGGCAGGTGGACGGCCACACGCCTCTACTGAAAACACGCAACAGACATAGAATAATCTTGGGAGATGAAAAAAAAAAAAAAAGGGGGGGGGGGGGGGGTACTGGAGAAGAATGATGAGGGATGAGAATGGAGGGAAGGGTGGGGATAGGGGGTGGGAGTGGGAAGGGATGGGATCTCTCATCAAAAAAAAAGTTCCTTTCCTTTTCTTTTCTGCAGTTTGATGTATACCAGCTATATATATCATTCATGTTTGCCTTCTGGGCCAAGGCATGCTTCTGAATAGAAGTCCGAGTCAGCTAATAAATCAGTCTTCATGGAAAAAAAACCTCTGGGCTAACTTACCTTCCATTTTCTTATTTTTTTCTAATTTTGTTTTGTTGTTTTTTTTCTGTTTGTTGGTATTTTCGTCTGTTTCGTTGTTGTTCTTGTAGTTTTATCTCATGCTGCTACAACTCACAAATACATACAACCTTTCTAACAGAAAGCCAGTCTTGGTCACGCCACTGGGTGGCCGGAATAGCTCAGTGGTAGAGCGCCGGACTCGTAATCTTGGGGTTGCAGGTTCGAATCTCCGCCGGGCCGTTTCGATACAGGGGGATTTTTTCCCTCGGAGTTAACATTGGTTCTGACTCCATTTCCCATACAGTCCTTCGAATGAGACTATAAACCGAGGTTCCGTGTGTGAACGCACGCATAACATCTTGCACACACGTAAAGTCCCATCACCAACTTATGGAAGAGAAGGCCAGTTTGGCCGTTGGTATGGATGACACGTTACACATAGCATGCACCTTCCCCGAAGTTGGAGCATGGCTGCCTTAATGGTGGGATAAAAAAAACGGTCATACACACAAAACTCCACTCCCTATACAAGGGGTGTCCGCAGGAGTATCAGCCTGCGCAGAAGAAGAAGAAGAAGAGATCACGCCACTTTCTTATTTCTTTTTTAAAAATTTATTTGCACTTGCTCCAAGACGTTCCAGTCTAAGCTCACTATCGACAGTCAGTGCACAGCTGTGTGTTCAGTCAGTGAAGGCAGGCAGCCCACTCCGCTTTGTAATGTGGGTGGTGACAGGAGTCGTTGTCGATCGTCCTTTCAAACTGATGACTGTACCTGGTTTTGACTTCTGTAGACTTGGCATCTCAGCTTACCTTTTCTTTTCACACTGCTAATAGCCATGGCATGGTCTTCACCAACAAAGGATTCACTGGAGAAGGATTACGTTTAATTCCCCTTTCCCCATGGAGGTAAACATCTTTTTTGTTGTTTGTTGTTTTTTTTTTTTTATAGCTGCATATTTTTCACTACCGGGACAGATTCTGAAGTTTGCTCCTTCCCTAACAGGAAGTTAAAAGCATCTGGGCCCAGGTTTTATTATCATATATAAATATATATATATATGTATTATATATATATATATATATATATATATGTGTGTGTGTGTGTGTGTGTGTGTGTGTGTGTGGTGTGTACAGAGACAGTGAGAGAGAGAGAGAGAGAGAGAGAGGGGGGGATTTCAATTCAACTGCTATTAACATAGCAATTTGTATAGATCTGAAATGCGTTTCTCCTGGCTCACGTTCCATAAAATCTAAATGCACAGCATGTCTTCCCACAGAAGATGAACAAACAAGAACTGCCCCACTACACAGATACGTCTGTGAGTGTACAAAGAACATCACCGCGTGCTAACCCTCACTGTAGCATCAGAAAATCAACTTAAATTAAAACAGTCACAGTTTCCACAACAATTTCTCCACTACCCACACCCTTCTGCCCTCGCCTTACGTTACATCCGTTACGAAGACATGCACTCATCTGACCCCCTCAACCCTTTCCCTCATCCACACCCTCACCCCCTCACCCCCCCACCCCCCCACCCCCCTGGTCTTCACATCAGCCAGAATTTTCACAGGCAGTCTATATCCAATCGTTTCTTGACTGTCTCTTTTGAACTTCCCAATGTGCATATCGATGCCCATTTTTTTAAAAAAAATGTGAAGGGGAAATCAACTTTCAGATGGGATCAAACAATAGAAACACTGTTAACCATGTTGTTTTGAAAGCCCCCAAACGGATATCTGAGTCCAAAAATCAAGGTGTTACAGACAGGCGGAGTTTATCTTTAATCGTCTGTTGATTCTTATCTACAAATTTGTGTTTAGTTCCACGTGACGTTAGTTTAACAGAAGACTTATGTGCATACAACGCAATAATTCCGGAACTTCTTTAGAGTTCCAGGATCACCCTGAGCGTGCAAGGTGCTTTCACTAACTCTTCCCGAATGTTCTATGCGTTGTAATTGGTTGTACTATGTGTACTTCTAAAAACGTTCTACATTATTCCCTGCGTTTTTGGTTGGCTGCAATGTGTCATGGTTCCCGAACTTTTTAGAAAAAAATTCCTGCAAATTCACTGGATGAACTTCGGTCATGATTCCCGAACTTTCTAGAATATTCTGTTCCTTGGTTGTGCTGCGACAAGTTATTCGAACTTCCGATCCTAAAGCTATAAATGATGCGGGTCTAGAGAGAGATCAAAGAGAGTGGTTGATGAATACTGAAAGACACATGAATACTGAAAGACACATGAACACTGAAAGACACATAAATACTGAAAGACACATGAACACTGAAAGACACAGGAACACTGAAAGACACAGGAACACTGAAAGATAGTCTCCTGTATGGGACCGTTGGACTGGGTCATATGAAGACTGGTTTGCAAGAATTCCATCCCCACAAGAAAAGACCTTAGACTTAAACGTTACCAGGGTCGACTTTCATTTTGTCTGGATCTGATTCAACAGCGGCGGTCAACGTCAGTGCCGAAGAACAAGCCTGATTCTTCCTCGTTAACACAGACTGGAAAACAGTACTGCCTTTTCGTTCTTTCTTCATGCAAAGTCGATCCTTACAAAGAGAGCCCAATATCTGAATACCATGCGTGCCGAGAACCGTTGTTTT
>CM065723.1:11671662-11674162 GCA_033310375.1 Conus canariensis | reverse complement strand
GGAAAAAGGAGAAAGAAGAGCAGCAGCAGAAGGATAGGCAGGAAAGGAGGAAGAGCAGGAGCAGCGGCAGCAGAAGCAACAGCACAAGAAGAATAGGATCAGCAGAAACAGGATGAGGACCAGGAGCAGAAAAACAACAAATGAAAAGAAAACGAAAAAAGGGGAGGTGAACAGCAGCCAGACTCGGACAGCTGAAGAAAACAGATTTCTACACGCTCTCTCTGCTGGGACAAAGTGCTCATATAAAAAATCAAAAATAAAAAGATCTCCCAAGACTCTACCCTCCTTCCCTCTCCCAACCCTTCCCCCTCTACCCTCTCAGGACAAGCAGAGCACACATAGAAAGCTGTCCAATCTCGCAGACCTCAACGCGAGGGGACCTGGAGCCGTGAGGCGACAGAAGGGAGCTCCGACAGGAAAACCTCACGGGGAAAACGATCATCAAACGGAAAGCGAAGATCGATGGCAGGTGGACGGCCACACGCCTCCACTGAAAACACGCAACAGACATAGAATAATCTCGGGAAGAAAAGAGGTGGGGGGGGGGGGGGGGGGGGGGAAAGAGAGGTACAGGAAGGATGAGAGAGGTGAGGGGAGGGGAGGGGGCATGCTCCTTAAGACTGGGATCTGTGTAAAGATGAAAAATAGTTTCTTTTCTTTTCTGCAAAGTTTGATAGATGCTACCAAAAATAATTCACGTTCGCCTCTGGGCCAAGGCATGGCTCTATAATGGTGATACAAGTCGGCAATAAATCAATGTTCGTAGAGAAAAAAGAAGCCTCTGGGCCAAGGCATGGCTCTATAATGGTGATACAAGTCGGCCAATAAATCAATGTTCGTAGAGAAAAAAGAAACCTCTGGGCCAAGGCATGGCTCTATAATGGTGATACAAGTCGGCCAATAAATCAATGTTCGTAGAGAAAAAGAAGCCTCTGGGCCAAGGCATGGCTCTATAATGGTGATACAAGTCGGCCAATAAATCAATGTTCGTAGAGAAAAAAGAAGCCTCTGGGCCAAGGCATGGCTCTATAATGGTGATACAAGTCGGCCAATAATCAATGTTCGTAGAGAAAAAAGAAGCCTCTGGGCCAAGGCATGGCTCTATAATGGTGATACAAGTCGGCCAATAAATCAATGTTCGTAGAGAAAAAAGAAACCTCTGGGCCAAGGCATGGCTCTATAATGGTGATACAAGTCGGCCAATAAATCAATGTTCGTAGAGAAAAAAGAAGCCTCTGGGCCAAGGCATGGCTCTATAATGGTGATACAAGTCGGCCAATAAATCAATGTTCGTAGAGAAAAAAGAAACCTCTGGGCCAAGGCATGGCTCTATAATGGTGATACAAGTCGGCCAATAAATCAATGTTCGTAGAGAAAAAAGAAGCCTCTGGGCCAAGGCATGGCTCTATAATGGTGATACAAGTCGGCCAAGAAATCAATGTTCGTAGAGAAAAAAGAAACCTCTGGGCCAAGGCATGGCTCTATAATGGTGATACAAGTCGGCCAAGAAATCAATGTTCGTAGAGAAAAAAGAAACCTCTGGGCCAAGGCATGGCTCTATAATGGTGATACAAGTCGGCCAAGAAATCAATGTTCGTAGAGAAAAAAGAAACCTCTGGGCCAAGGCATGGCTCTATAATGGTGATACAAGTCGGCCAAGAAATCAATGTTCGTAGAGAAAAAAGAAACCTCTGGGCCAAGGCATGGCTCTATAATGGTGATACAAGTCGGCCAAGAAATCAATGTTCGTAGAGAAAAAAGAAACCTCTGGGCCAAGGCATGGCTCTATAATGGTGATACAAGTCGGCCAATAAATCTATGTTCGTAGAGAAAAAAGAAGCCTCTGGGCCAAGGCATGGCTCTATAATGGTGATACAAGTCGGCCAATAAATCAATGTTCGTAGAGAAAAAAGAAGCCTCTGGGCCAAGGCATGGCTCTATAATGGTGATACAAGTCGGCCAATAAATCAATGTTCGTAGAGAAAAAAGAAACCTCTGGGCCAAGGCATGGCTCTATAATGGTGATACAAGTCGGCCAATAAATCAATGTTCGTAGAGAAAAAAGAAACCTCTGGGCCAAGGCATGGCTCTATAATGGTGATACAAGTCGGCCAAGAAATCAATGTTCGTAGAGAAAAAAGAAACCTCTGGGCCAAGGCATGGCTCTATAATGGTGATACAAGTCGGCCAATAAATCAATGTTCGTAGAGAAAAAAGAAGCCTCTGGGCCAAGGCATGGCTCTATAATGGTGATACAAGTCGGCCAATAAATCAATGTTCGTAGAGAAAAAAGAAACCTCTGGGCCAAGGCATGGCTCTATAATGGTGATACAAGTCGGCCAATAAATCAATGTTCGTAGAGAAAAAAGAAGCCTCTGGGCCAAGGCATGGCTTTATAATGGTGATACAAGTCGGCCAATAAATCAATGTTCGTAGAGAAAAAAGAAGCCTCTGGGCCAAGGCATGGCTCTATAATGGTGATACAAGTCGGCCAATAAAT
>CM065723.1:11661662-11666662 GCA_033310375.1 Conus canariensis | reverse complement strand
TGTGTGTGTGTGTGTGTGTGTGTGTGTGTGACCTCACTCTCAAATGTTTTGTCACTGTCAGATCAAGACCAGCTGATGATGGTCTCCCCTAGTCCTGCAGCAAGCTCAGGTGCTAGGTCTGACAGCCAGTGTTGTTGGGTGGGGTTTGGTCTTTAGCCATGGTTAGCTTCTGACATAATAAGTCAGTTCTCCTGACAAACGTTTCGAAGACGTCATGTGCTGGTGACCTACGCGGAGTGTTTATATGAAATAAAAGTAAGATTTATCATAAACAAGCAACAAACAAACAAACAAAAACACTAGCAAAACACGCAACCCCCTCACTACATAAAATGGACTACGTGATTCTAAAGAAAACAAACAAACAAAAAAAGCCACAAACAAACCATAATAAAACAAAAACACAGGAAAAAAAACAAAAGCTACAGACGCGATCCTCTCACCGTAGGAAATGCACCGAGTGATCTGATTGAAGAAGAAGAAAGAGAAAAAGAAGAGGAAAAAAGAACAGAGGAAAAAAGATTAACCTTATGAAACAGGAGCTGAGGGATTAAAACAAACTCAAACAAAGCAGGTTCACTCTATGGAAAACGCGCGGCAATAGACTCAAACCGTCACTTCAAAGAGTGCAGAGACCGGAGGGGGGGGGGGGGGGGGGGGGGGGGGGGGGGGGGAGGGGGGGTGGGGAGACATCCAGGGAGTGTCCGCTAAAGGAGCGTAAGCAAACAACATTCATTACACTGCCGTCATGTTTGTTGCTTTATTTTGGTTTTAGGGAAGGGGGGGGGGGGGGGGGGGGAGCTTTTAATGGACCATTGTTCCACAAGAGGCCTGGTGCCGACGTGATATTGACCGCTTGCTCCCTGAGGTTCTTGGGGCGCTGGGGTGGTGGCGTGGGGGCAAGAGTGGCGTGGAGGTGGGGGGGGGGGGGGGGAGGGGCGGGGGGGGGGGGGGGGGGGGGCTGTGTGGATGTGGATGTACGTGCCAGAACTAGCGGCGTGGTGAATAATGTCGTTGAGGTGACACGGAAATTAAGGCAGCAAAATAAATAAATATATAAATAAATATAAGAAGTAAAAATGAATAAATAAATGAATAAATTAATACATAAATATGATATAGCAGAAATTTTTTATAAAATGGATAAACAGAATACAATAAATACATAAACAGGTAACTAAATAAATACATAAATATACAGAAATAACTCAGTCCATAAAAATACAAATAAATGAATCAATCAATACCTAAATACACAAATGATCAATAAATAAATGAAGAAATAAATCAACAGACAAACAAATAAACAAAATAAAATAAAATAAAGTGGAATAAAACAAAATAAATAAACTGTCGCCTATAAGTTAGCGAGGCCGCATCGTGCGAGAGCTGACGACTTGTGTGTATAATAGATCCTCTGCTACCGCAAATACGAAAATCAGGATCTGTAACCCCAAACTCCATTCCATATAACAAGCAAACAAGAACAAAACTCCAATCATTTACATCACAGAGAGAGAGAGGGGGGGGGAGGGAGAGAGAGAGAGAGAGAGAGAGAGAGAGGAGAGAGAGAGAGAGAGAGAGAGAGAGAGAGAGAGAAGAGAAAGAGAGAGAGAGAGAGACAGACAGGCAGACAGACAGACAGACAGAATGAATGAATGAATGAATGAAACCATCACTGTCCCAAAGCTCTGGCCTCAACCAAGACAAATAGTCAGACACAAAAGCAACCTCATCACCGTGACGGCTCTCTAATCAACGCTTTAGTTCCAATCCGCGTGATCGCCGTGCCCCCCCCCCCCCCCCCCCCCCCCCCCCCCCCCCCCTCCTATTCAACAAAGCGTGGATAAATGGACTGTTTTCCCACACCGACCGGACGGAGGTATGAGGCCTGGGTCGACGTGGCGTCAAAGGAGTCCCTCGATTTCCCATGAATTAAACAGCTAAAGACTGGCACCCTTCGTATGGCCCCTAGAGATGTTGTGCAGATTCCAATGAATGAAAAAGAAAAAACAAAACAAAACAAAACAAAACAAAACAAACAAACAAACAATAAAAACCGGATCCAGCACAGATGTGTCCCATGGCTGACTGTTCCCAAATAAACAACTTTGCACGCAGCTGATTGCTCCCAAATAAACAACCTTCACCGCAATTCAAAACCCCTCCACACTCAATACTACCATAATTTTATATGCTCTCTCTCTCTCTCTCTCTCTCTCTCTCTCTCTCTCTCTCCTCTCACTCTCTCTCTACCTTGTGTGTTGTGTGTGTGTGTGTGTGTGTGTGGTGAGTGTGTGTGTGTGTGTGTGTGTGTGTGTGTGTGTGTGTGTGTGTGTGTGTGTCTGTCTCTCTCTCTGAGACTACCTCAGCAGTAAGTCTGGGAGATTAACTCAATGGCACCCACTCCAATGGGCTCTCTCTTCACATGCAGCATTGGAGGGAGGTGAGCTGACCGAATTGGGCATGGTGTCAGGGGGCGTGTCCTTCATACTCCACTGGATCAGATCCATTGCTTTCTTCCGCCTTATGACTTCCGTCAACCAAGTGAATGTTTCCACGGGGTTCTGAAATTCCGCCCCGTTGACTTCCGCCCCGTGGACTTCCGTCTCATGGACTACCGGCCCGTGGACTTCCGGCCCGTGGACTTCCGGCCCGTGGATTTCCGGCCCGTGGACTTCCGGCCCGTGAACTCCCGGCCCGTGGACTTCCGCCCCGTGAACTTCCGTCTCGTGGACTTCCGCCCCGTGAACTTCCGCCCCGTGAATTATAACCTCGTGGACATTCGCCCCGTGGACATTCGTCCGTGGACATTCGCCCGTGGACATTCGCCCTGCTGTCACTTTCACACATTTTCACAATGGTACAAAATATGTAAATTTGTATCTTCAGTGACTCCACCTGACAGTAACCTCTTTAAACACATACAACTAACTCACTGCAACACACACACACACAGACACACACACACCACACACACACACACACACACACACACACACACAAACACACACACACACACAGACACACACACACACACACACACACACACACACACACACACACAAACACACACTTACTTGTTGAGAAAGATTTTGCTGTCACTGACAGTATTTACATATGTTACTGGATCAAGCAAACCAAATCCATTTCAGACCGTCTCTGAAACATTTTAAAAGCGAACAAGTCAGTCAGATCCTTTAGTCTTCAGCAGGCTGGGATTTATGCACTCTGGATAATGCCAGCAATATGGTGGCGGCCAGGGCTTGCCTCATGTCCTGAGAGAAAGCGCACTCGAAGACATAATGAAATTCATCACCAATTCCGTTGGAATTACATCTTTCACATCATCTTTCATTCCGCTGGAATCCTAAAAAAAAAAAAAAAAAAAAAAAAAATCTAAATACGCTAACGAGTGAGATGTTGTCTGTGGGTCTGATAAACGCTACACGAACATCGAACTGCAGAATGGTGTGGAAGAACATTGTAATATTTTCCCTAATCGAAATTTCTTTCCTATAACAATGCAGTTCGCACTTGGATCATTTTCCGTGTGGTCTTGCAGCGCTGGGGGTTCGTGTTCAAACGCCATCAGGCGGCGTCGTCTTATCAGACTGGCCGACCCCCCGGCTGAAGTCCGCGTGTTGAGAAGCATCAATCACTGCGCTACCTTTGGTTCCGTGACGTTATCTGTCTCTGTCTGTCTGTCTGTCTGTCTCTGTGTCTGTGTCTCTCTCTCTGTCTCTGTCTCTCTCTTGCTGGAATGGGCGGAGTGGAAATAAAGTCACATGGATGGAGACATGCACGCACGCGCGCGCGCGCACGTACACACAACACACACACACACACACACACGCAGGCGCGCATGTACACACACACGCACGCACGCACGTACGTACACCCGCGCATAAGTAATAAGTAAATGAATAAACAAATGAATAAATAACTTGGATTAATTAAACGAGCTCCAGAAGACACCCAGGCAGAACTGCGTGAGACCAGTAAATTCAACACCTTCACTTTCCAAAAAACCATGCCAGTTACGCTTTGGACCTGAATCCAGCCCAGTGTTAGAAAGAAACAAACAAACAAACAAAAAAAAACAAGGAAAACAACAAACAAAGAAGCAGAGAAAGAAAGAAAGGAAAAGAAAGAAAAGAAAAGAAAAGAAAAGGCAGACAGACGGAAAGATAGAAAGAAAGAAAGGAAGAAAAAAAAAAGAAAGAAAGGAAAGAAAGAAAAGAAAAGACAGACAGACAGACAGGCGGAAAGATAGAAGGAAAGAAAGAAAGAAAGAAAGGAAGAAAGAAAGAAGGAAGAAAGAAAAACAAACAAAACAAAGAAAGAAAGAAAGAAAAGAAAAACCACACACAATCAAAACAAAGGCCGATCATTCTTCGCAACTGCACTCGGCATTGAAACAGAAACACAACAGATTTACACACACTCTCGTAGCTTCTTTTGTCACATAAAGCTCGGGTCTCACGTGCTGGCAAATAAGACATGAAAACAAAAAAAACACTCCACCCCTCCCTCACACCCTGCCCCCAATCTCCCACCACAGTGACAATACTCAAATCAGTGCCACATTCAACCCGCGTGACCCGTAGCGCTACCCAGACAAAACGTGGATAAATGGACCCGTTTCCCCAACGGCATCCCCGCGGAACCGGAGGAGTGGCCCGGGTCGATGTGGCCTCAAAGAGTTTCTTGATTTCCGATGAAACCAGAAGAAACGGCACCTTACGGTACCCGGACTCCTCGGAGACTTGATATAAAGGCAGATATTAACAGTGACAAAACAGACCAATCACAGATCAATCCCACTGCTCACTGTTCCCCGTTACCAACGAGCTTGAGGCAGAGAGAGAGAGTGTGGCTGCAATTCAAAAACCTGTCCTTCACAGACACACACACCACACACACACCACACACACCACACACACACACACACACACACACACAGAGTTTTGTCAGAGAAAAAAAAAAACCTGTGAATT
>CM065723.1:11653516-11656562 GCA_033310375.1 Conus canariensis | reverse complement strand
GGTAAAAAGAAAAAAAAAAAAGAAAAAAAAAAAGATAAGATAAGGGAAGGCAGCCTAGAAGGGCGACAGGTTCTCTCCACTGGGGAAGAAGAAGTTCCACCATGAGAACCCTTCATGTGACGGTGTGGAAAAGCAATGTGATACAATGGATCCGGCACGATATGACACGAGAGATTTCTTCTTCTTCTTCTTCTTCTTCTTCTTCTTCTTCTTCTTCTTCGTCGTCGTCGTCGTCGTCGTCGTCGTCGTCGTCGACGTCCTCGTCGTCGTGGTCGTGGTCGTGGTCGTCGTTGTCGTCCTTCCTTTTCTTCTTCTTTGTCTTCTTCTTCTTCATATCTTCTTCTTCTTTGTCTTCTTCTTCTTTTCTTCTTCTTCTTCTTTGTCTTCTTCTTCTTCTTCTTTGTCTTCTTCTTCGTCTTCTTCTTCTTTGTCTTCTTCTTCTTCTTCTTTGTCTTCTTCTTCTTCCTCTTCTTCTTCTTCTTCTTCTTCTTCTTCTTCTTCGTCGTCGTCCTTTTTTTTCTTCTTCTTCTTCGTCGTCGTCGTCCCTCTCCTCCTTCTTGTTCTTGTTCTTCTTGTTCTTGTTCTTGTTGTTCTTCTTCTTCTCCTTCTTCTTCTTCCTCTTCTTCATCACGCCAAAGAATGCGTGTGCTTACTCTCAGTCAGTAGGAAGCCAAGGTCTCTTCGGTTTTACCCGAGTCGCTGCATCCACAAAATGATTTTTTTTTTCTCTTCAGATGGTGTAATCACGTTCCCTTGAAGTCGCATTCTAGGGGAAAAAATCTCTCTCAAAGTTAACAATATAGGTCACTTCTAGTCCAGAACAGCGGAGTGCAAAAAAAAAAGTTGAAAAGACGGGTCTGCAGAAGAAAAATCGTCTTGTCAGCATATTGTTGGATCGGAAGAAAATCGTCTTGTCAGTATATTGTTGGATCGGAAGAAGACGTTGAATTATTCATCAATTTCCTCGAGTGGAGAGGAGAGGAAAAAAAAAAGGAAGTATCATTGTCTTTTTTCTCATCTCATCTACGATAAAGAAAAAAAAAATGATGTACGAAATTCTTACCTTCATCCCCTAGGAGGCCGAATTAGAAAGAAAGGGAGGGGGGGGGGGGGTGACTGAATGGGGGCAGGGGGGAGGGGCGTATTCTACTTTTCCTTTGCATTACACGAAGCGAAAAAAAAAAAAAAAAAAAAAAACAGCGAAAAAAAAAACATACTCATGTCTGCCTCGGCCTCGCTGGGGTGAAGGAGGGAGGGGAGGGGGGCTTAAACTTTGAGAGGGGGGGGAGGGGATAAATTACGTCAGTAGACACAGAACACAATCAAACTGGAAAGGAAGGACAGTACGTTGGGGGTGGAGGATCTGGAAGGGGAGGGAGGGAGGAGCGGGGGGGGGGGGGGGGGGACAGTCTCAGAGCCACGTGGCCGGGCGGTCTAGATGACATTCGGCAGTCGACGGGAAAGTCGGGTGGGGGTGGAGGGGTGGGGGTGGGGGTGGGGGGATTTGCAATCACCCCTCTCAAACAGAAAACTTGCACCTGCTGGTAGGTAAAAGTTGAGGAGGAGACTCCCATACCCATCAGCACACAGGCACATTATGACTCTAAACTGATTCTGTGGCAGGAGAGGGAGTTGGAGGGGGGCGGGGGGGGGGGGGGGAGGGGGGAAGGAGGTGGGCGTAGGGTGAAGAGGAAAGGTGAAGAAGGGGGAGATACAGAGAGAGAGAGAGAGAGGGGGGGGGAGTAGGAGTGAGGGTGAGGAAGGAGGGGGGGAAGGGGGGGGGGGGGGTCAGCGGGAGCGGGGGAAACAGTGTGAGCTGCAGGTGCTGCTCTTTTTAGGAGGGATTGTTGTAGGGGAGTATCGTCGCTGCTGTTTATAAGAGGCCGCCGCAACGCGAACTAGAAGGAAAGCAGAGAAAGCGTTGGTACTGGAGGCACCAACACACAGAAAAAACACGCACGCACGCACGCACGCACACATGCAGGCAAGTGGAGCAGAAGAGAAGAGTTTCAACCAGTATCTTCCGCCTTGGCCTAAGGCTGTGTCAGCCCAACTGATTTTGGCCAGAACACCAAGGCTACATCAAAATGTTGTTATGCTCTGCATAGTTATGCGGGGATTGTCTTCAGTGGTGACAAGCTCCTAGCATAACATTATTCAGTCTCCAAAATCCCCCGAAGTCGGAGTGTGGCTGCCCACGTGGCGGGGTAATCAAAAACGGTCACACACGTCATGTTCTCATCCCTAGCTGATGCATTTTTACCATAGTGTTCAAGTACTTTGGCTGTTCGGATGGTCCCTGGAGTCTTTTAGCCAGGGTACAACAACAACAACAACCAGTATCTTGTGTGCGTCACAAGGACAGACAGTAAGACCAGGCTTTGGCATAAAACATTTATCCTTGGGTAATGAAATCAGTCAGTCAGTCAGTCAGTAAGTCAGTTAAACAGACTCTCTCTCTGTCTCTGTCTCTCTCCCCCCTCTCTCTCTCTCTCCCTCCCTCCCTCCCCTTCTCTCTCTCTCTCTCTCTCTTTCTCTCCCTCCCTCTCTTTCTCTCTCTCTCTCTTTGTTGCAAACAACATGGTTGAATCAACGTGTAGCTGTACAATTTAGAAAGAGAGGGTGTTAGTTACCGCCAATGACATTGACAAACAAAGCACATGACAAGACACGATGCATTTCGACCTCTTGGGTCTTCTTCAGGCAAAGAAATAGACCACATTTAACATTTAGGACAGTGCAAACAAAGAACGAAAAATGACTCATCTGTTGTTGTCCATGTGGTAGGGAGAATGTGTAGCTGTAAATATATTATCCGTTTTTTTGTTTTGTTTTGTTTTTTTTTTCCCTTTTTTTTTGTATTAATGAACTTTGCCAAAGGTTAACAGATTGGCCTTTTCGAATCAAGAATGAATGACCCAGTCCAAGACCGCCACCGATCGTCTTTGTCTAGATCTTCCAAATCGATCACAGAGAGCTTGAGAAAGGCAGCTTCTGATCTGATTTAAAACAGGCGTGGATATCCAGCATCGCGGAACCAGCATTC
>CM065723.1:11643516-11646016 GCA_033310375.1 Conus canariensis | reverse complement strand
GACCACGACGACCACGACGACGACCACGACGACGACGACCACGACGACGACCACGACGACGACCACGACGACGACGACCACGACCACCACGACGACGACCACGACCACGACGACGACCACGACGACGACCACGACGACGACCACGACCCACGACGACGACCACGACGACGACCACAACGACGACCACGACGACGACGTCGACCACGACACCACCACGACGACCACGACCACGACGACGACCACGACGACGACCACGACGACGACCACGACCACGACGACCACGACTGCGAGGAGGAACAAGAACAGAGAAAAGTCCGGATCAAAATGCAAACCACAAACCTCCTCATTCATCTCATTCCCATATACAAGCACCATCCATTGATTAGACCCTTTGCGGACGACAATAAAGTGCTTAGTCACGGAGCGAGCTTGGGTGAAAGCGCCTCCCCCACTAGATAGACAGCCCCACTATACCTGTTCTTGTCGTCTGTCGTTTGGCTTTCTTTCAGCTAAAAAATGACAACGGTGCCTCCCCCTCCCCCCCCCCCCTTCTCTCTCTCTCTCTCTCTCTCTCTCTCTCTCTCTCGTGTCCATCCTTATTTGTCTTCCCCGCAGACTACGCCCCAAAGGTCGAAGAGCGTCGCCCCGACAGTCAGCAGCCATGACCGAGCACGGTGATCTCCCTTCGGCTTTGCCTGGCGCTCCTCGTTCCCTGAGACTAGGCGGAGGAGGACTTTCACGGGAACTCCCTTGAGGAATCGCAGGGTCAACACTCGGGCCCAGGGACAGCGGACACCAATTTGGTCCCGGCGTGAATCAGCACGGACAGTCAACAGCTCGTCCAGGGAGTGGGGGTGGGGGTGGGGGGTGGGGGTGGTGGTGGTGGGGGTTGGGAGGGGGAAGAACAGAGACAGATTAGAGAACCCAGCTTCCACTTGACACGCCAGTCCCCTCCCCCCCCTACCCCCCCCCTCCCCCCACCCTCCCCCCAACACAAAGAGTACTCTCCGTCTGCTTCGCCAGACCAGATTCCTCTTCTCGATTGCCTCCATCAAAAGGAGGTGATGTTGTCGCCCCGTGTCTGTGGCTTTGCTTTTTGTTTGTGTTCCGTCTGTCAGCACCACGACGGCGTTAACACACACACACACACACACACACACACACACACACACACACACACACACACACACACAACACTACTGAAACGATCTGGAGGAAACGTCGTTGGGGGGGTGGGGGGGTGGGGGGGGGAGTGGAAACGGAGTCTCAAGGACGACACTGTGATCAACCTTGTGGTGCCGGTGCGGATCAAAGGACGGATCCAGGATCCGCTGGACCACAGGCGGAGGCCTCCGCTCTCCTGAGCGCCCTTTCAGTTTTATTGTAAATGGCAACGTGAAATAGAAGAGCATCAGGGACACAGAGGCAACGTCCTTTCTGTAACAGCCTCGGAAAAAATATCTTTAAGGAAAAAGAAAAAAGGCAACCGATGTTGCTGAAATCAGAAAACCCATACACTTTATAGGCAGGTAAAATGTGACAGGGAAAATCAGTCCTGCCTAATCGATTCGGAACGAGATGGGCAGGAACACACGTTCACCGTGAAGGGGGGGGGGGGGGGGGGAAGACGGCCGCACCCATCCCGGCCCCGGCGACTTCCCCCCATCTGTCAGGGGCTCAGAACAGGACAGGACAGTTGCCAGCGTCTCCCCCCTGTCCTCACAGACTAGGGACCTTCAGAACGAACGAACGCCCTGAGGTACTCGTCCACGTAAAACTTTGCTAAACGACTTCAAAGAGCACAAGGATGGCTGTGTTACCATTATCAATGACTGCCAAGAAGAAGAAGAAGAAGAAGAAGAAGAAGAAGAAGAAGAAGAAGAAGAAGAAGAAGAAGAAGAAGAAGAACAACAACAACAACAACAACAACAACACAACAACACAACAACAAGGAGGAGGGGGAGAAGGAAGAGGAAGAGGCGGAGGAGGAGGAGGAGAAGAAGAAGAAGAAGAAGAAGAAGAAGAAGAAGAAGAAGAAGAAGAAGACGAAGAGAAAAGAAGAAGAAGAAGAGAAGAAGAAGAAGAAGAAGAAGAAGAAGAAGAAGAAGAAGAAGAAGAAGAAGAAGAACAAAAACAAGAAGAACAAGAAGAAGAAGAGGAAAAGGCACACACACAGAGGCTCTATACTGGACAACAGTACTTGTGAACGCGGTTGCAACACAGTGTCTCCTCCGGCGGGTTGCCTCGTGGTGACCTGATACTGCTGCAAGTAAACTGTTGATACTGCAGCTAAAGCAAGATGCGTCTGGGTGTGTAGCTGTGTGCAGGTCTACCACAATGAACGGCATGAGAGCAATGCCAGTGATGCGGTGCAGTAGACATTAAAAAAAAAAGGCAAAAGAAGAAGGAGAAGGAGGAGGAGAAGAACAAGAAGAGGAGGAGAAGGAGAAGAAGAGCGGTAACTAAGAGAGCATGAACAAGAACATGAAGAACATGAACA
>CM065723.1:11626016-11628516 GCA_033310375.1 Conus canariensis | reverse complement strand
ATTGTTACATACACACACTGATTCCAGACGATCATAGACTGACCTTGCTTGCAACTGGGAGTGGGATGGGCAAAAGGAACGGCATGTGGGGGGGGGGGGGGGGGAGCGGAGGATGGGAGAGGGGTTGCTATAGATGCAGTGGTGTGTGTGGGGGGGGGAGGGAGGGGGGAGTTAAGCCCTATTGTTCTATCGCCTAGCCGACCACGGAGGTTGAAAGAGAGCGCTGGATGGTGGGGTTGAGAGTACGGACCGGGAGGTGGAGGGTACGTTTGGGGGGGGGGGGGAGGGGGGTTCAAGAGAGGAGGGTACGGTATAGAAGAGAATGCTTGCGTTTCTGTCCCATCAGAGAACGGTTGGTGCTGGAGCGTGGCGCTGAAGGGAAGATCACCCCGTGCCGGACCACCTCAAAGGGTAATAGTGCCTGGCATGACGACGACGACTGACGCAGCACACGCCGGGCAGGGGAAAAACAAAAAACCCGATCCTGCGCACCACTTCACTGTTGTCACGGACACCATTCACCCATCCACCCCACCAGAGGTCCTGAGAGCGGCGAGAGGTTTGAAGGATTCTAGAGATGGGGAACTACGATACGGACCAAAGCTTTCCAGAAAATTAGAACCCATGACATGGATGAGGCTATTCAGGAGCACTGGAACTGTTGACTGGGTGGACGTATTCAGAACAATGGAACTATGACAGGATGGAGGAATTCAGGAGGAATGGGAACTATGACATGGATGGAGGTATTCAGGAGAATGGAACTATGACATGGATGGAGGTATTCAGGAGAATGGAACTATGACATGGATGGAGGTATTCGGGAAAGAATGGAACTATGAACATGGAGGGGAGTATTCAGGAGAATGGAACTATGACATGGATGGGGGTGATTTAGAGAATGGAACTATGACATGGATGGAGGCATTCAGAGAATGGAACTATGACATGGATGGAGGTATTCAGAGAATGGAACTATGACATGGATGGAGGTATGAATGGAGAACGGAACAATGACATGGATGGAGGTTGATGATGGAGAACAGGAACTATGACATGGATGGAGGTATGATGGAGGAACGGAAACTATGACATGGATGGAGGTATAGGAGAAGGATACTATGACATCAGAGGGAAAGATGTGGAGGTTTCAGGAGAATGGAACTATGACATGGATGGGCAGGTGATTCAGGAGAAATGGAACTATGACATGGATGGGAGGTATTCAGGAGAATGGAACTATGACATGGATGGAGGTATTTCAGAGAATGGAACTATGAAAATGGATGGAGGTATTCAGAGAATGGAACTAGTACAATGGAATGAGGGATAATATGAGAACGGAACTATGACATGATGGAGGTATGAGAGGTATTCGGGAGAACGGAACTATGACATGGATGGAGGTATTCAGGAACTGGAATTGTGGTGAAGGTATCCAAGAAGAAATGGGTCATGACGACAGAGATGGAAGGTATTCAGCTATGAACTATTGACGATAGTTTTTATTTGACTTTATTCAGAAGAAATACAGGGATGAATTGCCACGTAGAAAAGAATAACATTAGTTAAGGTAAAATGTAAAACTTGACGAAAAAGAAGCTGTCAGAGTATTCGGACTATGACTGACAGGGATGTTTACTACTCCGGAGACGAAAGCTAGACGACGGGATTGCTATCCGAGATAAGGACTAAGACTAGGATGATGCTATTCCGAGATTGGATCTATACAACACAAAGTTAGCTATTGCTCGGAGTAGTCTGTCAATTAATGTTGCTTTTTTTGTTGGTCTAAAAAACCTATTCCTTGGTTGTTTTTTCTCGGTTGCTGGATTCATCTAATCACTTCCTTGCTTCTGTTCATTCTGTCTGTCTGTTTGTCTTTTAAGGTTGTTGAGCTTTTTTTTTTTTGTCTCTCACGCTTCTCTCTGGTCTCTGCTGTCTGGGTCAATCAAAGCTTGCCTTTTTTTTTTTTTTTTTTTTTCTTTTTTTTTCCCTCGAGTTGCTTGGGTCAAACTAAAGCGTACCCTCTCTTTGTTATGGTTCCTTGGATAAATTCAAAGCGTACAATCTCTCTCTCTCTCTCTCTTTCTCTCTCTCTCTCTCTCTCCTCTCTCTCTCTCCTCTCTCTCTCTCGCTCGCTCCTGCTTGCTTGGATCAGCCTGAAACGAACCCGCCGACGCGAGATGTCCGGCCTCTAAACAGGCGCGAGTGTCTGTGAGCTCCCACAGTCAATTAAGGAGCCACAAAGTGGCACTAGGACCCCGCCCACCCCGACAAAAAAGGCGAGACTGCTGCCACTCTTCCACCTTCAGCGGGTCGTCCTGAAGGAGGTAAGAGTGGATTGGTAATCACCACCCGCATTCTGGGGGTCAATTCAGGGAACTGTTCAAACTCTTTAACACCCACCCCACCCTCCCCTCCCCCCCCCTCCTCCGCCCCCTCCACCCCCCACCCCTTATTTCCATCGCCCACTTTCCTTCTCCTCCCCCCTTAAACT
>CM065723.1:11616016-11623516 GCA_033310375.1 Conus canariensis | reverse complement strand
GTCCTGTCACATACGTCATTGCGTGAATCAAGAGGATCCTCACTTTACATAAAAACCATTTTGTTAGACTGATGTAGTATCAGATCTAATTCACTGGCCTGCCAGAGTTGAAATTGTACAGTCAGGTACCAGCCAGGCACACGAGATGAGGCTACCGGAAAACGAGACAGGAACACGGACCTGGGAGATTCCAATCAGGAAAACCTTTAGCACAGCAAAGTTGTGGAAGAGTCTGGATGTGCCAGAAGGAAGGACGTGAGGTGACATACCACTACACGTCTGTCTGTATATGCACACAGTTGACAGTGTCGTTTATGGAACGGCCCCGGGGTTAAGCTACCAACATTTCCAATACACTCCTTCGAATGAGACAACAAACCGAGGTTCCGTGTGTGAACGCACGCATAACATCTTGCACACACGTCAAATCCCATCACCAACTTTCGGAAGAGAAGGCCAGTTTGGCCGTTGGTATGGATGACACGTTACACATAGCATGCACCTTCCCCGAAGCTGGAGTATGGCTGCCTTCATGGCGGGATACAAAAAAAAAAACGGTCATACACACAAAACTCTACTCCCTTTGTTGAGCAGATGGGATTAATACCTGCCTGTCTATACAGCGAGTGTCGGCAGGATTATCAGCCTGTGTACGCAGAAGAAGAAGAAAAAGCTACCAAGAAGCCCGGTAACTGATGCGACATAACATTATATATGTATACGAACTGAGTTGCCGCTTGACAAGAGTCGTTCATCCAATGGTTCCCCGGGGTCAGCCATCACAGAGCCAAGGCGCCGAGTCCAGCGGCACATCAAGAAGAAAGAAACCAACCCTCTGGCCTACGTGGACCTCCCTCCGCTGTATAATCATGTTGACCGGACAGGGCACTGTGGAGGTTGTGTCACGCCCTGTTTTTCTGACCCAGGCCATGGCTACAGAGTCCACATAGGAAAGTGCGTCTCCCATCTCCTGGGCCCATCGAAAAGGGTAAGGACAGATCACAGATCATCTGGAGGACTGGAGAGGTCGCCACCTCCTCTACCCTGTGACCTGGGAAAGTGAACTGTGGAGGTCTTCTCGAAATTAGCTGATGATGTACGGCGATGCTCCTCTCTCCTCTCTCTCTCTCTCTCTCTCTCTCTCTCTCTCTCTCTCTCTCCACACACACACACACACACACACACACACACACACACACACACACACACACACAGTGAGAGGCAGACAGACAGACAGACAGACAGACAGTCAGGCAAACGGACCGACAACGTCGATGATAAACGGATCGCTGTGACAGTGTACCGTCGCGCCTTCTGCCTGTATTCTATCCCACACAATCTTTCCCCGTCACCCGCAGTACTGACCCTAGCGTCTCCCCTTCCTCCGCCTTCGCTTCCCCCCCTCGCCCCCCCCCCCCCCCCCCCCCCCCCCCCCCCAGCCATTTGCCTACTCGATGCTAGTCCTCTGGAAGAAGAAAAAGAAGGAGGGTAAAAAAAAAAAAAAAAAAACCACTACATCGCCACCCAACCACACAACATCCATCCCCGACCCTCCAGAACAAGGAAAGAAAAAAAGAAAGAAAAAGAAAAAGAAAAAAAGAAACCAGTACCTTCCAAAAATCGTCCATAACATAGCCGCTGGCATGTAATTTCCGGCCGGACTAGAGCTGGAGGTGGTGGGAATGGAGGGGGAGGGGGGGAGGAGGGGGTAAAGGGGCGGGGGGGGGGGGGGGCAACTAATTCATGACACAGGACTAATGACGCAGCCTTATGCCAGGCGGTGAACAGCTATAGCCTTTCTAGGGCTGGGGGGGGGGGGGGGGGGGATGGGGGCGGAGGGATGGTGACAGACTGGTGGGGGGAGGGGAGAGGGGGAGGGGAGAGGGGGGAGGGGGATCTCTCTGGAACTGACTGGGCGGTGGAGGTGTAAGGGCGAAGGGGTGGGGTTGGGCGCGGGGGGTGGGGGGGGGGGGGAGGATCGGGAAGAGGCATCAAGCGAGTGATTAAGCAAACGAGTGATGAATGGCCCGGGCCTCGCACCGCCTACACAGTACAGTACTGGTGGTCATGGTCACTCCTCTTCTTCCATCTGTTTGCCTCTTGGCCTTTTACCCCCTCTCTCTTCCTCTGTGTGTGTGTGTGTGTGTGTGTGTGTGTGTGTGTGTGTGTGTGTGTGTGTGTGTGTGTGTGAGGAGGGTGGGGTGGGCGAATCATGCGCTGTTTGGTGAAGGGAGGGAGGTAGGACAGGGGACCGGGGGTGCCAGGGGGGGGGGGGGGGAGGCAGCAGGAGAAAGGTTACAGGAACTGGATGGCCAAAGTACCGTGTGTCGTTGTTAACACAGAGTCATAGTGTCGCGCCCCAACTTGTCCGAAAGATCCCACTTATCCAAACTACCAGGGCTCCCTGTGGATTGCCGGTGCCAGGGCTGCGGCGGGCTGGGCTGGGCTGTGGCTGTGGCTGGGCTGTGGCTGTGGCTGGGTTGTGGCTGTGCTGTGGCTGTGCTGTGGCTGGGCTGTGGCTGTGGCTGTGCTGTGGCTGTGCTGTGGCTGGGCTGTGGCTGTGACTGGGTTGTGGCTGTGCTGTGGCTGGGCTGTGGCTGTGGCTGTGCTGTGGCTATGGCTGTGCTGTGGCTGGGTTGTGGCTGTGCTGTGGCTGTGGCTGGGCTGTGACTGTGGCTGTGGCTGGGCTGTGCTGTGGCTGGGCTGTGGCTGTGCTGTGGCTGGGCTGTGGCTGTGACTGGGTTGTGGCTGGGCTGTGGCTGGGCTGTGGCTGGGCTGTGACTGTGGCTTTGGCTGTGCTGTGGCTGGGTTGTGGCTGTGCTGTGGCTGTGGCTGGGCTGTGACTGTGGTTGTGCTGTGGCTGTGCTGTGCTGTGGCTGTGGCTGTGACTGTGGCTGGGCTGTGGCTGTGCTGTGGCTGTGGCTGTGGCTGGGCGGTGGCTGTGACTGGGTTGTGGCTGTGCTGTGGTTGGGCTGTGGCTGTGACTGGGTTGTGGCTGTGCTGTGGCTGTGCTGTGCTGTGCTGTGGCTGTGCTGTGGCTGTGGCGTGGCTGGGCTGTGGCTGTGGCTGGGCTGTGGGTGTGCTGTGGCTGTGGCTGGGCTGTGGCTGTGGCTGTGGCTGGGCTGGGCTGTGACTGTGGCTGTGGCTGTGGCTGTGGCTGTGGCTGGGCTGTGGCTGTGGCTGTGAACTGGGGGGTCGGAATGTAGCGGTGTGAGTGCAGTGCCACTAGGGTGGCACAGGAAGTGGGACAGCAAAAAACAAACAAACAAACAAGAAAATGCCAGGGCAAAACATAGTACCTGAGTCAAAAATATTTGTTAGTTCCGTCAGTTGTCTGTCTTTTGATGACTGGGCCTTTTTTTTCTTCCAGGAGAAAGGAAGGCATCATATATCACGCTTGTTCACAGTACACAATCTCTCTCTCTCTCTCTCTCTCTCTCTCTCTCTCTCTCTCTCTCTCTCTCTCTCTCTGTCTCGCTGCATTTCTCTTTTCTATTTCTGCCTGCGCTTAACTCTGACTCTACTTGTATTCATCTCTGTTCACTTCTCTGTCTCACGATGTGTTTGCAGTCTTCTTGCCAGAGGTCTCTGACGTGACGTAAGTCTAAGCTTCAGCTCTCGGACCGCTCAGAGAGGGAGATCATCTGCTGCACTCTTTCGGTATACGTGGCACTCTTGGCCAGTTGATCAACCACCTCTTTGCCTCGAACGCCGACATGACACGGAGCCCAAGCATACACTATGTCGTAGCCATCGGATTTCAGAGAGGAGCTGCAAAATCATCTGTACGAGTCTGCAAATGGCTGTTTAAGAGGACCATTCATCTCATCCTGAGGACGAGTCTGTGGATGTGTTTTACAGGAAAAGAAGAAGAAGAAAAAGGAGGAGGTAGAAGAGGAGGAGGAGGAGAAAAAGAAGAAGAAGAAGAAGAAGAAGAAAAAGGAGGAGGAGGAAGAGGAGGAGGAGGAGGAGAAGAGAAAAAGGAGGAGGAAGAAGAGAAGGAGGAGGAGGAGGAGGACGAGGAGGAGGAGGAGGACGAGGAGGAGGAGGAGGAGGAAGAGAAGAAGAAGAAGAAGAAGAAGAAGAAGAAGAAGAAGAAGAAGAAGAAGAAGAAGAAGAACAAGAAGAAGAAGAAGAAAGGTCTTGCCACAAGAGACGCTCGCGAAATCAGGTGTCTAACATGACACACCATCCCGCATCACTCTTTAGGAATCCTCTTTAAAAGCAGCCATGTCCTTCAAGCTGTCTATGCGAAACTTCTTCAATCTGCTTCTGAGGCAAACACGCACGCACGTGTTGAAATTATAAAACACAAATTTGAAACTTGTAATCAAGACAACAATTTCAGCGTTGAAAATCATTAAAAAAAAATTTGAAACTTTGGTCTTTCATACGTGTTTGTGCCCATTATTCTCTCTCTCTCTCTCGCTCTCTCGCTCTTTTCTCTCTCTCTCTCTCTCTCTCTCTCTCTCTCTCTCCCTCGCTCCCCCTGCACCCAACGACTCCCCCCCTTCCTTCCCCCGACCCCCTTTGAATTCGAACCGGGAGAGAAAGCACTGTCAGTGGGAAAAAAGCAAAAGAATCACATGATTACGATGAATATATTTGCAACAAAAAAACAAAAAGAATTTGTACCAACAAGGGTACACACGGTTGGACGAGCGCAGCAAAAGCAAACTTCGGTCCCACCACCACTACCACCACGCTTCCCGTGTGTTGACTGACAGTCGATCGGGGTATCCGATCACAAGACCAACACCGCGCATTCCCACAACGTCCACACCATACCAGTCCAGTTAGACACACACACACACACACACACACACACCACACACACACACACACACACACACACCTTATACACACACACACACACACACCCCACACACACACACCACACGCACGCACGCACGCACCACGCACACACACACACACACACACACACACACACACACACACACACGCACGCAAAAACGAGCGCCACGTGCGCACGCTCGCACACGCACAAATGCAAGCGGTAGGAAGAGAGAAGAGAGAGAGAGAGAGAGAGAGAGAGAGAGAGAGGAGAGAGAGAGAGAGAGGGAGAGGGAGATGCATCAACCGCCAATTAAAGGCCCAAAAAGGCTAATCGCGGGGGGGTGGAAAAGGAGTAGGAGAAAAAGAGGGGGGGAGGGGGGAGGGGTGGTGGTGGGGGGGGGGGCAGGAGGATGGACGAGTGAACATCCACAGCTGCGGAATGTTACACACCCTCCTCAGCAATATATCACTTTTTTCCTTCTCTCTTAGTGTCATGCACCCACTCACACAAGCGTGTCCGTTTTTCTTTCTTCTTTTTCTTTGTTTCTCCCTTTCCATAACTGCGACAGCTAATGACAGAATAAATGCACACACACCACCCCCCAAACTCCCCCCCCCCGCCCCCCACACTGCCTCCCTCCCCTCCTTCCGGAAGTGACATATTATGGTTTTGGGAAGAGACGCTGGAAACACCAATGATGCTATTTTCCTCACTGGCTCTCGTCCCTGAGCGAGGGATACCGCTAAGCTGACGGTGTAATTGCCTGTGGCGATTCTATTGAAACACACAAGTCATTACGAACGTCAGGATTACAAGAACAACAACAAAAAAGTGTGTGTGTGTGTGTGTGTGTGTGTGTGTGTGTGTGTGTGTGTGTGTGTGTGTGTGTGTGTGTTTTGCTGTTGCGCCTCTTTCGTTTGCTCTGTGTGTTACTTGTAAGGTTCTACGTTCGAGTCCATTTTATTTGTCAGTATTCTATTTGGCCATGTTGTGTTCAAACTACTTGTTTATCTGAACTGCGTTTATCCGTTTTCAAACTATTTGGTGCTTGCGGCTGGTAGGATTGATAGTGGCAGTTATTTTATTTTATTTTTTGTTTATTCATTGCCTCAGTTCGCTACTAATTCAACAAGTGTGGGCTCTCAGCATTAATTATTCGTAGCCTCACTTAACTACTTCAAGCGCGGGTTCCCTGTCAAAGTAGTCTTCCGCTGACACTAACGGCAGTAAATGGCGGTTAAGGACAGTATCATTAAATAATTGGTGGTGGTGGTGAAGAAGAAGAAGAAGAAGAAGAAGAAGAAGAAGAAGAAGAGTAAGTAATGCATGAAACAGTCATGTTCATCGCATGGAAAAACATCAACGCGATCTAAGACTCCCATCAACAACGTTGTAGGAAGCGAGATAAACTCATCTCCAAAAACAAACAAACAAACAAACCGCTAGAAATAAATTGTAAGTAAAAGTCATTTCACGTACCTCCGCCGGTTCACACGGACAAACAAATGACAAGACAAAACACGACGCGTTTCGACCTCTTGGGTCTTCTTCAGGCAAGATACACAACAGTCAAGACAACGACAACGAAGAACGAGCGATCACTCTCATCTTCTCGAATTCGGCGCAAGATGGGGCGTTGGATCAAAAACGTTAGGCCTGTATTCAAAATCTGTCCAACATCACCCCCCATCTATATCCATAACTTAAGCGTGGCGCAGCAGTGCAGAGCAGTGACAAAGTGTAAAAAAAAAAAAATAAAATAAATAATTAATCAGCATCTCCTTGTGCAACAGCAATGCTAAACTCGCAATAGCGGAACTTTAAAAAGAGATATTTCATAGCCCACCTCCCCCTCCCCGCACCTACATCACCAACCACCGCTTCCCCTGCCCCCTTCACACCACTCTTCCAAGCCACCGACCTATCCGTCCATCCCCCAGCCCCTTCCGCATGCTTATGATGATCCCCCCCCCCCCCCCCCCCCCCCATCCCGTCAGAGCCTGCCATGGTGACGTCACACCCGCAGGTCATTTCACTGGTGTCGGTCATTACACTGCCCATACCAAGCGGGGGAGGCGTGTGACTGGAATGCACCTTCATCAGCATGGTAGTGGACGTCGGCCACTGCAGCCGATCAGTCACTTCGCTTCTTTCAGTAGGCTGGACGTGCCGAACCCTGCAGTTTCTGCCGCCCACATCTCTCTCTCTCTCTCTGTCTGTCTGTCTCTCTGTCTGTCTGTCTCTCTCTCTCCTCTCTCTCCTCTCTCTCTCTCTCTCTATTCGTTTCTACCCCTTCGCCTCTCCCTTCTTCTCTCTCTGTCTCTCTCTCTGTCTCTCTCTCTCTCTCTGTCTCTCTCTCTCTCTCTCTCTCTCTCTCTCTCTCTCTCTCTCTCTCCCGACCCTCCGGCTATACACAGTAACTTTAGACACCGCTTTTCATAAGAAGAATCAACACCATATTGTCCATTATGTCACTAAAACACTGCAAAAATACTCCCACTGCGTGCAAGAAGTTGTTAGCTGGCAGCCATTACAACTCAACCATCCCAGTTCATAGAAGTTCATTCGTCAGGATCAAGCCCCTTCAGAAAGGTCCTGCAACGCCTTTTAAACGCGTAAACACCAAAGTGTTTGCTTTCTTTATTTCTTTTGTGCGTGTGTGTGTGTGTGTGTGCATGTGTGTATGTGTGTGTGTGTGTGTG
>CM065723.1:11593516-11601016 GCA_033310375.1 Conus canariensis | reverse complement strand
CTGTCTGTCTGTGTGTGTGTGTGTGTGTGTGTGTGTGTGTGTGTGTGTGTGTGTGTGTGTGTGTGTGCATGCGTGCGTGCGTGTGTGTGTGTGTGTTTTCCAAATTCTGTAATACTTTGTCATGTTCATTTACTATTTTTATACATGCTAATTGTTGTATGTTATAGTACCTTTCCATATGCTCCCCCCCCTCCACTCTCTTCTTCCTTTCATTATTATCATTTTTATTCTTTGTTTGTTTGTTTGTTTGTTATTTTTTTCATTTCTCTTCTATTTTCATTTGATGTTCCGCTATGATTGCAAGACCACCTTGTTTGTTTGCTTGTTTGCTTTCTCACATTATTTCATTTCAATGCATGTTGTAGTCCCTGCTCAGGGCGAGGACTGGATGTAAAAAAAAAAAGCGCGTCAGTGCTTATCTATTAACCTCGTAAATAAAGAATTTCATCTTCTCTCTCTCCTCTCTCTCTCTCTCTCTCTCTCTGTGCCAGAGCCACAAGTAAACGGAGAACACGGACGTAGCTTTTGACAGCAGCGCTAGGGGTTTCAGCTAACCCTTCCGGGAAAGCGAGTACGGGGGGGGGGGGGGGGGGGGGGGGGGGATAAGCGGACTGCTGTCTCCTCGTAGTTTGCTGACATGTTTCTGTGACCTCCCCCCCCCCATCCCCCCACTTCCTACCTCCCCCCCCACCTTACACTCTCCTCACCCTACCGTCTCCCCCTCTCACCCCCACCACCCCCCCCAGCCCTCCCCCCCCCCCCCCAATTTAATCTACGTGACCGTCTCCTACGGAAATGAGTCGCAGAGCGCACGGCAGCCGCAGCAATGGAACCGTTTTCAGCACGACACCAGAAGAACATGGGCTGTTCAAAGTGAGTATGAAGTGATGGACCAATGGACGAATGGAGAGACGGATACACGGATGGATGGAAAAGTGGATGGACGAATGGGGGTGGAAAGGCAGTGGAAGGATGGGTGGAAAGGTGAGGGACGGATGGGTGGAAAGGTGGGGGGCAGATGGGTGGAAAGGTAGGGGACGGATGGGTGGAAAGGTAGGGGACGGATGGGTGGAAAGGTGAGGGACGGATGGGTGGAAAGGTAGTGGATGGATGGGTGGAAAGGTATTGGATGGATGGGTGGAAAGGTAGGGGACGGATGGGTGGAAAGGTAGGGGACGGATGGGTGGAAAGGTAGTGGACGGATGGGTGGAAAGGTAGGGGACGGATGGGTGGAAAGGTAGTGGACGGATGGGTGGAAAGGTGAGGGACGGATGGGTGGAAAGGTGGGGAACGGATGGGTGGAAAGGTAGGGGACGGATGGGTGGAAAGGTAGGGGACGGATGGGTGGAAAGGTAGTGGACGGATGGGTGGAAAGGTAGGGGAAGGATGGGTGGAAAGGTAGTGGACGGATGGGTGGAAAGGCAGTGGACGGATGGGTGGAAAGGTAGTGGATGAATGGGTGGAAAGGTAGGGGACGGATGGGTGGAAAGGTGGGGAACGGATGGGTGGAAAGGTAGGGGATGGATGGGTGGAAAGGTAGGGGACAGATAGGTGGAAAGGTAGTGGGCGGATGGGTGGAAAGGTAGTGGACGGATGAATGGAAAAGTGGATGGACGGATGGGTGGAAAGGTAGGGGACGGATGGGTGGAAAGGTAGTGGACGGATGGGTGGAAAGGTAGTGGACGGATGGGTAGAAAGGTAGGGGACGGATGGGTGGAAAGGTAGTGGACGGATGGGTGGAAAGGTAGTGGACGGATGGGTGGAAAGGTAGGGGACGGATGGGTAGAAATGAAGGGGACGGATGGGTGGAAAGGTAGGGGACGGACGGGTGGAAAGGTAGTCGAAAGGATGGGTGGAAAGGTAACAGACGGATGGGTGGAAAGGTAGGGGACGGATGGGTGGAAAGGTAGGGGACGGATGGGTGGAAAGGTAGTGGAAGGATGAATTGAAAAGTGGATGGACGGATGGGTGGAAAGGTAGGGGACGGATGGGTGGAAAGGTAGTGGACGGATGGGTGGAAAGTAGGGGTCGGATGGGTGGAAAGGTAGGGGACGGATGGGTGGAAAGATAGTGGACGGATGGGTGGAAAGGTAGTAGAGAGGATGGGTGGAAAGGTAGTAGAAAGAATGGGTGGAAAGGTAGTAGAAAGGATGGATGGAAAGATAGTGGACGGATGTGTGGAAAGGTAGTGGACGAGTGGGTGGAAAGGTAGTGGACGGATGGGTGGAAAGGTAGGGGACGGATAGGTGGAAAGGTATGGACGGATGGGTGGAAAGGTGAGGGACGGATGGGTGGAAAGGTAGTGGACGGATGGGTGGAAAGTGTGAGGGACGGATGGGTGGAAAGGTAGTGGACGGATGGGAGGAATGCAGTAGAAAGGATGGGTGGAAAGGTTGGGGACGGATGGGAGGAAATATAGTAGAAAGGATGGGTGGAAAGGTAGGGGACGGATGTGTGGAAAGGTAGTGGACGAGTGGGTGGAAAGGTAGTGGATGGATGGGTGGAAAGGTAGGGCACGGATGGGTGGAAAGGTAGGGGACGGATGGGTGGAAAGGTAGGGGACGGATGGGTGGAAAGGTAGGGGACGGATGTGTGGAAAGGTAGTGGACGAGTGGGTGGAAAGGTAGTGGATGGATGGGTGGAAAGGTAGGGGACGGATGGTGAAAGGTAGGAGACGAGTGTGGTGGGAAAGGTAGGGGACGGATGGGTGGAAAGGTAGGGGACGGATGGGTGGAAAGGTAGGGGACGGATGGGTGGAAAGGTAGTGGGATCGGATGGGTGGAAAGGTAGGGACGGATGGGTGGAAAGGTAGGGACGGATGGGTGGAAAGGTAGTGGACGGATGGGTGGAAAGGTAGGGGACGGATGGGTGGAAAGGTAGGGGACGGATGGGTGGAAAGGTTGGGGGACGGATGGGTGGAAAGGTAGGGGACGGATGGGTGGAAAGGTAGTGGACGGATAGGTGGAAAGGTAGTGAGGATAGGGTGGAAAGGTAGTGGACGGATGGGTGGAAAGGTATGGACGGATGGGTGGAAAGGTTTGGGACGGATGGGTGGAAAGGTAGAGGACGGATGGGTGGAAAGGTGGGGATGGTGGGGAGGACGGATGGGTGGGAAGGCGGATGGACGACTACATGGAAAGGAGGTAAGGTAAGGTAATGTTGCTTATAGCCCAGCCGACCACAAAGGGCCATATCAGGGCTGTCACCACGTTAAAATCAACTCACAAGTCATTCATTCACACAATTCTTTTAAATACATCTTCTAAAAACCCATCCGAAATTTTGTTAAAAATCTTTCCACTGCAAAATCTCAGATCCGATGAAAAATGTTAATCTCTTTCAAGAACTCAAAGATCGCGTCAGGCGGAACATCTCTGAACAAGGTTTTCATGGAATCTGCTTGTAAAGGGTTTGTGTCTCACATCATGCAAGTCCCAACACTCTAAAAGAATGTGTTTCATAGTGAGTGGCACATGACATGGAATGCACCATGGAGCTTCTTCACTCTTTAAAAGGTATGAATGGGTAAAATACGAATGGCCGGTGTGCGGCCGGCATAGAACCGTTTCTTCTTTGCAAGATGAAAGAAAGAAAACGGATTGAAAGATGAACGATGGATGCTTCAGCGAATGCCACAGCACGGCACTGGAACCATGGACCTTCTGTGAACAACTGGATCTTCTTTCCAATGGCATAAAGGTCCGAATACCAACGCCCGAGAGAGAGAGAGAGAGAGAGAGAGAGAGAGAGAGATGAGAGAGAGAGAGAGACAGACAGACAGACAGACAGACAGACAGACAGAGACAGACAGATAGAGAGAGGATGGGAAAGGGAGTTAAAAAAAAGTGGAGCTTCATTCTATGGGACAAAGATCCTGCTACCTACCGATGCCAGAGAGAAGAGAGAGAGAGAGAGAGAGAGAGAGAGAGAGAGAGAGAGAGAGAGAGAGGAAGGGTAATATTGGGGCTTCTCTCCATGACACAAAGGTGCTAATACCATACAATGCCACAGAGAGAGAGAGAGAGAGAGAGAGAGGAGAGAGAGAGAGAGAGAGAGAGAGAGAGAGGAAGAGAGAAAGAGCCACAATGAAGCTCTGTGAGAGTAGGTGGGGAGGAGGAGGAGGAGGAAGAGGAGGAGAGGGAGACAAAGAGACAAGAGGGGTACGGAGCGCGTGCGTGTTTGCTCAAGTGCAAGGATACGAGTGTGCCTAATTCTCACGAAGCTTTTGCATACTTCCGACCGTGATCAACCAATGCACATACTTCAAAGTTTTTACTTCACGCGATCGAACAGTGCCAATCGAGTCCTCGAATGGTCGGTCCTCTTCAGATTTCCCTTCACGATCGATTCCAATGATGCCAATCCCCCTCTGTAACTTCTTGTCTCAAGCCCCGGTACTACAGCAGTACTACAGCAGACACCCTCCCCTCCACCCCCCCTCCCCCCACCCTGCGCTCTTCCTCACCACCACACCCCCCATCCCTCCTGCCCCCCCCCCCCCCCCTGCATTGTTCCAATCCACACACCCTTTACTGTGTGTCACCAGCCGCCGATGAAACAACTCCTCACGCCTACCAAAGCTGACGCCTCTCCGGTTCTTCTGAAAACCAATTGCCATATATCGGATAATGCTGGTCCCATGCTTTCTTAGCGCAAAACTTTCTTTTCTTTTCTTTTCTTCTTTCTTTCTTTCTTTCTTTCTTTCTTTCTTTTTCCTCCGAGATTCCTTTCCTCTTGAATGAAAGCAATACCATTTTTTTTTTCGCTTGCAACTTTCCATTCTTTTTTTTTTTCTCTTTTTTTTTTACCACCTCTCTCTCTCTCTCTCTCTCTCTCTTTTGGCAGAGTGTGGGGGGAGGGCACAATGGAGACGGCAAGAGGAGGGAGAAGGGGGGGGGGGGATATTGTAAGGGGAAGCAACTAGACTGCGATCGTCTCCACTAGGTGATGGCCACGCCATTATACTGTAAATGGTAGAACTCGGGGGGCTTTCGATTTTTATTCCCTTTCTTCTCCCCCCCCCCTTCCCCCCAGCCTCCCCCCACCCCCCCCACTCCCTCCAGCCCACCCCCTCTCCTATCTTTTCAAGCACAATGGCCATGGCTGTTGCTGTCCACTGCCTCCGCCGGTAACCCAAACCCGCGTCAAAACTGGTCAGAGAAAAACTGAGATGTCATCCCGCCATCGATTACAATTTCAAAACAACAACAAAAAAAAAAGACAAGAAAAAGAAGGAGAAGAAAAAAAAACAACTTTCAATCAATAAATCATAAGAACGAAAATTCTACGACCGGAAAGGGGAGGCGGGAGGGGGGGGGGTAATGTCAGGCGGGAGGGGTGGTGGTGTCAGGCGGGAGAAGGGAGGGGGGGGGGGGGTGTCAGGCGGAAGGCAGATAGGAGGCAGGGACGGAATATCGACAGCTTTGAGTCCAGGGGGCCGTGGAGGGAGGGAGGGAGGATGGAGGGAGAACGAAAGAGAGAGGAAGGCGGAGGGAGGGAGGGAGGGAGGGAGATGGGGGACTGTGACGGGACCAATGCCTAACATCCCGAGGAGGGGAAACAAATACAAAAAAGCAAAAAACAAAAAACAAAAAACAACAAAAACACGAAAAAAACCCTGAAGAAATTACTCTGCCAACTGTGACATCGACTTAGACACGAGGGGGGGGGGGGGGGGGGGGGGGGAGAATGGAAGAGGAAGGAGAGAGGGAAGGTGTGTGTCGGAGGGTCGGGGGGATGGAAGGGCGGGGGGGGGGGGGGGGGGGCTGAAGGGCGGGGAGAGAACGCTCACGCGTTCAGGCAAGACTAAGTGATGAATGCGTATGGTGGTACGGGTATGAGGGATACTAGTTTTCAAACCCAGTATTTCTCCCTAGGCCTTAATTTAAAAAGAAATGTTGCTGCCGTTACATTTCGAATTAACGGTAATGCTAAGTAATAAAAAGACCGACTCGTGTAATCCCGTCAAAGGAAGGAATACGAATACGAAAGTTTATTCAGTTTTAAAGCCACGATCCCATACTGAAGGTGCATTCATACGATCAGACAAGAATAACTTACGGTCACGCAGCAAAAAAAAAAAAAAAAAAAAAAAAAGTTATAAACATATCCTCAGCAATAACCAAAATGTACACAACTAAAGTAAGTTATTAAGTCTTGTTTGTTCATAGATCTACACAGCAATTTTGGAGGGGACGTTTTCTTTCCTTGTCGACAACAGTTACATTACCCTGAAAGGTCATGGTTCAGTAAACTATCTTGGCAAGATAGACAAGGGAGCCGGAATAGCTCAGTTGGTAGAGCACCAAACTCGTAATCTTGGTGATTCTGGGGTTGCGGGTTCGAATCTCCTCCGGAGCGTTTCAGTACAGGGGGGCCTTTTCCCTCGGAGTTAACATTGGTTATGACTCCATTTCCCATACAGTCCTTCGAATGAGACTATAAACCGAGGTTCCGTGTGTGAACGCATGCATAACATCTTGCACACACGTAAAATCCCCTCACCAACTTTCGGAAGAGTAGGCCAGTTTGGCCGTTGGTATGGATGACACGTTACACATAGCATGCACCCTGCGTGAGAAATGGAAAGAATGAAGGAAGTAAGGAAAATGAGTGATCGATATTGAACGATACTGACTGGATGACACGGGAAACGACTGAATGAAGCACCAGCTGGCAGCTCTTCAGTCGGCACTACCCAGGTAGGCAGCCCGTTGTGTAAACGAGTGTCGATTGTAAAGCGCTTAGAGCCTGGTCTCTAGCCGAGAACAGGCGCTTATAAGTCTTCATTATTATTATTATTGTTAAGTTTGGTCCTGAGGTCATGCCATACAGGGCAACACAGCAGAATATGAATTTCATCTTCCGTTGCTATGCCACACAAACAACATTGCCAGTTCACTGTCGGCAGGACCGGGATATCTGAAACGATGGCAAGCAATGTCAAACTCAACTAATGCGCTCATAAACATATCGATTCATTCTATATTCATGCATGGCTCTAACTCAAGAGCAGTCTTAGAATGTCTGTTCTGAATAAATCTGTCCTCTATGATAACATGATCATGCCATTTCCACCATCTACAATAAAAAAAAATCTATGAAATTTCAAATATATATATATATATATATATATATATATATGTGTGTGTGTGTGTGTGTGTGTGTGTGTGTGTGTGTGTGTGTGTGTGTGTGTGTGTGTGTGTATTTGAAGGCTCTGAGGAATTTGAGCTCAGTCGTATCGCGAAAGCCCATGTCTTCTTACCATCATTATCCAAGAACAACAAGATTCTGCACACTCTAAACGGCATTCTATGTTCATCCGTTCTCGTTAACTTCAGCCAACGTTTCATGCCCTTCACATACGCGTTTAGAAAACTGGATATCTCCTGAGTTTTCAATAAATCATATCATTTGAAAGTATGATTTCAACATTTCAGAAGCGGTTCAATACATGTAATTCAACTTTCTCTATAATTGCACTTTTTTCCCCCCAAAAGC
>CM065723.1:11583516-11588516 GCA_033310375.1 Conus canariensis | reverse complement strand
AGCTCTCCATCCTGCCGACTGGATAACTATGGCGAACTTTAAGCGTCGGAAGACGACAGATGGTGTGGAAAAGTAGGCTGGTGCACAGGCATAGGCAAACCTAGCACAGGTGAAAGCCTAAAATGTCATCAAAATCCACACGGTATATTTTCCATAAACTGCCGCCCTATTAATAAGCGTGGGGGCAAAACAAATCTGTCTCTTTATCCAATCTCTCTCTCTCTCTCTCTCTCTCTCTTATCCCCTCTCTCTCTCTCTCTCTCTCTCTTCATCCCCCTCTCTCTCTCTCTCTCTCTCTCTCTCTCCCTCCCTCTCTCTCCCTCCCTCCCTCTCCTCCCCTCTCTTCTCTCTCCCCCCTCTCTCCCTCTCTCCTCCTCCCCCTCTCTCTCCCTCTCTCTCTGTCCCCCTCTCTCTCTCTTCTCCTTCTCTCCTCTATTATCTCATCTATCTATCTAGCTATCTGTATCTATTATCTATCTTTATCTATCTTCTATCTATCTCTATCTCCAGGGGCTATGGGTGGGAGCGAAGTCATGAGATTTGTTACGACTTGGCTTTACGAGCTTCGTCGTCATTAAAACTCCCCGAAGATGAGCAGCAGGCGGAAGACCTCCGCTCTGGGCCTGTTGTTTCTTCTCTCTTTTAGTGCCTGTATACATGCGTGCTCAGCGTGAAGGATAGTACTCTGTGTGTGTGTGGTGTGTGTGTGTGTGTTGTGTGTGTGTGCGTGCGTGGTGTGTGTGTGTGGTGTGTGTGTGTGTGTCTGTCTCTCTCTCTCTCTCTCTCTCTCTCTCTCTCTCTCTCTCTCTCTCCTTTCCTCCCCATCCTAGGAAATTGGGTGAAACTTTATTCGTACTTGGTTGTGAGCAAAATCCCCCCCCCTCTCTCTCTCTCTCTCTCTCTCTCTCTCTCTCTCTCTCTCTCTCTCTCTCTCTCATCAAAGGTGTGGCGTAAAGCTTCATTCAAACCTCTCACTCCTCTCTATCTCCTGCTGTGTCTCTTTCTCCTTCCCTATCTCCGAAAGCATGCTGGAAAGCGTTTATCTTTTCCATCTATCCTAATAAAGCTTCAAATCTCTCTCTCTCTCTCTCTCTCTCTCTCTCTCTCTCTCTCTCTCTCTCTCTCTCTCTCTCCTCCTCCTCCTCCCTCCTCCTCCTCCTCCTCCCTCTCTCTCTCTCTCTCTCTCTCTCTCTCTCTCTTGTCTTTGCATGTCTGCCTGTCTGTTCTGTCTGACTGACTGTCTGTCTACCTGCCCGCGTGTGTCTGTGTATGTGTGAAGGTGCGTGTGTCTGTATATGTGCGAAGGTGCGTGTGTCTGTGTATGTGTGAAGGTGCGTGTGTCTGTGTATGTGTGAAGGTGCGTGTGTCTGTGAATGTGTGAAGGAGCGGAGGGTAGCAAATGTAAGGAAGTGGGTAGATGGGTGTGCGCACGCATGCAAGTATCCGTAAGGTGAATGTGTGCGTCTGTGTGTTTGGGGAGCAAGGGTGCGTGTGTGCGTAGACTGTGTATGTAGGTGTGTTTCCGAGTTTGTGCATGTGCGTGTTGGTGTGGCGTGTGCGTGTGCGTGTGTGTGTGTGTGTGTGTACGTGTGAGAAAGAGAGGAGAGAGGGGAGAAACAGAGAGAGAGAGAGAGAGAGAGAGAGAGAGAGAGAGAAGAGAGAGAGAGAGAGAGAGAGATGAATTAAGGTGTTTTCTTGAGAGAAAAAAAACATCGATAAATGTACCCACATATGTGCATGCATGCCCAGTGTGTGTGTGTGTGTGTGGTTGTGTGTGTGTGTGTGTGTGTGTGTGTGTGTGTGTGTGTGTGTGTGTGTGTGTCTGTGTTGTGTGGTGTCGTGCGTGTGTAGTTGTCTGTGTGTGTGTGTGCCCACGTGAGCGTGCGTGCGTGCGTACGTGTGTGCGTGTGTGTGCGTGCATGCGTGCGTGCGTTCCTGCATGTGTTTGTGTGCATGTGTCTGTGTGAATGAGGTAGAAGAGAAAGATCCAGAGAGAGAAATAGATGTGTCAAGGCAGACGTGTGTGTGTGTGTGGTGTGTGTGTGTGTGTGTGTGTGTGTGTGTGTGTGTGTGTGTGTACATACAGACACAGACAGAGAGAGAGAGAGAGAGAGAGAGAGAGAGAGAGAGAGAGAGAGCGAGAGAAGGGAGATCATTTAGAATGTTTGTGTCTGAAAGCTGACTCTCCTCATTTTCTTTCCTACGGCCCTTCAAGGTACAGGCCAGGTGGTTCCACGCAGACAGACTAAACTCAAAGGAACGGGACTGTTTGGGAGCTTCCACCTGGCGGAAAGACAGGGTCACGGGTGAGTGCAAAGGCCTGACATGTGCCATCAAGTAGTAAAGGGGAAGGTCACGTATCTGAAAGTTGTTTGTGATGTCATCGGTGTAAAAATCTCTCCCCCCCCCCCCCCCCCCCACCCCCCCCGCGCCACCCCCAAACAAAGGAAATAATCATTAGTGGGGAGTTGTTCTTTTGATCAATCATCAGTTCAAGATTAGATGCTGGTTCACGTTTACATGGTAGGCCTGAAAAACGCTCACAGTGGATTATATACTGTTTCAGTGCCAAATCCTGATTGAGGTATGTGGCCTGTAGGAGACCCCCCAGCTGTGAACGCAGGGGGATTCCCCATCCCCAAGCTCTGACCTCCAACTCCCCACCCCACCCCCCCCCACCCCCCTTTTCCGCCTGTCCCCGGTCCCATCGACTGACCTGCCTCCTACCCTGCCTCCCCTCCCCTCAACCGTCTTTTTTTTTTTTTTTTTTTTTGGCCACTTTCTTTTTTTTTTACATTACACTCTCACCCGTCCGTCCATCCCCATCTCCACCCTTCCCACTCCCCCCCCCCCTCCCCTCAACTGACGTCTTAATGGTTCTGACCCAGAGTGTCTGTGATTGATTGGACTGTACTGCTGACTCACTCAGCCACTCGCCATCTCATCAGGCAACCAACCGACCAGACCGATTAGCCATCCAGCCGGTCGAAAGGCCAACCAACCAGTCAACCCACTCTGCCCCAGCGTGACAGCTAGCCAGCCAGCCAGCCAGCCAGCCAACCAACCAACCAACCCACAGCTGACCGACCGTCCAGGCAACTGGTCAACCAAGCCACTGAACAATGGACACTCCAAGCAGTCAATCAATAAACCAGCAAACCATCTGACCTAGTAACTAATTGATTGTTCGACCAACAACGAACTGCTCGACCGACTGACAGTCCAACCAACCAACCATCCACCCAGCCAATCAGCCAACCAACGAACCAACCCCCCCCCCGACCCCCCACCCACCCCACCACCAACCAGCCAACCAACCAGCTAACCAACCAGCCAACCAACCGACCGATTAACAAACAGCTGACCCATCCATCCAACCAGTTAACTGACGAAGCGACTGATCACCCATCCAACTGACCATTGAACCAACTGACCAAACTTACCCAGTCAGCCAGCCATCTAACCGATCGACCAGCCAACAAACTGTCCCAACAACAAAACCCTAATCCTACCAATTGATCAACCCTGACCATCCATCCCACCAGCCGACTGACCAAGCGACTCGCCAACCATCAGAACAGCCCCACAAACCCACCAGCCGGGCACCAAGCAAGCAAGGGAGCAAACCAAGCAAGGAAAAGCCGTACGGTGTGACGGAGTGAACAGCTAACCGAGTAACGAACAAACAAACAAAACAGGTAAATTCGGTAAACCGGTGTACAAACCACTCCGCAAGACTGCAAACAAAAGGTAACTAGGAGCAGGCAACACCAATAGATCTGCCTTCAAGAGAAATTACGATGGTTCCCTTATGCAGCTAGTGAAGGGTTTTCATCTTTGAAATATATTTTCTTAATTTTATGTTCCCATTTTCTTCATCTTCAACCCTTCCACCCCCACCTCCCTTTTTTTGTTTTAAAGTTCAAATCTTTGCCAAGTCATTACTATGACAGAAGAATTGTTAGCCTGCCTTGTTTTTCCCCCACTACTTAATTGTTAAACAAAAGGTAACTTAATTGAATTATAAAAAAAAAAACACACCCTGAAACACTTTACAACAGGGATAGCACTAGGGAGAGACAGCAGACCCGCCACAAGGTGGAACGAACTTGGTACCCACTCTTTCACTTTGTTCACGAGTGGAAAAAAAAAAAAAAAAATTCTACCGCCAGGGGAAGTAACTATTGGTATATGGACTGAAGGTGTTGTTTCCCTTCGTCGCTAGTTATCCGTCCATAACAGTAACTTTAGGATAAGTGCATGCTCGGTGGCCCATGTGTGATAATCCTATCAATAGAACATGGGTCTGCCATTTGCTCAAGAGCCGCTGTGCGGATCCACATTAAGAATTCATTGGTTTTCGTCGGACCTGATAGACGTCGGGACATATCATGACAGTGGAGTGCAGCTCTGTTACCGCACAAAATGTCACCATTGCACAAAATGTCACAATTGTAACATTTTGTGCAAGTTGTGACATTTTGTGCAGTGAAGGACTGCACAACATGTCACAACTCGCCGTTGTGACAATGTGTGCACCTATGCCCCATGTCACAACCTCTGTCAGTTTTGTTAGTCCGCCGCTTTCAAGAAAGCGAGCAGACTATTAAGTGCGTTCGTTCGTGTCCGTTTTTTGTTGTTTTTGTTTTTTTGTCACAGCCCCACCTCTCTCTCTCTCTCTCTCTCTCTCTCTCTCTCTCTCTCTCTCTCCAGCTATTGACTCTTTGTATCTTACATGCTTCAATATAATAACTGGCTCATCACCTTCCTATCTGTCTAAACTTGTAAGTCTCTACATTCCTTCTTGCACTCTTCGCTCTTCTTCTGACTCCGTCTGCTTCGCAAAGGGTGTTACAAACGTCAAACTCATGGCTATCGTTCTTTCTCTGTCTATGCCCCTCAGCTTTGGAACTCTCTTCCCCTGCACATAAGACATTCTAACTCTCTAGCTGTCTTCAAATCAAATCTCAAAACATTTCTCTTCCAGAAACACTACAGTT
>CM065723.1:11566016-11576016 GCA_033310375.1 Conus canariensis | reverse complement strand
CGAGGAGGATGTTAAAGTGGAAACATGAACTATTCTATGAACATAGTTATCGAAACTGTCAAACTCTGCCTGGAACTATCAGCACCGTCAGTCAAGAGCCGGTCTTTCGACCCCTGGCTGAAACACATCACTGGAACTTTGCGGCCGGCAGTGTTGGTCCGTCCTTGGTATCCAACGAAGATAGACCGCCTTAAAATTGTAGCATTCTAACCACGAGAAAGGGTAAACGAACCCAAACTCATCTGCCTCCCGAAGTAGCCAACATGAGGGAAACAGACAGAACGTGCAAGAAAGAAAATACGTCATGCTCCCATCACCCCTTTCTCCAGTCGCAGCGCTAACCAAAAAAAAAAAAAAAAAAAAAAACACTACAAAACAACAACAACAACACAACACAAAACACACAAAAAATCGCAACCAAAAAAAGTATTCATTATCAAATGAAATCAATGAGCCAATCCTCTGGAATCAAATACAAGGGAAGTCAAAATATGCAAACAACCTGGGCGGTTACCTCCCTTATTGATAACCCCACGCATCGTGAATGACACCAGTACTGCTTACAGCCACTAACTGTGCGAGCTAGCTTTTGACTCGGATCTCCTAAGAAATGCAATCTCTAAAGAAACCGATCAAATGACTGATGGTGAACAAGTAAGTAGTTGAGTGGGGGGGGGGGGGGGGGGGGGGGGGGGGGGGGGGGGGGGGGGGGGGGGGGGGGGGACAAGTACTTGGCAAACATTCTTTTGTCGTTAAGACAGTATCTTGGCAACGACTTAAGGACAAAAAAAAAAAAAAAAGAAAAGAAAAAAAAAGGAAGAGGCACAGGAGAAAGAAGACAGGGATAATTAGGTCCAATACAGCCACGGACTGTGGGAATTAGCTTTTTTACTCAGATCTCCTAAGAAATGCAATCTGTAAATTTATAAACTTATCAAATAACAGACGCTGAACAAGTAAGAAGTCGGGTGCGAGACCAAGTACTGGCAAACATTCTTTTTGCCGTTAAGTCAACGTCTTGGCAAAGACTTACGGACAAAAAAAATATAAAAAAAAAAAAAAAGAAAAGAAAAAAAAAAAAGAAGAAGGAAAGAGGCAAAGGAGAAAGAAAACAGGGATAATTAGGTAAATGTTTAACCTGCAAACATTAAACCCATCCACCGCAGTGTAGATGATCCATCAATGTCTGTCTGTGAAAACAGAACCGTTCACCTCGCCAACAGAATTAATACCACCTGCAGTTCCGTAGTTCTCTAACCACCACTGGGAGGAAAACAAAATTCGAACGGCAACAGGTGAAGGACAGAATAGAGAAACAGGCAAAAAAAAAAAAGAAAAAAAAAAAAAAAAAAAAAAAAAAAAAAAAAACTTGCTAAAATGATATGAGAGTAATCGTTATTAAAGGAAACCTTACAGCCTTATCTTGGGGATCCAAATAGGATGCAAGGGAGACAAAAAAAAAAAATGCCTACCCAGTGAGAGTGATCAGCTCTTCGTGTTAAAAATCCAAGCACTTTCTGTCACACGAGCGCAGAAGGCAGCTATGAATGGTGCGGGTGAGCCCTTCACTTGGATCTCTGACGAGATGTCATCCACAACTGAATTAATCAAACAATGATACAGAACACAGGAGGAAAGACAACGTTGAACCCACTTGGGGAGGAGGAGTTGTGCACTTCGACTCTTAGTTGCTTTGAAGACTCTACGAGACCGAAGTACACAACCCCTCCTCTCCCAAGTGGGTTCAAAGTTTTTTTTCCCGCCTGTGTTTTGTATCCTGTTTTGAAAGAACCCAGGCAGTCCAAACTTATATATATATATATAATAATCCTAATCAAACAATAATTTACTAAACAAGAAAGAATGAGGAGGGGGAGGTGGGGGGGGGGGGGGGGGGCAGGGGGGACAAATGCAGGCAACAATTCCTCCGTAATTGAAACAATGCCTTTGCCAGGTTTTACAGAGAAATTTTTTTTTTTAAGGTGGGGGTTGGAAGAGAGAGAGAGAGAGAGAGAGAGAGAGAGAGAGAGAGAAAAGAGAGGAGGAGAGAGAGAGAGAGATCACGTAAAGTGTAAATATAAAACGCTTCCCCCAGCCGCCTACAGGGACCATCAAATGTCTTGCCCCCCCCCCCCCCCCCCCAAAAAGAAAGGAAATAGAACTAGCACTATCACCTGCCAGAATCGACTTCGTCTCTTGGCGCAGACTAATCAGAGAAACTCAACTGGTTCGTGATGGCCCCTCCTTGGAATCAAACGGCGACATCACACAACGTTTTTCTATGGTCTTCTCACCATCGAAGGAAGAACACAAAAAATCCAACAGCTTTCCAAAGCAACTAGCGAACGGCAGAATAGAGAAAGATCGTGGGGAGGGGGAGGGAGTATCATCAGAATATAAGCAATATGAGTGGGGGAAAAAAAACAGACAGACAGGAAAAGTTCATATTAAAGTTTAAATATCAAACGCTTCCCCAGCCGCCTATAGGGACAATCACTGTCTTGCCAAAAAAAAAAAAAAAAAAAAAAAAAAAAAAAGAACCAGCAATATCACCCACCTGCCAGAGACTAATCAGAGAAACTCAACTGGTCGTGATGACCCCTCCTTGGAATCAAAAGACGATATAACACCTGTGTGTGTGTGTGTGTGTGTGTGTGTGTGTGTTGTGTGTGTTTGTGTGTGTGTGTTGTGTGGTCTTCTCACCATCGAAGGAAAACACACAAAATCCAACAACTTTCCAAAGCAGCCAGCGAACGGTAGAATAGAGAAATTGGAAGAAAGTATCCTTAATAAAAGCGATCGGAGGAAAGAGTAATAAAAAAAAATAAAGGCTTCCCAAATAGTAAACTAAATAACTTAACATCAAAAGAGAGAGAGAGAGAGAGAGAGAGAGAAAAGAGAGAGAGAGAGAGGAAAGAGCTATAAGAATAAAGGCTGCCATATAGGAAACTAAAGAACTTCACATCAAAAGAGAGAGAGAGAGAGGGGGGGGGAGGGGGGGGGGGGGTAGTAGATATCATTATAAAACGGAAGTTTTTGACACTATGCTTGGGGGTAAAACACAACAACACACACACACACACACACACACACACCACACACACACACCAACACAAATGCAAGAGAGGTCAAATTGTGCCAACGATCAGCTCCACTAGTTGATACCTTGTCAAATTGGCTGGATAGCCTTTTCTTGGATCTCCTCATTATTTTTTCTTTTTTTTTAAACTTATGTCGAGTGAAGATGCCCATGTTGCAAGTCATTCCCTCGGCGCTGGACACTGTCGCTGTCACACGAGGAGCGAAACCAAACGACGGAAACCAACACAGCACTCGGGGACAGCGCAAACCTCCGCCGCAGTCCAACGGATCATGGATCCGACTTTTTGACCCGGATCTGCGACCGTGATCCGCACTAAAACACTGGAGAAGTTTGGCTCGAGTCTACATTCATTTTTTTTTTTTTTTTTTGGTGCTAAGTTTCCTTCAAACCGGTTTCCATCGTTTGTTTGTTTGTTTGTTTGTTTTTGGTCATCTTACTGAGCGGATCCTGAACAGGTCTTGATCCGTTCTTTGAACTTCCACAAGGTTAAGTAAAAAAAAAATCGATTTGCTATTCTTTGCGTAATCCTGTTTTGTTTTTTTTTTAATTAAAAAAAAAAACCCACAAGAGACGCAGGCAAAGACATAATTCCTTTGGAGATGTAAGCCACAAAGAAAAAGAAGGTGAAGAAGGAGGGGAGGGGAGAAGGAGAGGAGGACGAGAAAGAAGAAGAAGAAGAACAAGAAAGAAGAAGACGAAGAAGATAAATGATGATGATGATGATATGATAAATGATGATGATGTTTGATGACGATGATGATGATGATGATGACGATGATGATGACGATGATGACGATGATGATGACGATGATGATGATGATGATGAAAGAAAAGGGGGGGGAAAAAAAGAAGGAAGGAGGAAAAGAAGATGGAGGAGGAGGAGGAGAGTTGGAGAAAAAGGACAAGAAAAAGGGGGAGGACGAGGAGGGGAGGCGAGGAGGGGGAGGAGGAGAGGAGGAAGGGGAGAAAGAAAAAAAAAAAAAGAGACAAAAACCAAAACGAAGGAGATGGGAAGGGAAAAGAAGAAAAAGGAGAAAGTGAAGAAGTTTGGGGAAAAAAAAGGTAGGGAGCTGAGTAGGGGGACTTAAAAGAGACTTTATTGTATCGCATATTCACGTCAGAGATTGAGACAGACAGACAGACAAAGACAATCAGACAGAGGAGTTACAGACAGCATGCGGACAAAGAAAGGCAGATGTAGATATATCAAAAGACGCGCGCGCACACACCACACACACACACACACACACACACACACACACCCCACACACACACACACACAACACATACGTACACGCACGCACGCGCGCGCGACACGCAAAACATGTACACAAAGTCACCGAGAGAGGCAGAGAGAGAGAGAGAGAGAGAGAGCAGACAGACAGACACAGAAGATGGACGGACGGACAGACGGACGGACGGACGGACCCAAACATACTTGGTAGACAGACAACGACAGACAGACAGATGGGCAGAATTTATTTTTTTTTTTTGTAATGTGGAAAAAGCAGAATCAGCAAACAACCGTCTTTTGCCATCAAGCCCCCAAATAAAGGGAAATAAAAAAAAGAAATTACAAAAAGAGGGGGGAAAAAATCACTGTTAAGCATGAGACCAAAATTACCATAAAAAATGGCACTTGAATCATCGGGTAAAGAAAAGTATTGTACAGAGGAGAGAGAGAGAGAGAGAGAGAGAGGAGAGAGAGAGAGAGAGAGAGAGGGGGAAGAGAAAGAGAGAGAGAGATGAAGAGGAGGGACGGAGAGAGAGAGAGAGAGAAGAGAGAGAAAACAGACAGACAGACAGACAGACAGACAGACAGAGAGAGACAGACGGACAGACAACGGACAGACAGACAGGCAGGCAGACAGACAGGGAGGGAGGGATAACTAAGAGTGAGAGAGAGAAAGCAAGGCACAGAAAGAAAGCAGAGACAGGGAACAAAGAGCAGGGCCAGATCAAACGATCTGATTCAAACAACAGTTCAAACACACAATTACTTACTGTACGCAGCAAACACAGGAATAACTATTTCTCGTAACCAAAGAAACAGCAGTCAACACTGAATGAACAACCATTGCAACTAATCAAAGAAACGAACATCGAAAAGTGAGTAAACAAGACAGAGCAAAAGATTTAAACCAAAACAAGTTTCTCCGTCCCCCCCCCCCCCCCACCCCCCTTAAGGGATAGAAAGATGGAGTAAAAGGAGAGGCAGAACACACCACACACACACACACACACACACCACACACACACACAACACACCCTGAAAAATACACCAACAAATCCCCCCCCCCTCCCCGCCTTCCCTCCTCCTCCAAGACACTCACCGTTTTCAGCAGAACCAAAAGGTTGATGATGCAGCGGACTCAAATGTCCATGAAGCAGCTTCAACCATCACCACCACCGCCACCAACACCATCACCACCGCCCAACGACTGGTCACGACGGAAGGAGAACAACGGGTTTTCAACCGACCATGGTGGCCGACACGGACTGTCCAATACTTCCCCCCCTCTAATCAACGTTTCCCCCCCCCCTCCCCCCTTCCTCACACTCCCTCATCCTTTCCGGCAATTAATTTACCCAGCCGAACGAATACGTCCACACTTGAAAGTCCCTGCAAGCAGTCGATTTCATCGGTTGTTGGAGTCACCGAAGCTATAAACTATCAGCAATCATGTTGGTCACTTTGACGTTCTCAGAGCTCCTGGTTTTTTTATTGTCGTTTGTTCATTTTCTCTTTAGTTCTCCAAGCCCAGAGTGGTATCGTTGTTCAATCACTTTTCGATTCTACAGTTTTCCGTATTTAATTTGTCGCTTGGTCACTTTCGGTTCTCCAACTTCTAAATTTCACTGGTTGTTTGGTCACTGGTCACTTTCGTTTCTTCAAGCTCCATATCTTATCGCTGCTTGTCACTTTTTGGTTCTCCACGCTATACATTCGTTGGTCGTCTGTCACTTTCCGGTTCTTTCAAACCCTAAATCTGACAGGTCATGCTCTTTTCAGAACTCATGCCTCAAATTTCATTCGCGTTCGGTCCCTGTTCAAATCTTCCCAGGTTCCAGATTGTACTGGTTTTCGTCGCTTTCCCCGGTTCTCCAAGCTCCAAATGTTTGGTTGTTTAGACACTTTTCAGTCTTGGTTGCTAATAGGCTATTTATTGGCTGTCCGTCACTTTTTCAGTTCCCCAAGCCCCGAGTCTTGTTGCCGTTTGGGGTTACTTTTGAAGTGGTCCCCCAAGCTCTGAATTTCTGTGGGTCGTTTGGTTACTTTTGGAGTTTCGAGATTCATTTTCATTGCTGATTTGGTCACACAAGTTTTCAAAGCTCAAATTTCATTGTCAATAGCAGGAGCTTTGTTTTTTTACGACGACCCGCCATGATTTGTGGGCATATGTCGCTTCAAGTTTTCTTTTTCTCTGTCATTTTTATTGGCCACACCATGTCAATGAGCACTTTCAGACAGCTGTTTTTACATTCCGCATGCACCACTCCTTGGAAGATTTTTTTTCTCTTCTCTTCTAACGTAAGTATCTAATGCACTTTTTATTTTTCACATACAAAAACGGTCTCGACAAGAACATTCGTTGCACCAAATCCGTGAATTTTTTTACTCTCTGGCTCGCTCAAGACCGTTTTTCTGTCGACGATTGGTCCATTCTGGTGGGTGTTCGTGTGAGTGAGTGTGTGCGGGCTTTTTTTTCTTTCTCTGTTTGCACTTCTGTACAAAAAAAAAGGAGCAGATGCACAACGCGTTTCAACCATTCCACTTCCTCCGGCTGCTATCTTACCGTCTGCTTTCCACGCCTTTACTAACTCACAGTAATTCCGGACAGACGGTCAGAATTCATCCTTCCACCCAACCTCCCCACGTTCAAAGAACCGCAACACCCACCGAGAGATTCAATGGCAGGCGTGTAGCCTTCAAACATTCGATGACAAATCGTGGATATGGTATAGCACAAGATGTAGGTGGACACAGACAACTGGTCCCATGTCAGAACGACCGAACACATCACCTCGGTGAATTAAGTCCAGATTGACAGCAGCGGATCCTCTCCGCAGATGAACAGCTGCATGCCCCGACATGGCACCCGTACTTCGCGAAATTAAATAATTTTTTTTTTTTTTAAAACCCACCCCCGTGACAACCTCATATAAATTCATACATATACACACACACACACCACGGGTGTAAGAAGCGGTGCTAGGGGGGAGATGGGGAGAGAGACAGACAACCCAACAAATAAAAGAAAAAAAAAAAAGAAAAAAGAGAACAACAGCACGTTCGATTCTTTTTTTCTCACTAACACCCCACAAGTCACCAAAACTTGTTGCTCCCGCCGTCGCACCCACCACCACTCCATCACTCACGAAACAAAAAGTTTGGGAGAAAAAAAAAAGAAAAAAAAAAGAAAGAAAAAAAAAAGCCCAACAAAACAAAGCAAATGTTTCCCCTCTCCCTACCACATACCACACACACAACCACACACAAAAAAGAGAGTCGGTCGGTCGGTCCTGCCCTCACAACAACACTGCACGCACACGTACACTATTTTGTGGCCGTCGCGCGTCCCTTCACAAATATGACACCACCGAAACACGGAGCGCTGGCCCCACACCCGCAAGCTGCCCGCGGAATCTGACGGGAGAGTGCAACCGCCCGCTGCCACGCTCCTCAAGATGGCGCCGCCACACAGTGACTGACTGACTTGCTTGCCTCTCTTCTCTCTCTGTGTGTGTGTGTGTGTGTGTGTGTGTGTGTGTGTGTGTGTGGTGTGTGTGTGTTGGTGTGTGTGGCTTTGCCTGGTCGTTCTTTCCCCCCCCCCCCCTCCCTCCCACTTTTGCTAGCGACGCCAACAACAGCACGATGTGTGTGTGTGTGTGGTGTGTGTGTGTGTGTGTGTGTGTGTGTGTGTGTGTGTGTGTTCGTGTGTGTGTGTGTGTGTGTGTGTGTGGTGTGTGTGTGTTGTTCGTATGTCTGTGTGTGTCTGGTGTGTTTGTGTTCGCGGCGCCCGCGCGCGCGTGCGTGCTTGCGTGAGTGCGTGCGTGCGTGCGTGCGTGCGAGCGTGCGTTCGTGTGTGTGTGCGTGCTTGCATGCATGCGTGCGTGTGTGCGTTTGTTGGGGGATGGAGGTGAACAACATATGGGGGGGGGTGGGAGGGGGGGCTTTTGGGTCATTAACTTGCACTGACATCGCCTTGGTGGCATAAAATTGGAGACGTGGAGGTGGTGGTGCTGAACTTCGTCGTCGTCGTCGTCGGTCGTCGTCTTCGTCGTCGTCGTCACATCGTCATCGTCACCGCCGCCGCCTTCGTCGTCGCAAGGTGTCGTTCACCTATCAAGCACTGTTTTTTTTTGTTTGTTTGTTTGTTTTTTTTTTTTTTGCTTGTCTGTTTTTTTGTTTGTTTGTTTTGTTTTGTTTTTTTTTTTAAACTTTTTCGAAGGAACGAGAGAGAAAACGTATTCGGCTTGCTTTTGGTCGCTTGTCACACTACCTTTCCGTCCTCCTTTCCCATCGTTTCGGTAATTTCAGTATGTTTTTTTTTCTTTCTGCCTGTTTTTACACTGCCCCCCATCCTCTCCTCGCCCCCCCCCCCCCCCCCCCCCCCCAATTCCTCTCCATCTGTGTCTTACGTCGTCTTTTCTCTCCCTCAAACCATGTGTTTTTGTCTCCCCGCTATGTCTTTGACTCCTGTCATTTCCCTCCGCTTCCACTCCCCCCCTCCCCCCCCCCCCCCCCCCCCCCCCCCCCCCACCCCCTCCCCCCCCCCCCTCCCCCCCTCCCCCCTTACTGCCCCCCTTTCGAAACATCCCTGTATCTCCATTACCCCGTCTTTCTACAGTTCCTCAAATCGCCTTGTTTCCTTACTTTACTCTCACTCCCCCCCCCTACCCCCCCCCCCCCCCCCTTTCCCCCCCCCCCCCCCCCCCCCCCGACCCTTAAGAATTCTTGTTTTCCCGTCGTACTGTCTGTTTATCCCTCCCCGCTCGCTGCCCCTCCCCTTTCCACCCCCCTCCCCCCCCCCCCCCCCACCCCCCTCCCGTTTGTTTTCATTTTATTTTTTTCCTATCAAAACTGACAGCTTATTTTATCATGTGTCATTCCCCCCCCCCCCCAACAACACACCAACACACACACACACACACACCACACAACACACACCACCACACACACACCACACAAACTGGGCCCATGTTCTGTTTTGGTTACGCCCGCATAAAAAGAACTTGCGCCCACGAAAAATTCAGTCACCCAACTTCCTGAAGAGAAGGTCATTTTGGCCGTTGGTATGGACGGATGAATCGCCTTCATATAGCGGCACGCATCCTCTGTAAAAATCGGAAGATTGTGCGAAAGTCTGAGCGACTGATATTTGACTTGCACGACAAAAAAAACAATGATTAATGCCGACAGGATGCTCTAACCCGGTAGGCAGCCCGTACGTAAACTTTACGTGGACGTGAAGCGCTTAGAACTTGGGTCTCTAATCGAGGCATGTGCTGTATCAGTACTGTTTTTTTGTTGTTTGTCCTTTGCAGGCGAAGATGACCTGACCTTTTGTTTTATCACTGGGTGGTGGGTTTTTGTACGAAATGGCCACCAGGGCCGATCCCGCACTTGAACAGTCTGTTGCGGTTGGACAGGGCAACCCTTTGGGGGGCGGAGCCAGGCTGGAAGGTGGTGCTTCCTCGTTTATCCGAAGCTGACGTTTTTTTTTGGGTCCTTCCTCCCCACTCGCCTCGTTTCAAAACTGTCCTCATGTTTTTAGTGTAGGATAGAATCAAAGTGATAATAATGGCGTAATAAATCTTCCCCATCTTACTGACATCTAATTTCCCCCTTTAAAAACTAACCGTTCTTTCTTTACTGGATTTTACTCCCCAAAA
>CM065723.1:11531529-11565916 GCA_033310375.1 Conus canariensis | reverse complement strand
ACAGCCCTTTTGGGGAGGCCAGCTTGATTTCAGATTCTGAAATGATGAGAAATCTTTCTGCAGAAAGAGTAGATTAGCAAGTGTACTTGTTCGTTTACGCATATAAAGTGGCTTGTTTGTGGAACTCGGTTTGGTTCAAGATGCAGAAATGCATTCGGTATAAAGCAAAAATCACACCACAACAGGTCATTGCATAATTTGTTCTTAGATGTCGATCTAAAAGAATCTGTTGATAACAGTTAGGAACAGAAAGCTCGATTCGTTTGGTCAAGAATCAAAATGCAATATCTGTGCTAAAGTAGCCAGTGTGATCTCTTCTTAAGGAGGTGTGATATAAAGAGAGAAAAAAAATGACAGACTCACTACATTGTCAAAAAAGTGGCATACTATTGACTCGGTATAGAATACGGGAGAGACAGAAAGGACAAGACTGCACTGTATGCAGAACAAAGGCTTATCAAGAGATATAAAAGAATACTTTAACATATGAGATCAGAGCATTTTTAATAATAATAATAAATCGAGCTTATATTGCGCTCTTCGATGAGAGAAGAAGACTCATCCTCAGAGAGCTTCACAATACAGGAAAAATAAAAGTTTCCATAAACATTGCACAATACTGAGAAAAAGGGATCAAAACAATAGGTCACAAAGCAGGCACTAAAACAGATGAACAAGCCACATCCCCCCACTCTATCCTCCCCCACCTCTCCCCCCCCGCACACCGCCACCCCACACACATGACATTATATGAACAACGCTCGACAAGAATTTGGGAATAGAAGAAAAGAACCAGCCCCCATCCCCACCCCCCCCTACCCCCCACCCACCCGCCTCCAATTTCGTGAACACTGCACGGGATACAATATAAAACATGCAGAAGGGAGCACCCACACCCACAGACAGACAGACAGACAGACAGACAGACAGACAGACAGACACACACACACACACACACACACCACACACACACACACACACACACAAAGGACAAACTCAACACGAAGCAACAAAAACCCACGCGCGTAAACGCACACACACGAACGCACACACGCAAAAGTACACAAGCACTCAGGCACGGAAGCGCGCGTGCACATACAAGAGGCAAAAAGGATGGAGAATGCATGGGAAACACGCATTAACTCGTACGCTATGTAGAAAGACAAAAGGACTTCTGAAAGAGATGCGTTTTGAGACCAGATTTGAACGCAGAGAGAGTCTGTGAAGAGCGGAGCTGGGAGGGGAGGGAGTTCCAGACAAGGGGGGCTTGATAACTGAAAGAACGTTGGCCAAAGGATTTCAGTTTCATGCGGGGAAGCTTGAGAAGTTTGTCACTGCTAGAGTGGAGAGTGCGAGAGGGTTGATAAGTGACAAGTGTGTTAGAGAAAGTTTATATCCCTGTTCTCGACCAGCAATCTTATTTCGCCCGCAAACCCCCCTTTTCACATAATCAAATTCTCTCAACCAAAAAAAATAGCTAAAACCCTACAAAATTAAACAAATCTAATCGCGTGAAAGTGGGGTTTCCGGGCAAAATAAGATGGCCGCTCTAGAACCGCACATTTAATCTTTCTCTCTGATTAACTAACAGGCACTGTGTTTGGGGGGACAACTTGCAACTCTTCGCGAACAAACGATCTTTTAGGGCGGGCTTTTTAGAAGAAAGAGTCTCTCTTAAATAATACACGGGAGGGGCTGTTTTCATAATTCTTTCAACTTCATATACGTCTACGCTCCATATAGGGTCTGTGGCTCTAATTCTAACATCACCCTCTGCCTCTCCAGGCGCATACAAGTATCTTACTTTTAGTCCGAACGGCAAGAGTTTTTGATTACCTTGGATGTCTTCAGTAATACTTATTTTTTTTTAATTTGATTGCGTTCACCGGTTTAAGACCCGTTGCTTTAAATTCTTCGTTGTTCATGGCGCGTAAGACTGCTGGCAATCTCCTAACCCATTCTGTGTTGCGTGTTTTGTCCATAAGGTCTCTGTGGTATTGATAGGTAAACAGACGCTCGGCCAGATTCTTATTAAAGTTTTCTACTAGAGCCTGGGAGCGATGGTTGCCTGGGATCCCTCTCTTAACTGTAACCCGGTGTCTTAAAAACAGTTGGTTTACAGCTCCTTTAAACTCTTTCCCATCATCAACCTGGATCATCCTAGGATACTTTAATGGGCCTCGCATGTATATTTGTTGTAAAGCCACAGCCACAGCAGTTGAGCTTTTATCCGTTAAAGGCTCAGCGTCTTCATACCTTGAAGCCATGTCAACAACTGTAAGAGCATACTTAAACTTTTTTCTTCTAACTTTGTCATGTGGAAGGTACAACAAGTCCATCTGGTGGGTGTCATTAGGAACTGAGTTAACAAATCGAGGCCTTATTATTCTTTTTGGGGCAGGCAGATATATTTGCCAGATCGCTTGTTTTGAAAGCCAGTCTTTCGCTTCTGATTCAGACACCCTAGCAGCTTTACTCAGTTTATCAATAGCGGCCTTTCCTTTCCAATACCCTCTAGGAGAATAATATATTTTGTACTTCGTATCGTCCATAAGAAGGGACTGTTTTTTATTACATTTTTAACTATGTTTTTTAGATTGAATATGCAAGAAGAAAGATTGCTCCCATAGCACCTATAATAAAGCCTATTTCTACCATTTTCTGATCCTCAGATGGTTCATAAAAGTCAGACAGTTCTGGCGGTGACGATGTTAGAAACTTCTTTCCTGTCACTAAGTAATATTCATTCATTGCTTCATCAACGTCTGTAAATGTGTGCTCTGCATGTCCCTGTTCTCTTAACTTTTTATTAATAAAGTCTAAGTGAGCAATTCTCCTTTTCTCGTAAGCGTCTCTTGCCTTAGCTAAATCTTCCATTGCCTTGTTATGGCGTTCTCTCTCTTCATCAGACCGCAATTTACTAAACATATAATTGCTGCCAGAGAAAGCCAATGCATTAACAATAGCTCCTCCTACCATCAGAACTAATCCAGACATCTTTTTATAAATGAATGAATCTTTTTTATAAATCAATATTTTTTAGAATGAATCTTTTATAAATCAATCTTTCTATGCATTGATGTTTTCTGGGATAATTCCCTGTGTAACAAGAAAGTCTTTTGAGGCAATCCCTGCCGTTATTACAGCTATAACCTTAACAACATCCTCAATGTCTAACCTTCCTAGATCAGCCGGCCTCATTTTGAACATGTTTTTTGCTAACACGCTGTACCCTATGCTAAGACCGCTGATTACAGCAGAGTGGTAAATAGTATTGATGATCTTTGCAGTGCTCATGTTTTTATTAACTAAAAAAATAATTAAAATAATCATAATATGAAAGACTGCCTATGTGCTTTTTAATCAGATAATCTTTTGTTGCCAGAGCTAAAAATAAGGTTACAACTAGTTTCGGCGAATCTTCTATCTTTCCCATGTTGGGCGGTTTTATTCTTAACAAACATTTTGCTAGGGTTGAATAAACTATAACACCAACAATAGGCACTGCATAATTAACCAGCGTTAAACTCATGGTTTTAAAAAGGTTTTATTATTTTTATTGCTTTTAAAAGGGCTTTAAAAAATGGATTGCGACGAGCTATTAAAGTGTGAGGAGGCAACAGACCCAAACCTCTGTCATAAAGAAAGATTATACTCTCTGGCTGCATGTGGGAAAACCAGGCAGTATTTAGGCGTTGAACTAAGTATTGAACAGATTCAGCAATTGTCTACATCAGACGTTGAGAAGTATTACGCCAGGTACGAGGCACAGCTAGGGTCAAAAATGGTTAGATCGGTGGGACAAACAATGATTAGTTTATATGCTAAGTTAGTAGGCAAGATAGCACCGATTGATTCAGAAGAAGATTTAAAATATGACTTAACACAAGATCCGGTTTTAACCAAGTCCCTAGAATCTCTTGCATGTGACATGTACTATAGATTTGGGACGTTGCTATGCCTGTTCATCATGGGATTAATTACTTTCAATCATATTAATTTTAATCATATTAATTTTAATCGCGCTAAAAAAAATGAGCGAGCAGGAGAAGATTGTGACTCCACAGGAGAAGAATGTCCCACAAGTGAATCTACAGGCGAGTGTCCCACAAGTGAGTAGTGTTACTAAGTCTAAAAGTCCTGGGCGTGTTGAGGCCGGACATAAACTAGCTGAATGGAACAGACTGCAAAAAGCAAACCAAGCAGCAAAACAAAAATTATTAGATAGTAATACAACATCAGCACCAGCGCCGCCGCCGCCACCAACAACAACACAATCAAACTATAAGATGTATTATTATGTACTGGGAAGTATTGTTGTTGGTGGGGGGCTTTTAGCATACAAGTGTCTAAAACCATACTTAGCAACAAAGTCACAAATCCCCACAAAAACAGTAAAAGAAGAAGAACCAGCTTCTGCAAAAAAAGCACAACCTCCTTCTGTAAACCCATTATTTTTACTGAATTAGTTTTTTTAATGTGTTGTTAAGTACAGGTTAAGTACTGGTTAAGTCAGTTATAACAAGTTAAGTGCAAGTTAAGTGCAAGTCATGTTAAGTACTAGTTAAGTACTAGTTAAGATCTTAAGTAAAGTACTAGTTAAGTACTAGCTAAGTACTAGTTAAGATCTTAATTTAAGTCAGCCAAGTCAGTTCTCCAGTGACCTACAGCATATGAGAACTCGGGATTAACATAAGTTCGCTTGTTATTGTTAGAGACTAGTGATTTCTTATTAACAGCAGTTGTGTTTACTTGATGAAGAGTAGAGCGCAGATTAACATTTGTGTGATAAAATACTTTGTGTTCAAAGAGAGCCTGCTTGTAGTTGTCGTGACTTTTTTTTTTTTGACAACTTCTTTACTTACACCCTTAGCTTTCTTTGTTACAGAAGTCTGGGTAGCAACGCTATACATCTTTGACCGTAAGCCAACATATTCTTGTATAACCGTCCCATTAAGTTCATCCTTCATCTTTCCAATCACTTTCTTGTTTACAGTTGAATGTAAAGGGTTGTCTTTTGGGTAGTCACATGTGTCGTACCACCCATCGGCTCCTTTAGCCACCTCCGCTTCTAAGTCTTTGTAAAAATCTTCAGTTGGGATGTCTAGAATAAAAGAGTCAGTATCTGTGTAAAGGACTCTAGACTTTGGGTACAGCGGCTTAAAGTAGTCGTATAGAAATTCTAGCATTAATAACTTTGACAACTCTAACACGGCAAACCCGATAAACACCGGCTTGTCCAACATAACATCCTTTTTCTTCATCATAATGCCAACCAGGCTGTCGCTAAACCGTCTAAAGTCTTGGTAGTTAGGTTTAGAGACTAGTTTAATTGCTCTTTGTTCTTTTGTAACCAATCTTACATCTTTACGCTTGTGTGGATTTTCCATGGTTTTGCCAAAACAGCTGTTGTTCATTAGTTTAAAAAAGTCTTTTTCTGAGGCGTCAGTGGCCGCAGTCCTAAGATCGGTGTTCTTCATGATGTATGGTCTCATGAAAGGCTCTTGGTCAAAAGTAATTATTCTGTGAACAGCTCTTAGTTTTAACCCGTGTCTTAAGTAAAATTGTAACAACCTGTAATGACAGACATATTTAGTCTTGTGTCGAAGATTAGGCACGAGTTTGGGCGGTTCGGTGGGACTCATCTTTAATCTTTCTGTGGCTAGAGGATAATCATTATGAAGGTCATGCAACTCTGCGGGATAATCTAAGGCTACTTCTAAGATTAATCCTATTGGATTATCGGGCGTAAGACGCGGCAGATAACTCAACACTTTATTAACGTCATGAGGTCCTACGAGCATTCTAAAGTTTCTTAATGGCAGTGCCTGGCTCATGGCCCACCCATACAGATTGTTGGCGTCTAAGTACATTAGATAGTTGGATGGTTTAGTTGGATCATAATCGTCTAAATACTTGTTGTTGGCTCTGCGGTAAGGATGACAGGCCATGCTAATGCCTCCCCTCAGCCCGTCTTCAATCATCTGGAGTGTATTCAGATCAGATATTAAGTCGATCTGAATGTTTGTAGACTTCAAGAACGCGTCCCAAGAAAGGCCCGGGGCAGAGATGTACTGTGATGAATCTAGACCGTAGTGTTTCATGCAAGTAGCTCTGTAATTCTGAAACACATCTGCCAATAAACACACGTCGGCCAATAAATATTGATCGTGATAATCGCCCATCGTTCGACAGTGTAATTCTGTCCACGCTTTCTGTGCGTATTCATAGTCAGCGTCAGATATGCCTCCGCCTCTAAGACGGCTGTAAAAGTCGTCTTTATGTGGCAGCGCCGGCTCGTCAAACCTGTCCCACGAGTCCATGTATTCATAAGGGTAAACGCCTTTACGGACTAAAGATGAGTCGAAATATTTTTTAGTGATTGGACAGTCTTGTAGAGATCCTGCTAACTTACTTAAACTCCCCATCAGATGCTGGGCAGAATCATAGAAGGATAAACAGTCTACAGTAAAGGTCATGTACTTTTCTGATGACTGTGCAATACAGCTAACCCTCATACATTCAGAAGTTATTGCTTGCATGATAAAGTGAGAATCGTAGCCTCGTAGGTTATGAAAGAAGATAGGCAGTTTCCATTTTTTGGGGTCAACCTTGAGTTGAAGATTGCAACTGTTGTGCGCGGCCCCTCTGAATTTCCCAGAAATGTGATCATGGTCTCTCACTGTTGGGTTTGCTTTACTGTTAGGTGTTAGCTCTAAGCCGCATATCCAACAGTGGGTGGCTGATTCGTAGCGCCTTTGGTCTTCGGGAGTCATCTTAATGTCTGAGAGATTAAGCTGATGGAGAATTGATTGCGAAGGTGTTTCATGTGTTGTAAAAATCGATCGGCTGCGTTGGGACCTCTGTAAATCTCTGGCGTTGTGTGTCCGCCATCTGACCTAACAACAACAAACGCATAAGAATAGATGTGATGACGAGATAATAAGGTTGTTTTTTGTTCTTGTTGAGGGCCATAGTACTGCGGCAAGATCGCTTCAAAGTCAGCATAGACTACGTATGGTCTCATCTGCAATTTGTGTACATTCTTAAAACTAACTTTAGATCCGGGTGGGGGCGTAAGAAGTTCGGTTTTACAGTCTACAAAACTTTTACAATGTTTCTTATGGCTGACAGCTGCTTCTATAGTTGGGATCCTGACTAAACACCTTCTACAAAGCTCCTGTTTAGCTGTATCCGTTGTAGTATAAGCCATAAGTCTACTAATTGATCTGATTAATACATAATGGCTCTTGGAACCGTCTGCAAACAGTATCAAGTCTACATGATTCTCAAGTGATTCGCCCAAAGTAGGAGCGTTGGAAGAAATCCTTAGAGGTAGTAGATTGTCTGCTACAGACCATGTGTATACGTTTACGGTTATTGGTTTGTTTTGCTCTTCAAACTGAGATATACTTTCTATACTCACTGGAAAGGTTATGTTATTTAAGTTCAGCTCATTTATATACTGCCTATAATTAGTTACTCTGTTTGCATGATTTTTAACAGGATGTAAATGCGCCAAAACACACCACATGAAACATAAGTTATCCGAATTATGTATGTTTAAGACTGCTCGTTTTAACTCTAACTCTCTTGGGAGAGGGATGTAAGAATTGCCGACTATAGGATAGAACTTTGTTTGTCTTAATCTGATTTCAAGGACTGTTCCTTCAGACCAGCCGGAGCCGCGCAATTTCGCTTCTTCACTTGCATGGTTAAACTGTGTAAGCATGTAATCAGCCCATTCAGAATTAAAGTCGTAATAGCTGATTACTTCTTTCTGTCTAGTTGAAACCCAGACTAGTATACTACTATCATCGGGGGTTATATATTCAATCAGAATGGCCAACAACACTTTTACTGGCGGGTCAATTTGAAGAGACTCTGGGATTTTAGAAATGGCATGTGTTACGCTTTCATGAACATTTGTGGGGTTAATAATGTCCATGGCTAATTCACTGAACATATTGCCCACCGGTTTGGCATCCAACGTCTTTGTGGCCGCCATTTTTTAAGGCCAGTATATAGGTAATACAAAAAAAAAAATAATAAAATTTAGCTAATATTTACTAATTTGAGGTAATACAAAAAAATAAATACTAAAATTTAGTTAAATCGAATAGCTGCTCCTTCAGAGTTAGTAAAAATAGACAATTCAGCGTCATCAGGAGCCATAATATTAACTAAAATTGCAATACACTTTATAACTGGGTTGGGCCAAGAATCTGGCATTTTACTGATTACGTTGGTTACACTTTCACGAATATCTGTGTGCTCAAAAAGATCCGCAATTAATTCGTCAAACTTGTTTCTTAACTCTTCTTCATTAGCCCCCCGCTCCATCATTAACTCTAAGGCACAGCATATATTTTTAAGCTCTGTAACTACTTTGGTCGTCATTTTAAAGATCGAATATATAAGTAATACAATAATTAAATCAGGCTCATTTTGGGTTTAGTTGATCGTTTGCAAGGTTCTGCTTTGCAATGTTCTTTCTGATTGCTTCAGTGTTTACCTGTTGTGAAGTAAAAGTCTTTCTCCATTTTTTTTGGAGGTCGATCTTTTGGCGTCTGTAATCATCACCGTCGGCCATGGCTCGTTTAAATTCTTCGTCTGTTACTTTTCCATCCAGTAATGTATTGCTTATAATCAGCCTTAATGAATGAAGTTTTGCTGTTGCTAGGGCTACAATGGCGGTGTGCTTTTGTAATTTGGGCGTTAGCTTCTTTAAAACAGCACTTACAATCGTGGACATGGCACCTAGCCCTAAACCAACACTCCCAAAAGCTAAGACATTGGTGTCCCAACTCCAGTAGCTAAAAGAGCAACACTAGACCCAGTGCTTAAGCTGGCTACAACCGATGAGCCGGTGATTATATAAGAAAGGACATTTAAAGCTTTAGCATATTTCTTTCTAGTAACCCTATACTTATTTAAGTCACTTTCTATTTCTTCTTCAAGCTCAGTCATGTGCTTTAATCTAAACTGTTGACCTTCTTCCATTTTAAACAAGATTATTTTTTTAATCTTGTACATATCTTCTTATTAACCCTTCTGACAGCACTTCATCAACAGAGTAAAACCCAATAAAATCAACATACTTAATGAAAATAAAATCAAGTACTGTTAGTTTAGCATTGTCACCATCACAGTAACTTTGTCAGAAGATAAGAAAGTCTTTATTTCATCCCCGTTTTTAGTAATAGCAATAACAAGCCTAAGAGGCCCGTCCAAGTTTTCAGACTTTATTTGCACACCTCTGATTAACGTATGCTCTGGCAAACTAGGATCAGACTCCCTTGGAGTAATAAATAAGCGAAAAAGGATCGTCATTTTTTTAGGCAGTGATTCTAGTTTTGGGTTAAACTCTAAGCCGACGGTGTCACCCCCCACTTCAGCTAAGGACTGCTTTCTCCGCAGCATATATTCAGGGCCCTGCTTAGTTATTTCAATCTGCTTTTTCTGTTGTAATCCTGGGACTAGGCTAACAAGAAGGTGTCCTTCATTCAAAGCTTTTCTAAAATTGTTTTTCTTATCAAAGTATACATAGGGGCTTCGTAGTTCAAACTTTAAATCCCAGTTAATGTCAGGAAGCAACGCCCAGGCATTCTCTCGTTTATGAAGTTTGTATTCGTGTTTGCCAAAATCGTTTGCCCTTAGATTTCTTATCTCTTCCAGGGTAGGATATTGCTGTCGTTTTTTATCTTCAATTTCTATTCGTTTGTAAACGCCATCGTCGGTGTACTCAAATCCATAAACATTTCCTGTCACTCCTATTAGATCAAAGTCAGTTGTGTCTGCTAGATCTTTTATCTCTACTGCAACGCATTTAGGAGCTAACTCCGCTTTTGATTCTGGCCCTCGAGACATTCTTTTTATTATAAACAATTTATTATAAACAATCTGTAATAAACAATCTATAATGAGCAAACGTATTGAACTGGCGGGTCAGTCCGTAAGCATAGTTTAGCGTGCTTAGATTTTTCTAGCTGCTCTTTATTTTTTTTAGTTCATCCTTGTCCCTGATTATATAATTTTCACTTAAACACTCTTCAAAACTGTCCTTGTCCTTAGTATAGAATAAGATGACTGATTTTAACTGCGATCTAAAGTCTTTTAAGACAGCATTGTATTTTTGAGTTAAGAGCCAAACAGAAACTAATGCCTGTCTTCCGCTAAAGGCTAGCTTAGACAGAGTCCTTTTTTTTAACAATGTCTTGTTCGGCTGAACAGTCATCAATAATAAACAGCGTTTCGGTTCCCTCAAATAGCCTATAGTAATGTTCTAAACAGTCGCTTAGCTTGTCAGTAGGATCAACTAAAAATATATTCTCGTCTGTCCAAACAAACTGCCTTTCTTTGTAAGACTTGTTGTGCTTAATGGTTGTGCAGAATATAACAATGTACTCGTAATGAAACCTGTAGACTGTTTGTAACAAATCAAGCACGAAGACAGTTTTCCCACCCCCAGTAATCCCACAAATAAGCGAACAGTGCGGGTCTTTAGGCAAAAAGTTCAAACTATCCATCTGTTTTAATAGGCTATTTCTTTCAGTCTATTTTCTTCAATGTTCAGCTGGGCGTCATAAACCACAAAAACGTGCATTTGTATCTGGCCATTCTCCTCCTCTTCCTTATTAATCTGTATGAGTATGCCATCTGACCCTACCCTTCTTCCACTCCCGTGCAGTCTGTTGTCATACGTGGATCTACGATCCAGCCATAGTCCATATTTGTCTGTTAGATAACCTTCGAGTCTTACATCGTGAAGGTGGAGTTTTTTACACACATGATCGGCTGTGGGGCTTGTCTGTCTGCCTCCAGCAAACAGTTTTCTTATTTCATCAAAGTGTTGGTCGGGCAAAAGTCCAGCTGAATACAGCTGAAAAGGCTTGCCATCTACTGTGCAAGACAACTGCTCAATTTTTGGATTGTAAAACACCTCAGATTCCCTCTGAAAAGGGGTCGGGGTTTAGTAAATAGCAAGAGAACCCCCTTTAGGGACCTTAAAGAATTGCTTATAGCTATTTCCCAGACAGCGTCTTGCTTGTTTTTAATCGCTAGACTGTGGTGTAAAACTCTTTCAAAGTAAACAACCGTCCTACTTTTATACTGGTTTAAGATTGTTCTAGCTAGCTCGGGGTTAGTAACAACGTCAAAATTAAGAGAGATGTTACTAACAGTGTATCTGGCTTGAGGATCATCTGATAAAATAACAGACCCGCTGTCATTGAATGTCAGTTCGTCAGTAAGTTTGTCTCTTAGTGCGCCTTGGTAATATGGCTGATGGGTTTTTAACAGTTCAAAATCTAGAGGGATGCAAAATCTGTTCTTAAATGCTCGCGCTATTGCCTGGTCTCCCTCGTCTTCCTTTGCATCTGCAGCATTAAGCCTGTGCTTAAGACCGTTTGGGCTCTGGATCCCCTGAAAGATTTTGTCTTTCCTTTCTGTTCTGGGTAGCCACAGATCAGAATAGAGATTAAAAATGTCTGCGCTACTCAGTGAGAAGACTTCTCTACCTTCCAGTTTGATTACCATATTTTTAATGATGGCCCTGCCCAGGTTAGCAACGACAGTAGCATTAGGATCCGCCGACTCAATATCTATTTTGAATAATAGCTTGGCAGTGCCTGGCATTATAACATCGTCAGGCCCGAGGTCACTAAATCTTACTGTTAACATTTCATTGGGCTCAATTGTTGATGGATTATTTACAACGCGCACAGTCTGTCTTATGCCTTTTATGCCATGGGGCTCCTTCGCTTTTCTGAATGGATCGAGGTCGCAGCCGTATGGGTTCATTTTTTATAAAACAAAAAATAATAAATATATAAATATGGCTGATGAAGATTTTGACGCGATTGAACCTATTGAAGAAGAAGATGAAGAAAGAGAGCCGAGTCCTTCATTGCAAGATGAACTTGAAGAAGCAGGTTCTTTACTCCCTAGACGGCCTCAAGATGTAGGTTCTTCACTCCTTAGTGCTCGTCAAGAACTTTTAGGAGTAGGCTCTTCACTCCCTAGGCAGCGTCAAGAACTATTGCGACAACGAATTGAATTATTCTATAGAAGTACAGGACGGGGGCTGCCAGACACGATCGATTCTAACGATTTTGAGATGGGAAAAGTGGGCGGAGACGAGGAAGGCCATTTGTTTATAAAATATAAGAAGGGCAATAAACAAATGCGCAAACAAGTTACTGATAGCCGGGACCCCTCCGAGTTTTTAACTCCGGGCTCACTTGGGGAGATTCCTATTCGGGTCAGAAGGCGATTAAATATTGCAGATCCAAGGAAGTCTGCTCTAAGGTCTAAGGCTGTTAGCGCTTTACAGAACTTGAAGCAAAGGTTGCCAGCGCAGTCTGAAATGCAAAACATACCTCTTCAAGAATTAAGTCAAAGAGCAGATGAAGTAATAACAGAAGTTGAGACAAGTTTTAATGAAGAAACAATTGCCGATTCTTCATCGCCTAGTCAAAGAGAACGTGAGCTGAGTCCTGAAGAAGAAACAGCTTTAAAAACAATTGATGATCCTCCATTACCTGAGAGTGTACACAGTCGTCTTAAAGCTGCTCTGCGTGAACTCAGGGGTCTTGATGATGCTCTACGGAGAATAAATGGCGAGCTAAAAAACAATTTGTCAAAACTTGGTGAGCTAGAGAGAGAGATAGAAGAAGAAAAAAATAAACTGGCTGATGCAGATGAAAACAATTTAGGGTTAGAAGTAAAGGCTAGAATACAGGCGAAAATACAGGAGTTAATGGAACTAAAGGCAGACAGGTTAGAAACGCTGTCTACTAACAGAGAACAAATAGTATTACAAACAAACAGAATCAAAGAAACTATACACAGACTCCTTCATGAAAATACTACGTTAGCAGAAAGAATAAGGACTCTGTTCAGAGAGCAGGGAATTACAATAGTTAGTATATTAACAGCCGTTGGGTTTGCTATCTCTACACTGGTTTATGCTTTAACTGGCAGTGCGCCAACAGGGCCAGTAGCACCTCCAACGCCTCAGCCCGGTAAAAGTTGGATTAGAAAACAATTGCACCATCTGGCAAACCTATTAAAGAAGTTAGCTGCCAAAGCGCTTGATGCTCTGCCTGGCATAATAGGCAGTGTTGTTAGTTGGGTTTTGTCTACCATAGGCAAAGTGGCTGGTTATATGGCCGACCATCTGTGGACGTTAGGAGTGCTGGCTGCCGGTTTAATTTTTAGTAAAATAAAGTATGGCTAATCCAGTAAAAGTTAAAAACACAACAAGGGCTGTCTTTTCACTAGTGTGTCTGTCGGGGTGAGGTACATCAACAGGCGGTGTTGGGCCGCTTTCTGGCTGTGGGCTGCTTATAACTGGTGGGGGGTCGCTTTCAGGGCTGGATACTTTTTTTAAAATGGCTGGCGCGGGCCTTGTGTTTAAGCCTTGATTGTGTCCTAAGTTTTGATCGTCTCCAGCTATGAGGATTTCATTATTATAATTCTGTATCATGCCAATCTGTAGTCTAAGGTCAGAAGGCAGCATGTATAATCCATGACCCACAACAAAGTCAACCTTTGACCTAGCATGTGAAAGAACGTTTTGGTACCTTTGTATGCTGGAAGGCAAATCAACAGCAGAGTTAATAGCATCTTCTAAATTGGCTAGAAATTGTTTTCTGGCGTCAAAGCCTGTAGATTGATCCACTATGCTAGACTTGGTCTGTGCTTGCGCTCCTAATAGACACCAAACGTACGTGCGTATGGAGTCATTAAGTCTTTGCACTCCTGGCATTGTTAGGCCTTCACTTTTATCTAAGATAAATGTTGCCCAAGCATTGGGGTGTTTTTGTTCTATTGATCCCAATCTAACTTGGGAGTTTGGCTTAAAAGAGGTGTGGCCGGGCCAGTAGTCAAAATTATACTCTCTACGCTGACCCCACAAATACAATGTGCCTAACCCGTGATTGCGGTCTAACTTTTGTCTAAAGTTATTTGAGGGTTAATGTTAAATTCGTTGCAGATTCTTTCATATGCATTATTGTCCATTGGGCTGAGAAATGGATTAAACGCGTTGTCGTTGGGGAGGCGTACTTGTAGTTCAGTTAGTATGCGTCTATACTGGTAATAAACATGAAAGTTATATACTGACCTTACTAAGAGGCTGGGGTGGTTTAAATGGTTTGTATATGAAACACCGCAGCCAGTGGTTGAGCAGTAAACTGCAAAATTTAACTGATTCTGGTAAAAAGCCATAGGATGAGTTGACCATGCTGATGGCACTCTATCACTCTTTATTGGAGGATTTAAATATCTAGTTAGTGGGTTTACAAGTCTGACTAGAAAGCCAAAGGATTCATCCACTGCGATGGTTAGGTTACTAAAGTCCAAAGATTTGGGCTAATAAACCCCTCCTACGTCGTAAGTGGCACTTTCATTATATTTAAAAGGTTCCATTTTTAAATAGATTTTAAAAAAGGATTTAAAAAGGATGTTCCTTTATATAACCAAGCAAAACCAGCGCGTGTTTTTAAAGTATTCAGTTGACAATAAAGGCGGGAAGTGTAGGGCTGCTCTTAGAGAACTTAGGTTTAAAATAAGGTGGTTTAACATATCTGAAAAGGCCCAAAATAATTGGATAGATATTTATGATGAGGGGGGCAATCGCTTAAAACGTTTAAAAATACCTGATGGTTACTACAGCTTTTGTTCTTTAAAAGAAGCATTTAACAAATTTGACATACGGTTAGAAATTAATGAGGCAAATCTTATAATTACTATATTTTTACCAAAACATAAAGACAAAAGGGAGTACGTTTTTTCCCAAGGGCCTTGCTCGAATTTTAGGCTTTTATGATAGTGGTAAAACCTATCGTATTAATACACACGCGTATATAGAAAGCGGTCTATATGAATATGTAGGCAGTAGGCCATCCGATTTTCTAATTAATCCAATGTTGTATGTTCATTTAAGCGAATTAAAAACAAACACTAATTTGTATAATGGCCAGCCATCTACAGTTCTAAGAGCACTCCCATCAACTAAGGTGGGGTTTTGCGATTATCAGTCATATACATTTGGTGAAAACAGTCAATTTAAAGAATTAGTTGAAGGGCCTATAAATTCAGTGTGTGTAAAAATAACTAACCAAGATGGAAGGCCGGTTGTTTGTTCTGATTTGTTAGTGGTGCTTGAGATAGAAGATTAATCAGAGAGAAAGTATAGATACCTGCCAGCAGTCTTACGCGCCATGAACAACGAAGAATTTAAAGCAACGGGTCTTAAACCGGTGAACGCAATCAAATTAAAAAAAATAAGTATTACTGAAGACATCCAAGGTAATCAAAAACTCTTGCCGTTCGGACTAAAAGTAAGATACTTGTATGCGCCTGGAGAGGCAGAGGGTGTTGTTAGAATTAGAGCCACAGACCCTATATGGAGCGTAGACGTATATGAAGTTGAAAGAATTATGAAAACAGCCCCTCCCGTGTATTATTTAAGAGAGACTCTTTCTTCTAAAAAGCCCGCCCCTAAAAGATCGTTTGTTCGCGAAGAGTTGCAAGTTGTCCCCCCAAACACAGTGCCTGTTAGTTAATCAGAGAGAAAGATTAAATGTGCGGTTCTAGAGCGCCCATCTTATTTCGCCCGGAAACCCCACTTTCACGCGATTAGATTTGTTTAATTTTGTAGGGTTTTAGCTATTTTTTTTTGGTTGAGAGAATTTGATTATGTGAAAAGGGGGGTTTGCGGGCGAAATAAGATTGCTGGTCGAGAAGAGGGTATAAACTTTCTCTGTGTTGGAAAGATAAGCAGGCAAAGTTTCATCAAAGTGTCGGAAGGCAAGTGTTGCGAGTTTATACTGAATGCGCGCATGAATGGGAAGCCAATGTAGTCTAACTAACAGAGGTGTAGTGTGGGTTCTTTGGACTTTTGGAAAACAAGTCTGGCTGCGTTGTTTTGTATACGTTGAAGTCGGTTTATATCGACTGCGGGAAGACCGGCAAGAATGCTGTTACAGTAATCGAGTTTTGACATGATGAGGGAACAGATAAGTTGGGCAGTCCCTTTCTGTGTAAGATATGAGCGAATTGACGCGATCTTTCTCAAAGCCAAATAGGCTGAACGACACAGGTGACCGATCTGGACAGCGTACTATCCAAATGGACACCCAGATCCCTCACACTGTCTTCAAAGGGAATTTTGTTGGTTCCAGCTTGAATAGATTTTTCAGAAATGCGATCCAAAACAGAACGAGGTGCTGCCAACAGAGCCTCAGTTTTTTTCATCATTTAGCTTAAGCTTATTTTTAAGCATCCATGATTTAACAGATTGGAAACAGTTCAAATTCCGATACCAAAAGTTGGAATGCAGCAGGTTCAGCAGCGTCGTGCAGCTGGGTGTCATCGGCAAATTTCTGATGAGGAATTCCGTGTTCCTCAATGACCATAGATAGAGGTTGAATATACAGAGAGAAGAGAAGGGGGCCCAAAACGGAGCCTTGGGGCACACCAAAGTCCAGGGGAAGGGGAGAGGAGACCTTGCCACCAACAGACACAGACTGTGTTCTGCCAGTCAGGTATGACCGAAACCATTCTAATGCAGTGTCTGTGATACTGAAAGACACCGACAGTCTTTTTAAAAGAATACTGTGGTCGATAGTGTCAAATGCGGCACTGAGATCTAGCAAAGTCAGAAGCGATGCTTTTTTTGTTGTCAGCGGACCGAAGGAGACTGTCAGTCGCACAAAGCAACGCTGTTTCGGTACTGTGATTCTGTCTGTAAGCAGACTGGTTAATTTCATACAGATTGTGCTGGGACAGATGGCGTTCAAGTTGCACAAAGACAACCTTTTCCAGGAGTTTGGAGAGAAAAGGAAGGTGAGAAACAGGTCTAAAGTTTTTAAGTTCATCAGGACATAGGCCATTTTTCTTTAGAAGAGGAACTACCAGAGCATGTTTAAAACATCCAGGAACAGAGCCAGTAGCCAGAGAAACATTTATAATTCTCGTGAGAACTGGGGCAAGATCGGCAAGATTCTGTTTGGTGAGGTTGGTGGGGATTGGGTCAAGATCACAGCACTTTGTTGCAGACTTGGAAATAAGTTCTGAGACGAACGATTCAGACACTGTGTCAAAACGGCTAAGCTTGGGGCCGTTAAATATTTTGAAGTTTGGTGGGCCAGCGTTTTGGCAATCCAAATCATGCCTTATTTTTGACACTTTCTCATGAAAAAAGCGAGAAAACGTTTCTGGAAGTTGGCATGGGTCAAGGTTGCTTGGGAGGGGGGAAACTTGAACTGTGCCCAAGAGCTGACCAGCCACTGCATACAACTGTTTTGAGGAGGTACAATCGGCAATAAGGCCACTATAGTATTTCACTCGGACTTCTTAGTAAACGTAGAGTAAGAGTTCAGTTTTCTTTTGTACTCTTCTTGATGGACAGTCAAACCAGTTGACCTCCATCTGCGCTCCACCTGACGCACATCTTTCTTCGCGTCCCTGACACAGTTGTTTCTCCACGGCGCTGAGGGGCGGTCAGTCACCATCCTGGTGACCAGAGGGGCGTGCTGGTCCAGAATGCGGCGGAGACCCACGTTGTAGTGGTCGGCAAGCTGGTGGTCCGGGCAGTCCCTCAGATCACAGGCCACCAGATGCCGTACGTCTGCCTGGAAACGCTTTGGGATCGATCCGCTTCAGGTTCCTGGACTGCACCATGCGCTGTTTTCTCTGGGGCTTCTCCATGGCAAGGACTCCTATGATCGCCTCATGGTCAGAGAAGGGGATGGTGAGCACAGCACAGCTGGACACAACAGTGGAGTTTTCACGCACTATGCACCAGTCCAAAATGTGACCGCACCGATGGGTTGGCTTATCAACAAGCTGTTTGAGGCAGTGGTCACTGAAGAGGGTCTTTAGTTGTTTGACATTGGGACAGGACAGGGAGTCAAAATGAAAATTCAGATTGCCAGCAATCATAATTTCGCCTGAGAGATTTGACAGACGAAAACCAAAACAGGAAACTCATCAATGAACATCTTGTCCGTCATATTGTTTGATTTGCTGGGAGGAGGTCGGTAGAGACAGACAATGGTAACAGCACCCCTGCTCTGTGGGAGAGTAACCTCCACGGCCTCAAAACACAGACAGTCAAGTCATCGCACCGACAATGAAGTCAGTGATTGCTTTGAGACAACAGCAATGCCACCACCACACTTTCCACAACGGGGAAAAGAATGGAAATCGTAGCCTTCTGGGGTCAGTTCAGTGATGTGGGCCTCGTCTCCTTGTTCGTAGAGCCACGTCTCCGTCATAAAGAGAAGATCCAAATCATTGTCGATAATGAAGTCGTTTATTAGGATTGTCTTTTGTCTGCAGGACTGGGCGTTAACAAAGGAAAACTTAAGAGAAGTGTTTGTGGAAGAGTTTTTGACCGTCTCTGAAAGGGGAATGTTGATCAAGTTTTCAGGATGCCTACTGTTTTTTCCGTTCTTGTGCCCACACTGTCTGTGACTCTGATCAACACGGGTATGCGACGCCCTTGCTTCCGACGACCACCGCGAAAGGCCGACACTTTTTACGACACCTGTGTGGCGATCGGAAGAAGGGAAAAACACAGAGTTTTTTCCCGAACAGCAGGGTCACAGTCTCCTCCAATGTTGAGAGACACAAGATCTTGGCGTGTGTATTTCAAGTCTGGAGAAGAACCATTTGGATTCGTCATTGTTGCATATGAGCAGATATCCAACTCCGTTTCAGCGTTGAGTGAAGCAGGAGCCAAAATGGCGGAGAGAAAGGCAAGGAAAAGCACAAATACACAAGTCACTGTCACACGAAAACTACCCATCCGATTTTCACAATTTTTACACCACCAGAACCAGAAAGTCATTACAAACAAACTTATAAAAACAATGGCGTATGAAAGTTGATCAAAAAGGAAAAGCTGAAACAAAACACCGAGAGAGCAAATAACCTCAAGCCTGTCAGGCGATGTTCATCACTCACATTTTTTTGCCACCAATAGTCTAATTCTTTTAGGGCAAACCACAATTTGACTGTTCTGACGGGATAAAATAATTCAGCGCGCGCACGTGTATTTATGTATACTGTGTGTGTGTGTGTGTGTGTGTGTGTGTGTGTGTGTGTGTGTGTGTGTGTGTTGTGCGTGTGTGTGTTTTGTGTGTTGTGTGTGTGTGTGTGTGTGTGTGTGTGTGGTGTGCATATATGTGTGTGTATGTGTGCGTGTGTGTGTGTGTGTGTGTGTGTGTGTGTGTGTGTGTGTGTGTGTGTGCGTGAGAGCGGTGTGTGTGTGTGTTGCAGGGGAGCATATCCTTTCAGATAACACTGTTGAAAAAAAAAATCGGTATTTTCGACAAATTTGCAGGATTGTGACATTTTGCGTTGTAACTATCACGTGTTACAACGCATTGTTTTTCGAATGTCACAATACAAATTTTGCCAAAACTGAAAAATCTGTCAGTGGATTATATGAAGTTGGGTAAACATCACAGCCCTTTTTGGGGAGGCCAGCATGATGTCAGATAATGAAATGATGAGAAATCTTTCTGCAGAAAGAGTAGATTACCAAGTGTACGTGTTCATTTACGCATATGAAGTGACTTGTTTTGTTGAACTTAGTTTGGTTCAAGCTGCACAAATGCATTCGGTATAAAGCAAAAATCACACCACAACAGGTCATTGGATAATTTGTTCTTAGATGTCGATCTAAAACAATCTGTTGATACCAGTTAGGAACAGAAAGCTCGATTCGTTTGGTCAAGAATCAAAATGCAATACCTGTGCTAAAGTAGACCGTGTGATCTCTTCTTAAGGAGGGTGATATAAAGAGAGAAAAAAAATGATGGACTGACTACATTGTCAACAAAGTGGCATACTATTGACTCGGTATAGGATTACGGGAGAGACAGAAAGGACAAGACTGCACTGTATGCAGAACAAAGGCTTATCAAGAGATATAAAAGAATACTTTAACATATGAGATCAGAAGATTTTTGCCAGCAACAGTCTAATTCTTTTAGCGCAAACCACAATTTGACTGTTCTGACAGGGGATGAAACAATTCCGCGAGCGCACATATATTTATATATACGTGTGTGTGTGTGTGGTGTGTGTGTGTGTGTGTGTGTGTGTGTGTGTATGTGTGTGTGTGTGTGTGTGTGTTTGTGTGTGTGATCTGTGTGTGATACTCTGATCTCATATGTGAAAGTATTCTTTTATATCTCTTGATAAGCCTTTGTACTCCATACAGTGCAGTCTTGTCCTTTCTGTCTCTCCCGTAATTCTATTCCGAGTCAATAGTATGCCACTTTGTTGACAATGTAGTAACTGGTATCAACAGATTGTTCTAGATCGCCATCTAAGAACAAATTATGCAATGACCTGTTGTGGTGTGATTTTTGCTTTATACCGAATGCATTTGTGCAGCTTGAACAAAACCGAGTTCAACAAAACAAGTCATTTCATATGCGTAAACGAACAGGTACACTTGGTAATGTACTCTTTCTGCAGAAAGATTTCTCATCATTTCATAATCTGACATCAAGCTGGCCTCACCAAAAAGGGCTGTGATGTTTACCCAACTTCATATAATCCACTGACAGATTTTTCAATTTTGGCAAAATTTTTGTATTGTGACATTCGAAAAACAATGCGTTGTAACACGTGATAGTTACAACGCAAAATATCACAATCCTGCAATTTGCCGAAAATACCCGATTTTTTTTTCAACAGTGTTATCTGAAAGGTATGCTTACCTGCAACACACACACGCACACACGCACGCACGCACGCACACACACACACACACACACACACACACACACACACACACACACACACACACAGACAATCACGACCACACAGACACAACACACACACACACACACACACACACACACACACACACACACACACACACGTATATATAAATACACGTGCGCGCGCGGAATTATTTCATCCCCTGTCAGAACAGTCAAATTGTGGTTTGCGCTAAAAGAATGAGACTGTTGCTGGCAAAAATGCTCTGATCTCATATGTTAACGTATTCTTTAAATCTCTTGATAAGCCTTTGTTCTGCATACAGTGCAGTCTTGTCCTTTCTGTCTCTCCCGTAATTCTATACTGAGTCAATAGTATGTCACTTTGTTGACAATGTAGTGAGTCCGTCATTTTTTTCCCCTGTTTATATCAGCCTCCTTAAGAAGAGATCACACGGTCTACTTTAGCACAGGTATTGCATTTTGATTCTTGACCAAACGAATCGAGCTTTCTGTTCCTAACTGGTCTCAACAGATTATTTTAGATCGACATCTAAGAAGAAATTATGCAATGATCTGTTGTGGTGTGATTTTTGTTTTTACCGAATGCATTTGTGCAGCTTGAACCAAACCGAGTTCAACAAAACAAGTCACTTTATATGCGTAAACGAACACGTACACTTGCTAATCTACTCTTTCTGCAGAGAGATTTCTCATCATTTCATAATCTGACATCAAGCTGGCCTCACCAAAAAGGGCTGTGATGTTTACCCAACTTCATATAGTCCACTGACAGATTTTTCAATTTTGGCAAAATTTTTGTATTGTGACATTCGAAAAACAATGCGTTGTAACACGTGATAGTTACAACGCAAAATGTCACAATCCTGCAATTTGTCGAAAATACCCGATTTTTTTTTTTCAACAGTGTTATCTGAAAGGTTATGCTTACCTGCAACACACACACCCACACACGCACGCACACACACACACACACACACACACACACACACACACACACACACACACACACACACACATACACACACACAACACACACACAACACACACACATACGTCCACACACACACACCACACACACACACACACACACACACACACACACACACACACACGTATACATAAATACACGTGCGCACGCGGAATTATTTATCCCGTCAGAATAGTCAAATTGTGGTTTGCGCGAAAAGAATTAGACTGTTGGTGGCAAAAATGCTCTGATCTCATATGTTAAAGTATTCTTTTATATCTCTTGACAAGCCTTTGTTCTGCATACAGTGCAGTCTTGTCCTTTCTGTCTCTCCCGTAATTCTATACGATTCAATAGTATGTCACTTTGTTGACAATGTAGTGAGTCCGTCATTTTTTTCCCCTGTTTATATCAGCCTCCTTAAGAAGAGATCACACGGTCTACTTTAGCACAGGTATTGCATTTTGATTCTTGACCAAACGAATCGAGCTTTCTGTTCCTAACTGGTATCAACAGATTATTTTAGATCGACATCTAAGAAGAAATTATGCAATGATCTGTTGTGGTGTGATTTTTGTTTTTACCGAATGCATTTGTGCAGCTTGAACCAAACCGAGTTCAACAAAACAAGTCACTTTATATGCGTAAACGAACACGTACACTTGCTAATCTACTCTTTCTGCAGAGAGATTTCTCATCATTTCATAATCTGACATCAAGCTGGCCTCACCAAAAAGGGATGTGATGTTTACCCAACTTCATATAGTCCACTGACAGATTTTTCAATTTTGGCAAAATTTTTGTATTGTGACATTCGAAAAACAATGCGTTGTAACACGTGATAGTTACAACGCAAAATGTCACAATCCTGCAATTTGTCGAAAATACCCGATTTTTTTTTTCAACAGTGTTATCTGAAAGGTTATGCTTACCTGCAACACACACACCCACACACGCACGCACACACACACACACACACACACACACACACACACACAACACACACACACACACACACACACACATACACACACACACACACAACACACACACACACATACGGTCCACACACACACACACACACACACACACACACACACACACACACACACACACACACACACACGTATACATAAATACACGTGCGCACGCGAAATTATTTTATCCCGTCAGAATAGTCAAATTGTGGTTTGCGCGAAAAGAATTAGACTGTTGGTGGCAAAAATGCTCTGATCTCATATGTTAAAGTATTCTTTTATATCTCTTGACAAGCCTTTGTTCTGCATACAGTGCAGTCTTGTCCTTTCTGTCTCTCCCGTAATTCTATACCGATTCAATAGTATGCACTTTGTTGACAATGTAGTGAGTCCGTCATTTTTTTTTTCTTTATATCACCCTCCTTAAGAAGAGATCACACAGTCTACTTTAGCACAGGTATTGCATTTTGATTCATGACCAAACGAATCGAGCTTTCTGTTCCTAACTGGTATCAACAGATTGTTTTTCGATCGACATATAAGAACAAATTATGCAATGACCTGTTGTGGTGTGATTTTTCTTTATACCGAATGCATTTGTGCAGCTTGAACCAAACCGAGTTCAACAAAACAAGTCACTTCATATGCGTAAACGAACACGTACACTTGGTAATCTTCTCTTTCTGCAGAGAGATTTCTCATCATTTCATAATCTGACATCAAGCTGGCCTCCCCAAAAAGGGCTGTGATGTTTACCCAACTTCATATAATGCATTGACAGATTTTTCAGTTTTGGCAAAATTTTTGTATTGTGACATTCGAAAAACAATGCGTTGTAACACGTGATAGTTACAACGCAAAATGTCACAATCCTGCAATTTGTCGAAAATACCCGATTTTTTTTTTCAACAGTGTTATCTGAAAGGTTATGCTTACCTGCAACACATACACCCACACACGCACGCACACACACACACACACACACACACAACACACACACACACACCACACACACACACACAACTACACACCACACACACACAACACACACACACATACGCCACACACACACAACCCACACACACACACACACACACACACACACACACACACACACACGTATACATAAATACACGTGCGCACGCGGAATTATTTTATCCCGTCAGAATAGTCAAATTGTGGTTTGCGCGAAAAGAATTAGACTGTTGGTGGCAAAAATGCTCTGATCTCATATGTTAAAGTATTCTTTTATATCTCTTGACAAGCCTTTGTTCTGCATACAGTGCAGTCTTGCCTTTCTGTCTCTCCCGTAATTCTATACCGATTCAATAGTATGCCACTTTGTTGACAATGTAGTGTGTCCGTCATTTTTTTTTCTCTTTATATCACCCTCCTTAAGAAGAGATCACACAGTCTACTTTAGCACAGGTATTGCATTTTGATTCTTGACCAAACGAATCGAGCTTTCTGTTCCTAACTGGTATCAACAGATTGTTTTCGATCGACATCTAAGAACAAATTATGCAATGATCTGTTGTGGTGTGATTTTTCCTTTATACCGAATGCATTTGTGCAGCTTGAACCAAACCGAGTTCAACAAAACAAGTCACTTCATATGCGTAAACGAACACGTACACTTGGTAATCTACTCTTTCTGCAGAAAGATTTCTCATCATTTCATAATCTGACATCAAGCTGGCCTCCCCAAAAAGGGCTGTGATGTTTACCCAACTTCATATAATGCATTGACAGATTTTTCAGTTTTGGCAAAATTTTTGGATTGTGACATTCGAAAAACAATGCGTTGTAACACGTGATAGTTACAACGCAAAAATGTCACAAGCCTGCAATTTGTCGAAAATACCCGATTTTTTTTTCAACAGTGTTATCTGAAAGGTTATGCTTACCTGCAACACACACACGCCACACACGCACGCACGACACACACACACACACCACACACACACACACACACACACACACACACACACATTCACTCCACACACACACAAACACACACACACACACACACACACACACACACACACACACACACACACACACACACGTATATATGAATACACGAGCGCTCGCGGAATTATTTTATCCCGTCAGAACAGTCAAATTGTGGTTTGCGCTAAAAGAATTAGACTGTTGCTGGCAAAAATGCTCTGATCTCATATGTTAAAGTATTCTTTTATATGTCTTGATAAGCCTTTGTTCTGCATACAGTGCAGTCTTGTCCTTTCTGTCTCTCCCGTAATTCTATACCGAGTCAATAGTATGCCACTTTGTTGACAATGTAGTGAGTCCGTCATTTTTTTTTCTCTTTATATCACCCTCCTTAAGAAGAGATCACACGTCTACTTTAGCACAGGTATTGCATTTTGTTCTTGACCAAACGGATCGAGCTTTCTGTTCCTAACTGGTATCAACAGATTGTTTAGATCGGCATCTAAGAACAAATTATGCAATGACCTGTTGTGGTGTGATTTTTGCTTTAATCGAATGCATTTGTGCAGCTTGAACCAAACCAAGTTCAACAAAACAAGTCACTTCATATGCGTAAACGAACACGTACACTTGGTAATCTCTCTTTCTGCAAAATGATGTCTCAGGTGTGATTTTTCATAATCTGACATATGAGCTCCCAAAAATTGTGATTTATCCACTTCATATTAACACGAACAGTATTTTCAGTTTTGGCAATATTGTATTCTGACATCGAAAAACAATCTTTACACACTATATAACGCAAAACAGCACCCCAAAAATTTCAACTAACCATACAATTTTCAACAAAACACACATCACATCATCAAAAACACACGAACACTTACACACCAATGCACAACCAACACACACCAACAACACAACCACCCCACAACACACAACCACAATAACACACAATATCACGCACACACACAAACCACAAAACAACTAACACACACACACCAACGTATCGTGTGAGTTGTTTTGTGTGTGTACGTGTGTGTGTGTGTTGTGTGTGTGTGTGTTGTGTGTGTGTGTGTGTGTGTGTGTGTGGTGTGTGTGTGGTGTGTGTCTGTGTGGTGTGTGTGTGTGTGTGGTGTGTGTGTGTGTGTGTGTGTGTGTGTGTGTGTGTGTGTGTGTGTGTGTGGGTGTTGCAGGTGAGCATAACCTTTTAGATAACACTGTTGAAAAAAAAATCGGGTATTTTCGACAAATTGCAGGATTGTGACATTTTGCGTTGTAACTATCACGTGTTACAACGCATTCTTTTTCGAATGTCACAATACAGAAATTTTGCAAAAACGGGAAAAGCTGTCAATGGATTATATGAAGTTGGGTAAACATCACAGCCCTTTTTGGGGAGGCCAGCTTGATGTCAGATTATGAAATGATGAGAAATCTTTCTGCAGAAAGAGTAGATTACCAAGTGTACGTGTTCGTTTACGCATATGAAGTGACTTGTTTTGTTGAACTCGGTTTGGTTCAAGCTGCACAAATGCATTCGGTATAAAGGAAAAATCACACCACAACAGGTCATTGCATAATTTGTTCTTAGATGTCGATCTAAAACAATCTGTTGATACCAGTTAGGAACAGAAAGCTCGATTCGTTTGGTCAAGAATCAAAATGCAATACCTGTGCTAAAGTAGACGTGTGATCTCTTCTTAAGGAGGGTGATATAAAGAGAAAAAAAAATGACGGACTCACTACATTGTCAACAAAGTGGCATACTATTGACTCGGTATTGAATTACGGGAGAGACAGAAAGGACAAGACTGCACTGTATGCAGAACAAAGGCTTATCAAGAGATATAAAAGAATACTTTAACATATGAGATCAGAGCATTTTTGCCAGCAACAGTCTAATTCTTTTAGCGCCTACCACAATTTGACTGTTCTGACAGGGGATGAAATAATTCCGCGCGCGTGTGTATTTATATATACGTGTGTGTGTGTGTGTGTGTGTGTGTGTGTGTGTGTGTGTGTGTGTGTGTGTGTGTGTGTGGTGTGTATGTATGTGTGTTTGTGTGTGTGTGTGTGTGTGTGTGTGTGTGTGTGTGTGTGTGTGTGTGTGTGTGTGTGTGTGCGTGCGTGTGTGTGTTGCAGGTAAGGATAACCTTTCAGGTAACACTGTTGAAAAAAAAATCGGGTATTTTTCGACAAATTGCAGGATTGTGACATTTTGCGTTGTAACTATCACGTGTTACAACGCATTGTTTTTCGAATGTCACAATACAAAAATTTTGCCAAAACTGAAAAATCTGTCAGTGGATTATATGAAGTTGGGTAAACATCACAGCCCTTTTTGGGGACGCCAGCTTGATGTCAGATTATGAAATGATTAGAAATCTTTCTGCAAAAAGAGTAGATTACCAAGTGTTTGTGTTCGTTTACGCATATGAAGTGACTTGTTTTGTTGAACTCGGTTTGGTTCAAGCTGCACAAATGCATTCGGTATAAAGGAAAAATCACACCACAACAGGTCATTGCATAATTTGTTCTTAGATGTCGATCGAAAACAATCTGTTGATACCAGTTAGGAACAGAAAGCTCGATTCGTTTGGTCAAGAATCAAAATGCAATACGTGTGTTTAAGAAGACCGTGTGATCTGTTTTCAAGGAGCGTGATATAGAGAGAAAGAGAATAAAAAAAAACATGACAGTCTCGCTACATTGTCAACAAAGTAGCATCCTATCGACGCGATATAGAATTACGGGAGAGACAGAAAGGACAAGATTGCACTGTTTGCAGAACAAAGGCTTATCAAGAGATATAAAAGAATACTTTAAAATATGATATTAGTGCATTTTTGCCACCAGCACTCTAATTCTTTTAGCGCAAACCACAAATTGACACTTCTGACAGGGGATGAAATAATTCCGCGCGTGCGCACGTGTGTGCGTGTGTGCGTGCGTGCGTGCGTGCGTGCGTGCGCGCGCGCGTAGTGTGTGTGTGTGTGTGTGTGTGTGTGTGTGTGTGTGTGTGTTGAAGGTGATCATAACGTTTCAAATAACACTGTCTAAACAAAAAAATCGGGTATTTTCGACAAATTGCAGGATTGTGAGACTTTGCGTTGTAATTGACACCTGTTACAACGCATTGTTTTGGAAAGTCACAATAGAAATGTAGTGCCAGAATTGAAAAATCTGTGAGTGCATTATATAAAGTTCGGCAAACATCACAGTCCTCTATGGAAGGCCAGCTTGATGTCAGATCATGAAAATGATGAAGAAATCTTTCTGCAGAAAGAGTAGGTTGTCAAGAACAAGAAACACATTTTATTGTCATATGAAAACCAGAGGTTTTGTGGGGCACATATGATCAAGTTAAGACATTCAATTAAAATAATTCCAACGTTGTCACATCTTGCAACATAAAATTAATAGCAGAAAGAAAAAGCATAGTGTGTATCAGGGTCTGATTAAATTTTCTGTCTCCTAAGAGAAAAACACAACAGGATATACTGGGCAAGTACAGGTTGGAAACAGTCCAATAACATGAGATCCGAGGGTTTTGTCATTTTAGTCTGCAGTGTAAAATCTGTTTTTGTGATCCTTGTCGATAGGTCATGACGTTGTTGGTAAAATAATTTGCAGTCATCTAGAAAATGTAGTTCGTCCTCAACAACGTGGCGTGTCGTGTATATTCTGTCTTCTCTGTCAGTGTTGGTATAACGGCCCCTCTCAGTTTGGAGTTCATGGACTCTTATTCGTAATCTGGTTAGTGCTGGTTGTCAAATGTATGTGTGCGAATATGCATATAACTGACTTGCTTTGTTGAACCTGGTTTGGTTCAAGTCTGCTCAGATGCATTCAGTATAAAGCAAATATCACATCAGAACAGGTAATTGCATAATTTGTTCTTGATACAAATTTTCTAGATGTGTTTAGATCCCAGAGAAAAGGATGAAACGAAAAGCCTCTAATATCGCCAAATAATGAACGAACGGATACAACATAATATTCAGTGATATTGTATATTCATATTCTATTCTGCCTCTTGTTCTTATTCTTTTTCCTACCATTTGGACGTAGAGTTTATTTCCATGTATATTAAGACATGGTATTTACCTGTCAGTTAGTGGACGCCTAGTCCATCGTAAACAGCTGCTTTATCTTTCATATTACAGGTTACGTAGGTGGAGGTTGTAGCATCTCTGACACCTGAAATTTACCATAGTAAAATCAGCTGGCAGGGAACACTAACAGTTTCAAACCAACCATCGGCCTAGGCAGAAGCGAATTAAGAAAAACTGCGTCTAACAGATTTCAAAAAGGATTCTTAAGGCTCCGCCGTAAAAGGTAGACAATCGAATCAAGACACAAGACACGACGCGTTTCGACCTCTTAGTCTTGTTCAGGCAAGATACACAACACTCAGGATAACGGAAATGAACGAGCAATCACTTACCTTCATCCAGTTTGGCGCAAGGTGGGCGTTGAATCAACGTTCTTCGGCGGAACCTTAACATTCTTTTCGAAATGTGTTTGGATTTCCGCCTGCAGTCGCCTTACTTTGCAACTACCTCCAGCAGGTTTGTCAATGTGAGAGTTCTGTGAAAACGTCCCACCTCGAACTGATCGTTGGTTGACTTCTAGGGCACCCTCATACAAAACGATGGTCTGCTCTTTTCGTCTACAGAGATCAACAGGAAGAACAACACCGCAGAAAAGAAACGTTCCGGGTGTTCCCGACACTAAACCCGCCAAACACTGACGATTATGTTATACTCTTGAATAGCCCAGACTAGCTTGAAAAAGCAAGCAAGCAAGCAAGCAAGCAAGCAAATCAAACAAACAAACGTGACGATCGGCGTATTTTCCAGCATCAGACGAATCTCGACAATCCTAGAGTTTGGACATCCACTACCCCTTTCCTCTTCTCCCACCCCAGTTCCCCTTAAAAAAAACTCCATATTTTTGTTTCTTTTTTAGACATCTTCTGTCGAAACGTTACGACAAGATTAGTTAAAGTATGCAAATCTGTGTGTTTATTTGACGTCCGTAGAACTGTTAACTTCCACGGAAAGAAAACTCGACGGAGAGATAGCATGTCTGAATGTAATGGAGCGTCAAAAGTGGGGGACCCGTAAAATGCAGGTATGTCCTGGTCAAAAGCCATCAAAGAGATCCGAAAAGGTGCCCAGAAAGATAGAAAAAAAACTTCTAAACCAAAACGCTAAAAAGAATAAAGGTAAAAAAAAAAACTGGCATGGGTCACTACATATGACCCCAGATTACCCTCAAAATCCTCTATAATAATAATAAAAAAAACACCTCCATCTCCTCTATAGCAATCCACAAAATGTAGAATTTTTCCCAAGAGGGACTATTATCTCTTCTGACTGAAAGAGAAAGAACTTGGGAAATATTTACAAACCTACCATTCCTGACGGTTTGTCCCTCATGGGCCTACACGGAGCCAGGATTTTTCCCTTGCAGTAGGTGTGACACTTGCAAACATTCAGAAAAGACCTTACATTTCGTTTCACCTTGGGACAATCGCAAATGGAAAATCAAACAACACTTAACTTGCAAAACACCAAATGTGATCTACATAGTTTGATGCACACTGCATCCAAATGAGTGGTATGTAGGTTCTACAGAGAATCTAAGGCTTCGGTGGGCAAACCACAAAAGCGATGTTAATCTTAGGTATGCCCATAAGTGTAACGTGGCCCGCCACGCCTGCACTCACCTACACCCCACTGACCGCTCAGTGCCATTCCTCAAGATTGTTCCCATTGAAAAAGTCCAAAGTGTAGACAAACTACTATCCAGAGAAATATACTGGCAAGCCAACCTTGGCACCATATTTATTGGTCTGAATAAAAGAAAGGATATAAATGCACTTCTCAGAAGAAGAATAAACTATTCATAGAATAGGATGCCTGTCAAAATCCTACCATGAAGTGAAACAGACTATACATAGTAATATCAAGAGTTCTAAAATGATTTGCTTGTGCATTTCAAGCGCCTGTGGATGGGCCCTTCTTGCGTGTGCGATTAACTGAGATTTGTTCATGTTGGTTTTTCTAGTTGAGCAGGCAGTCAGTTAGTTCCCTCTCCAAAGACAGGAATGTTTTAATCTGTGCTGTTTTATTGGAATGGGTTCAAGTTACTTTTTAGTTGAATATCTCTAAGAAGACATATATGATGGTAAGCACTATTTTCCTTCAAAGTATTTAGTAACAAGATATTTCTCCCATTCAGCCTCTCTCTCTCTCTCTCTCTCTCTGTCTCTCTCTCTCTCTCTCCTCTCTCTCTCTCTCTCTCTCTCTCTCCTCTCTCCTCTCCTCTCCCCCCCCCCTCTCTCTCTTCCCCTCTGTCCTTTATAGTATCTGGTGGGGTTCATGCTGAAATCCTTGATATTGCTGGAATTATTTTCTTCCCAGTGGGTAGATTCTGTTGTACATGTGCTTTTACTAAGATCATAATAGGAGAATGACAGTCATTTTAACAGAAGAAAGCGGCAAGTGTGAAATGTTGTGTGCAGTGTCCCAAAATGTTTCCTCCCCCCCCCTTTCTCCCCCCCCCCCCCCCCGATAGCCTTTGACAACAATAGACACCAATCCCCAAAGATAGGAATGTTTTAATCTGTGCCGTTTTATTGGATTGGGTTCAAGTTACATTTTAGTTGAATATATGTAGGAAGACATATATGAGGGTAAGCACTATTTTCTTGCAAAGTATTTAGTAACAAGATAGTTCTCCCATTCTCTCTCTCTCTTTCTCTTCTCTCTCTCACCTCTCTCTCTCTCTCTCTCTCTCTCTCTCTCTCTCTCTCTCTCTCTCTCTCTCTCTCTTCCCCTCTGTCCTTTATGGTATTTGGTGGGGCTGAAATCCTTGTACATGTGCTTTTACTAAGATCATAATAGGAGAATGACAGTCATTTAACAGAAGAAAGCTGCAAGTGTGAAATGTTGTGTGCAGTGTCCCAAAATTTTTCCTCACCCCCCCCCCCTTCTTCCCCCCCCCCCCCCCCCCCCCCCCCGCCCTCTGCCTCCTATTTTAATTTTAATTTTAATTGCAGTTGCGATGCGTTGTTTCTGTTTCAGCTCTGACGAAGCTACGGCGAAAATTTAGCATAAATCTGAAGCCAGCGTTACCTGGATTTTAAGTTTTTTTGTGCTCTTCCTATCAAGTCATCGGACTTCCTACTCGGTTCCCTGGCCATGAGTGCTGGTGCGGCAGTGTGCGAGTGTATTTTTCTTATATATATATATATATATATATATATTATTTATTTTTTTTTTTTTAAAAATCATATTAAGAATACCCGAGCCCAACTTCTTATGACCTAGGAATCGCAACCTTTCGTGGCATCCGTGTCAAAAATCCACCGATTTATGGGTGCCAGCTATGAGTGGAAAGCCAGAGAAGAAGCCATATATGTATGACCTGCTTGGCAATGGAGAGAGAGAGAGAGAGAGAGAGAGAGAGAGAGAGAGAGAGAGAGAGAAGAGAAGAGAAAGAGGAGGGGGAGAAGGAGACGAACGAGGGGGAGGAGGAGGGGAAGAAGGGGAAGGAGGAGGAGGACGAAGGGAGGAAGAGACGGATATGGAGAGAACAAAAATAAAAAAGGAAAGAAGAAGTCGAATTTTCTTCAGCTCGGGTAAAATTGTGTCTGTTTTTACCAACTTCCAAGATGCCTGTTGAAGGTCTACCATCGAGTGTAGAAAACATGCTGAACCCCGCGCTGCGAGATACTGTGTTATCGTCTTTCAAAACTGAAGGCAGAGAACATCAGACTGTTGTCATTCTCAGGTTAAAAAACAATTTCCGACCGTAGAAGGGGGTGGGGGTGGGGGGTAAAGGAGGCGAGATTTGTGTCTTCATCCCGTAATCTGAGAGCCATAGGCTGCACACCAAAAATTGATGCGTCAAGGCCTTGCGTAAAAAGTCGAGTATTTATAGGCAGCGCAGGCACAGTTAGATCGCTTTTTTTATTTTTTTTTATATTTTTTTTTATAGTTTATATATGTTTGAGAGTATTGACAATTAGATTGTTTTTATCAGTTTTATTATGTCTGAGAGTATCAGAGAGCCATAGGCTGAAAGAATCGAGTATTTATAGACAGTCACAATTAGAACGTTTTTTTTACAAATTATTTTTTCAATTTTTTTTTAAATAGAATTTTTACTGTGTCTGAGAGTTAATCCTTCTGTCTTTCTTTCATGTGCCCAGCAAAGCACATGCCAGGTGGTTCCAAGCACACAGATTAAAAATGAAAGGAGCTGGACTATTTTGGGAAGACCGCCTGGCGCAAAGATAGGGTGAGTGCGAAGGCCTGAAATGGGATGCTAGGTAAAGGGTAGCTCATGCATTTTCTAGATTGTGAATAACCTCAATGGTAGAAATCCCTTAGCGACAAGTGAAATGGTTGGCGAGGGAGTTGTTCATTTAATCTCTTGTCAGTTCAATATCAGTCTTTGTCTCAGGTACAGGGTAGCTCACGCATTTGTAGATTGTGAATAGTGTTATCGGTAGAAATCCCTAAAAGAAAAAAAAAAGTGAAATGATTGGTTGGGGGAGTTATTCATTTCATCTCTTATCAGTTTAATACCAGTCTCTGGCTCACATTTATGCTACACCTCAAAACTCTTGAATGGATTATAATTGTAGTGATTTGGCGCAAAATCCCCTCGCGCCTGGGCTATACAGCGTAGAGGCGCGTCCCCTGGTTGGTGGATTGGGGATCTCTCAAGCTTTGTGCTTGGGAGTGTGGGGGGGGGGGGGGGGGGGGGGGGGTTGCACTGGATAATACTGAAGAAGATGCCGCAAACCAACATAGCCTAAGAGAAGGCGCAAAATCCTAATTGTGGCGTGTGGCCAGAAGGTGGATGGATGTGAGGGAGGTAAGGTAGGAAGAAAAAAGTGGTTTGTTTGGAATGAAACATTGTTTAGAGAATGGAGGCGTCTGGCGCATGGACAGTAGCACTGTATCAGGGACAACGCACCCTTTCCGACTGACGGGTGTTGTGTTTTGCTCCACCAATAATCCTGTTGAGAGAGAGAGAGAGAGAGAGAGAGAGAGAGAGAGAGAGAGAGAGAGAAGAGAGAGAGAGATTCTTATGGTTTATTCATACAGGCCTTGACCTCTTATGAAGGGGTGAGTGACCGCAATATAATCATCTGAAACAAATAGGCCTACTCATGACTGTAAAACATACCAAACACGAATAATGTAGAATTTCAAGAGGTAGCTATTTTTTTCTAAATTCGAATGCCTTGTACAGAAATAAGGACAACTTTCGAAACAACTTCTGTTGAGGTTATTGACTTCGAGAGAGAGAGAGAAGAGAGAGAGAGAGAGAGAGAGAGAGAGAGAGAGAGAGAGAGAGAGAATATTCTATGGGCAATAGGATATTTCCTGAAAAATGAATACCTCTTCTGCGCGGGAAACAAGTATGTCGTTGTGCACTTTCTGTAGACCGATCAGTCAACACAGAACGGACAATCCACTGTTTTGAAAACAAGAGCAACACTGTAGTAACCTGTAACAAACCATAACCGGTGAACAAGAGCAACACTTTGGTAACTGGTAACAAAGTGATAACCGGTGAACTAGGGCAACATTTTGGTAACCTGTAACAAGTAATATCCGGTGAACTAGGGCAACACTCTGGTAATCTGTAACAAAGTGATAACCGGTGAAAAGGGGCAACTCTCTGCT
>CM065723.1:11521529-11526529 GCA_033310375.1 Conus canariensis | reverse complement strand
TGTGCGCGTGCGTACGTGCGTGCGTACGTGCGTGCGTGCGTGCGTTCGTGTGTGTGTGTACGTGTGTATGTGTGTGTGCGTGTGTGCGTGCGTGCGTGCGTGGGCATGCGCGCGCGCGTGTGTGTGTGTGTGTGTGTGTGGTGTGTGTGTGTGTGATCGCACACACAGCCCCTAAAGTGCCGTATCATGAGCAGTTGCAACGCCATAGCCATAACAAGTGCTAACAGGACTAGACCTGCAGAACGATGAATACTGACAAGATCTTCCCAGCCATTCCCGACACGAAGATGTCACCGGATGGCAATAGCCGTCAAACTTCGATAAACGTGTTCCACAACATTTTCACTGTTAGAAATCAACGCTCCCATGTCAGAAACTGTCATCAGGTAAGTTATGGCTTTCTTCTCTGACACAAGATAATAGGATCAAAATAATATCTTATGCAGATATCGGCTAGAATAATTCAGATCATTGAATGCGATTTCTAGTGGCAGAAGAGCAGGCAGACATAAACGCACATGTCTGCACGCGTGTGCACATTCTTTTTGGACGGAAGTGAATACGGTTAGCATTTGACAGACATAGTTTTTGAAAGGCCCGCGGTTTCTGTACACCCCTCCTCCCTCCCCCCTCTCCCCCTGACCCCCCACCCCGCCCCTGCGTTCCTCGGGGAAAAAAAGCCCCCCCCCCCCCCCCCAAGCCCCCTTTAGCCCCCCTCCTGCTCTCATAAAACTAATCCGGTTCTATATAAGGCAGGGTGAAATCCTGACCAGTGCCACGAATCCCTGTATTCAATTCAATTCAATTCCATTCAAGTCGGTTCAATTCTCGTCAATTCAATTCACTGGTTTAAAGAACTTTCATTTAAGAAACAAGTAAACAGAATACCTTCATAATTGTCAGGACAAATGAGCAACAACAAGCCCTGGGCTTATACTGTGCTCAAATATACATGTACAATATATTGGCGGTTAGATACATTCACAATATACTAAACATTTCACCTCACGGTTGGGATTTTTTTTTTAAAGGAAACATAAAAAAAAAGAAGAAAAGAAAAGAAAAGAAAAACCAGTAGAAGAGAAATGAAATGAATAAAATGAAAATGGGAGGAAGGGAGGGGAAGCAACAATCACGTCATCAACAAGAATATGTGACAACAATTTACAAACAAGAGAGAAATTTATATAATAACGTAAAGCAGTTTAGGGTAGAAACCATCTTTTCCCATAAGTAATGTGTTGAAGTATGATAGTTCAATTTAGAATAACTTTTTTCCTTTTTTTTTTTCTTTCCCCTCTTTTATTGAACCTTTTTCATTTTTTTTTCTTCGTGCTTTTGTTTTTCTTCCCTTTTGAAGACACTACGACATCGATCGCAATTCATTTTATTGTCCTCTTACAAAAGGAACATTGTTTTGCTGTGATCATCAAACTTAACCACAATCAATATTAAGAAGCATTCATAAGTAATATATAAAATGTGAACGATGTTAATATAATGCACTCACACCCATAGTCACACAACCCACCACATCTACATGCACATACACTAAAGAACCACGCACGCACGCACGCACGCACGCACGCACGCACGCATGCACGCACGCACGCACCCACGCACGCACGCACGCACGCACGCACACACACACACACACACACACACACACACACACACAACACACACACAGACTATGAAACACAAGACATCTTGCAACCAACCACGCATTCCTTCTACCACCAACCAGCACCACCACCACCACCGCCACCACCACCACCACCACCACGCCTAGCCTTCACGAACCAGTGTGAATCATCTGAATCGTGCAGAAGACCACTGCCTCATTCTCTCCATCCATCCACACCAGCAACGCCCACGGGCATCACAAGCCTATAGTCACAATGCCGGGGTCTCCATGACCCTGTGACCTACCTGAATATGAGCATCACGTGATAAACATACACGTGAGTCATGAAACATAGAATAAAACAAGATGCGAAGCATATAAACGTACTCCCAGTTTTCCAGACCGCTTATAAATCGGCCAAGTGCTTTGTGAGATAAGAAATAAAGGCAAAACAACGGTTTTAACGGTTATTTAACCGATGTGCACTTTTGAAACTGGTATTTTAGTCCTCACTGGGCTAAAGCCTGTGTACATACCAAATTTCATCCAAATCGGACAATATGTCAAGAATAACGGTTTTTAACGGTCAGATTTTGAAACACTACATGGAAGTGCCATTTGTGTGTGATAACCTTTCTATATACAAAATTTCATTAAAACCCACCAATATATAAAAAAAATAACGGCAAAATAACGGTTTAACGGTTATGTGACCGATATACACTCTTGAAACCGGTATTTTAGTCCTCACTGGGCTAAAGCCTGTGTACATACCAAATTTCATCCAAATCGGACAATGTGTCAAGAATAACGGTTTTTAACGGTCAAATTTTGAAACACTATATAGAAGTGCCATTTCTGTGTGATAACCTTTCTATATACCAAATGTCATTAAAATCCTCCTATATATAAGAAATAACGGCAGAACAACGGTTTTTAACGGTTGTTTAATCCATTTTCAGCATTACATCACTTACATATGGACAGAGGCTGCGATTTGTCACGAGATCATCCAAACCGCTTATAAATTGGCCAAGTACTTTCTGAGATATTCCATAAAGAAGAAAAACCGTTATAGGCCGTTACAGCCGTTAGTAACGGCTATAGCGGTCAACTAAAACATCGGGCATCATAATGAACATACCTACACATTTTCAGAAAGATCGGCCCAGTAGTTTTGTCTGAAGCGAGTGGAACACATTTTGACCACGGACACACAGACAGACAGAACCACAGACAGCATTTCTTCGTTCCCATTCTAAAGTACTCCCTGTTCCATAAGAACTGGGAGTACAAAAAGTAGGGTAACTCTTGCTCCCACAAGAGCAAGAGTGGGAGCAAGAGTTACCCTACTTGTTTATTGTTTATTATTGACTGTTCCCTGCCTCATTTCATATTTAGTTTCATGAAATATAGGCAAACTGACTCTGTTGTTTTCATGTTGTTTTTGTTTGTTTGTTTGCTTGTTTGTTCGTGGGGTCTCCATGACTCTGAGACCTACCTGAATATAAACATCACGTGATAGACATACACGTGAGTCATGAAATATAGGTAAACCGACTCTGTTGTTTTCTTCTTCTTGTTGTTGTTGTTTGTTTGGTTGCTTGTTTGTTTGCTGTGATCCCCATAACTCTGGGACCTACCTGAATATGAGCATCACGTGATAAACATACACGTGAGTCACGAAATATAGGTAAACTGACTGTGTTGTTTTCTTGTTGTTGTTGTTGTTTGTTTGTTTGTTTGCTTATATGTTCGCTGGGGTCCCCATGACTCTTGGGACCTACCTGATTATGAGCATCACGTGATAAACATACACATGAGTCATGAAGTATAGGTAAACTGACTCTGTTGTTTTCTTGTTGTTGTTTTTGGTGTTGTTGTTTGTTTGCTGGAGTTCCCATGACTCTGTTGTTTTCTTATTGTTTTTGTTGTTGTGTGTTTTTTTTTTTTTGTTTTGGTTGCTGGGGTCCCCATAACTCCGGGACCTACCTGAATATGAGAATTACGTGATAAACACACACTTGAGTCAAATAGAAGTAAACTGTCGTTTTCTTGTTGATGTTGTTGTTTGCTTGCTTGTTTGTTTATTTGCTTGTTTGTTTCTTCTTTTCTGTTTTGTTTTTAAAGAGTTGTTTGTTGTTGAGTTTTTGTTTGTTTATTTGTTGTTTTTCTTTCCCATGGCGTTGAACTGTTGTTTGTTTATTTGTTGTTTTTTTCTTTTACATGGCGTTGAACTGTTTCTGGCTTTTGGCTTGTTTGGATGTTGTCTGTGCTGTGGGGGCAGAGAAGTAGGAAGGAGGCGAGGAAGATGGTTAGTTAGTGTTTGAGGAACAACAAGAGTGGGGGAATAATTGAAATGTCAATGGCTCTTGATCAGTGTTCTTCTAGAACAGTGATCTTTTTCTGAGCTTTGCATCTCTCTCTCTCTCTGTGTCTCTGTATGTGTGTTAGAGAGAGAGAGAGAGAGAGAGAGAAGAGAGAGAGAGAGAGAGAGAAGAATGTGTGTGTGTGTGTGCGTGCGTGCGTGTGTGTGTGCGTGTGTGTGTGTGTGTGTGTGCGTGTGTGTGTGTGTGTGTGTGTGTGTGTGTGTGTGCGTGCGTGTGTGTGTGCGCGTGCGCGCGCGTGTGTGTGGAATGTGTGTGTGTTTGTGTGCATGTGTGTGTGCGTGTGTATGTGTGTGTGTGTGTGTGTGTGTGTGTGTGTGTGTGTGTGTGTGTGTGTGTGTGTGTGAAGGGATGGGGTGTAGGCAAGGCATGTGTGTGTGTGTGTATGTCAAAGTATATATGCGTGTCTGTGTACGGGCATATGCGCGCACGCGTGTGTTATTTGTGTGTGGTGCGTGCTGCATACTTGTGTACGTACGTACGTGCGTGCGTGCGTGCGTGTGCGCGCACGTATTTGTGTGTGTGTGTGTGTGTGTGTGTGTGTGTGTGTGTGTGTGTGTGTGTGTGTGTCTTAGTTTTTTTTTTTAGGCAGGACAAATAACATTCAACACAATTAAAACAAAGGATACACAGACAGTGACTTATTTCGCACCCGGACTGAAAAGATAAGTGAGTGTTTGGGCGACCCAATACGTCGAAACGCGCCGTGTTTGTTGGTCATTTGTTTGTTTTGTCATTTGTTTGTTTTGTCATTGATTTGTTTTGTCGTTCGGCAGCTCAATAATTCTCGCTCATGAGAAATTGTCAAGCTCTATGTTTGAACAGATTGTGACCCGCAGTTGGCGAACCTACTCATAAGTTGTCAAAAACCTGTATCTGTCGTTGGGTCTACTGTATCCCGATCCACGTCTTTCAAGGAAGCGAAACTTTAATCGCCGTGTTTCGTTGTGGGAGTGTTACACCCTCTCCCCCCCCCCTCCTCCTGC
>CM065723.1:11501529-11516529 GCA_033310375.1 Conus canariensis | reverse complement strand
TGTGTGTGTGTGCGCGCGTGCGTGCGTGTAAGGTTGTTGTTGTTTTTTGTGTGTGTGTGTACATGTGTGCAATTTTGTTATAAGTAGATGAGACTTTTTTTTTTTAGTTTTGTTTTTAAAACAGAATAACACTTATCACAGAGACTGATTACATTTGCGCACAAGCGTACAGAGACACACCTACATATATGCACACACTCATAACCTCACCACACACACACACACACACACACACACACACAACACACACACACACATACACGCACGCACGCACGCACAGACGCACGCACGCGCGCACGCACGCTCGCACGTACACACACGCACATACACGTACCAGCCGCGTGCACTCACACACACAAGCAAACGCGTTGCTTATACATATACGGACAGTCGACACATTTTGTTTTCTTCCCCGCCCCTCCCCCTTTATTCTCTCTCTCTCTCTCTCTCTCTCTCTCTCTCTCTCTCTCTCTCTCTCTCTCTCTCTCTCCCCTTCTTTCTCTTTACCCTCCCCCCCCTCCCCCCGTCTCTCTCTCGACTGTGTTATCCTGCCATTGTCTCCGAGCTTACAACCCTTCCCCCCCCCCCCCCTCTTTCCATACCCCTCCCCTACTTCCGCTGTCTTTCTCAATTTCTTTTTTTTGCCACGTAGTGTCTCTCTCCTTGCCATTTTGTCTTTGTCTCTATCTGCCTTTGCATGTCCCCCCCCCCCCCTTCCCCCCTTCCCAATTCTCTGTCTTGCCTCTCTGCTTGCTTGGCTGTCTCTGTCTTGTTATCTCCCTTCTTTTCCCTTCCAACCATTGTCACCCCCCCCCCCCCCCCCCCCCCATCCACCTACTCTCTCCCTGTCTATCTTAATTATGCGTTTAATTTGATTGACCATGACCACAATGAAGCTTTGATTGCTTTTATTCAAACTGTCAAAACTTATGGAGCTTGTATGAAGAAACGAATTTATTTTGACAATTCAAGTAAAAACAGTGACTGGTATGATAAAGAATGTAAATCAAGTAAGGCAAAAGCAAAACGTTTATTACGAGTTTTTCGCACAACGAAAGATCCAGCCGACAGTGACGTTTACTGTGTAGCAAGAAGAGAATATAAGAATCTTCTACAGCGAAAAGAAAAAGTGCATAATGATTTATTACTGGATAAATTAACTGGGTCCATTAATAATCAAAAAGAATTCTGGGAAAATATACGTAGAATCTCTGTTAGAAGAAAGCAAGCTAATAATGTTACAACAGATGATTGGTTTGAGCACTTTAAAGGTCTGCTTGAAAGAAATATGGTAACAGAAGAAAATTATACAGTTGGAAATAGAATAGATGACGAACAAGAGGAAAATGCTTACATGAATCGCCCTATATCTAGGGAAGAAGTTCTTTTCGCCATAAGAAAATTAAAGAATGGCAAAGCTGCTGGACCCGACGAGATTATCGGGGAAATGATAAAAAATGTGGGAGAGCCAGTAGTTGATTTTTTCGTCAAGTTGTGTAATACTTTATTTGATAAAGGTGTATTTCCGGATAACTGGACAAAATCCATTGTTGTTCCTCTATCTAAAAAAGGAAACCCAAACGATCCAAACAACTATAGAGGCATATCTTTATGTGATACAAGCAGCAAGATTTACAGCACTATAATAAACAACCGATTACAGGAATGGATAGAAGAGCAAAACCTTACAGGTGAACATCAGGCAGGTTTAAAAAAAGGCTATTCCACCATCGATCATATGTTCACGCTGGTAGCCTTAATACAAAAACAATTTTGTATGAATCGTAAACTCTATGTAGCTTTTGTTGATTTTGAGAAAGCTTTCGACTCTATTGAAAGACATTTACTATGGCCTATTCTTTTAAAAAATGGAATAAAAGGGAAACTTTTTCGGTGTATTAATAGTATGTACATAAATGTCAAAAGTAGAATCCGATCTGGGGATAAGTTAACAGACTATATTAGCTGTACACGGGGCGTGAAACAAGGTGATGTTACTAGTCCGGTATTATTTTCATTATTCATCAATGAACTGGCATTAGAAGTAATCAGGTGTGGGAGACATGGTGCAAGGTTTACATATGATTATTTTGAATTATTCATTTTGTTATTGGCAGATGATGTAGTTTTATTGTCTGAAACAGTTGTTGGCTTACAAACGCAGTTAAATAGTCTCCATCGCTCAGCATCAGAACTTCATTTGAATGTAAATATGAACAAAAGCAATATAGTGGTGTTTAGAAAAGGAGGATATTTGGCAGCCAGAGAAAGATGGAATTATAATGGGGTCTTAATGCCTGTGGTAAATATATATAAATATTTAGGAATCTATTTTTCCACGAGGCTGAGTTTTACTGCAGCATGCCAGGATCTTGTAAGCAGAGCCAAGAGGGCCTTATTGTGTGTATTGCAAAATTTGTACAAATTGAAGAATAATTCTCTTGATCTTTATTTAAAGTTATTTGATGCTCAAATTCAACCGATTGTTCAATATGGTGCCGAGATATGGGGTCTTGAAAATGCAGCTCTTTATCCTGAAAAATTACATATGTTCGCACTTAAAAAGTTCTTAGGAGTTGAAATGAGAACACCAAATGATCTTATCTATGGGGAGACGAACAGGTATCCTATCTATATAAATTCAGTAGTGCAGTGTATTAGATACTGGTTAAAATTAACACGATTAGAAGAGTGCAGATTACCGCGGAAAGCCTATAGAATGTTATTTGATTTAGATGTACGGAATAAAAGAAATTGGGTTTCAAATATTCGATGCAAATTATATGCGTATGGTTTTGGCTACGTATGGGTGAACCAAGGAGTTGAAGAAATAAGTCTCTTTTTGAATCATTTTAAAGACAGATTGATATTGTGTAGGTGGCAAGAATGGGACTTCCATGTAAATAACAGTGAACGGTTTCAAACATACAGAACGTTTTGTACTGTAAATGATGATAAAACCTACTTGAAGTTGAAATTAGATAGGCACTTGAAATTTATATTGACAAGATTTAGGTTTGGTGTGTCTGAAATTGCGTGTCACTACTATCGTTATAGATCACATACAGAAACAGATTTGATTTGTCCATTGTGTAGAATTACCAAGGAAGATGAAATTCATTTTCTTTTGTGCTGTCCAACATTAAATGATTTACGAAAACAATATATACCTTTAAAATTTTATAAGCATCCCAGCCAGTTTCGATTGACTTTACTGTTGGCGTCTAAAAATGAAAACATTGTCAGAAATGTATCAATATTCTTGTACAAAGCGTTTAAAATACGATCTGCAGCTATGTCTTAATATCTTGAAATATGTGTGCATATATGACTGTGTGTATAGTTTCTAAGAAAGATGCAAAGTTTGTAAAGTTTTTTCAACTGGAAAGTGTACCCCATCATGAGGGGCAATGGCCTATGCATGATTAAACTATCCGAATCCGAATCCGAATCCCTGTCTATCTGTCTGTCTCTTTGTCTGTCTGTTGTCTGTCTGTCTGTCTGTCCTTCTGTTCCTTTCTGTCACTGTCTGTCTGTCTGTCTGCCTCCCTCTGTCTGTCTTTGTCTCTGTCTCTGCCCCCCCCCTCTCTCTCTCTCTCTCGCCCACACACCATTACGAGGGGAGGGGGGGGGGGGGGTCGCAGCTGAAGTGTAGGAACCTACCTGGTCATTATCGTGTTGGATGACACCACTGGCAGACTCTCAGGCAGTTCTCCTGGTCTTCTGGAAATTTTTCAGAATTATTTTTTTTCTTTTTTGCGTTCGCAGGCTGATACTCCCGCGGACACTCCCTGTATACACAGACAAGGATTAATCCCATTTACCCAACAAAGGGAGTGAAGTTTTGTGTGTATGACCGATTTTTATCCTGCCATTTATGGCAGCCATACTCCAACTTCGGGGAAGGTGCATGCCATGTGTAACGTGTCATCCATACCAACGGCCAAACTGGCCTTCTCTTCTTCCAAAAATTGGTGACTGGATTTTACGTGTGTGTGCAAGATGTTATGCGTGCGTTCACACACGGAACCTCGGTTTATAGTCTCATTCGAAGGACTGTATGGGAAATGGAGTCAGAACCAATGTTAACCCCGAGGGAAAAATCCCCCTGTTGCGAAACGGCCCGGCGGAGATTCGAACCCGCAACCCCAGGATCACCAAGATTACGAGTCCGGCGCTCTGCCACTGAGCGATTCCGGCCCCCTTTTCAAAATTTTGATTTTGGTGAATAGTTTTGAATTATTTTGGAAGCAGTCTCTAAAGAAGAAACACAATATGTGACAAATTTGGTACAATTCCATATAAGAAAAACTCGCCCGACCTTGGCGATGAGGCAAACAGTGACAGCAGGGCTGATCAGGACGGTGACTCACTGGCACTCTCCACAGACTGCTGCCAAACATTACGTTCCAGCAAGCGTGAACCTTTCCTGAATTTCCAGCTCACCTCGGTTGCACGGCCGTTCAGCGCAAAACGTGGTCCGGAATAAGGACCATTCCAAAAACAAACAAACAAACAAACAAAGAAACAGGGCCCCGAAAAAAAGACCCCCCGAACGTAATTTTTTGACCGTTAAAACACATAGGCAGACAAACAGGCAGACAGAACAGGAAGAATGCATAAGAAAGTACGCGAGTGTCCATGCTGTCGTTAATCATAGATTTTAGAGGATCATGGACACCGCACGGCATACAACAGGGATGGGGAACAGAAAGGCGCTGTGTGGCTGTGTGGCGGACATCTATCATGCTACCATCTCCTCTGGGGTCATCTGCATACTGTCTCTGGCAGCGGGCAAAGAATTGGATGTGAACATGCAAATCTGCCTGTCTGTCTGTCTGTCTGTCTGTCTGTCTCTCGCCCACACATCATCAGGAGGGGAGATGAGTCGCAGCTGAAGTGTAGGAACCTGCCTGGTCATGATCGCGTTGGATGACACGGCTTTGCAGACTCTCAAGCAGTTCTCCAGGTCTTCTGGAACCAGTCGGGAAGATGACAACTCTTCACCGAACCGAACCCCCTTCCCTTAACACACTTCCCTTACTAACAGTCCATGCCGGAGCATTTCCATGACGGAGTGGCTGGGGGTGGGGGTGCGGTGGTGGGGAGTGGTGGGGGTGGGGTGGGGTGGGGTGGGGAATTGGCTGGTGTAGAATGGGGGAGAAGGGGGGTTCGGTTCAATCTCTTGTTGTTTGCCTTTGGATCTGTCTCTGTCTATATACCTGTTTTTGTCTGTGCGTTTGTGTGTATGTCTGCCTTCCTTCCTTCTCCTCTCTCTTTTGTCTTGTCCTGTCCATGCCTTTTTTCTTCATCCCTCATTCTGTTTGTATGTAAGTCTGTCTGTCTGTCTGTCTGACTGTCTGTTTGACTGTCTGTCTGCTTGTCTGTCTGTCTCTCTCTGTATGTATGTGTGTGTGTGTGTGTGTGTGTGTGTGTGTGTGTGTGTGCGTGCGTGCGTGCGTGCGTGCGTGCGCGCGCGCGCGCGCGCACCTGAGTGTCAGTATCAGTTTCTCAAACTCAACATTGACTAAAGTTCTTATTTCACGCTAAAAAAAAACAAAACAAAAAAACCCAATGATGACTATGACTTTGTTATGATGATGATGCTGATGTTCATGATGATGATGACGACGACGGACGCCCGAAGACGATACGAGAGACGATGAGATGATGATGATGATGATGATGATGATGATGAGATGATGATGATGATGAGATGATGATGATGATATGACATGATGATGATGATGATGATGATGATGATGACAATGATGAATGATGATGATGATGATGATGATGATGATGATGACGACGACCGACGACGACGACGACGACGACGATGATGATGATGATGACGATGATGATGATGACGATGATGATGATGATGATGACGACGATGATGATGATGACAATGATGATGATGATGATGATGATGATGATGATGATGATGATGAAGACCCAAATGACTGATTCAACTCACTGAGCCACTTGAAAGCAGGACTGTAGGTTTTGCTTTTAAAATATGTTTCTTAAGATACTGCTGTGAAACAATGAAACGTGTCAAAGTGGTGTCTGCGTTACATGACTCTGCCGAAATGAGCGCTGCTTAAATGAATAAGTTCTAAATGGATATCAGAGATCTTAGATTTAACACATTTGCTGTAAACCTTTAGTTGCGGGCTAAGAGCATACAAAGCTGGAAGGGTGAGGGTGACTTGATATTGCCCATTAGTCTACCCATGGAGATCAGAAGAAACGCTTCAAAGACACTCTCAAACCGTCCATGAAAGCGTTTAATAATCAACCCTGACACATGGGAGCAAACTGCCATGGATCGAGCCAGATGACACTACTCTATTCACGAAGGTGCCAGTTTGTGTGAAGAAAGGAGGACAGCTGCAGCGCAACAAAAGAGACAAGGAAAGCCCGCGCCAGCAATCAAAGAGTAGGTCTCCCACATTCCCCGTCCAAGCTGTCACCGCACATTCCGTGCACGCATCGACTTGATCAGCCACCTGCGTACCCACAAATTGTCTCACCCTCCTCAGTCTCAAGATGACTGAAGTGGTCCTCGTCGACTCGATGGACGAACAACAACCACACACATGAATCAGTTGCCTGACTGGCTTGCTCATTGTCTGGAAGTTTAAGAAAGAAGAACACCACCAAAAATTCCGCGTGCGCGCGCGCGCGCGCGCGCGCGCGTGTGTGTGTGTGTGTGTGTGTGTTGTGTGTTGTGTGTATGTGTGTGTGTGTGCGTGTGCGTGTGTATGTGTGTGTGTAGATGAATCGGTAATTATATTCAATCTCCAAAAGCTTTTTCACAACATAAGCTAGTAGAAAGAAACTCGTGGAGAGCGTGGCAGCAGAGAGTCCTCAGAAGAGAAGCCCCCTTCAAGCAAGTGTTTCGGCCCTTATCTCCTGACACTCTAGGGGGGTTGGGCCACACCCGGTTCATGACTCCGGATGTCCCTCTGCTGCCCCTTTTTTTTTTTCCCATCTTGGGACGAGCCATGGCTGGGATTCGAACCCATGACCCTCTGGACATGCTCATTTTCCACTTAATGACTCGCGCTTTAACCACTGAGCCACAGGGACACCTGATATTTGTAGGGAAATTAAGCCTTATGAAGTTCACTTTTGTTCCTCCTTGACCAGATCCAGCTTGAACACCTCTCTGCCGCTTCTGCCATTGCTTTCAGGGCTCTGGTTTTTTCCTTCCCTGCAACTGAGAGCTGTTTCATGAGGCTGTATGCAGACGTTCCTACAAACCCCCTAGCTCCAATTTCTGCAGTGAGGACTTTGACCTGATAGCCTTCTCTCCTCAGGCTGTTTGCCAGATCAGCATACTTTTCAGTCTTGTAGATTTGAGCTGCCTCCATTCTGTTCTCATATGGCACCGTGAGCTCGATCATGATCAGCTGCTTGGTTGACTTAGAGTGGACTACTATGTCTGGTCTCATGCCACTCTTGCTGATGATCTCTGGGTGACTCTTCCATTCTGGGAGGTCTGCAGTGCACTCCCAGTCATCTGCCCCGTCCAGCAGACTCTGCCTGCATGTTTCGAGTGGCACTGTTGTTCTTGGCCATGATTTGCTGCCTCCTGCCGTGAAGAATGTTGCGGGTGCTTTTGGAGTCCTGATTTTCCCTTTTGTGGTGTTGGTACTAGCCCAGACTACTTGTACAATTTCTTTGAGCACTTGGTTGTGCCTCCATGTGTACCTTCCTTGAGCCAGGGCTACTTTACATGAGCTTAGGACATGCTCCACTGTTTGTTTTTCATGGCAGAGGGGGCATTCAGGATCGTCTGTTTTCCCCCACTTCACCAGGTTTGCATTTGAGGGCAGAAGGTCATATGCAGATCTGAGAATGAAGCTGATCCTGAGAGGGGCCATGTGCCAAATGTCATTCCAAGTGAGACTTCTTTGGAGTGCATTCTCCCACGTTGTCCATTGCCCTTGCTGGCTCTGCTGGACTGCTTTTTGGAGTCTTTTTTTGGTCTTCTTCTTTTCTCATCTCCTGAATCATCATGTCTCTTTTGGCTTTTCCTTTGGCCTTTGACCACCATTCAGTTTTGGTCACCCCCAGTCCCTGTCTGTTGGTCTGTGTGTGTCCTGTTATTTCTCTGATCTTGAGACTTTCTTTTGCAGAATCCATCGCCTCTTGAACTTTCCATTTTCTGCCTGTCTTCAGCTGGGGCTTAATTGCTTCTACCACCTTGTCTCCTGAGTCCTCCAGCATGCTTTGAAGTCTGATCTTCCCTGCTTTGTATTCCTCCAGGATGGATTTCAGGGGTAGTTTCAGCTTTGCTTGGCGACAGTACAGCGCTATGTCAGTCAGACAGGGTGGGACACCAAGCCATTTCCTTGTGAACTTGTTGATTTTGGCTTCCATTGCCTCCACTATGCTGGTGCAGATGTCGTATATCATCAGAGGCCATAGCAGCTTTGGTATCAGCATGAACTGCAGACACCAGACCTTGTATTTGCCAGGGAGCCCACACTGGTCAATGGTCTCCAAGCCTTCCTCCGCCATCTGCTTGGTTTCTTTTGCTCTTTGTGTGTCTTTCAGCGTATCATCATACCATCTTCCAAGGCTCTTGACTGGTTCTTCTGTGACTGTTGGAATGGCCTGGTTGGCAACACTGAAGACCACAGATCCGGCCACTTTTCCTTTCCTCAGTGAGAGACTCCGTGATTTCTTTGGCTTGAACTTCATTCTGGATGAGGCAACTATGTCGTCCAGCCTCTCCAGCACATGACGTGTCTCGTCTTCTCTGGATGAAATCACTGTAGTGTCATCCATGAAGGCCTTGAGAGGAGGCATCTTGTATCCATCGCCAAGGTCTGTTTGTCTCGCGTTGTTTGTTGCTGCTTTCAAGATGAGTTCCATTGCCAGCACGAACAGTATTGGGGAAATTGCACAGCCCATTGCAATACCCACTTCCAAGTTGATCCAGTCTGTTGTGTACTCCTTGGTAGAGAACCGCATTGAGAAGCCATTGAAGTACTTCTTGAGCATGTCGCGGATGTTCTTTGGCACATGGTACATCTCAAGAGCCAACTGTATCATCTCATGGGGCACAGATCCATATGCGTTTACCAGATCAAGCCACACTACGTCCAGGTCTCTCTTTTCTGTTTTTGCTTTTTGGATTGCGTCCCAGATCATTGTGGCGTGTTCTACACAGCCCGCCACGCCTGGGATGCCACCTTTCTGGACTGACACATCCAAGTACTTGTTTTCCATCAGGTACTTGGTCAGCCTTGCTGCCATGACAGAGAAGAAGATTTTCCCTTCGACGTTCAGTAGTGATATTGGCCTGAACTGGCTAATGTCACTTGAGTTTTGCTCTTTGGGGATGTACACACCATCTGCCGTCATCCACTGGCCGCTGATCTTCTGGTTTCTCCAAGCCGATCGCAGCAGCCTGTGGAGCCACTCCAGCACCTTGGGACATTTCTTGTAAAGCTGGTAAGGTATTCCGTTTGGCCCTGGTGATGATTTGGCTCTGGCTTTGTCGACCACCTTCTTGATTTCCGCCAACGTTGGAGGCTTGCCATTGAACTGTTCCTCAGGGTTGGTTGGCCACACCAGACCTTGAATGTCGAGTGGTGCTTTGCTCTGTGGGTCAGAGTATGTTTTCCTCAGATGCTGCTCAAGAACTCCTTTGTCCACACTTAGGGTCCCAGATTTTGGCTGCTCAAACAGTGTTCTGGCAAACTGGAAGGGGTCTCTGAAGAAGCGCTCTTGTGTCTTCTTCTTTTTGCTCTTCCTCTTCCTCGCAGATTCCGCTTTGCTGAGGGCACTGTGTTTTTCTTTCAGGTCTTTCCACAGTTTTTCCAAGCCTTGTTTTTCAGCTGGCAGTGCGGTCTTCATTTGCATCTTGAGGTTTTTCTTTTGGACCCTGATCTTGTCCATCTTTTCTTGGCGTCTGGATTTCTTTGGAGGTGTTTTCTCTTTGGGTAGTTTTGCTCCATAGGCGTCTCTACATGTGGCATACACAATGTCCCCATATGTGGCTAGTTTGTGTTCCAGGGTGCTTTTCCCTATCAGTGCATCGAGTCTTTGGACGATTTTTGCATCCAGTTTCTCCCAATCTTCAGTTTCGTTTGCTCGTGGCAGGTTGAGTTTCAGGCGCCTGGCATCGAGGGCCTGTGCAAATTCCTCATCCGAACCAACAGCGTGGATGTCCTTGGCACTGTGGTTTAAATCCTGGCCTTGGTCTTCCGACGTCTTATCTGCTGATGCAGTGCGCTGCTGCTCATTCAGATGAGTCTTCACACATCCCATTTTTGTTCTATGGATCTTCATGCCACGGGTGGTAGCTAAATAAACTTCATAGCTATCGCAGGAAACGGCTAATCAAAATCAGTAAACAACAACAACAAAATTTGTCATTTGTACCCAACCCATCCCAAATTACCAGCTTTATTTACACGTGAGTCCGATATTGTACAGGTCACAAACAAGTACAAAGCTCCCAGCACCATTTTCCATCAAAAGCAATGAATTTACAAAAACGTAAGAACGTCATGGAACACAGGGGACCTTGAAAAGACCACAACTAAACCCAGACGTAAAAACGTATCTGCTTGATCTGCTGATACTCCGATATATAAACTTTTGGGGTTGAAGTATGGGTGCCTTTGAGAAATCAACTCCCCAGGTATTTTCCTCTTTTTTTTTTACCACTCTCTTGGACTTTTTTTTGTATTGTTTTGATGTCGTCTACAGGTTTGTTTTTCCTTCGTGGCACATTCTTTAACTAGAAAATCTGTACACTTTTTCTACATCTCGTTACAGTTGATGATACCAGCTGATAACATCAGCCTACTGGGATGTGGCACTGTTCACATTGTCCAGATTTTATACTTGCTGTCAACTTCTCTTTGCTCACATGACCGTTTTATATAGTGCTCCAGGCATCGTTACATTAAAAAAAAAAATTGATATACATTAAAACAAAATTTTGAGGATGAGAAATTTAGCAGAATGGCAGCGCCATCAGCACAATTCAGTTTTATCTGCGTGAGAGTGTCAATGATTTAGCCAGTAGGTTATGTTTTGATGCATGTGTTTTGCAGATGCTGACGTTATGCTTATTTTTTGTGTGTTCAGGATAGGCTTTGTCTTTCATTTTGTGTTGACAGCCCTGACGGAGCCCTATGTGGTCGGCTAGGCTGTAACAAGAATAAAAAGAGGACAGTGCAGTGCAACAAAAGAGACAGACAAGGAAAACCCGCGCCAGCAATCAAGAAGAAGTCTTCCACATTCCCTGTCCAAGCTGTCACCGCACATTCCGTGCACGCGTCGGCTTGCTTAGCCGACTGCCTGCGTATCCATAAATTGTCTCACCCTCCTCAACCCCAAGATGACTGAAGTGGTCCTCGTCGAGTCGACGGACAAACGAACAAATAAGGATGAATCTGACGCTCGAGGATGAGGACATGAGCAGTTGATTCTTGTCAACCCTCGCCCTCCTCAACCAGTCTTAAATATTCTATCACAAAAAAGATACATGTATAATTCTGTTAAAAAGAACGTCAAGGCTTACAGAAAAAAACAAATCTCCAAGAATTTGACACATTTGCTCGTGCTCTTATCATTCTGTAAATACTGAAAAATAGTTCTGAAATTCTGGTTGCACGTTACTGGCAGAAATTTGTTTTACTTCGAAGAGGTATATAACAGACTGCTTCAAAATACAATCTTCTCTGATTCTTCAGGACTTGAACGGAAACGTTTTAAACCAGACAGAATTGAATGACACATGGCACAACTTTCAGTAATGAGAGTAGACGGTCTGTGCTGATGATAAAAGCAAGCTTAGTTCATGACACCCAGATTAGAGGCAACAGCGAGAACCATGCAAGAATGTGAGTATGAAGACGTGGTGACAAAATAGATGTTCGGAAATCTGCAAGGGAGGTAATCTGTGTTAAGAACTCATGTTCAGCAAGAGTGACCTTGCCGTTTTCATGGGACAGATGCCGCTGATGGCCAACGCCCAAAGCAACTTCACTCTTGTCAATCGGCTTAACAGCTCAATCGAAGAAAGAAAAAAATCAAAACAGTTGATTTTCTAGATCTGTTTGCTTGACTCAAACTGAGAAAAGGTAAACGTTTGAATGGAAAGACAGGAGTTATTTTTCAATGATTTTTTTTCTCTCCTCGCAATACATCAGTTATATGGCAAGCTGCTTCACTCTGGTACCATCCGCAATGCGCGTAAAAACTTAAGAGCGATGAGCTGAATTCAGTGGTCTCCACGCAGTGCTCACAGAAAGCAGTCCATGCACACACACTCCGTGAAACTGCAAACTGCCAAGGCTGATACAATGTGCTAGTGACAAATTTTGCGACAACGAAATACAAATCCTTGTTGCAAAATATGTCCATGATTCTGATCGTTCGAAACCCCGTTAATGGGCTCTTTATATATATATATATATATATATATATATATATATATATATATATATATATATATATATATATATATAAGCATAAACCTGCAGCTCCATACATATGCTTTTACCATGTTGAAAACCCTCCGGGGATTCTCGTGACAATAAAGAAGAATCCAAGAGTGAGTGTCTGAATAAGGAGAGAGAGAGAGAGAGAGAGAGAGAGAGAGAGAGAGAGAGAGAGAGAGAGAGAGAGAGAGACAGAGACAGAGACAGAGACAGAGAGGGATCCAGATCCTTTATTCATTCTGAGGCCATTCTCCCTCATATAAACAAAAGTGACAAACAGTTCTAACAGAAATATACAAGTACAGTGTCAACAATGAATTTTATTATGCATTCAAGACACGACAACAGAACGCAGCTGGAGAGACAGAGAGAGAGAGAGAGAGAGAGAGAGAGAGAGAGAGAGAGAGAGAGAGAGAGAGAGAGAGAGAGAGAGAGATAGATAGAGAGAGAGAGAGAATTTGCGTGTCCACTCCCAATTCTTCGCCCGTTGTCAAGAGACAGTGTGCAGATGACCCCAGAGGAGATGGTAGCATGACAGATGTCCGCCACACAGCCACACAGCGCCTTTCTGTTCCCCTTCCCTGTTGTATGCCGTGCGGTGTCGATGAACCTTTAAAGCTATGACTGACGACAGTATGGAAATGGTTGACACTCGCGTACTTTCTTTTCTGTCTTAACATTCTTCCTTTTCTGTCTGTCTGTCGGTCTGTCCGTTTGTCTACCTATGAGTTTTGACGGCCGAAAAATTATTTATCTTTTTTTTTTCTTTCTTTTTCTTTTTTTTTTAGAAGGGGGGGGGGGGGGGCGCAGTTTGTTAGTTAGTTTGTTTGTTTTTGGAATGGTCCTTATTCCGGACCACGTTTTGCTCTGAACGGCCGTGCAACCGAGGTGAGCTGGAAAATCAGGAACGCTTCACGCTTTCTGGAACGTAATGTTTGGCAGCGGTCAGTGGAGAGTGCCAGTGAGTCACCGTCCTGATCAGCCCTGCTGTCATCGTTTGCCTCAACACACAGGTCGGACGAGTCTTACTTTCATGGAATTGTGCAAACTATGTTATATATTATGTTTCTTCTTTTGAAACTGCTTCCAAATTAATTCGAAATTATTCGCCAAAAGCAAACATTGAAACAATTTAGGAAACTTTCATATGCCGAATGTGGCTTGTCTGTTTAAAAAAAAAAACCCATTCTAAGTAAAATTGACAGAAGTTTTTTTAAGTCACGACTCTGACACCCAGGCATGTCAACATTGTCTGTCCCAGACCTGTATTCCTACTCTCTGAAAAGCCGCCTGCTGAAATTTCTAATGCCCACAACATAAGTTTGCGGCTGAGATTCCCGGCCATGACGGCATTCGAAGCAACGAATTGGTTGATCCACTTGCCACGAATGCTACAGAGTTGAACAGATTCTATGTCCCTCGCTCTGATCTGAAACCTGCAGCTCAGACATGGCAAAGAATACTAGCAAGAGGAACGGACCACGTAGATGGATAACAAACTCTTTCAGACATGTCTGAATCTTCAAGAGTTTTTACCATGTGTCATGTTGGCCGTAAAGAAGACACGTTTTCATGCCCATTGCACATAGGCCACTCCTTCCACCCCCCACTCCTATCTCTTAACAGACAAAACCCCATGGTGCATTCCATGTGATGAACTACTAACTATAAACTGGTTCTTAGGGAGTGTTGGGACTTAGATGACATCAGACATAAACACTGAACAGTAGTCTCCATGAAAATCTTGTTCAGAGATGTCCCACCTGATGTCATTTTTGAATTCTGAAAGACAGAAACATTTTTTCATTTGATCTAAGATTTTACGGAAGAAAGATTTCAAAGCAATTTCTGCATATTTTTTCAGAAAATCTGTTTTGATGATCTTTGTGTAGGTGATTTTTTAAAAAAATCTGTGTAGACAGTGACTGTGACGAGGCGACAGCCCTGATACGGCCCTTTTCAGTCAGCTCTTACTACTTGAACCGAATCGAACTGAAAGCTTGGGGGGGGGGGGGGGGGGGAGAAGCAGGGGAGGAGGTAGGGGGAGGCTTTAAAATCGACTCTTCCTTGCGACCGGAGGAAGCCGCAGAAACGCTTGGCTGAGCCGAACAAGACGTCCAGTACTCTTCACCGTCAGGGTGCCGGGCGGACATCCTACCTCTTCTTGAGAGCACGGAAGTTATGGTTGGCGCTCTTTCCTTTCGGTAGCTGAGACAGTGCATTGCCAGTGGTTATAAAACAAAACAAAACAAAAGTTTTTCATTGTTAAAAGAAATATCCTTGTTTTGAGAGTCAGCAACTCGCATGGTGGAGGAGTGTGAGAACTCTGATGTTTTGAATTTTTTTTTGTAACAAAAGATGCTTGATGGTGTGAAAGCGTGAATAAACTCCAGTATTTTGAAAATAATCATTGTTTTTCGTTTTGTAACAAAAGATGCTTGATCCTGTGAAGGAACCGACGATTCAGATTTGAAAACTCTGCGTTAACTAATCTTGTAACGGCAAAATTGTAATTTGATTG
>CM065723.1:11494029-11496529 GCA_033310375.1 Conus canariensis | reverse complement strand
TCTCTGCGTGTGGACCAGTCCAGTATGCGTTACACCACATCTGCTACGCTACGAGATTATAGGCTGCACACCAAAAATGAATACGCCAAGGCCTCGCCTTGCTTAAAGAGCCGAGTATTTATAGACTGGCGCATTTACATTGTTTTGAGAATTTTTATTGTGCCTGAAAGCTGGTTCTCCTCATTTGCTTTCATAGGGCCATCAAGGTACAAGCCAGGTGGTTCCAAGCAGACAGATTGAAATCAAAGGAAAAGGACTATTTTGGGGGACCCTCCTGGCGCAAAGATGGGGTCACAGGTGAGTGCAAAGATCTGAAATGTGTCGTCAACTAAGGTGTATCATACATTTGAAGAGTGTTTGTGATTTCATCAGTGTAAACCCCCCCCCCCCCCCCCCAAACAAGGGAAAGATTTGGTGGGGAGTTGTTCTTTTGAACAATTATCAGCTTAACATTAAATGCTGGCTCAAATTTATGATAGGCCTCAAAACGCTTACATGGATGACACAGTGTTTTAGAGCAAAATCCTAATTGTGGCGTGTGGCCACAATGTGTATGGTTTACAGCTGATGGATTAACAGATTAATGACTGAGATGACAGTGTTTCATGACGGTGGCCTCAAAGATGACGACTGGGCAGATGTTTGAGCAAGACATTGGATAGAGCTTGGGTGCCTACCTAACATTGCGCAACTATTGTGGTTGTGTGTGTGTGTGTGTGGTGTGTGTGTGTGTGTGTGTGTGTGTGTGTGTGTGTGTGTGTGTGCTGTTCTCTCTCCCAATGATAATGATAAAAATGATAGTAATTATGATAATAGTAATAATGATAATGGCAATAATAATAATAATAATAATAATAACAATAATAATAATAGTAATAATGATAATAATGATGATGATATTACTACTACTACTACTACTACTACTACTACTACTACTACTACTACTGATGATGATGATGTTAATAAAGACAATAGTTTTACTACTTATAACAACAACATCATCATCATTACCACCCCCATCACCACCATCACCCCCAGCACCACCATCACCAAAAACAGCAACGAGAAGCAGTACGAATCTTGTGGAGGCTGTGAGGAGGACCAATACACCCGTGTCACCCCGGGTATCTGCCTGCAGAGTGATAGTGTCAGTATGGAGGGAGAAGAAGAACGAGAAATCTTACGCCAGAGCTCAAACGGCTTCAGTGCGGAGTCAGTCAGTAGAGCGCCGGACTCGTGACCTTGGGGTTGCGGGTTCGAATCTCCGCCGGGCCGTTTCGGTACAGGGGGATTTTTCCCTCGGAGTTAACATTGGTTCGGACTCCATTTCCCCCATACAGTCCTTCGAATGAGACTATATAAACTGAGGTTCCGTGTGTGAACGCACGCATAATAATTATCTTGCACACACGTAAAATCCCATCACCAACTTTCGGAAGAGAAGGCCAGTTTGGCCGTTGGTATGGATGACACGTTACACATAGCATGTACCTTCCCCGAAGTTAGAGTATGGCTGCCTTAATGGCGGGATAAAAAAAAAACAAAAACGGTCACACACACACACAAAACTCCACTCCCTTTGTTGGGTAGATGGGATTAATACTTGCCTGTCTGCACAGGGGGTGTCCGCAGGAGTATCAGCCTGCGTACGCAGAAGAAGAAGAAGAAGAAGTTAGTAAGACGAACGTGATCGCCCAGTACCTGCTCTACAGAAAAGACAGAACTTAGATCAAGCAAGCACTGGAGCACAAAAAAAGGGAGGGGGGGGGGGGGAATTACTCAGGAAGAGGAGCTCTCCTCCTCCACTCTCTTCCCTGTGGTCATCAAAGACGGATCCATCGTCTATCCCCAAAACGTTACAAAGGGACCGTCTATACTGACACTGTTGATAGCAGCGAGGTGCACAATTCCACTGCAAACTGCAGACCTCAACGCGTCCTTGCAGGTGATTTGCAACTTAGATTAGATCTTGACGTGTGAAGATCCACGAGAATGAATGAACGAATGGATGAATGAATGAATGAATGAATGAATGAATGAATGAATGAATGAATGAATGAATGAATGAACGAATGGATGAATGAATCTTCTGTATTACGTGTTTTCACTATGATCAGTGATATTACACGGAAGATACAGGAGAAAAAAAAGACAACCTATACCCAACTTCACCCTCTCCACACGAGACCTAAAGCCGAAATTTAAAAGATTTTTTACTTTGATAAGATTCAGCCCAACAAATCACCAAAAAATACGTAGGGGTTACCTTCGACCTGAAAAGAACAGTGCGCATAGGAACAAGAGAGCAGTAACTGCCAGGGTGACCCTTCTTAAGAAGCTGGCAAGAACAACTTGATCCGTGAATGTGTTAAAAGTGGTCACAATGTCACATAGACACCCCTCTCCCCAAAGTAATCAGAATGACCTTTCCCGAAGTTGGAGTATGGCTGCCTTAATGGCGGGATAAAAAAAAAAAAAAAACGGTCATACGCACAAAAAC
>CM065723.1:11479029-11489029 GCA_033310375.1 Conus canariensis | reverse complement strand
TACCATGGTTTTTTTTTTTTTTTTTTTCCGACATAACCACCACGAGAGAGTCCGAAATGGGTGTGCCAGCCCGTGTGTCATGGCTGCAGAGCTCACCGTCAAACAACTGGCGTGTGCATCCTTCAGCCTCGCTCGTTGCTGTTCCGCTGACAGGTGAAGACAGCACAACTCCAGACACGGCCGAGCTTTTGCCACATGAAGTGTTGCGCGCAGTCTGAAGAGCATCCTAGATTCCAGTCTTTCCTGCTGTCGTCATTCTGTTAGGTGTTTCCAAGAGGGGAAAGGCATATTACATCGCGAAATGTCTGCTGGAAATATTTTTGAACAGAACTACAAGATTTTTACTTTCAACTTTTGGCTGCTCAAACAGGTCACGCACTATCGAACTGAAATATTCTGACAACACGTCAGAGTTTGTTGGTGTAAGATCACACACCCACGCTGATTTAAAGACTCAAACTTTATGCTTTAAAGACAAAGTTTACGCAGATCTGTTTACTGTGTTTGTAGTAAAGAGATGTTAAAAATGATAAACTCAGTCACTGTAGCCATTTGACACACAGTCTAGCCTGATTTCTCGATATTTTCTATGATGACGTTCCCCAAACTTTCTCTTCAATACGTGACATTGTTTTCGTCAGTGACTGGAAGTCCTGTGGTCGATTGTCTATAATACGTACGCGGTACAGTCGCAACAATTCTGCTTTTCATTTTTCTGTTGTGTGTTCATTAGTTTTTATTTTGTTATTGTTTCCCAGGTTAAATTATGTCTGTAAATGATTTTCAGGGCGGAGGAATGCGGAGGGGAGTCGAGGTAGGGGATGGGAAATTAAGAGAGAGAGAGAGAGAGAGAGAGAGAGAGAGAGAGAGAGACAGAGACAGAGACAGAGACAGAGACAGAGAGAATGAGAGGGAGACAAACAGACAGTGAGAGAGAGAGAGAGACAGAGAGAGACAGAGAGAGAGAAACAGAAACAGAGAGAGAGAGAGAGAGAGAGACAGACAGACAGACAGACAGACAGACAGACAGAGAGCACTAGCAAAAACCATCGCCTTTACGCAAGCCCAATTACAATGAACTCACACGAATTCAAAGGAGAGAGAGAAGAGAGAGAGAGAGAGAGAGACAGACAGACAACAGACAGACAGACAGACAGACAGACAGACAGACAGACAGACAGACAAGCACGCAGACCGACAGACAAAGAGACGGAGGCAGGAACAAGGGGAGAGAGTAATGCTCTTCTTCTATGGACATACGCCCTCTGCGTGTCCCGCCCTCGTTTCTTCTCTCTCAGAGCGGAAAGGTCGCAGCAGCATCCATTAGCAGCGGATTCTGCTACACTCGGTTCCACACCCTGAGCACTTTCGGCCAGTGTGGGCTGCAGCTTTAAACTGAGGAATGCAGCAGCTCCTTTCATTATGCCGAGTCTGTGGAAGCTGGCGTGATGGGCTGGAGAGAGATGGCGAGTTTGCATGCGTGTGTGTGTGTGTGTGTGTGTGTGTGTGTGTGTGTGTGTGTGTGTGTGTGTGTGTGTGTGTGTGTGTATGTGTGTGTGTTTGTGTGTGTGTGTGTGTGTGTGTTTGTGTGTGTGTGTGTGTGTGTGTGTGTGTGTGTGTGTGTGTGTGTGTGGTGCGCGCGCGCGTGTGTATGTGTGTGTGTGTGTGTGTGTGTGTGTGTGTGTGTGTGTGTGTGTCATGCGTGTGTGTGCGCGTGCATGCATGTGTGTGTGTACATGCATGCATGCGTGCATGTGTGTGTGTGTGTGTGTGTGTGTGTGTGTGTGTTGTGTGTGGTGTGCGTGCATGCATGCGTGCATGTGTGTGTGTTTTACAGGCCATAATATGTTTTCCAAAGGAGATTTTTTTAATCTGAGATAAGAATTCTACATCCTGTTTACACCAACACTAGAAAGTTTCCAACATGTGCGTGCTGGTCAACTTGGATTGGGCGTGATTGTAAACGGCAGCTGAATCGTTTAAGAACAACAAAAGGATTACAACAGAAATACTGTGGACGAATGTGTATACGAACACTCTGACATATGCACAGACAGCAGGTGGGACGTTTTCGCAGACCAAAGACAATTAGAATGAAAATTTGAATGTGAGGAAACGTCAACATCGATTTTGATATTTAACTGTCCGATAGGCTAGTTCTGTTTCGGATTTTTTTCGTGCCCTCCGCTCCCCCCCCCCCCCCCCCCCCCCCCCCGCCCTACCTCTCACGATAAGAGCCTCTCTCCGTCAAAGAACAAGGGGTAGTGTCGCTGCTGGATGTAATAATAAAAATTCTAAAATACCAGAGGAACGTAGAGGACAACTAGATTTCAATAAACTAACTTCAATGTGTGGCAGATACAACTCTTGTCCGGGAGGGGGATACAAATGGAAATCTTTCCCCCATTTCACTCGTGTAGTGACGGTCGTGAAGGGAACAAGAAGTGCAGATCAGCTTTCTCCTTGCATGTCGGTCAAGCCGTTCAGTGAACTCATTCGCTGTCGCTGCACGGAGAGAGTGCGAAACTAGGATCTGTGCCGTGAAGACAATCGGTCACCGCTAAGAATTCACATCGTCACGAACTATGCCCAGTTCGCACGCGGAGGTGAGGGGTGAGTGTAACGTCCCCACAGCCTGGCTTCTAGGGACAAGTTGTGTGCTGTGGTGCAAGCTGCGGTCTAGAGAGTCAGTTGTCTGGCGGACTTGAACGCTGGCAGTCTCGCGTGAGGTCTCTATCCGCGTGGGGAAGGAGGTACCCAGGGCAGTCGATTCCTTCAGGACTCAAAGAAGGCAAGCTGCGCCGCCCTATGTCTGTCTGTCACCTAGGCGCTTTTTTGCTGGTAACGCCAGCTCCCAGCAGGTATCGCATACACACGGAGGAGAGCTTAAGTGCCCTTTTTTTTTTTTTTTTTTTAATCCTCCTCCGCCTTGGTCAAGCTGTTCATTCGTGTGTAGTCAATGTTTTCCGTCGTCAGTCGTCCCAGACGGTGTCTGAGTGGTGTTGGTGTCTTGCCTTGTTGTCGTCCTCACCGGGCGGCCGTCTTCAGGACCACCGGGCGGCCGTCTTCATGCTGAGCGGCGACGGTCCTGTTTAGCGTGGGGCCGACTACGGAAACATGCAGGACAGCAGTCGCCAAGCCGCTGCGAAGATCCACGTCCACTCTGCGCCCATGAGGGACGTTCCCACCACTCCTCTCTTCTTCCAAGGGGAGGGCCCGGCTGGTCATGCGGGCCACTGGTGAAGTCGCAGAATGGCAGCGCCTGCTTCGTCGCCGAACTGCCGCACAGCCTCGAGAGCCGTTCCCCGGCGACACAGACTGGACCCGTCGTCACTGCTGACGCAAAAGAAGGTAGGCTGAGCCGCCCTACGTTTACCGCAAAACAGTTCACAGCAGGTACTCTGATCATATCACCGATGAACAAGTGTGTTAAATCACGAGGCAGCACATCGGACCATAAGATCTGTTGACATCAGTTAAATAAGATAGAACTACGTTGGTAGGTCCATAGGCCAATGTATTAAGGTCTAATAGCCTCGCTAAACTAATTCTCAAAGGAACACACACACACACACACACACACACACAACACACACACACACACACACAGGCACGCAGGCATGCACACACACACACACACACACACACACACACACACACACACACACACACACACACATCCCTCTCCATCCCCCGTAAAAAAGCAAACAAACACCCTTAACCCCAGCAAATCTCAATGATCACTCTCCACCAACTGACGTCAAGTCTGTTGCCATTCAATACATATCATTACCTGCGTACATCCACCAGGGAAGTGTCTAGCATTGTGTGTTTGCCCGTCTGTCTTTCAGCTAGATTATGCCCAAACTGGCAACCTGATTTCAACGAACTTCCGTAACAAGATGAAATGTAGCCCGAGGACGGATCCATTCAATTGTGGCGCGGATCCACGAAGCGGATCTACATTAAACAGTAGATCCAGTATCCTTTCAACCCTGGCATGGGTCTGCGCTCTCCCTAACTCGCGGAGCCTGCTTCTTTGCGCCCCCAAGGAGGTTATGCTCTCATTTGTATCTGTTTGTTTCCTTGTTCGAATGTCCGTGAGATTTCACGAAAGTGACTGGGCCCATTTTAACAAAAAAATTGTGTTGAGACTAAATAGGACCAATCGACCATTTATCAAAATATTGATGTGGATCCGTCAGGCATATCCACATCAAAACGGCCTGTCCAAAATCCGTTCGCAAAGCGTAGTGCAAGTTTGATGTGTGTGTGTGTGTGTGTCGCTCTCTCTCTCTCACACACATCGCATCGCCACACACACACACACTCAGAGAGACGCACACAACAGTGTCACTCACACACGCACAGCGTTTCTCACACACATACCTTCTGTCTGTCTCTGTGTCTCTTTCTCTCTCTCTCATCCTCTCACACATACCCCTCGACTGAACCGATTTTGATGAAAAGATCGTGAGAATATGTGTAAAGTTGGTTTGGAAACGTGGCTGCAGATCCTCATCAAACTGTTGGTTTAGAGATCCGACAAGTAAGGTCCGTTACAGATTTTTACACTATACAAGAACGCTGTAAAGCTATTTTATTGAAATGATGATAACTTCGGAGTGCTACGTTGTCACGGAATGCCGCACCCTTCTAGTCAACAAACGTTGAATTTTTTCGATTTTTCTTGCTCCGAGGAACAAAACTTCCATGGAAAGTAACTCTTTCAGTCCGTACCTACAATCATTTCCCTTGGAGGGAAAAAAGGTCAGAGTTCGGGGTCACAGCAAAGGACAAGAAACGGACATGAGATCTGCCTCAGAGTCAGGTATGGTATGGGTCAAGGGCTGGACTGTGCGATGAATATGTTTAGTACTGGCTGATCTACTGAGAAAAGCCAGGTGCAGATTAACAAAAAACCCTTGTTCGTCCGATTCTTGAGTATGCAGCCACTGTATGGGATCCGTACACTGCAACTGAGACCCAGGCTATCGAAAAAAATTCAACACAGAGCAGCAAGATGGGTCTCAAACTCCCACCACCAAATTTCATGCGTTGACTCCATCCTAGAATCCCTCGACTGGCCCTCACTCCAACAGCGACGACAGAGAGCTCGCCTGGAGATGTCCTACAAATACCATCATGGACATATCTCCATCAACTCCATCTACCTGCCAAAGCCGCAGGCCCAGCTCCAGGAAGAACAACTCCTTCAGCTACGACATTCCTTCCCATAGAACCAAATATCGACAGATGTCGTTCTTCCTGTCCCGACTATCCCGGAATGGAATAGACTGCCTCAGAGGGCGTGACGGCCGAGTCGCTGGACTCTTTCCAAGTCCTGGCTGGCCTCTCACCTGTAAACACCAACCTTCAAGTCCTCCCTACACCCCCAGCCCCCCCCCCCTCCACCACCTCCCACCCCACCATGCCAGTCGCTGCCTCCTGTTCAAATACCCCCCCCCCCCCCCCAAAAAAAAAAAAAAAAAAATCTTCCTGACTCCCTCACTACTGCACTACAAACGCAACCTCCCTTAGTGCGACAAAATCATCGACAAAACGATGTTGGCCGCCGAATGGAAGAAGAAGAAGAAGAAGAGGAAGAGTGTAACATATGCGTTTGGGGCCTACACTGTAACCGTGGAGTCGGACCTGTATCTGCTCTGTTGAAGGCTGCACACCTATAATAAATGCGCCAAGGCCTTGCTTAAGGAGTCGAGTATTCATAAACTGGCGCAATTAGATTGCTTTGAGAATTTTTCTTTTTATTGTGTCTGAAAGTTGATTCTCCTTATTTTCTTTCATATGACCATCAAGCCAGGTGGTTCCAAGCAGACAGATTAAAATCAAAGGAATGGGACTATTTGCGCGTTTTCAGCCGGCGCAAAGATAGAGTCACGGGTGAGTGCAAAGGCCTGAAATGTGACGTCAACTAAAGCGAAGGTCATGTATTTGAAGATTGTGATGTCATCGGTTAGAATCCCACCAAAACAAGGGGAATAATTGGTGGGGAGTTGTTCTTTTGAACATTTATCATTTTAGCCTTAAATGCTGGCTCAAATTTATGGTGGGCCTCAAAACGCTTACATGGATTATAGAGTGTTTTAGCACAAAATCCTAATTGTGGCGTGTGGCCATATACGTTGACATTTTAAATTTTTTATGCTCTGTTGAACAAAAATCACATGGGAAGTAACTCTCAGTCCGTGTCTACAATTACTTCCCCTCGGAGGGAAAACGAAGTTTGCTCTCTCACTCCTGAACTGACTCCAAGGGGACGGAGCCAGAGTTCCTTCCCTTCATTCGACATTGGCGGAGATTGGCGCTGTCCTGGAAGTCCTGCTAGTTCTTCGTGCTGGCCGAATCATTTTTGTTGTTGTTCTTTCTGACCACTGACGTGTTCTTCTTCCGTCAATGTTTTGGGCGCCAGGTGCTTTCATGAATAAAACAAAGCAGGGATAGATGTCTGTGATGACGAAATGGCCTCTGTTGCTATACGATATCTTCACCGTTGCCAGTGATGGCCCGGTGTCAGACTCGGGTAACAGTCACACCCCCTCCGTCCCCCCCCCCCCTTCCCCCCCTCCCTCAACCATACACATATCTCCCCAAGCCGTCCGTCACGCCGTCTCTTCTACATCCTCTAACTACCCGCCCGTTATTGATAGAAATGTATTGATCCTCCTCCCGACCCCCCCCCCCCTATCCACCTCCGTCCACCACCACCTCCCTCCCTCCTCCCCGCGCCCATCTCCGATGCCTGCTTGCTGCCGATGCTGCCACGAGAAAAAGTCTGACGTTGCCAAAGACTCCCGTTTGTCTAAGCGGGTGACGTCAGAGTGTCACGTGATCAGTCATCGATCGCAGAGGAGGGGGGGGGGGAGGGTATGAGAGTGAGGGTGCGGTGGGGGGTGGGGGACTGCACGCGCGGCAGCGAGTCTGCCGTCAACGTCATGGAGCGAGCGCCGATCATATTAAATGAGGTTGGGGGTAGAGAGGGGCTGTGTGTGTGTGTGTGTGTGTGTGTGTGTGTGTGTGTGTGTGTGTGTGTGTGTGTGTGCGCGCGCGCGCGCGCGCGTGCGCGCGAGCGAGCGAGAGTGGTGGACTGACTGACAGTCGCGGGCACCAGGCTCTCGCTCTCCTTACCTCCACCTCCCCCCCCCTCTACCCCCCCCCCTCCTCTCTCCTCTCTCTCCCTCTCTGGCTCACCATTCGCTGTTTCCACCTCCTCCTCCTCCATTCTTTTTCCTGCCGTCCGTCTGCCTGGTCTGACCTGACTTGACTTGACGGACGACTCTGCTGCCAGCCAGCCCAAAGACAGGGAGAGGGGGAAAGATTCAACCGAACCCTGCAAGCAACCAAGCTAGCGAAAGGATCCCCCACCCTCAAAACAAAAACAAGACAAAAGAGAAGAAGAAGAAGAAGAAGAAGAAAGAAGAGAGTCAATCGGTTGGTTGCACGTTCCTTTTTACTGCTTACCGCAGCGAAACACGCTCCCAGGGCTGCGTGGAGAAGAAGAAGGAGAAGCAGTAGCAGCAGAAGCAAAAGCAAAGGCAAGAAAAACGAGGGCAGGCTCTAAGACGACGACACCCAACTACGACGCAGAGGATAAACCGCTGCTGTCTTGTGGGACGCCACTACCACCAACCAAACCAACCGACCATCTTGTGTTTGCGCGTGCGTGTTGATGATCATCGTTCCCTTCGCGACGTTTTTCGTCAGTGTTCAGGGTTCTGTCCTAGTGGGATAACTAAACCTTGTGGCCCGATTCTCCAAGCGCTGGTGGCCAAGTTCTTTCGAGTCGAGGTGGTTGGAAAAAAAAAAAAAAAGGAAAACCAGCGGTGAAGAGAATACAAGAAGGAGGTAGCAGAATCGTCAGGCAGCAACAACCACAACAACACCACCAGCACCACCACTCTCTTTGTGCAGGCTTGGCGCTGTTTGCCATGCCTGATTCTCTGGTGCCATGGCGCTCTAGGCTGTTGCTAGCGGTGGCCCTGCTGGTGGCCAATGTCCTACCTGAAGGGGTGCACAGGAGAGGGGGGTACGATGTGCTGACCAACCACTGGCTGGTGGAATTGAACCATGAGGGCGGGGAGCGCGTGGCCCGTAGTGTGGCCGATGCCACCGGGTTCACCTTCGTTGGCCCGGTGAGAGGAACAGTTATTATGACTGCATTGTTGTTGTTTTTGATGGTTTCGGTTTTTTTTTCTTCTTTTTCTTTTATTGTTGCATTGATTGTTGTTTGGTGTGCTTTCGGTATAAAGTTGTTGTCCTCGTTTTGGGAAAAAAAAAACTAAAAACAAAAATGGCTGTCAATGGATGAAGTGTTGGTGACACGTTATATCTATTATGTATCATCTTTGCTTTGACTGGTTTTCATTTTGTGTTGTTATTCTTTCGGTATTAAATTGTTGTCCTCGTTTTGGCAACAAAAAAAACAAAAACAAACAAACAAACAAACAAAAAAACTCTGTCAATGGTTGAAGTGTTCGTAACATGTTTTTTTAAAAAAATATTATTTATCATCTTCGCTTTGATTGGTCTTCGTTATGTGTTGAGTTTATTCTTTCGTTTGATCGATATATGCATTTTTGTGACTGCCATTTTTTTTTCTTAGCTTGTTGGTTTTCAGTTTCTTTACTTGGTTTGAATTTTCTTTATAAAAAAAAGTTCTAGCACACACGGTAATTCCATGCCAGCAGCCAACCAGGCAACTGCCTAATCTACCAAAGAGCCAGGCAGCCAACCAAAAACATGTACACACACGACCAACCAAGGCTACAACCGATAGAACCAACTGTGTACCGATCCAAAGGATCGGCTAGCCAGCCTGACTGACTAGCTGACTAGCTGACTGAACAAGCTAAAAGGAATAGGGAGGCTGGCCAGAAGAATACAACACATTATTGTGACCAAAACAAAACAAAACAACGGTCTCCACTAGATAAAATGAGTGCCTCGCAAAACAAAACAAAATGCAGATATGCTTGTGTAAGCAAACAAAACATTTGTCTCTTCTTCTTAGTCTTGTACACACACACACACACACACACACACGCACACGCACGCGCGCGCACACACACACACACACACACACACACGCACACACACACACACACACACACACACACACACACACGAGCGCGCGCGCGCGTGCGCGCGCACACACAGGGATACACATAGACAGATACACGCACACACAAATATATATAATATATATATAATATAAAGAGTAGAGAGAGAGAGAGAGAGAGAGAGAGAGAGAGAAGAGAGAGAGAGAGAGAGAGAGTTAAAAATGATGCTCTCTTGATGTCCTGGGCTCCGCACCACGTCAAACAAACTGTAGTAATCGATAAGATGTATGTGTGCGAGCTTCAACAGACATGAGCAACGATGTTGCAGCTATCTATGTGTTCATCACGGGCAACACAGTGGACACTTGGGGGGGGGGGGGGGGGGGGGGGGGGGGGGGGGGGGGGGGGGGGGGAGGGGGGGGGGAGAATACTTGACGGTGCCTATCTCCTCTCTGAAATATCCTGTTGCATGTCGAGGTATTTTCATACTGTTTCCACTGAACCTCTTCAAACGCTGACCTGCACTTGTGGTTCTCTGTTAACGTATAGTATCTGATCTTCGTGCGTATACACTTGAATGGGACATGGGGAGTGGTGGGGTGGGGGGGAGGGTTGGGTTTGGAGGGGGAGGGGGTCAGCGATTTGTAGGGTAAGGTAAGGTCATGTTCCTTACAGCCCAGCCGACCGCAAAGGGCCATATCAGGGTTGTCACCGCGTTGAAGTCGACTGAAGTCATTAAAAAACAACAATAACCACGACGACGACAACAACAACAACAACAACAACAACTTATTCACACAACCCTTTAAAATACACCTGCTAAAAACACACCGGAAATTTTGTTAAAAATCTTTCTTCTGTAAAATCTTAAATCAGAAGAAAAAATGTTAATCTCCCTCAGAAATCCAAAGATCACATCA
>CM065723.1:11464029-11469029 GCA_033310375.1 Conus canariensis | reverse complement strand
TATGTATGTATGTATTATGTATGTATGTATGTATGTATGTATGTACAGTATACGTATTTCTACAAGATACTTATTCAAGTTCTCCCTTTCTTCCCCCCCCCCTCTCCCTCCTTCCCCCAACTCTCTCTCCCTCTTACCCTCTCTTGTGCTTCTCTCGTCTTTCTGCTATATTTCGTCTGTTCAAGTACAGATTTTTGGTCACACTGATTCTTCCTTCACTTTATTCACAATGTGTTTAGTTTTTTTTTCCCCCTCTCTTGTATTGCCATTCTTTGTTCTGCCACGGTTTGTTCTATGTCTGGTACTTTTCTCCTTGTCTTTGTTTGTTCTCCTTTTCTTTGTTTGTTCTGTAGTCCTTTTGGTCGCCTGCTATATCGCCTGCTATAGTTTTGCTTTCCATCTGTTTCTCTCCTCTCGGTTTGCTCTCTTCCTTCCTCCCCGCCCCCCCCCCCCCCCCCCCCCCCCCCCGCCATCTGTCCAAGCACCATGGTCTTTGTAAATAAACATCATTATCCTGTCTTTCTTTCTCCATTTCTAAGAGTAGCTTCCCTTGCCCGGTTATCTGCTTTACAGATATTCGATAGCTCAGGAAAACGCATTTGTTTTTCGTTGAGAAAATCGACCATAACGTCCTCTGACTATCCGCCATTTACTCTTGAGAGTTTGCTGAATTCGGCGCTTCAAGAAATATGACTTGTCTTCTTTCAAAATCGTAGGCAAGGGGTATCAAACAATTTTTGTTCTCAGGTTGACATCAGCTACCGGCTAACCCTTTTTTTTTTTTTTTACGAAAGTTTCAAATCAAAGTGCTGTTTTCTGGTGAAAAGACTCGTCACAGCTGACAAGAGACAAGAAGAACAGACAGGGACAACAGTCATGAGAAGAAAAAGGCAAGTGGAGATTTATCCATACCCTGTGGAATGTTTTTTGTTTTTTGACTGGCTGCTCGTGATTGGGTGGACTGTGATCCCGGCATCGCCAGGAAAAAGGAAACCGGCAGCAGAAGAGCGTCTGGGAATCATGACCTGGATGCTGCCCGGTCCTCTTAGAATGGAAGGAGTTCAGGGCCAAAACACTTGCTGAGAAGGGTTTCTGGTTGGAAGACGTTCTGCTGTCAAACTCTCCCAAGAGTTTCTAACCACATAATCATCCTGAATTGCAGTGAGTTGCCTATCTTAGCCAGTTTACTTCATAGCGATGGTAATACCGATTCTTGGATCTGGCTTTCTTCAGCCTGATAACCAACGAGTCTCTCCTCTCTGTTCTACGCCTTGTGCACGACACACAGACACACGACAGTAACGGCCGGCGATTCAGCATGGGCCAGAGTGACGTGGACAAACAGACGTGAACGTCTCTACGAGAAAAAAAAAGTCTCAAGTCAGAGACTGACTCAAGCGAACAGAAGGATGAAGACTGGTGCGAAATGGCTTGTGAAGTGGAACACTGAAAACTACACCAACGATCCGATCGTATCATAACTTGGACATTAATGATTTCCGTTTGTATCCCCCAACGCACTGCTTGACTTACAAGTATCAAACCTGTTCAGTGACCCCGCCGGTTAACATGGACAAACAAATCACAAAGACAAAACACGACGCGTTTCGACCTCTTAGGTCTTCTTCAGGCAAGAGTAAACAACATTCAGGACAATGAAAACGAAGAACGAGCAGTCACTTATCTTCTCGGATTCGGCGCAAGATGGGCGTTGAATGAAAACTAGGCCGTTGGGAAAGAGACAATGCGAGTTAAAATAGTAATGATGATAATGAAAATGATAAAGATGGCAACGAATGATAATCATTATGATGATAATAACATCGCAGAAAACAGTCTGCCTCTCCTTCACTAAATTTCTTGGGGGTGGGGGAGGGGAGGTGGGGGTGGGGGGGGGGGTGGGGGAAGGGGGGGGGGGAAGGGAGATGCTCCCCTGGTCTCCTTGGTTCCAGCGCCATTGATTTGTATTTATTATTCTGTCTTTTTGTTGTGTTTTTCATTCATTTTAGAGTTGTCAGATGTCCACCCCTTCTATTCTTCCATCGATCTTCTTTTTGGAAGAGTGATCAACAACAACAACAACAACAACAACAACAACAACAACAACAACAACAACAACAACACTAATTCTTTCCTGTTCGTTTTCGCCAAGTTTCTTCTGATACAAGCGTCCTCGTCTGCTTCTTGTTGTTTATGTCTGCAGTTATTTCTTGTTTCAACCATTCATCTCCCTTTCCTCGTTTCCTTTATGTTTCCAGAATGATTGTTTCCCCTTCACTCTTGCTTCCCTTTGCTGGTAGTTTTTCGTCCTCTCTCTCTCTCTCTCTCTCTCTCTCTCCTCTTGTCTGCCCCCTTCCCTACTAACACACACACACACACACACACACCACGCGCGCGCGCGCGCACACGCACCACGCACGCACGCACGCACACACACACACGCATACACTCAGAGAGGAGAGAGAGAGAGAGGAGAGGAGAGAGAGAGAGAGAGACAAAGAGCTGTTTTTAGGTGAAATTATTTGTGAAATGGGTCTGTAAATGTCTCTGGTACATCTCACCAGTTTTCCTTATTTTACACTGTTCCCCCCCATCTCCCACCTCCCTTTTTTGTTGTTGTCAATTTCTTTTGTATTTCTATTTTTTTCGAGAGGGGAGGGGAATGGGTAAAAGAGATGATGGTAGTGGTGCTGATGCTCTGTGTGTGAGTGTGTGTATGTGTTGTGTGTGTGTGTGTGGGGGGGGGGGGGTATTTGTGTGAAATGCCTGATAATTTATGTCCTTCTCTCTATCCTTTTTCTTTCGTTCTTTCCAGGCCGCCGAACTCAGATGCAGCAGAGTGTAACAAATATATCGTCTCTCCTGATCTTCTCTGCTGAAAATAATCACCTTGGACCCCTCCCCCCTCCCCCTCCCTCCTTACAGACCGTTATTTATGGGAGGGAAAGGATGGAGGGGTTGGGAAGAGGGGGGGGGGGGGAAGGAGTGATCTCAGAAATTCAGGTCTCCAGCCGATTTTTTAATTTTTTGGTCAGTTTTTTTTTTTTTTTTTTTTTTTTGTAATTTATCATGTTCACGCCCACCCCTCGGCCATTCCAAATCTGCAGTGCCTCCCAGTTCCATGGGCATTATTAACGACCTTTCCCATCCAACACTCTGCCCACGCTTTGCTGGGTGACACTGAGATTCATTCCTCTCTCTCTCTGTGTCTCTGTCTCTGTCTGTCTGTGTGTGTCTCTCTCTGTCTCTCTCTGTCTCTCTCTCGATGTATGTCTTTTGTGTGTCCCTCTCTGTCTCTGTCTTCTGTCTGTCTGTCTCTCTCTTTCTGTCTGTCTTTATCTCTCTCTCTCTCTCTCTCTTTGTCTCTGTCTCTGTCTGTCTGTCTGTCTGTCTGTCTGTGTCTCGCTCTGCCTCTCTGTCTATTTCTCTCTGTGTCTGTCTGTGTCTGTCTGTCTCTCTCTCTATATATATCTCTCTCCCAATCAATAAATAAATCAATGTGCATGTGCTGAACGTCTCTCAGTATGAGGATTAATATTTCTACGCGCTGGAGTGTTACCTTTGCTCCGTGAAGCATTGCTAACAGGATGAAGAATGCTTTGTTGTTCATGAAAGCATTGTATAGTGATTCTCTTGATCTTTTTTTGTTTGAAAATCTTTAATACACAAATACAACCTTTTTTTCTGCTGGATGGGGCTAAGACTTTGAATTGGATAACGCTGTTGTGCAGTGTGAAGTTGTGCATTTGTTGTGTCTTGAAAAATGTTCTAAAATTGGACATGCGCGTTACTCATGACTAAATGTACTATAAAAACAACAAAAAACAAACAAACAAAAAAAACCCAAACAAAAACAAAACAAAAAACCAACAAACAAGAACCCCCAAAACAAACAAAACAAAACAAAAACCAACAGATACCCGCTATATATTTGCTAAGTTGTAAAGTGCGTTCGATATTTGTTAAAACTCTTGTGTGTGTACAATTTTAGATCGCCGCGTATATTTGCATGTTTATGTTGTTGGAATGGGATGCAAAGGGAAAGAACTGGGTTCCAAAGGTACGTCTAATCTTGTCCGAGACTGGATTTATTAGGGGTGTTAGGTTAAATCAGGGTGTTGCACATTAGAATCACTTTCTTTCATGTGTTCAGACAGAGGCTTGTTGACTGTAGACGGCAAATGTGAAATGGTCATATGCAAAACTGCGAAAGACAGTATTTGAGCGGAATTGCGTTAGATATATTTCCCCCTATTTCTTCAATCTAAGACATAAGAGCAAGCTTTGTTTATAATTGAATATTTCTTGCAGTCATTGCAACACCAAGCTGCTCTGTAAGTTGCTGGAATGGTGCTCGGTTACTTATCCTTGGAATGTATTAGTTTATTATATATATATTTTTTTTTTCATTTTTTTTTAGGTATTCGGCTATATTTAAAAACTGATCACGAAATTTTGATAAAACTAATTGGTAAATTGATTTAGTGCTCTTTGAATGAAAAACTCATGACTTTAAGTACTGACAATATAGAGAACATGACTTTGTTTGTACAATGTGGAACACAGCACAAACGAAATACAAAATATTTTATTGTCCAGTTCTTTAAGATATTCGCTAAGGAATTTATTCCACAGAAAAAAAATTGCAGAGGACCATGCGTGTTTATTATGAAATGTGTATTGCTTTGTTCTAAGAGAAGTGAAGATATACAGTGTGAAGCGTTTACGATTCGGGGAATATGAACAGCTAAGCTGCTTGTTTTTGGATCCTGAAAACTCGCTGTTTATTTTGAGTTCTGCGTGACTGTACTTATTCACCTTCAAATGGGCCATGGAGTTACTGATTTAAAATCTGAATCTCTCTCTCTCTCTCTCTCTCTCTTTCTCTTGAGAAAGAGAGCGAGAGAGAGAGAGAGAGAGAGAGAGAGAGAGAGAGAGAGTGTGTGTGTGTGTGTGTGTGTGTGTGTTCTTTCAATCTCAGTCACTATCTCTGTTTCTGT
>CM065723.1:11423207-11426429 GCA_033310375.1 Conus canariensis | reverse complement strand
GAGAGACAGAGAGAGAGAGAGAGACAGAGAGAGAGAGAAAGAGAGAGTGAGAGATAGCGATAGATAGATAGATAGACAGAGAGAGAGAGAGAGAGAGAGAGAGAGAGAGAGAGAGAGAGAGAGAGAGCGGAGGGAAGATGAGGTGTTGATGCTGGAATTGGGGTTGTAGAGGGGGTGGGGGGTGCAAAGGGGACGAGCGGGTAGGTAAGGAACGTTTTTCTTCTGTTTGTCTGGGATTAAGAAATCAGTTGTATCAGCACACACTCCAGGATTCGTGTTAATCTGTCCATTAGTTGCAACTGCTACATGACACCAGCAAAGTACACCTGTTATTATGTCTACGCCGCTCATTCGTGCTGCACCATACTCAGTCACAACCAGGCTAGGTCGCAGCCTCAGAATAATACCCACAGTCCATAAGGAGCAATCAACATCTAATCGTCTTGTGGCCACCCCCCCCCCCCCCCCCCCCCCCCCCGTGCTGTACCATACTCAGTCACAACCAGGCTTAGAATAATACCCACAGTTCATAAGGAGCAATCAACATCTAGTCGTCTTGTGGCCACCCCCCCCCCCCCCCCCCCCCCCCCCCCCCCCCCCCCCCCCCCCCCCCCCCCCCGAGAAGACGCCGCACTGCTGTCGAATCACTTGGTTGGTGTTAAGTGGTGCCTGTACTGATCCCACAGGATACCTCTTGCTAAGCCCCCCCCCCCCCCCCAACACACACACACACACACACACACACACACACACACATAGACACACACGCAGACACACACACACACACACACACACACACACACACACACACACACACACACACACACACACACACACCTCTCCTGTCTTCCCTATGCTGATGATCACTGATGTTTTGTCGTGGAGACAGCATGAGTTATCGCCCCTTTCCTGAGGGTGCCACCACGTCGATCCAACGACATTCTTTGACAGAAACCCACCAGGAGTATGGGCATGGAGAGACAACCGAAATTGTGGTGACCACAAGAGCAGGGGGATGAAGGGTACTAGAATTTGAAACTTCTTCTTTCTTTTTTTTTTTTTTTAAACATTATCGTCAATCAAGACGAGGACGGATGAAGAAAGGAGTTTCATTCTGTTCACTCGGGGTCAGTATACTCTACGCTTCCTTTCACCATAATCCTGTACCAGTCAGGCCCGGGAAATACAGACACCTGCAGTGCTGGTCAGGAAATTTGAGCAATGCTCAGGGAGATGCGTCCATTCAGTGGATGAAAGTTGACCGTGTGGCTGCGTTTGAGACCGTACCGCATTCCACTTCGGGAAACCGACCTGAGCCCAAATCCCACAAATAAATCGTTGTGATAAGAATCGAACCCTTGGTCTCCAGGTCGCTAGTCTGTAAAAGCTAAGCGCTGCAGCTGCAGCACGGCGGCTGTTCGCTTCCCATCTTGTTTCACCTCCTTCTGTGCGTCTATGTCTCTATCTGTCAGTTTATATTTCAGTCTACCTTCCCCCCCCCCCCACACTCTCTTTCTCTCTCTCTCTCTCTCTCTCTCTCTCTGTGTCTCACTGTGTGTGTGTGTGTCTCTCTCTCTCTGCCTCTGTCTGTCTGTCTGTCTGTCTGTCTGTCTGTCTGTCTGTCTGTCTGTCTGTCTGTCTCTTTGTGTCTGTGATCGGTTCTGTAATTCCTTGTGTACGTATGCTTTAGTTCGCATCTGTCTGTCTGCGTGTCTGACATCTGACAGTGTCCATGTATACATAAGAGAGAGAGAGAAAGAGAGAGAGAGAGAGAGAGAGAGAGAGAGACAGACAGACAGACAGACAGACAGACAGACAGAGAGAGAGAGAGAGAGAGAGAGAGAGAGAAAGAGAGAGAGAGAGGGAGGGAACGGTGGGGGTGGGGTGGGGAGGCTGAATTTTCGAAAGCAATTACAACATAAAAAAAAAAGCAGAAGCACCTTAATTAACGTGCTGTCAGAGAGAGAGAGAGAGAGAGAGAGAGAGAGAGAGAGAGAGAGAGAGAGAGAGAGAGAGACAGACAGACAGACAGACAGACAGACAGAGACAGACAGACAGACAGACAGACAGACAGACAGACAGACAGACAGACAGACAGACAGGTAAACAGACAGGCACATCAGTGTCTTCCAAAAAGAAGCTGCGCCGTAACTTAAGCTTACTGTTGTTCTCTTCCTAACAGAACAAAACGTCACGTTGGTGTAGGTTCTTTAGTTTCCAAGTGAGGTGACTGCAAGCGGAAACTGAAACAGATTTTAAAAAGAATTGTGAATGATCCGCCAAACAACAGGGACACACTAATTACAAGACAAAACACGACGCGTTTCGACCTCTTGGGTCTTCTTCAGGCAAGATCAAACCACATTCAGGACAACGAAAACGAATGGGCATTTCAACTCCCATCTCGCGGCCGAATTTGAGAAGAAGATAAGTGACAGCCCGTTCTTCGTTTTCATTGTCCTGAATGTTGTTTGTTTTACCTGACGAAGATCGAAGAGGTCGAAACGCGTCGTGTTTTGTCTTGTGATTTGTTTTTTGTCCCTGTTGTTTGGCGGAACTCACTAATAATTCTTTTTAGAAGTTGGTTCTGTTTGACCGGGGGCCGGAATAGCTCAGTTGGAAGAGCGCCGGACTCTGGTGATCCTGGGGTTGCAGGTTCGAATCTCCGTCGGGCCGTTTCGGTACAGGGGGATTTTTCCCTCGGAGTTAACATTGGTTCTGACTCCATTCCCCATACAGTTCTTCGAATGAGATTATAAACCGAGGTTCCGTGTGTGAACGCACACACAACATCTTGCACACACGTCAAATCCCATCACCAACTTTCGGAAGAGAAGGCCAGTTTGGCCGTTGGTATGGATGACACGTTACACATAGCATGCACCTTCCCCGAAGATGGAGTATGGCTGCCTTAATGGCGGGATAAAAAAAAACGGTCATACACACAAAACTCCACTGCCTGTCTATACAGGGAGTGTCCGCAGGAGTATCAGCCTGCGTACGCAGAAAGAAAGAAAGGACAGAAAAGGTTCTGTTGACTAAATCCGGCGGTCAACATACAGCAATGTCTTGGAGAGGAACCGCTGCGTGGACACAGCACTAATTGCACTTCTCAGGTGGCTGGTCCAAGCTTCCTCCTTAGTTCCAGGAGATGGATGTCTGGAACTGTCCGTGGGTCTCCTTGCACCCGGATACTTGCTTCTTTTTCTTTCTTTCTTTCTC
>CM065723.1:11408207-11418207 GCA_033310375.1 Conus canariensis | reverse complement strand
GGATTACTTTCTCAATATCCACAAATGCAAGACATAACATCTGATTATCAGCAATTTGTTTAGGAACCGCCACCTAATAATATGAGCAGATGATCTATTTTGCTGTAAAGTTTATAACAGTTGATGTGATATTCGTCTGTTATATTGTAAACGGTTATCCATCCGGTAATCAGCTATATATTTTTCGAACATAGAAGCTACTATATTTAGTATGATACACCTCTATAATTGATTGGCTCTTGTTTCTTCCTTTATCCTCTCAAAAACGGTAAAATGATTATGTATGTTGATTCCTCTGGGCATAGGTGTCTAGGTGGACGCTGGTGGTGTTTTTCATTTGTTTGTTTTTGTCGCTCTCTCTCTCTCTCTCTCTCTCTCTCTCTCTTCTCTCTCTCTCTCTCTCTCTTTCTCGCTCTCTCTCTCTCTCTGTGTGTGTGTGTGTGTGTGTGTGTGTGTGTGTGCATGTGTGTGTGTGTGTGTGTGGTGTGGTGTGTGTGTGTGTGTGTGTGTCTGTGTGTGCATGTATGTGTATGTGTAATTGCACATGTGCGTGTGCGTGTATGTGTGTGTGTGTGTGTGTGTGTGTGTGTGTGTGTGTGTGTGTGTGTGTGTGTGTGAGAGAGAGAGAGAGAGAGAGAGAGAAAGAATGAAATAGAGAGAGAGAGAGAGAGAGAGAGACGGATGGATGGACAGACTCATACAGACAGAGAGATTGAGAGAAAGAGAGAGAGGCAGACAGATAGACAGACAGACAGACAGACAGAGACAGACAGACAGACAGACAGACAGAGAGGGGATGCCAGTCTCAAACACAGATGTCACGTATCGCACGTGCTTTAAAACTCACTAACTGTTAGCCCCCTAGCAAGTTGACCTTTTGGATTCTTTGCACAGCAATTTGCCCCATTGGAAAGGACCGCAGGGAGGGAAGCTGGGGGAGGGGGTGGGGGGTGGGGTGTCTTTCCTACTGCAGGTAGAAAACACACTGTTTTGTGGTGAATAATTGGCTCAATTACTTTCCCCCCACTGGGCCAACTGTCGCCATCCGACACAGAAAGGCATGGTCGTGAAAGACTGAAGAGCTCTTTACTGTGTTTTGATGATCACACACATATCGTTCAGGCATTCTGCCGAAGTAGGTGGTGGTGGTGGTGGTGGTGTGGTGGTGGTGTTGTGTGTGTGTGTCGTGCGTGTGCTGTGTGTGTGTGTGTGTGTGTGTGTGTGTGTGTGTGTGTGTGTGTGTGCGTGCGTGCACGCGCGCCCGCTGTGTGTGTGTGTGTGTGTGTGTGTGTGTGTGTGTGTGTGTGTGTGTGTGTGTGCATGCACGCGCGCCCGGCTCTGTGTGTGTGTGTGTGTGTGTGTGTTGTGTGTGTGTGTGTGTGTATGCGTGTGTGTGTGTGTGTGTGTGTGTGTGTGTGTGTGTGTGTGTGTGTGTGGCGCGCGCGCGCGCGCGCGCGCGCTCGCGCACGTATGTGTGTTGTGTTGTGGTATAGGAATAGTCCGCGTGATGCTTCAAGTAGGCCCAGTGCTAAAGCTCTGGGATTATGCAGTCTGAGATCTGCGAGTGCGTATCTTTGTGGCGCGGAACGTAAAAACTAAAATGGTAGCGTCGTTGCTCTACACGACGTGCTAATGATTCGCTGCCATCAGTGTAGTGGTAAAGCCCTAGTCACATCTAAAGAACTTCTCTGCGTGTTGCTGTTGCTGTTCTGCTACTGTTGTTGTTGTGTTAAGCCCCCCCCCCCCCCCCCCCCTCCCCACACACACACACACCTAAAGCATCGACTGACACGATATGTAGACCCGTCACGATCTTTTGGTCGTAATTTTAGCTGCCTTGTCTTCCATGACTATAAGGATACGAAGAGCTTAGCAGTCACATAAATCCACGTGACGTTTCTCACATATATAAGAGTCTCATACGACTTTCTTCACGAGTGGTGTACGACCTCCCACCGACACAGGCGATCTTCAAGACGTCTCCACGACCCTCGTATGATACTCATGTACCGATCGCAGCATCCATCATTTTCGAAAAGCTTACGAGCGTCCAGAGTTTTTACCGACTACTTTCTCTCAGTAAGATCGTGCGCTGGTTATTGTGCATGCACAATAACTAATCTATGACTGATTTTGACGGGTCGAACGAATGAGGACGATCGTGAATGAAAACGACGAGTGAAACAGTGATTGTGTTAATCAGTTATTGCCGGTAAAACAACCGCTTTCAAGATTAGAATATCAGCTTTTTTTGTTTTTTTGAGCTGCTGGTCCCCGGGACTGGTTTCTTTGCTGCACCTGGCAGCTAAATGAGAAAAGTGGCATCTTTTTTTGTCACAAAGTTACGTCACAATAAGCTTACGTCACATTCTTTTGGTTTCGACAGCGGTTAAAAAAAAAAGACGCCTGCTCTTCATTCTCTAAAAAGACAGCACTGCTGTCAGCCGTCATCGTTCGTGGTCTTAGATTTAAACCTGCTATAAGGGGGGGGGGGGGGGGGGGGGGGGGGGGGGGCAGACAAAAATCAATATTATCCTCTTCAGCAAACGAGTAAAACCAGACCGACGGTGTGGAAGATGTACGAGGGTCTCCTGTCATCTTTAAGAGACCTAGGTAAACATATAAGCCTATCTCGGAGTCCCCTTTTGGCGTACCGACATGAGACATATTGTCCATTGGTTATCGCTTCTCCGTTGTTGACAAAGTAGGGTTGTCGGTGTTGGGACTGGTTTGCTAAATTCCTAGCGCGATCACTGCTTAAAGGGCTTTGTTTTTGTTAAAACCTTTTTTCTGTGTGTACAAGTTGGAGGGAGAATGTTGAGACTTAAAAAAAAAAAAAAAGAGTTCATCCATAAGCTGGTCGTAAACCGCTCTTGGCTCTGTTGTGACCGGGGCTTAAGATAAGTCCCCTTTCCACTCCACTCTACTGGCGTGGGTATCTCCGTCTGAATTATCCCCCTTGGGTGGGCAAGGACGTGAACCCTGCATAAACAATCTGTTGTGGTAGTGACGGTTCTTCGACACGGTTAGATAACTCCCTCTCCTATCGGTCTTCCTGGATTCACGTCCCTCCGTATGAATTATCCCCCTTTGGGGAATGAAACCAGCAGAAGGAATGAATGATACCGTGGCGAAACTTTTGACATCGGTGAACTGTGGTTTCTAGGGAGCGGAACTTGAGGTGGAAAAGGGAGGAGACTACTGATGGATGGTCAGTTGTATACACTGATCGATTTCTGCATTAAATCAGGTGGTTCATCACTCAGACGAGTGCCCAGTGATGTTGTGGATGTCGAAGACTGGTTAGTTTTTGACAGTAACGGATGAGGACTGATATGACCGATGGGTGGTCGGTTGGATCGATTCGAATCAAATCGTGTGGTTTCTTAGTTTCTGGCGAGTGAAAAATGACCTTGTGATGGAAAAGACTGATGGACTGTTGACGATGAGGAATGAGGCTTTCTGGACAAAGTGACTGTTCGTCTACTTGAAACACACAACACACATAGAGACACACACAGACACACGTAGACACACACAGACACAGACATACACACACACATACATACATACAAACACACACATGCACATGCGCATACACACTGTACACTAACATACACATTCACACTGAGACACACTCACGCAGACCCACAAATACATCCACAGACACACCCACAGACATACTCACTCACTCACACACACACACACACACACACACACACACACAACACACACACACACACACACACACAGGGACACACACACACACCCACACACACACACACACACGGACACACACACACACACACACACACACACACACACACACACACACACACACATTCCACTTTGCCACTTGCACCCCTCCTCGGCCCTCCTCTGTCTGTCTCTCTGTCTGTCTGTCTATCTGTTCTGGCGCTTCGGTGATCACAGAGAGACAACTTTGAGCCCACTATGCAGGAATCCCATCATATTGCCAGACTTGGGACCCTCCACCCACCTGGCATCAACGAAGTAGCTTATGCCTATCCACCATCACAACACCAGCCCGCAATGCTCTCCACAGACACATGACCATACTACTAATCATTTACCTCATGTGTAAGTTACAGCTACCTTCCTCTCCCCCTCCCCTCCCTCCGCTCTCTCCATTTTTACTGCATCAATCTCTTCTTTACTCACATATCAATCTAACACCCCCCCCCCCCCCCCCCCGACCTTTTTTCTTTATTTAGGTCGTCCAAACTTCCCTTTTCCACATTTTCCCTTTTTCTTCTTTATTTTCATTCCCCCCTCCCCTTTTTAAGTTGATCCTCCATCCTATTTTTTCACACTTCTTCTTCTCTTTTCTTTTTTTTGCTTTATCAATTCTCATTCACCACGCAAATCTTTATGTTCTATTACCGATGGTCATTCTCATGTGAAATCTAGTATTTGGGTGTTTCACACAGAGTGTCTGGGTTTATTTATGCGCTAATATTTCGTATACTGACACGTTCACTCTGTTTTTTACAACAAAGAAAAAAAGGAAAATGAGAGAAAGAAAGGAAGACAGACAGACAGACAGACAGACAGACTAACAGAGAGTCAGAAATAGAAAGAAAGAAAGACAGAAAGAGGGAAGAAAGGAAGGAAAGAAAGAAAGGAAGGAAGAAAGAAAAAAAAGAGAGAAATAAAGAAAAGGATGAAGGGAGAAAGGAAGGAAGAGAGAAACAAAGAAAGAATTGGCTGCTAACGAAAGCTAACCAAATAAAGAAATAAATGTACAGTTGTGTAGCATACCCACTCCCTTTTCTTCCTGTGGTTTCTTTCAACTACATCTACAATCTATTTTGCATATGCTCTACCTATTCTTACTCTGGTTTTCTTTCAACTACATATACTATCTCTTTTAACATATCCCCTACCTTTTTTTTTACAGTGGTTTTCTTTCAATTACGTAACTATCCCTTTTACACACACACACACACACACACACACACACACACACACACACACACACACACACATACACACACACACACACACACACACACACACACACACACACACACACACACACATATTCTTTTTTGAACCCTTGGTGGTGAGAACACCACAGAATTATGGACTGTGGTGTGTCTCTATTTGACGCCAAGAGCACAGACACAATCAGCCATGTCTCCCTGATGAGTCCGATCCAGCGGAGGAAAGGCCTAGGAGCAGGCAATATAAATAGATCTGCCTTCGAGAGGAATTACGATGGTTCCCTTATGCAGCTAGTGAAGGGTTTTCAGATTTACAATATATTTTCTTAATTTTGTATTTCTATTTCTTCATCTTCAACCCCCCCCCCCCCCCCTTTTTTTCCGTTTTTTTTATAAGTTCAAATCTTTGCCACGTCATTACTATGACGGAAGAATTGTTAACCTGCACTTGTTTTCCCCCACAACTTTGAAAGCGTTTCGCTACCACCCGTGGCATGAAGATCCACAGAACAAAGATGGGATGTGTGAAGACTCATCTGAATGAGCAGCAGCGCACTGCATCAGCAGATAAGACGTCGGAAGACCAAGGCCAGGATTTAAACCACAGTGCCAAGGACATCCACGCTGTTGGTTCGGATGAGGAATTTGCACAGGCCCTCGATGCCAGGCGCCTGAAACTCAACCTGCCACGAGCAAACGAAACTGAAGATTGGGAGAAACTGGATGCAAAAATCGTCCAAAGACTCGATGCACTGATAGGGAAAAGCACCCTGGAACACAAACTAGCCACATATGGGGACATTGTGTATGCCACATGTAGAGACGCCTATGGAGCAAAACTACCCAAAGAGAAAACACCTCCAAAGAAATCCAGACGCCAAGAAAAGATGGACAAGATCAGGGTCCAAAAGAAAAACCTCAAGATGCAAATGAAGACCGCACTGCCAGCTGAAAAACAAGGCTTGGAAAAACTGTGGAAAGACCTGAAAGAAAAACACAGCGCCCTCAGCAAAGCGGAATCTGCGAGGAAGAGGAAGAGCAAAAAGAAGAAGACACAAGAGCGCTTCTTCAGAGACCCCTTCCAGTTTGCCAGAACACTGTTTGAGCAGCCAAAATCTGGGACCCTAAGTGTGGACAAAGGAGTTCTTGAGCAGCATCTGAGGAAAACATACTCTGACCCACAGAGCAAAGCACCACTCGACATTCAAGGTCTGGTGTGGCCAACCAACCCTGAGGAACAGTTTAATGGCAAGCCTCCAACGTTGGCGGAAATCAAGAAGGTGGTCGACAAAGCCAGAGCCAAATCATCACCAGGGCCAAACAGAATACCTTACCAGCTTTACAAGAAATGTCCCAAGGTGCTGGAGTGGCTCCACAGGCTGCTGCGATCGGCTTGGAGAAACCAGAAGATCAGCGGCCAGTGGATGACGGCAGATGGTGTGTACATCCCCAAAGAGCAAAACTCAAGTGACATCAGCCAGTTCAGGCCAATATCACTACTGAACGTCGAAGGGAAAATCTTCTTCTCTGTCATGGCAGCAAGGCTGACCAAGTACCTGATGGAAAACAAGTACTTGGATGTGTCAGTCCAGAAAGGTGGCATCCCAGGCGTGGCTGGCTGTGTAGAACACGCCACAATGATCTGGGACGCAATCCAAAAAGCAAAAACAGAAAAGAGAGACCTGGACGTAGTGTGGCTTGATCTGGCAAACGCATATGGATCTGTGCCCCATGAGATGATACAGTTGGCTCTTGAGATGTACCATGTGCCAAAGAACATCCGCGACATACTCAAGAAGTACTTCAATGGCTTCTCAATGCGGTTCTCTACCAAGGAGTACACAACAGACTGGATCAACTTGGAAGTGGGTATTGCAATGGGCTGTGCAATTTCCCCAATACTGTTCGTGCTGGCAATGGAACTCATCTTGAAAGCAGCAACAAACAACGCGAGACAAACAGACCTTGGCGATGGATACAAGATGCCTCCTCTCAAGGCCTTCATGGATGACACTACAGTGATTTCATCCAGAGAAGTCGAGACACGTCATGTGCTGGAGAGGCTGGACGACATAGTTGCCTCATCCAGAATGAAGTTCAAGCCAAAGAAATCACGGAGTCTCTCACTGAGGAAAGGAAAAGTGGCCGGATCTGTGGTCTTCAGTGTTGCCAACCAGGCCATTCCAACAGTCACAGAAGAACCAGTCAAGAGCCTTGGAAGATAGTATGATGATACGCTGAAAGACACACAAAGAGCAAAAGAAACCAAGCAGATGGCGGAGGAAGGCTTGGAGACCATTGACCAGTGTGGGCTCCCTGGCAAATACAAGGTCTGGTGTCTGCAGTTCATGCTGATACCAAAGCTCCTATGGCCTCTTATGATATACGACATCTGCACCAGCATAGTGGAGGCAATGGAAGCCAAAATCAACAAGTTCACAAGGAAATGGCTTGGTGTCCCACCCTGTCTGACTGACATAGCGCTGTACTGTCGCCAAGCAAAGCTGAAACTACCACTGAAATCCATCCTGGAGGAATACAAAGCAGGGAAAATCAGACTTCAAAGCATGCTGGAGGACTCAGGAGACAAGGTGGTAGAAGCAATCAAGCCCCAGCTGAAGACAGGCAGAAAATGGAAAGTTCAAGAGGCGATGGATTCTGCAAAAGAAAGTCTCAAGATCAGAGAAATAACAGGACACACACAGACCAACAGACAAGGACTGGGGGTGACCAAAACTGAATGGTGGTCAAAGGCCAAAGGAAAAGCCAAAAGAGACATGATGATTCAGGAGATGAGAAAAGAAGAAGACCAAAAAAGACTCCAAAAAGCAGTCCAGCAGAGCCAGCAAGGGCAATGGACAACGTGGGAGAATTCACTCCAAAGAAGTCTCACTTGGAATGACATTTGGCGCATGGCCCCTCTCAGGATCAGCTTCATTCTCAGATCTGCATATGACCTTCTGCCCTCAAATGCAAACCTGGTGAAGTGGGGGAAAACAGACGATCCTGCATGCCCCCTCTGCCATGAAAAACAAACAGTGGAGCATGTCTTAAGCTCATGTAAAGTAGCCCTGGCTCAAGGAAGGTACACATGGAGGCACAACCAAGTGCTCAAAGAGATTGTACAAGTAGTCTGGGCTAGTACCAACACCACAAAAGGGAAAATCAGGACTCCAAAAGCACCCGCAACATTCTTCACGGCAGGAGGCAGCAAATCATGGCCAAGAACAACAGTGCCACTCGAAACATGCAGGCAGAGTCTGCTGGACGGGGCAGATGACTGGGAGTGCACTGCAGACCTCCCAGAATGGAAGAGTCACCCAGAGATCATCAGCAAGAGTGGCATGAGACCAGACATAGTAGTCCACTCTAAGTCAACCAAGCAGCTGATCATGATCGAGCTCACGGTACCATATGAGAACAGAATGGAGGCAGCTCAAATCTACAAGACTGAAAAGTATGCTGATCTGGCAAACAGCCTGAGGAGAGAAGGCTATCAGGTCAAAGTCCTCACTGCAGAAATTGGAGCTAGGGGGTTTGTAGGAACGTCTGCATACAGCCTCATGAAACAGCTCTCAGTTGCAGGGAAGGAAAAAACCAGAGCCCTGAAAGCAATGGCAGAAGCGGCAGAGAGGTGTTCAAGCTGGATCTGGTCAAGGAGGAACAAAAGTGAACTTCATAAGGCTTAAATTTCCTACAAATATCAGGTGTCCCTGTGGCTCAGTGGTTAAAGCGCGAGTCATTAAGTGGAAAATGTCCAGAGGGTCTTGGGTTCGAATCCCAGCCATGGCTCGTCCCAAGATGGAAAAAAAAAAAAAAAAAAGGGGGCAGCAGAGGGACATCCGGAGTCATGAACCGGGTGTGGCCCAACCCCCCTAGAGTGTCAGGAGATAAGGGCCGAAACACTTGCTTGAAGGGGGCTTCTCTTCTGAGGACTCTCTGCTGCCACGCTCTCCACGAGTTTCTTTCTACATACATATATATATATATATATATATATATATATATATATATATATATATACACTACTCAAAACAATTGAAATACCACTTAGGAAAACTGCTGTCATTCGAAAGAAAACAAAGCTGAACATAATTTAATGATTGAATATTTTATTTTTATTATTCCTCAATCCATTCAAATTTATTCAAACACCGTGACAAAAAATTATCTTTGTTTTACACTTGATTAAAGAGGCATACCCCCAAAATGAAAAGTAACAAGAGTCTATGGTAGATGTCATGATGTTAATAACGGGTATGACCACCGTTCGCGTTCAAACAAGCATCACATCGACGTCTCATGGAGTGCACCAGGCGGCGGAGAGTGTCCTGGGGGATCGCCTGCCACTCCTGCTCCAGCAACTGAAACAGCTGGTCCACGGTGTCTGCTGGAGGGTTGTGGGCCCGCACTCGCCTCCCCAGCACGTCCCACAGATGCTCTATGGGGTTCAAATCTGGTGACCTGGCAGGCCAGTCCATTCTTGTCACCTGCTGCCCTTGTAGGAACTGAATCACGATGGCGGCGCGGTGGCACGGCGCGTTGTCGTCCTGGAACTGGGCGCCCTGGCCAACTGCCCTCAGGGCGGGCATCACAAGGGGGCGGATGATGGTGTCGCGGTAGGTGGCACCGGTCAGGCGGCCTTCAACACGGTGTAGGGGGGTCCTGTGACGTAGGCTGAACCCACCCCACACCATCACGGACCCACCTCCATAGCGGTCATGCTCCCTGACGGCAGCGTCAACGTAGCGTTCTCCAGGACGTCGCCAGACGCGAACCCGCCCGTCGTTGAACCTGAGGGTGAACCTTGACTCGTCTGTGAAGAGTACTGTTGCCCATTCAGCTCTTGTCCACCTTCTATGACATGCTGCCCAGGCCCGACGATGAGCTCGATGCGCTGGGGTCAGTATTGATCTCACTGCTGGGGACCTTGACCTCAAGTTGGCGTCGTGGAGCCGGTTCTGAACTGTCTGGGTACTGACGTTGACGTTGCTGGCTTGTCGTAGCTGGTCTCGGAGTACTGTGGCACTGGC
>CM065723.1:11398207-11403207 GCA_033310375.1 Conus canariensis | reverse complement strand
AACCTGCAGCCAATTATGGCCTGACTTCGCCATAGTTCGTTGCTTGCTATCTGAGCTGATCACATTTCGCATGCTTGTTGTCTTTGATTCTCTTCCCGCCATTCAGCTGCCAAAGAAAGCTATTCCCTAGTGCACAGCAAACTGCCGGTGAAAATTGGAAGTAGCGAAGAGGAAAAGCAAATGTTGCTGCAGCATAATTGTATCGTTCGTTTCCTGTCCAAAGCGCGCGGCTATCGGTAATTGCCAATTTTCCATCGTCGTTATTCTTTTTTCCGGAGGTTCTCTGTTGTTTGTGTGCCAGATTTCAGCTTTTAGTCTCCTTCTCTTTGATTCTTGTGTAACCAGAACTTTTTTCTTTTAATTTGGTGTGAAACATTTTTTTTTCTTCTAAATCCAACTTCGTATATAAACCAAATTCTAAATTAACAATGAAAAAATATGGAAATGATTCGCTATATAACACCTCAATAAATAGCTACAATTTTTTTTAAACCATGAATTTCTTTATAAATCTGACTGCTTTTGTGATGAGAGGGAATCTTCATCTCATTCCACTTTCACTTTATGACACATTCTACAGCAGGACAGAAGGGGGACGTTGATGGGAGATGAGGGGGAGGGAGAGGGAGGGGTTAAATATATATTTGCGTGTAGTTCATATGTTGTTTTTTTCAGTGGGGAAGCAACAGACTGTAATGTTCTGGCTCTGTTTAATTTTCTGATGCTGATCGATGAGGATGAGGATCATGACTATGATGCTATGGAGTGTCATTGCAGTCAGAGGACTATGTTTACTTTCATAGTATATCCTGGCGTCAACCAGGCCCGAGAGATACAGACACCTATAGCGTTAGTCAGTAAATTTGAACAACTCTCACAGAGACGCATCTGGTTCATGCTTGCCCCTTTATAGTTCCAATCTTCTCCACAGAGCCCGTGGCAAACGTAACTCCTGGAAGGGAGGTGGTAAGGGGTCGAAAAATCCCACAAATCAATAGCTCTGACGGGAATCAAACCCACCATCTCCAAGCCTGCAATTTGCGAAGCTAACCACTACGCCACGACGACTGTTTGCTCTGTGTAGTTTGTAGTTTTGTTTAAAAAAAGAAATGAAAAGTAACTGTGTGCTGACGAAACAGATGAGCAAGTTGTGTAAAGAGATCAGAGCCCAAATGTATTAGACGCCAGTGAATACACAGACATTTAATGTTGCTTTGGGGACTAAAACCACCGTTCAAACACATGTAAAACTCAGGGTACCGTTTGTTATAAAACCAAAACTCAACAGAAGCATGGGGTAAACATTATCTACACGCAAATATATATATTTAACCCCTCCCTCTCCCTCTCCCCCCTCATCTCCCATCAACAACGACGACCGCAATGTCATCAACCTCCAAAAGTTTAAAACTCATCACTCCAGCTCCTCCAAAAATCATGACATCGACCCCAATTCAAATGCGACAGCAATCTGTGATAAAACATCGATGATCTCCATGGAAAGATCAGCTGAACTCTTCATCTCTCTCCTATCCTCCACTCCGTCCCCCCCCTCCCCCCCACCCCACACACACACACTAAAGAACAACCAATACTGACAACAAAGAACTGACCTGAACGAATCAATGTCAACGAGACAGAAGTGAGTATCTCTTGTAGAAGAAAAACGACTAGCTTTTAAAGCCGGATTTACGAATTCTCCGAGCGAGATAGATCGTCAAGTGAAGCGGATATCTGTCGCAGGAACAACCAGACCCAAAACAGTATACCGCTTTAGAACTAAACTTGTACATGACGTCACTGGGCGTCTGTCGCCACTTGGGAGTTTATGGCCCGAAGTGGATGACCGGAAGTTCGCACACGGTGAAGATAACAACAACAACAACAACAAAAAAACAAAAAAAACAAACAAACAAAACCAAACAAACAAACAAACAAAAAAAAAAAAAAAAAAAGGAAAAAAAAACTTTATCGTACCGTTAAACTACCATCGGGAATTTACGGTTTTTACTGTGTACAACTTTGCATTCACAACATGAAGATGATCATTTAAAAAAATCTATCGTGCACCTCCTCCCCAACCACCTTCCCCCGTCCCCACCCTTTCCAAGCAAACTTTATCAGGGTCGAATCAGTTATATGAGAAGGGGAGGGGAAAGGAAGAGGCGGGGGGGGGGGGGGTGAGGTGTTGTCGAGCCTTTCTTCAGAGGAGGGAGTGGGGGGGGGGGGGGGGGAACTTGGCAAAACTGCAAATTTTTTTTTTTGCCAGCCGTTAGTAGGCGGGGGCACTTCGAATCGCTCCCCCCCCCCCCCCCCACCGCCCCCTGCCCCCTGCTCTCTCTCTCTCTCTCCTCTCTCTCTCTCTTTCTCTCTCACTCTCTCCTCTCTCTCCAGCCCCACCAACCTACCCTCACCCCCTATCCCATCATTTACATCCTCTTACCCAGAATTGAACCTGTCTGTTGATAACATCGCGTCCACCGTCCACAATGAACTCCTCCCCCCACCCCCTCCCCCACCCAGACAAATCGGTCAGAAACCTGTTTAGGTAATCGATCAGCGAGTGCGGGCACAGAGGAGGTAGGGGGTGCAGGTGGGGTGGGGGTGGGGAGGGGGAGGAGGGCTGTCGGATCAAGTTCTGTATGAGTTGTCAGAGCAAGCAGCGGCTGTATTGTCTAGGGGAGGGATTTCGCAACACGCCAATTTACATGACCGACCGCTTGCTTGCCTGTTCCTATCTTCTCTTTATCTGTCTGTCTGTCTGTCTCTGTCTTTGTCTCTCCCTCCTCTCTCTGTGTTTCTCTCTTCTCTCTCTCTCTCTCTCTCTCTCTGCATCTGTATGTCTGTGTGTATGTCTCTCTCTCTTCTTTCTGTCTTTGTCTCTGTCTGTGTGTCTGTGTGTCCGTGCGTCTCTCAGTCTCTCTCTCTCTCTTCCTGTCTCCACCCCCTTCCTGTCTCTCTGTCTCTGTCTGTCTGTCTGTGTATCTGTCTGTCTGTCCTGCTCTCTCTCTCTCTCTCTCTCTCTCTCTCTCTCTCTCTCTCTCTCTCTCTCCCTCGCTCGATCGATATGTCACCCACTGTTTCTCTCAGCCTGAACGTATACACAGATTCAGATCAGAAGTGGCTTTGCCTTCGCCAAAGTAAAATAGAAAGAAAACAAACATGAGTTTATACGTACACAACAACTATTGCGGATAAGAAGAAATGAGTGATATTTGTTTGTTTTTCACGTCTCATGTTTCTTCAGAGAGAGAGAGAGAGAGAGAGGGGGGGGGGAGAGAGAGAGAGAGAGGGAGGGAGAGAGAGAGAGAGAGAGGGAGACAGACAAAGACTCTCTCTCTCTGTAAGATTTTTTAATGTGTGTGTGTGTGTGTGTGTGTGTGTGTGTGTGTGTGTGTGTGTGTGTGTGTGTGTGTGTGTGTGTGCTCGCATTAATATTTCTCGTCGATATTTGTTGTAATTTGTGTAACAATACCTTCTACGTATAACAGTAGAGTAGACTTGATCATGTTCTTTTGAAACAAATGCCTGAATGTAATTCGCGTTTTTCTCGTTTTCTTTCTTTCTTTCTTTCCTTTGTTTCTTTTCTCGTTTTCTTTCTTTCTTTCCTTTGTTTCTTTTCTCGTTTTCTTTCTTTTTCACGCCCCCTTCCCCCCCCCCCCCCCCCCCCCTCGCTTGATATTTCAATGCAGTCATAATTTTGTATGCCAGTTTTGACATCCACGTCATTCGTATGTGTGTGTGTGTGTGTGTGTGTGTGTGTGTGTGTGTGTGTGTGTGTGTGTGTGTGTGTGTGTGTGTGTGTGTGTGTGTGTGTGTGTGTGCGTGCGTGCGTGCGTGCGTGCGTGCGTGCGTGCGTGCGTGTGTGTGTGTGTGTGTGTGTGTGTGTGTGTGTGTGTGTTGTGATATCACAGAGGAACACAGGCCAGTCCAAGGGCATCCCTGGCCTGGACCTGAACGTGGTGGAGGCGTGGAACATGGGCTACACGGGCAAAGGCATCACCACGGCCATCATGGACGACGGTGAGTCAGCGTGGCCTCCCCTGGATGGGCAGGGACAGAATGATTGATTTGGCTGGCTGACCGACTATCTGTCAGTCTGTGTGTGTGTGTGTGTGTGTGTGTGTGTGTGTGTGTGTGTGTGTGTGTGTGTGTGTGTGTGTGTGTGTGTCTCTCTCTCTCTCTCTCTCTCTCTCTCTCTGCGTGTTTCTGTCCGTCTGTCTGTCTGTCTGTCTCTCTGTCCTTGTGTGTGTGTGTGTGTGTGTGTGTGTGTGTGTGTGTGTGTGTGTGTGTGTGTGTGGTGTGTGTGTGTGTCTTCTCTCTCTCTCTGTCTATCTGTCTGTCTGTCTCTCTGTCCTTGTCTGTCTGTCTCTCTGTCTCTATCTGTGTGTGTGTCTCTCTCTTTCGCTCTCTGTGTGTCTCTGTCTGTCTCTCTGTCTCTCTGTCCTTGTCTGTCTGTCTGTTTCTTCGTCTGTCTCTCTCTCTATCTCTCTCGCTCTCTCTGTCTCTGTCTGTCTGTCGGTCGGTCTGTATGTGTGTGTGTGTGTGTGTGTGTGTGTGTGTGTGTGTGTGTGTGTGTCTGTCTGTCTGTCTGTCTGTCTGTCTCTATCTCTGTCTCTGTCTGTCTGTTTCTCTCTATGTGTCTCTGTCTGTCTGTCTGTCTGTGTCCTTCTGTCTGTGTCTGTCTGTCATTTCTGTTTGTCTGCCTGTCTGTCTGTCTGTCTGTCTGTCTATCTCTCAGTCTCTGTCTGTCTGTCTGTCTGTCTCTGTCTGTCTGTCTTCTGTCTGTCTGTCTCACACATTCTCTCTCCTCTGTCTCTGTCTCTCTGTCTTTGTCTCTTTCTCTCTCTCTCTCTTGCTCTCCCTCTCTGTCTGTCTGTTTGCCCGTCTGTCTGTCTGTCTCCCATTCTCCTTCTCTCTTTCTCTCTCCCATTTCGTCTGATATCACCTAATTTTGTGCAAAGATATAAAAGGACAGATCTACCACTGGCACCATAATG
>CM065723.1:11360707-11370707 GCA_033310375.1 Conus canariensis | reverse complement strand
TATTTGGGGATCTATTTCAATGGCAAATTTCGCATCTCTGCTTCTTTCATTAGGTTATATTGTGGCACCTGTTTCGATGACAAATTTCGAACCTTTTTCGTCACCTTGAATTCTGGGGCCTACATTCAAAGGCAAATTTTGAACCATTTCCTATTTCATCAGTTTGAATGTGAGGATCTATTTCAACGGCAGTTTACCTTTTTCTCCTTTGATTAAGCTTCACACGCGCGCGCGCGCGCGCGCCCCCGCACACACACACACACACACACAAAGATTTTTTTTTCAAATGGCAATCACATGGTGTCAGAGAAGGGTTTAATACTTACATCTTAACGTTCACTTCATCAACCCCCTCCTCCCCCTTTCCCACCAAATCTTTGCAAAGTCATTTTCATTAAAACGGCCGGAAGCTCTCTGCTTGCACTCCCCATCCCCCACACCCACACCCACCCTCGAACCCCTCACTAACTACATCGGAAGAGAAGGGGAAGGGGGACGGGGGTGGTGCAAAGAGAACGTTCATAAAAGATACCTGATACTGGTAAATTGAGATCGATGAGATCGATATCTCGTCTTCTGCTTCCTTGTGCGCACTGGGAGATATAGTTACTGATCAATGGGAACGCGGTGCACGTGCGTTGTTAAAAAAAAAAAAAAACAATGGCTGCCCAATACACGTCTGGTGGATAACAGATTGTTTCGACGTCATGAGGTTATTTTTAGATGCCTCACTGTGGCATTAGAAGCTTGGCTAGTGCTGACTCACTCTGGAACCCTGCTATTATTTTGAATAAAGTGTCATACTCTCCATTTGTGGGTTGGGGGTTCGAATCCCACCCACTGCTTTTTTATGAAGGGGGAGGGGGGGGGGGGGTGTCTTTTGTTTATGCTTGTGTCAATTCAAATCGTATGTTTCCATTTTGATATGATACGGTATAACTTATATTTCAAAACTGCGTACTTCTCCATCTTAATCCATGATTTATTATGCTGTTTTAACCGTCGGGGGAATTCTCGCAGTCATGATGTCAGTCTAAAGCTAACGCCATGACGTACAACGGGTGAGTCGGTGAGTATACTGTGTCAGAAGTTCTGTCATGGAAGTGACGTTTTCATCCGCGTCTGTTGGCTTGTTTAACCATCTGTCAGCAAGATTTAAAGAAGAAGAAGAGAAGAAGAGAAGAAGGAGAAGAAGAAGGAGAAGAAGAAGAAGAAGAAGAAGAAGAAGAAGAAGAAGAAGAAGAAGAAAACCACCAACGAACCGATTTACACGAAAACTAGGTGGAAAGATAGAACGTAGCCTAAAAACGAACCATTATCTTTCGGTTGAGGATCCATATGCGGATCCGGATCAAAGTGTGGATCCGGGATCCGTTTGACGTTGGCGGAGGAGGACCGCGCTCTCCTAGAGAGGTGTGCCCTCTGGTCACTGCCATTAATTTTTGCTTTTTTTTGAAACTGTTGTGACAATGTCGGACCATGGCCAGCCACCTCAGAATTCCCAAAGAGTCGGAGAAACGACTAATTACTCCGTGCTCTGCCACTTGCCTCAGGGTAAAACGTGGCCGGCTGAATGCTCAACTGGCACGTGCGCTAAAAGAGCGGAAGGGAGGCAGACATCACGAAATGGAGGGGGGGGGGGGGAAAAACAAACCAAAAAAAAAAAAAGAAAAAAAAAAAAAAAAGAAAAAAAAAAAAAGGGAAGGTGAGAGAAACGCGGGGGTTGCAAATTTCTATGGAGGCTGGTGAAATCAGCTTTCAGCGTCTGCCCGACCGTTGCCTGTCTGGGTTGCTTGTCCCTCATTACGTGACTAGGTGGATAATATGGAGCAGAGGGAGAGAGAGGGAGGGAAAGGGAGGGGATGGGTCGGGAGGGGGGGGGGGTAACTTAAGATTCTGTGTGTGTGTGTGTGTGTGTGTGTGTGTGTGTGTGTGTGTGTGGAGAGAGAGAGAGAGAGAGAGAGAGAATACGAATGGTTTAACGCGTCAGGTTTTTGGCCCGCTGACACATCTGGATGGTTTGTTGGAAATAAGGGGGCGCAGGGAGACATTGGAATTGAAATAAACATGAATAACATTTGATACAACTAAAAACCAGACGCGCGACATGGAAGCCAGATCGCGGTACGTCACTGTGGTGATTAGGGGGACACGCGGAAATGCTTATGCAATCCATCATGATTTATGTGTTGTTGGGAACGGAAATGATTCCAGAGTGGTCGGCCTGGATTTCCTTTTTCACCAGCTGTGGAATTGTCATGCCGTCGGACGCTGCGTCGCACTATGTCCGTTTCTCTTGGGATGTATTTTGCAAACAGTTTGATATTTTTTTTGCAAGTATCCGGAAATTTACTGTGTAGAAATTTTTACTGGGTGGTTGATGCACTCGCCGTTTTTTTTGTTTTTTTTGTTTTTATTTTTTTTTTTTTTATTTATACCAGTGTGCTGCAATGACATTGATACATTGTCTGCTGCACTGTCTGTTTGTGCTGAAGATTGGATAGAAGGTTGATCAAAAACACCCCCGGTCATTTTTCCTGCATCCACCGTTGATGATCTCGGAAAGAGGCCCAGTGGGAAGAACGGAGGCGCCGCAGACGGCAAAGAATTGCGTCAGACACTCATGACCGAGACTTCACCTGCAGCAGCTGCAACAGAGTCTGCCGCTCAAGGATCGGGCTCTTCAGCCACAGCAGGTTCCGCTGCAACTCCACAACTGACTGATCCACGGCGCAACACCTTTGTCTCTCCAGACAGACGGATGCCATCACGTTGATGGCGAGACCGTGACTGCCAGCCTCGTTTTCCAATGTCAGGTCTCTGTGACGCACCGTCGCTGTCTGTGGGTCGGTGACACACAGCGTATTCTGCTGAAGCTGGTCGGTGGGTCGTGTGGCCTGTGTATTTATCGCTACACATTCAGGACTGGTACGGTAATGTTGCTTATAGCCCAGCCGACCGCAAGGGACCATATCAAGGCTGTCACCGCGATCTGTCAGCGGGCCATTGTCAGGGAATGTGTCAGAGGCAGTCATATTTTCCATGCTGTAGAACAAACTGCGGGCTGGGGGGGGGGGGGGGGGGGGGGGTGGGTGTTGGAAGGAACAGGCCACAGGGCGTTGGTACACTTGTCTTCTGCTGTTCTTTCGAACCTCTGTATGCCTCGGCTCTCCTCCTCCTATTCCAGATAACTTGTGACGGGGACTTTCATCTGTACATAACAGTGTCACTTTGCATCACACGAAATTGGCGGGCGGTCGTCTGTTGAAGAACAACAACCAGTGGGTCTTCTCCTCCTTCAATTTGAGAGGAGGGTAAGCGCATTTCTTGAAGAAACGTATTCAGAACGTTCTTCAAACGCGATCGAAGTCCCACAACTGTCTTATTGAAAGAGTTTCTCCGTAAAACACTCCCTAAATTTTAGGCTGTCTTTTGAAGGCCTTCTTGCTGGTTGCTACGGAAGGGGAAGACAGAGAGAGAGAGAGAGAGAGAGGGGGTGGTGGTGGTGGTGGTGGTGGACTATGCTGGTTGTAACTGGGACTAATGTCTCAAGTTACTCCACGAGTCGAAGACAGAATGATAGGAATGGAGGTGTTAAGAATGAATGATAACGGGCCACAAAAGATTTTTTTGTCCTATTCTGCGTACGCAGGCTGATACTCCTGCGGACACTTTATAGACAGGCAGTGGAGTTTTGTGTGTATGACCGTTTTTTTTTATCCCGCCATTAAGGAAGCCATACTCTATATTCGGGGAAGGTGCATGCTATGTGTAACGTGTCAACCATACCAACGGCCAAACTGGCCTTCTCTTCCGAAAGTTGGTGATGGGATTTTACGTGTGTGTCAAGATGTTGTACGTGCGTTCACACACGGAACCTCGGTTTATGGTCTCATTCAAAGGACTGTATGGGGAATGGAGTCAGAACCTATGTTAACTCCGAGGGAAAAATCCTCCTGTACCGAAATTCGAACCCGCAACCCCAGGATCACGAGTCCGGCGCGCTACCAACTGAGCTATTCCGGCCCCCGCCACAAAAGATGAACAGAAAGAAAAAAAACGAGCACGGAACACTGAGGGAAGAGGTTCTTTTCTTACACCTTCAGTCCCTTGAACCCAGAAAACAGTGTTCAGTATTTACTACCCCCTCCTTCTTCCTTCTCTTCTCCTCCCCTACCTCCCCCATCCACCTCCATCTCCCCATCCCTCTCCTACCCTCCACCCCTCTGGCAGCTTTTGGAAGCCACTGCTATGGAAATGTCTCCAGTGACAATACCGCTGTATTTTCAATGGTGAGTTTCGGTTGTTAGCTAAATACTCTCAATGGACAATCGCCGTTGTTCTTAATGACACTCACCTAGGAGTCGAAAACTCGTGTAAAACATCAGGCATAACGCATAACTTATAAGAGAGAGAGAGAGAGAGAGAGAGAGGAGAGAGAGAGAGAGAGAGAGAGAGAGAGAGAGAGAGAGAGAAGAAGAAGAAGAAGAACAAGAAGAAGAAGAAGAAGAAAAAACCCACCTGAGTGAGTGGTTCTGTCCGTTTGAGAGAATTCAGTGAGTCACTTATGGTGCCACTGAGGAGTTTAATATTGATTGGAGCCAGGGGTGTTGATTGAAGGCGCATCAGCCCATGATTTCGTAAAACAGTTATTGATTTCAGGTAAGATGACGACCAGAGCGCAGAACGTAATGGCTGAGGCAGATGAAAAGAGTTACAGTTGGATCTGGTCAAGAAGGAACAAAAGCGAACATCAAAAGGCTTAAATTTCACACCTTAGAACAGGTGCTCCATGGCGATGTGAAATGCGTGTGGACGTCAAACCTGAATGCAATCAACACTGACCCTGGAAAGGCGCCCGGGAGAGCGCAGGCCTCTTGTGTCAAGGACACAAAACGGATCCTGGATTCACATTCGATCCGGATCCGTTAAATGGATTCGTCCATGGGCCACAGTCCATCTCTTCACCTGGTTCCCCTACAGTTGATGCATAGATCCTGCATCAGGAATCTGAAGTGAAATTGAATGGGTCAGTTTGCGTTCTTTCACCACGTTTCGCTGAAAGCGGTTGAATATTCTTTTCTTTTCGCTAAAAGACAGGCAAGCAAACAAACAGACGTGGATGGAAACAGAACGTGCACGGCGAATGTAGAGGATGAAAAAAGGTAGGGGAAATTATAATGAGAACTCGAACATATCCGCGTTGTCAAAAAGAGCGAGCGTTCGGCTGCGGAACTGGCAGTCGTGAGTTGCAAAACTACTCGTTGTGTAGGATGGATGGTCACAGCTTGAAATCCCTCTCTGTTCCCCCGGCAGTGGGGAGTTTTAAGATGCATTGCACAGAGGTGAGATGCCTCGAGAATTCTCGCAATCTTCGCGCGTGTCAGCGTTTCATAGCACATCCTAGTGGCGAGCGTGGGGCTAGGAATAGACGAGAGTTCGCTAGGCTGTCTTGGGGCGCACTCATGTGTCAGAAAAAAAATGGCGGACAGCTAGCTATACCGTCCTGTGACAGGTGCAGGTCAAGTGGTGATGTTCTCTGACTGGTTTCTGAAACGATCACAACACTGACCCTTCAACAACAACGACGACGACGACGACAGCTTGGAGATGTAGTCACCTTATCAATTTGACTTCACCTCGCGCCCGTTTTTTTTTTTTTTTTACTCCCCTCGCCTCTTAATCCTCCGCCGCAAGCATAAGCTAAGGCACCTCGCGAGCGCTCGCGTCTGTGGAACTCGTCCCCGATTCACTTCAGGGAGGTTAAGGCAGTGGACGGAGAAGGCTGGGTCTTCATGATGCTGCCCTCCTCCCAGAATCAGCGAACCTCCGACAGTTCGATGCCGTTAAGCTCTGGGATTTTAAATCGTGAAGGGGGTTAGGAATTCATGCAAGGTGATCGGTAAGATGCTGTAGAGTGCCTTTTTCTGGGAGAGAGCAAAATGGTGAGGCTTAAATTGAAAAAAACAAAACAAAACAAAACAACGTTATAATTAATTTGGCTGGGGGAGGACAGAAGCTGCAAACAGGGCTGACGTCATGGCGATTTTTTTTGTGCTCGTGTTTCAGGATCCGGTTACAATCAGCGCGTCCCAGATCTTAATTGTTTCCCATCTCCTTTGTCACTCTGCTTCGCCCCCGCTTTCCCACTCTTTGTCTCTGTCTGTCTGTCTGTCTGTCTCACTCGTTTCCCCCTCCTCCATCCCCCGATCTGTTTCTCACTTTTCTTTTGCATTTTTCTTCCTTCTTTATTCTTGAACTCAGTTCTTTATATATCAGTATCTGTAGTATCTGTCTCGCTTTTTTTTCCTTCCTGTTTTCCGGTCAAAGGCTTTTTCTCTTTGACCGCTCAAGTGATATACAACATCCTGAATCGAATCGTACCTCCCGCTCTGAGCTACAGCGTTAGAAGAGATGATTAGGTGATGATGTATCAGTATGTGCTATTGTGCTAGGGACAGATGCCATGCATATCGTATCTCCGCTGCCCTAGTTCAGCGTGATTTGAGGATGCTATTCATTTGACCTATGTATTTCAATATTTTTTCCGGGTCGGTGGACGCCAGGATATATTTTGAAAATACGCGTAGTAGAGTCCGCTCGTGCAGTCTACACAAGCTAAGGTAATGTTGCTTATAGCCCAGCCGACCACAAGGGGCCGTATCAGGGCTGTCACCGCGTTGAAGTCTCAGGCCAGAATGGAAAGTCTCAGTCCAGAATGGAAAGTCTCAGGCCAGAATGGAAAGTCTCAGACCAGAATGGAAAGGAAAGTCTCAGGCCAGAATGGAAAGTCTCAGGCCAGAATGGAAAGTCTCAGACCAGAATGGAAAGTCTCAGTCCAGAATGGAAAGTCTCAGACCAGAATGGAAAGTCTCAGTCCAGAATGGAAAGTCTCAGACCAAAATGGAAAGTCTCAGTCCAGAATGGAAAGTCTCAGTCCAGAATGGAAAGTCTCAGTCCAGAATGGAAGTCTGTAGAACAAATTTCGTCATCCTCATCTTCATCGATCAGCATAAAAAAAGATGGGGTGAAAAAAAAGTCTTATCCTGACAGGGAAACAGACAACAAAGACAACACCTAGATATCTATATAAACTAATAACATGGAAGCTGAACTATGGTCATCCTCAAGGAGGATAACTCGAGGACATGGTACGGATGCCAGCCACCCTGCTTAATTTTTCCATTCGGTTTAACAGAGAGAGAGAGAGAGAGAGAGAGAGAGAGAGAGAGAGAGAGAGAGAGAGAGAGAGAGAAGAGAGAAACATTCAAACATGATAAAAGAACTGTTTCAAAAGCCAGCAGGGGCACACAGAGCACTTCAGAGCGGACAGCCAATGTCCAAGCTGGACAATACCCACAGTCCCTCTGCTTAGTGGCCAGACTTCAAAACAAGCAGATCCAGCAACAACAACACACCCACACTCTGACACCAGCAACAACAACAACAACACACCCACACTCTGACACCAACAACAATAACAACACACCCACACTCTGACACCACCACCACCAGCAACACACCCACACTCTGGCACCAGCAACAACAACAACACACGCACACTCTGACACTAGCAACAATAACAACAACACACCCACACTCTGACACCACCACCACCAACAATACACCCACACTCTGGCACCAGCAACAACAACAACACACGCAGACTCTGACACCAGCAACAACAACAACAACACACCCACACTCTGACACCAGCAACAATAACAACAACATACCCACACTCTGACACCAACAACAACAACATACCCATACTCTGACACCAGCAGCAACAACAACACACCCACACTCTGACACCAGCAACAACAACAACAACACACCCACACTTTGACACCAGCAACAATAACAACACACCCACACTCTGGCACCAGCAACAATAACAACAACACACCCACACTCTGGCACCAGCAACAATAACAACAACATACCCACACTCTGACACCAGCAACAACAACAACAACACACCCACACTCTGACACCAGCAGCAACAACAACAACACACCCACACTCTGACACCAGCAACAACAACAACATACCCACACTCTGACACCAGCAACAACAACAACAACACACCCACACTCTGACACCAGCAACAACAACAACAACACACCCACACTCTGACACCAGCAACAACAACAACAACACACCCACACTCTGACACCAGCAACAACAACAACAACACCCACACTCTGACCACCAGCAACAACAACAACACACCCACACTCTGACACCAGCAACAACAACAACAACACACCCACACTCTGACACCAGCAACAACAACAACACACCCACACTCTGACACCAGCAACAACAACAACAACATACCCACACTCTGACACCAGCAACAACAACAACAACACCCACACTCTGACACCAGCAACAACAACAACAACACACCCACACTCTGACACCAGCAACAACAACAACAACATACCCACACTCTGACACCAGCAACAACAACAACACACCCACACTCTGACATCAGCAACAACAACAACACACCCACACTCTGACACCAGCAACAACAACAACAACACACCCACACTCTGACACCAGCAACAACAACAACAACACACCCACACTCTGACACCAACAACAACAACAACACACCCACACTCTGACACCAGCAACAACAACAACAACACCCACACTCTGACCACCAGCAACAACAACAAACACCCACACTCTGACACCAGCAACAACAACAACAACACACCCACACTCTGACACCAGCAACAACATCAACAACACCCACACTCTGACCACCAGCAACAACAACAACACACCCACACTCTGACACCAGCAACAACGACAACAACACACCCACACTCTGACACCAGCAGCAACAACAACACACCCACACTCTGACACCAGCAACAACAACAACATACCCACACTCTGACACCAGCAACAACAACAACACACCCACACTCTGACACCAGCAACAACAACAACACACCCACACTCTGACACCAGCAACAACAACAACAACACACCCACACTCTGACACCAGCAACAACAACAACAACACACCCACACTCTGACACCAACAACAACAACAACACACCCACACTCTGACACCAGCAACAACAACAACAACACCCACACTCTGACCACCAGCAACAACAACAACACACCCACACTCTGACACCAGCACAACAACAACAACAACACACCCACACTCTGACACCAGCAACAACATCAACAACACCCACACTCTGACCACCAGCAACAACAACAACACACCCACACTCTGACACCAGCAACAACGACAACAACACACCCACACTCTGAACCAGCAGCAACAACAACACACCCACACTCTGACACAAGCAACAACAACAACAACACACCCACACTCTGACACCAGCAACAACAACAACACACCCACACTCTGACACCAGCAACAACAACAACAACATACCCACACTCTGACACCAGCAACAACAACAACAACATACCCACCACTCTGACACCAGCAACAACAACAACAACAACACCCACACTCTGACACCAGCAACAACAACAACAACACACCCACACTCTGACACCAGCAACAACAACAACAACAACACCCACACTCTGACACCAGCAACAACAACAACACACCCACACTCTGACCACCAGCAACAATAACAACAACACACCCACACTCTGACACCAGCAACAACAACAACAACAACACCCACACTCTGACACCAGCAACAACAACAACACACCCATACTCTGACACCAGCAACAACATCAACAACACCCACACTCTGACCACCAGCAATAACAACAACACACCCACACTCTGACTACCAGCAACAACAACAACAATACATCCACACTCTGACATACTAAAAACTTGTGATCAAGGGGGGGAAAAAAAACAACAACAAAAATGTCAAGGACTTTCTTGAGCAAAGACGCAAAAATAGGCCATTACCACAGGAGGCGAAAAAGTAGAGAGATAAAAACGAAAGGAGATTGAAAGGAC
>CM065723.1:11335707-11348207 GCA_033310375.1 Conus canariensis | reverse complement strand
TTCTTTCTTTCGTCTTTTATACCTTCATTCTTTCCTTGTTTCTTTCTTTCTTTCTTTCTCATTTCATTATCAACTCTTTTTTTTTCTGTCTTCTTTCCTTTTTTTTTTTTTCTTTCATTCCTTCATCTTCCTCCCTTCTTTTCTCCTACCTTCTTTCCCCTTCCATCTTTGCTCTCGTCTTTTTTTCCAGGTGTTACTAATTTGTTCCTGTCTTCTTTCCTTTATTCGTTCTTTTTTCTTTTTTCTTCCTTTCTTCCCTTTTTCTTCCCCCCCCCCCCCCTCTCTTTCTTCGTTCCCCCGCTTCTCCACATTTATTTTTCTTTCTTTCTTTCTTTCTGCATTCTTCATTCCCATTTGTGTCCTTCTTTCCTTTTTTTTCCCCCTTACCCTTTTCTTCCTTCTCCTTTCTTCCCTCCTTCCTTCCTTCTTTCCATTTTAATTGCCTCCCTTTTTTTTTTTTAGTCCTTTGACCCGTTTAATCAATGATAAGCTAGACTCTTTATGTGCCGCACAGGAGAGACGCAGAGAAATTTTTTTTCACCTCCTACAAAATCCGTTTAGCCACACACAAAAATCAACATTAAGTTGCCATTACGTGCTGTGTGTGTGTGTGTGTGTGTGTGTTTTTTTCCTCTTTCAGTTTCCTTATTAATTGGTTGTTGTCTTTCCTTTTCTTTCATGTATTTCATTCTATGTTTCCCCTTTAGCTTTCCTTCTTTACCCTTTCTTTCTTTCTCCCTTTCTTCAATTTACCCCTCTTCTTTCTCTCTTTCATTTTTTTTTCTCTCTCTCTTTCTTCCTTCTTTCAGCCTTCGGTTTTTTCCCGTCGGTCTTTAATCACTCCCTCCCCCCCCTCCCACCCCCCTCTCCCATGTTTTTCTTTCTCCTTTTCTTAATCCACCCCCTTCTGTCTTTCATCCTTCGTTTCCACCTGACATATTTCACTCCATTTTCTGTCATTTCTTTTTCATTCTTATGTCCTTCTTTCCTTCCTGTCTGCTCTTCTTCTCTTCTTCCCTCCTTCCTTCCTTCCTTCCTTCTTCAGGAAGCATTTCTTTGCTCCTTCTCTCCTTATTGCTGTCCTACCTTCAAATCCTTTTTTTTTTTTTTGTTAGTTTCAAAACGGAGTGACTGAGGACGGAAATGAAGCAAAATTTAGAAAGAGATGGGGTTAGTGACCGCCAAGGACACAGACAAACAAAGTACAGGACAAGAAGACTGGCCTAAAGAAGACCCAAGAGGTCGAAATGCGTTGCGTCTTGTCCTGTACTTTGTTTGCCTATGTCCTTGGCGGTCACTAACCCCCCTATCTTTCTAAATTTGGCTCCCTTTTGTTTTTGAAGTTTGAAAGTGGGACGACTGCAGGCGTCGAGAGAAGGAACATGAGCAAAAGGACCGTTACTGAAGCGCCAAACAAAATAGTACAAACCAAGTCACAAAGCAGGCTCAACGCGTTTTGACCTGTTGGTCTTCTTGAACAATATTAAAAGCATTAGTTGGATGAGTGGAGCCTCACTTAGTTTATCGATCTTGGTGGGGAAACGTGTTCTCTGTCTGGGTCGACGAAAATTGTGGAGTTTAATTTGAAGAGAAAATGGAAAAGAGGTTTAGGAGGAAGAAAATGTGTGTTACAACAACTACAATAAAAACAAAACAACAGCAACAACAACAACGAAGACGACAACGACGACGACGACGACGACAACTACAATAATAATAATAACAATGATAATAATAATAAATAATAATAATAATACAACTACTACTGACTGCTACTACTACTACTACTACTACTACTACTACTACTACTACTACTACTACTCAAATATGAAAGGTGATAAAGAGCAATATTCAAAACCAAAGTAAGATGTGACAACAACAAAAAATGTTATCACAATCTAAGTTAAAAACTAAAAAAAAAAAAAAAATTGCTAAAAAAGGACTTAAGCATTTGGAACATGCAAGATAAATAAAACCCGTGTTTAAACATGCATGATAATCTGCAATAGTGGTGGGAGAGTGGATAGCTAAGTAAGAGAATGAACAAGTAAGACTAAACGATAAACTAATCACAAGCAAACAGTTGAAACCAAGACAAACCTGATCAATTAGTGAACAGCTGATGGGAAATTTGAGACAAAATGGAAGAAAATACAACAACAAGAGAAATTTAAAGAAGCATTTATGTATAATCCCCCCCCCCCCCCCAAAAAAAAAAAAAAAAAAAAAAAAGTTAGGAAATTTAGGGGAAACGCAATGATAAAACAAATAAAAAGAAGTGTACATTTACATGTCCAGAAAAGAAAGATAGATTAAAAAAAAAAAAAAGGGGGGGGGGGGGGGCTAAGGAAATTAGTTAATAATAAATACATCAATCGATATGGCGAAAATATGATTGATTAATAAATGTAAAAAAAAATGGAAGGAAATAGTGAATGATAAATACATCAATGGATATGGAGAAAATATGATTGATTAATAAATGTAAAAAAAAAAAAAAGAGGAGAAATGAAATAAATACATAAAGTAAAGAAAGTAAATATTTTTGTGTTTTGTTCTCCATTTTCTTCCTCAAAGGGTATCTGATTCGTTCTAGCAATATCCCTATTGGCCTTCAAGGTGTAGAATTCTAAAAAGTTTCCTGCATAATAAAGTTTCAACATACGAGAAAAAAAAAAATTCTTTCAATCCTCTCTTTTTCGTTAGCTTATTTCCATTTGTTCTCTCTCTCCCTCCCTCCCTCCTCCCTCCCTCTCTCTCTCTCTCTCCTCTCTCTCTCTCTCTCTCTCTCTCTCTTTCTTCTTCTTCTCCCTTTTTCTAAATATGGGACGGGACTGGAGACGACAGTAATGCCAAAAACGACAATGGTAATATCGTCAGTGATGACAATACATGATGTTCGAGCTAATGTTGACAGTAACAATCATGATGATGACTTTAACGATGACGACCACAGCCGCATCGAGACGGTGATGAAGATTGCAGTGGTTCCTACGATGATAGTGATGATAAGGACGACGATGATGGTGATCATGATAATGATGATGACAGTGGTATTGATGTATCGACAATAATAATGATAATGGTGACGATGACGATAACAACGATGACGATGGTGTTGATGACGATAATGATGAGGATGAGGATGAGGATGAGAAGGAGGAGGAAGAGGAGGAAGACAGCAACGACGACAACGATCACCACGATGATGGTGATGATGACGACGACAACGACGACGACGACAATAATGATGATGATAATGATAACGATGATGACAACGACGAGGATGCCTGCAGGCCTGCGGATGCTGGACCAGCCGTTCATGACGGACCTGATCGAGGCCAACGCCATGGGCCACATGCCGCACGTCATCGACATCTACTCCGCCAGCTGGGGTCCCACGGACGACGGCAAGACGGTGGACGGCCCACGGAACCTGACCATGAGGGCCATCGTCAACGGCGTCAACAACGTGAGTGACGGCGTGTGTGGGGGTATCGTGGCGGTGGTGGTGGTGGTGGTGAAGGAGGGGGGGGGGCTAGGGGGGTTGAGGTGGGGGGGGGGCTGAGGTGGGGGGGGGGGGGGGGGAGTTGGGAATTGAGGGAAACGAAAGGGGAAAGTAAAAGAGAGGCGGAAATGAATGAGAGATAGTTAGGTCAGAGAGAGAGAGAGAGAGTGAGAGAGAGGAGGGGGGGGGGGAGAGAGAGCGGGAGAGAGAGGGGGAGAGAGAGGGGGGGGGAAGAGAGAGAGAGAGAGAGAGAGGGGGGGGGCAGATGTCAGAGAGAGAGAGTGAGATAGAGAGAGAGAGAGGTGAAGCTCGAGATATAGGGATGTTATAGATAGATAGAGACAGTGTGAGCAATCGAAGAGAGAGAGAGAGAGAGAGACAGACAGACAGGACAGACAGAAGACAGACAGACAGACAGACAGACAGACAGACAGACAGACAAAGAAGAGGGAGACGTAGAGGTGTGCAGGTAGGCGGGGAGGGGAAAGACAGGTTTAGAAACCATAACACAGAGAGGAAAGAGTCGAGAAGAAGCACAAGAAAGACAAAAAAATTAAAAGAGAGAAAAATGAAAAGAGGAAAAAGAGATGTGTTGCATCAGAGAGAGAGAGAGAGAGAGAGAGAGAGGAGAGAGAGAGAGAGAGAGAGAGAGAGAGAGGACATCCAAGAAACGGTAGAAAATCATGATATAAAACAAAAAGAAACAAACACACAAACGAACACAGAAAAGAGGTTTCAAAGAGATGATAATCAAAAAAAAAAAAAAAAAAAAAAAAAAAAAACACGACCAAAAAACAAGAAAGCTAAAAAAAAAAAAAAAAAAAAAAATCAATCAACTGGGCCAGAAAATCACGATGCAAACAAAAACAAACAAACAAGCAAACAAACACACAAACAAACACAGAAAACAGTTTTGAAAGAGATGATGATAACGAGAACGGAAACACTCTCGAAAAACAAAGAAAAACCCAAAAGATCAATCAACAGGGCCAGAGATTAAAACCCGCACTCATCTTCTCACAGAGATGAGTGGAAAAGGGCAACGTCTAATCAACAGAGGAGAGACAGAAGGTATAGAATGGAAAGACCAGAGACAGACAGAAAGAAAGAACGACAAAACAACATAAGAAAGAAAAAAAAAGGGGAGGGGGGGGGGGGGGGGGAGGGGGCAGAATTAAAGATAGAAAAAAAAGGGATGAAGGGGAAATGAGAAACGGAGAAAGAAAGAATGGGGAAAAAAAGAAAGAAAGTTATAAAGAAGACGGAGAAAAGAAAGAGGGAAAAAATGAGGGAAAATGAGAATGAAAGAAAATGTTCGAACAATGGAAGGAAGGAAAGGAATGAAGAAAAAAAAAAGGAAAGAAGTAAAAAAAGAAAAAAAAAGGAAGGCTGAAAGAAAGAGAGAAAGGAAGAAGGGAAGAAGAAAGAAAAAAGGAAGATAGGTTTGAAAGAATGAGAGAGAGAGAGAGAGAGAGAGAGAGAGAGAGAGAGAGAGAGAAAAAAGGAAAAAGAAAGAAAGAAAGAAGAAGAAGGAAGAAGGAAGGAAAGACAAGAAGAAGGTTACAAAGAAGAAAAGAAAGGAAAGAAAAATAAACGACAGAAAGTAGGAAGGAAAAACATGAAAAAAGGAAAGTATTCACCGAAAAAAAAAATTCTGAAAGAAAGGAAAGAAGGAAAAAAAGTTAGAAAGAAAGTACATGAAAGAAAGACAGACAGATAGATAGATAGATAAGAGAGAGAGAGAGAGAGAGAAGAGAGAGAGAGAGAGAGAGAGAGAGAGAGAGAGAAGAAGAAGAAGAAGAAGAAGAAGATGATGATGATAATGAAAGGACAGGAAGAAAAGAAATCAAATCTAGAAAGAAAAGTAAGAAAAAAAATGAGAGAGAGAGAGAGAGAGAGAGAGAGAGAGAGAGAGAGAGAGAATAAGAAAGAAAAAAAGTAAGGAAAGAAAGACAGAAAACATGTCAAACCAACCCACCCATACCAGTACACTGCAACCAGTACCACACCACACTCCAGGCATCTTTTACACCTACTTACCCCCCCCCTCTCTCTCTCTCTCTTCTCTCTCTCTCTCTCTCTCTCTCTCTCTCCAGGGCCGCAACGGCAAGGGCAACATCTACGTGTGGGCGTCGGGCGACGGTGGCCCCAAGACGACTGCAACTGCGACGGCTACGCCGCCAGCATGTGGACCATCTCCATCAACTCCGCCACCAACGACGGTCGCACCGCCGGCTACGACGAGTCCTGTTCCTCCACCCTGGCCTCCACCTTCAGTAACGGCAAGAGCTCATCCCACGATGCCGGAGTGGTGAGTGGCCGGGGATGGTGGGGGGGGGGGGGGGGGGGGAGGAGGGGGGGGGGGGGGGGGGGGGGAGGGCAGAGCTGTTGCAACACGATCATGGTACAATTGTAAGGTTAGGGCTCCTGTGAGCTTGTGCAGTAGTGCTGGACAAATGGAATATGCATCCCTGAAGAGGCCTCAGATTCATCATGTAATATGCTACGCATTCATGATACAACTGCACACACGTGGAATATGCATCCCTTAAGAGGCCTCAGATTCATAGTGAAATATGCTACAACGGCATACACGTGGAATATGCATCCCTTAAGAGGCCTCAGATTCATAGTGTAATATGCTACAACGACACACACGTGGAATATGCATTCCTTAAGAGGCCTCAGATTCATAACATAACATGCTACACAATCATGGTACAACTGCACACACGTGGAATATGCATCCCCTAAGAGGCCTCAGTTCATAATGTAATATGTTACAACAATCATCATGGCACAACTGTATGGTTAAGGCTGCTGTGTGCTTGTGAATTGTGCTGGACAACTGGAATATGCATCCCTTAAGAGGCCTCAGATTCATAATGCAATATGCTACACAATCATGGTACAACTGCACGCACATGGAATATGCATCCCTTGACGGGCCTCAGACCCATAATATAATATGCTACACAGTCATGGTACAACTGCATAGTTAAGTCTGTTGTGTGCTCGTGCAGCTGTGCTGGACAACTGGAATATGCATCCCTTAAGAGGCCTCAGATTCAGAATGTACTATACCACACAATCATGGTACAACTGCACAGTTAAGCTTGCTGTGCTTGTGCAGTTGTGCTGGACAACTGCACGCTTGAAATACGCATCTCTTAATTCAAGAGGCCTCAGATTCATGACGTAGTTGCGTCCGATTTTCAGACAGGTAGGCTTTGTTGTCCGCAACATGTCAGGGAACACGTGTGAGTTCAACGACTTATTCTCACTCCTAAAGCAAACAATAACAAACCTTAAACGTTGATGATGGGTAAATGAATGTGCGTGCAGTTGTCCTGGGGTCTTAGTCGCTCGCAATTGTCTTACAGCCTATGGGGACCGGAGGTGGGGTGGTTAAGTGAGATGAGTTTGGGAAGCGAAGGTGACTGGTCGGCAGAGGGAGCGGGGTGGGGGGAGGGGGGGTAGGGGGGGGAGGGGGGACGGGGGGGGGGGGGGGGGGGAGTCAGAGGGGCTGGGTGTTGGAGCTGAGTTGCGGGGGTGAAGCTGGGCTAATGTTGGATGGGGGTAAAGGTTTTCTCTCTTCCCGTCACGGAGGTATATGTATGTATGTTCATTCATGTCCGTCTGTTTGTTTGTTTGTTTGTCTGTCTGTCTGTCTGTTGGCTTGCATTGTCTTTTTCATCATCTGTCAGCAAGCTTAGGCAGAAACGGCTGAACCGATTTTAAACAGAACTCAGTGGATAGAAAGACGGCATAGAGCCAAAGCTGACAAGACAAATGGGTCCCCAGTTCCAAAGATGTGATGGCGCAAGTTCGAAAAGTGGAATGTGTGTGTGTGTGTGTGTGTGTGTGTGTGTGTGTGTGTGTGTGTGTGTGTGTGTGTGTGTGTGTGTGTGTGTGTGTTCGTCCGTCCGTCCGTCCGTCCGTCCGTCCGTCCGTCTGTCCGTCTGTCTGTCTGTCTGTCTGTCTGTCTGTCTGTCTGTCTCTACCTCTACCTTTCTCTCTTCTTTCTGTGTCTTCTCTCTGTCTTTCTCTTCCTCCCCGCCCTCCTCTCTCTCTCTCTGTCTCCCGCTTCCTTCTCCCTCCGTCTGTCTTTTTTTGGTATTATCCGGTCTGTCTTGTTTGGTGTTATCCGCGTCTGTCTTTGTTTTGGTGTTATCCGCGTCTGTCTTTGTTTTGGTGTTATCCGCGTCTATCTTTGTTTTGGTGTTATCCTCGTCTATCTTTGTTTTGGTGTTATCCGCGTCTGTCTTTGTTTTGGTGTTATCCGCGTCTGTCTTTGTTTTGGTGTTATCCGCGTCTATCTTTGTTTGGGTGTTATCCGCGTCTCTCTTTGTTTTGGTGTTATCCGTCGTCTATCTGTGTTTTGGTGTTATCCGCGTCTTTGTTTTGGTGTTATCCGGTCTTCTTGTTTTGGTGTTATCCGCGTCTGTCTTTGTTTGGGTGTTATTCTTGCAAATTCCCTAGTCTGGGGCATGATGTAAGCCGTTTCGACCACACGCGTCTCTCTCAAGTTTGTTCGCGACCCCACCCCCGTTCCCACCCTCTCCTTCCCCCCCCTTCCCCCCCCCCCCCCCCCCCCCCCCCCCCCCCACTCTTGTTTTGCTTTCAATTTGATTCACTGCTGTGATTTACATCTTGATGAAGAAAAACAAAGTCTTTAATGGCACACGCGCGCGTGCGGTGGTAAACGTGGTGTTAGCTCTCAGGGAATAAGATTTGAGAAGGATGCTGGACTTTGTTTGGGTATTGTGTTACTCACCCGTTCCATTATCCACTTCCACTGTGTTTACTACCGTCTGGCCTTTAGCTTCGGCAGTAGGTAAGTAGGTCGCCTCCAACATTCTCCCCCCCCCCTCTGCCCTCCATCCCCCCCCCAACCCCACCTTATCTCTCTATTTTTGTCTGGGTTTGTTAGTCTGTATGTCTGTCTGTCTGTTTGTTTGTCACTCTGTGCTTTCCTCTCTCTCTCTCTCTCTCTCTCTCTCTCTCTCTCTCTCTCTCTCTCTCTCTCTCTCTCTCTCTGTCTCTGTCTGTCTCTGTCTCATTCTCTTTCTTTCTCTCTCTCTCATCCCACCTATTCTCTCTGTTTCCTTCACTGTCCCATCCCCCCGCCCCACCCTCCCCCCACAGACACACACACGCACACACACACACACACACACACACACACACACACACACACACACCACACCAACGCACGCACGCACGCACGCACGCACGCACGCACGCACGCACACACCATCACACACACACACACACACACACACACACACACACACACACACACACACACACACGTACCTTTCTCCTTATGTTTGTGTGTACATAGATGTACATCCTTTTCACTCTCCCCTCTTCACTTCTCTCTCTCTCTCTTTTTCTCTCTCTCTCTCTCTCCCTCCCCCTCGCTCTCTTTGCTTTTTCTCTCTTCCCATCTGTCTGTCTGTCTGTCTGTCTGTCTGTCTCTCTCTCTCTCTCTTTCTCTCCCTTCCTCCCACCCTCTTTTCTCTCTCCTCCTCTCTCTTTCCCGTCGGCTTTCCTACAAAAATTTACAGGCATGCGTACTTCGCGCACAATATAATCCCAAATGTGTCTTACAGTCTTTCAGACTGTGCTCCTTCTCTCTCTCTCTCTCTCTCTCTCTCTCTCTCTCTCTCTCTCTCTCTCTCTCTCTCTCTCTCTCTCTCTCTCTGTATACTTTTCTCGTGTTCTCATTTCAATCTCGAACTAAGGGAGGCCATTGTGAGATTGATTGAAGTCACACTTTGGACTACTCATTGTTTTCCCGGTGCCTTCTCACAGGTGAATTCCGACAGCTGTACCTACCAATCACATGGAAGGTTACAGAATTCTGCCAAATCACGAACCCCCACATCTATTTTAGTACTTTAGTATTTCTCTCTAAAACTGATCGAGACGAAAGGCAAAGACAAAGTTTATAAAGAGCCCTGTTTCTAACTTAGCTTCTTGCTGTTTCAAAACCCATTCCGTCTTCAAAACGAACAAAGTCAATGCTGTATTTAAAAGTTTGGAGAAGGTCTAGAGGGAAATCTGTCCTGATTATGTTGAGCTTTTTTTTTTTTTTCACCCACGCCTCAAGAAATCGTAACGTCCTGTAATTAGCAGAAAGCGAGGTTAGAATTCTTTTCTCTCTTTTTTTTCTTTCTTTCTTTTAGCTCTCCTTCATGTCAGGGTTGTCACCCCTGTGAACATTGCCTGGGAGAAATTAAGAGTGCTCTCCCTTGGGAGAGGGATACAGTTTCCGTTATTCATTTATTCATTTATTTATTCGTTTATTCGTTCATTTATTTGTTTATTTATTTATTCATTTACTCATATATTCATTTATTCATGTATTCATTCATTCACTCAGTTATTCATTGATTCATTCATTTATTCATTCATTCAGTCATGTATTCATTTCTTAATGTATTCATTCATTCATTCATTCATTTGTTATTGTTTTCCTGATGGAGAGCAAGGGACATAACATGCCTTTCTCTGACGGTTCCTGGCTCCTCGATCTGTTTCATTTAGTCGTTTCTCCTTGTTCTTGTGTTTCTTTCTCTTCTTCTTGTTCTTCGTTATCTTCTTCGTCTTTTTTTTTTTTTTTCCTTCCTGGATGGAGAGCTGCCGACATGGCGTGCACTTCCCCAATGGTTCCTGCCTCCTTCGTTTTCATTTGCTGGTTTCTTGTTCCCTCTTCTTGTTCTTCTTTTTTCCCCCTTGTTATTCTTTTTTTTTCTTGCGTGTTCACCTTTTCAAATTTTTGTTGTTCTTTTTCTCTTTCTTCGCCTTTTTTTTTATACTCTTCTTCTTCTTCCTCCTCCTTTTTCTTCCTCCTACTCCTTCTTTTTCTCCTGTTCTTTCTCCCATTCCTTTTGTCTTCTTCTTCCGTTTCTTTTGGCTATCTCTCTCCCCAAGTATGCCTTTCAATTCTTCCTCATTTTCTCTCTCTCTCTCTATATATATATATATCTTTATACGTTTATTCTTCCTCCTTTTCATTCCCTCTTCTTTGTTTTTATTCTGTCTCTCTCTCCATGTATATATATATATATATATATTGTTATAAACAAAGCTTGCTCTTATGTCTTAGATTGAAGAAATATAACTGAATATTTCTTGCAGTCATTGCAACACCAAGCTGCTCTGTAAGTTGTTGGAATGGTGCTCGGTACTTATCCTTGGAATTTATTAGTTTATTATATATATATATATATATATTATATATATATATAAATAATGCTGAACAATTAAGTAGTGGGGGAAAACAAGTGCAGGTTAACAATTCTTCAGTCATTATAATAATGACTTTGCAAAGATTTGAACTTTTAGAGAGAGAAAAAAAAATTTTGAAGATGAAGAAAATGGGGGAAATATATTATAAATATGAGAAATCCTTCACTAGCTGCCTGAGGGAACCATCGCGATCCCTCTTGAAAGCAGATCTATCTGTATTGCTTGCTCCTAGGCCTTTCGTCCGCTGGATCGGACTCATCAGGGAGACACGGCTGATTGTATCTGCGCTCCTGGTGTCAAATAGAGAGACACCACAGTCCATAATTCTGTGGTGTTCTCACCACCAAGGGTTAAAAAAAGAATCCAACAGCACCCCAAAGCAGCCAGCGAAGGATAGTAAATGGAATAAAACGAAAGTGTGGAGAGGAAAAAAGTTGCTGAAAAACTAAAAGCATTATGCAAACAGTATAAAATGTAGGGGACAGTCTTTGAGCCTATGCCTGAGGATCCATTCAAGGATACAAGGGAGATCAAAAGATATGGAACAGTCTGAGTGGTCAGCTCTGCTGTTCAATTACTCAAGCAATGTCAGTGGCTAAGAATTGTGCAGGACAACCTTTACTTGGATCTCCTAAGAGATGCAATCTCCCACTGATTGACCAAACAATATAATGCTGAACAATTAAGTAGTGGGGGAAAACAAGTGCAGGCTAACAATATATATATTATATGAAATATATCTATAAATATTTTTGTTCTACCTCCCCCCCATCCCTCTTCCTCTCCTTTTCTCTCTGTCTCTCCTCTATATATCTTTCTCTTCTTTTTCCACCTCTACTCCTCTCTCTGTCTCTGTCTGTGTGTCTGTCTTTCTCTCTCTCTCTTCTCTCCCTCTCCCCCATCTCTCTCCCTCACATTTCGGACAGCTCTTTGTCTTCCGGTGCCTTCTACCAGGTGAATTGTGACGGCTGTCTCTACCAATCACATGGAAGGTTACAGAATTCTGCCAATCACGAAACCCCACATCTAGTTTAGTATGTCTGTCTAAAACAGATCGAGTCGAAAAGCAAAGACAAAAAGTTTATATAAACAGCCCTGTTTCTAATTTAGCTTCTTGCCGTTTCAAATACTATTTAGTCTTCGAAACGAAGAAAGCCGATGCTGTATTTAAAAGGCTGGTGCAGGTCCAGAGAAAAATCTTTTCTGATTATACTCAGCTTTTTTTTTTTTTTTTTTCACCTACGCCTCAAGAAACAGTAACGTCCTGTAATTAGTAGACAGAGAGGGTTTGTTTTTTTGGGGACTCTCCGTATGTCAGGATTGTCACCCCTGTGAACATTGCCTGCGAGAAATTAGGAATGCTCTCCCTTGGGAGAGGGATGCCATTTCCGTTCTTCATTCATTCATTTATTCATCCATTCATTCATTCATTCATTCATTCATTCATTCATTCATTTATTCATTCATTCATTTATTTATTCATTTATTCATTCTGTTATTGTTTTCCTGATGGAGAGCAAGGGACTTAACATGCATTTCCCAAACGGTTCCTGGCTCCTCGATCTGTTTCATTTAGTCGTTTCTCCTTGTTCTTGTGTTTCTTTATCTTCTTCTTGTTCTTCGTCATCTTCTTCGTCACTTCCGTTTGCTGCAGTCTTCTTTTTTCTCCTTCCTGGATGGAGAGCTGCCGACATGGTGTGCACTTCCCCAATGGTTCCTGCCTCCTTCGTTT
>CM065723.1:11320707-11328207 GCA_033310375.1 Conus canariensis | reverse complement strand
AGAACCTGTCTTTAGAAAGAAGAGAAAACTACGGAAATCAAGAGACAGTGTCACAGAATGTTACAGAGACGGCATCACAGAGTGTCTCTCTTAACACATGTACACATAACAGAGGTAATGATGTATGTACAGATAACAAACTGATATAAAACATGTTTCCTTCTTACACTGGAATGTCAATGGTCTTCTTTCCAAACTTAATTGTCGAGATTTCCTTTCTTTCTTGTTTGAATTTGACTTTATATGCTTGGTTGAAACGTTTGTTGAACATGTCCAATTGTGTGTTTTTACTGGATACACCGTATTCAGAAAACCTGCTATCAAATTCACGAGGCAGGGCAGACATTCTGGGGGTATAATTTGTTTAATAAGAAATGATCTGATGTCGTTTGTTCGTGAAATCGATGTGAACCATCCGAACGTAATTGTATTCCTGATTGACAAATGTTTATTTGGTGTTACAGAAGATGTTTTGTATGTTTGTTCCTATGTCCCACCAGAGGGTTCGCCCTACTATGTACACTTTGACATTGGCAATGGCGTAAGTTCATTGGAAGAATGTATTTTTGATTGCATGCTTGAATATAAAGATGTATATGTAATGTTATCCGGTGATTTGAACAGCAGAACAGCTAGCATCTCTCCAGACATACCAAACGACAGTGATGATTATGGTGTTAACGTTGGTAGTCATTCTGTATTTTCTGGAAGAAGATCAGCTGATCACGTACTTAACAGCTATGGAAAATGTCTTTTGAGTATGTGTACTGCACTTGGTTTATACATTCTTAATGGTTTATGCGATGGAGATTTCGATGGAAATTATACTTATATATCCGATTCAGGCAATAGTGTCAACGATTACTTTTTATTGTCTAAGGATTGTTTCCCTTTCGTTGTTTCTACTTGCAAATTAACGGTTTCAGAGAGGCTGGAATCAGATCATTTACCTGTGGAGCTTCACTTCAAGTTTTCGGAGAAAAACGCTATTTGTGTAAATATAGATAAAACAGATGAGTTCATTGAAAAATATGTGTGGAACTGTAATATGGAACAGTCATATATTTGTGCTCTTAATTGTTCTGAAGGGTTGGCATTACTCGATCGTGCTATTGATCTCATTAGTCATAACTGTAACGATGCCTTGAATGTGTTTAATGAGTATATAAAAAACTCTGGAAGCTGTATGAAAAAGAAAATCAGTTTAAACGCAACTGAAAAAAACAGTGATTGGTATGACAAGGAATGTAAAGATAATAAAGCAAATGCTATGAAATTACTGAGAATATTTCTAACTTCCAAAGAACGAGTAGATAGTGATGCCTATTGCAGAGCAAGAAGAGAATATAAAAATCTGTTAAAAAGGAAAGAAAAAGAATATAATGAGTTCTTAACTGAGAAGTTAGTTGCCTCTGTACACAATCAGAAGGAGTTCTGGTGCAATGTTAAAAAGATCTCCTGTAAAAGAAAACAGCCTCATAATAACATAACGACTGATGACTGGTTTAAACACTTCAAAAGTTTGCTCGAAAGAGAAGAAAATTGTTTAGAACAAAATGATGAGGATGCGCATGATGATGTCAATGAACAAGGAGAGGATTTTAGTTCAATGAATCGACCCATATCAAAGGAAGAGGTTATGTTAGCAATACACAGATTAAGGAATAATAAAGCCGCTGGGCCAGATGGTATAGCTGGGGAAATGCTAAAAACATCTGGGAATCGTGTCACTGAATTCTTTGTGAAACTATTTAATACACTATTTGATAAGGGCATATTTCCAGAGACGTGGACAGAGTCTGTAGTAATCCCTCTTTTCAAAAAAGGTGATGTAAATGACCCTGGGAATTACAGAGGTATCTCAATTTGTGACGCAAGCAGTAAAATCTACAGCACAATTATTAACAATAGACTCCAAGAGTATGTTGAAGAACTTAATCTAACAGGCGAATACCAAGCAGGATTTAAAAGGGGATATTCTACAATTGATCATATGTTTACATTATTAGCTATGGTACAGAAACAGTTCTCCTTTAATCGCAAATTATATGTTGCTTTTATTGACTTTGAAAAGGCCTTTGATTCTGTAGATAGAAATATATTGTGGCCTATACTCTTAAAAAATGGAATTAAAGGCAAACTATTTAGATGTATTCGTAATATGTACACAAATGTTAAAGCTAGAATTCGATGTGGAGCAAAATTAACTGACTATATAAATTGTACTCGGGGGGTAAAACAAGGTGATGTAACTAGTCCTGTGTTATTTTCATTATTCATAAACGAGTTAGCCTCAGAAGTGAACAGAAAAGGGAGACATGGTGCTACTTTTACCCAAGGTGACTGTGAATTGTTTATCCTATTGCTGGCAGATGATATAGCGTTGATATCGGAAACTGTGATTGGTCTACAGACACAACTTAATAGTTTGTATCAGGCAGCATCAACACTGCATTTGAATGTAAACATGAATAAAACTAATATAGTTGTATTTAGGAAGGGTGGTTACTTGGCAGCAAGAGAGAGATGGACTTACAATGGGGCTGTGTTAACTGTTGTGAATGCGTATAAGTATTTAGGAATCTATTTCTCCACAAGACTGAGTTTCTCTGTTGCATGTCAGGATTTGGTGAGCAGAGCTAAAAATGCTTTGTTGTGCATTCTACAGAAACTGTCTAAGCTGAAATGCAATTCTCTCAGTTTATATTTAAAGTTATTTGACACACAAATTCAACCAATGGTTCAGTATGGGGCTGAGTTATGGGGTTTAGATAATGCTGCTCAACATTCTGAAAAAATACATCTGTTTGCCCTTAAAAAGCTTTTAGGGGTTGAAATGAGAACGCCAAATGATCTAATATATGGGGAAACGAATCGATATCCAATATTCATCAACTCAGTAGTCAAATGTATTCGATTCTGGCTAAAACTAACTCGAATGGATGAGTCAAGACTACCACGTAAAGCCTATAGGATGCTGCTCGATTTAGATTCACGTGATAAAAGAACTTGGGCTACAAATATCCGTTGTAAGTTGTATACGTTTGGATATGGATTTGTTTGGACAAATCAAGGTGTAGAAGAAATAAATGCTTTCTTACTTGATTTCAAGGAAAGATTGATTTTATGTAGGTGGCAGGAATGGGATTTCCATATTAAGAATAGTGATAGATTTAGTGTGTACAGAACGTTTTGTACAGTTCCCGAAGTGAAAACTCACCTGTTACTGAATTTAGATAGACATTTGAAAATTATGTTGACAAGATTCAGACTTGGCGTCTCAGAAATCGCTGTGCATTGCTACCAATATCGATCTCACAATGACAACGATTTAATCTGCCCACTGTGTAAAAACAGTAAAGAGGATGAGGTCCATTTTGTTTTGTCTTGCCCAGCACTGAGTAGCTTAAGACAGCAATATATTCCTGCAAAATTTCATAAATTTCCAAACCTGTTTCGATTAAGTTTACTTTTGGCATGCAAACATGATAGAACCATCAGAAATCTGTCAATTTTCTTGTATAAAGCGTTTCAGCTACGCCAAGTTGCTATCTCGTAAAACGTTATCTTTAACCTTATCATTTGTATATATAAAAGAAAACATTGTGTGAAATGATTGTTCAATTACTCCCCATCATGAGGGGCAATGGCCTATATATGATTAAAACATCTGAATCTGAATCTGAATCTCTCTCTCTCCGTGTCTCTCTCTCTGTCTCTCTGTGTCTCTCTCTCATTTGTCTCTTTATGTCTCTCTCTCTCTCTCTCTCTCTCTCTCTCTCTCTCTCTCTCTGTTTGTGTCTCTCTCTCGTTTGTTTGTCTCTTTATTTCTCTCTCTCTGTCTGTCTGTCTGTCTGTCTGTCTGTCTGTCTGTCTGTCTGTCTCTGTGTGTCTCTCTCTCTCATTTGTTTGTCTCTTTATTTCTCTCTCTCTCTCTCTCTGTCTGTCTGTCTGTCTGTCTGTCTGTCTGTCTGTCTCTGTGTGTGTGGTCTCTTTATTTCTCTCTCTCCTCTCTCTCTCTCTCTCTCTCTCTCTCTCTCTGTCTGTCTGTCTGTCTGTCTGTCTCTGTGTGTGTGTCTCTCTCTCTCTCATTTGTCTCTTTATTTTTCTCTCTCTCTCTCTCTTTCTCTCGCTCTCTTCTCTCGCTCTCTCTCTCTCTCATTTGTCTTTTTATTTCTCTCTCTCTCATCTCTCTCTTTATTTCCATTTCTCTCTCTCTTTCTCTCTCATTTGTTTCTCTTCTCTCTCTCTCTCTCTCTCTCTCTCTCTCTCTCTCTCTCTCTCTCTCTCTCTGTAACTTCTCCCGCATTCTCTCATTTGTGTTACGGACGGTTATTATTCATCATCATGATGATTTTCAGCCTGACAGCACGCAAAAGCAAGCAAGCAGCATCCACATCACCTGATTATTATTCATTCTGCCAGCCTCACCTTGCACGCGCCGCTGTTTACAATGTATGTGGTCGATGCCAAAGATGGCCGCCTGGGTCCTCACTCCCGCCCCGTGTCCGCTGTCATTTCTGACCCGTCTGCAAACGGCAGAAGCCAATATCCACTGTCATGCCGGACAATTCCGGAACGGGCAAATCGCCACGGCGATCGATGAGTTGGCGGACAGCTGATTATGTTTGATGTATTATTGCGTTGCGTGCCCTTTCGCTGTATGCGCTGGGCGAAGCAAGGCACATGGATGGACATGCTCTCGTTTGCTCTGCTACTCTGTCTGTCTGTCTACTGTCTGTCTGTCTGTCTGTCTCTGTCTGTGTCTGTCTGTCTCTGCCTCTCTCTCTCTCTCTTGCTATGTCTCCGTCCGTCCGTCTGTCTGTCTGTCTCTCTGTCTCTGTCTGTCTCTCTTTCGATATGTCTGTCTGTCTGTCTCTGTCTGCCTGTCTCTCTATCTCTGTCTGTCTGTCTCTGTCTGTCTGTCTCTGCCTCTGCCTCTCTCTCTCTCTCTCTCTCTCTCGCTGTGTCTCTGTCTGTCTTTCTGTCTCTGTCTGTCTCTCTATCTCTGTCTGTCTCTGTCTGTCTGTCTGTCTCTGTCTCTGTCTCTGCCTCTCTCTCTCTCTCTCTCTCTCTCTCTCTCTCTCTCTCGCTGTGTCTCTGTCCGTCTGTCTGTCTGTCTCTGTCTGTCTGCCTGTGAGTAGGAGAGACAGGCAGGCGGAGAGAGAGAGAGAGAGAGAGAGAGAGAGAGAGAGAGAGACTCAAGACTCAAGATAATTTATTCATTTTAGGCCTTTGCCCCTCATGAAGGGGTGCGAGAAAATACAATCATAGAAGTACCATAAGAACTAGACACAGATAACTAACATGAATTCAGAAACGATCTTAAGATAGCATAAGGGATCGCAGTTTAAACGCTTTAAATAGATAAATCGACAAATTTCTGACTGTTTGTTCATGAGTACATGCCAAAAGCAGTGCTAATCTGAAATGGTTTGGGACTTTGTAATACTTCAACGGTATATACTGAGTTCTTAAGTAAGCAGTGCTAATCTGAAATGGTTTGGGACTTTGTAATACTTCAACGGTATATACTGAGTTCTTAAGTTTTGCAGGACAGGACAACATAACACAAAATGCAGTTCGCTTTCTGTCTCCTCTCTGCAAAGCTGGCACGTTAAATCTTCACCGCTATGGAATCGATGACGGTAATAATGCACAGCAATTTCAGAAATACCAAGTCTAAATCTAGTAGTTACATACCTTAAATGCGTATCCAGATGAAGCAAAAGATAAGTTTTAACATTAGGCACAATGCAAAACGTCCTGTAAACATTAAATCTTTCAATCATACCCTATCACCCATTTATCTTCCATCCCCTTCCCTCCCTTATTAACATTACCCACACACCTTTCACAACTACCCACGCATAACTACCACCACCTCTTTCACCACCCAGCGAAATCATTTATTTTATTCACCTAAACTTTCTGCTTCTTTTTTTTTTTTTTAAAACAGTTTCTTCTGTTCATGTACTTATTTACCCCTTCTATATATAATTTTTTTTCCAGTTTCCCTCCCCCCCCCCCCCCTTACCATTATTATCAATCCACCATTACCACAACCGTCACAAAGATATCACACCACCCCACTAAACTAGACACACAACCCTATCGTATCACACAACCCCCCCCCTCCCCCCACGCAACCCCCCCTCCTTTTCCTCTCCCATAATCCCCCTTGTCATTTCCGCCTAGCGGCTATTCTCCCCACCACATGGACAACAACAGATGAGTCATTTTTCGTTCTTTGTTTGTACTGTCGTAAATGTTCAATGTGATTTATTTTTTCGCCTGAAGAAGACCCAAGAGGTTGAAATGCATCGTGTCTTGACATGTGCTTTGTTTGTCAATGTCATTGGCGGTAACTAACACCCTCTCTTTCTAAATAAATCTTTCACTATTACTAATATGATAATTCCACTCTTGCCATCTGCACACAGTTAGTCTATCTCTAAAGATTCGGAGAAAATCATCAATTGCATCAACCCCTTGGGTCAACCAGACATAACCAAACCCATACATGTATAATTTACAACGAACATTTGAAGCCCAGTTTCTTTTATCACGTTCGTCCAAATCAAACAACATGCGATAAGCCTTATCTGGTAATCTATGCTCATCCATTCTTGTTAATTTTAACCAAAGCCTAACACATTTTATAACAGAATTTATGTAAATAGGATACCTTTTCGTTTCTCCATACACCAGATCGTTTGGTGTTCGAAAATCGACGCCTAGAAAACGTTTGAGAGCGTACAAATGTACTTTTTCGCAATGTACAGCTGCATTATCCAGTCCCCATAATTCCGAACCATACTGAAGCATTGGCTGAATCTGTGAGTCGAATAATTTTAGAAGCGTGTTAAGAGAATTATTCTCAACTTATATAGTTTTTGCAAAATGCATAACAGAGCATTCTTGGCTCGGCTGGAAAGGTTATTGCACGCGGCTACAAAACTAAGCCTTGTAGAGAAGTATATTCCTAGGTATTTGTATACGTTAACAACAGGCATTCTTTTTCTATTATAAGTCCATTTCTCATTAGCAGATAAATAACCTCCTTTCCTAAATACAACAACATTACTTTTATTCATATTCACCTTCAAATGTAGTGCTGACGCCGCGCCATACAAACTGTTTATCTGTGTTTGCAGGCCAATAACTGTTTCTGCCAGCAAAGCTACATCATCAGCCAGTAATAATATAAACAGCTCAAAGTAATCATGTGTAAGTACTGCACCGTGTTTGCCTCTTCTTATAACTTCTAATGCTAATTCGTTGATAAATAAAGAGAACAATATAGGGCTGCAAATTTCACCTTGTTTCACCCCACGTGTACAATTAATATACTCAGTCAATTTAACTCCACATCTGACCCTAGCTTTCACATTTATGTACATACTACGAATACATTTATACAACTTGCCTTTAATCCCATTTTTCAAAAGGATCGGCCATAACAAGCTTCTTTCTATGGAGTCAAACGCCTTTTCAAAG
>CM065723.1:11278207-11305707 GCA_033310375.1 Conus canariensis | reverse complement strand
TCTTCCTCACTATCTCTCTTCTTCTCTCTGCACCTACCAAAGCTCTCGTACCCTTCGCTCTTCTTCACAAAAACTTTTGAAAATCCCTAAGCGTTCTCTGAAATCTGTTGGCGAAAGAGCCTTCAGTTTTAGAGCACCTTCTATTTGGAACTCCCTCCCTGAAGACCTTCGTAATCAGCCTACTCTTTCTTCTTTTAAATCTCAGCTCAAAACTTACCTCTTCAAAAAAGCCTATTCTCTTCTGTAGATGACTAGATCTCTCTTAAATTCCTCCACAACTAGTTCGGTGAGACAGTTTATGCATGTAGGTGCGTCTGCCATTGTGTATTTTCTTTTTGCTGTGTGCATGAATATTGTATGAATAAGTGCAAATGGTGGATGTAAGCGCATTGAGTTGTACAACAAGAAATGCGCTATATAAGTATTATACATTATTATTATTATTATTATTATTATAGATCAGTTTCTGTAGCCCTTCTCTCAGCCCTTCTCTCTGCCCTTCTCTCAGCCCTTCTCTCAGCCCTTCTCTCTGCCCTTCTCTCTGCCCTTCTCTCCTTCTCTCCTTCCTCTCAGCCCTTCTCTCAGCCCTTCTCTCAGCCCTTCTCTCTGCCCTTCTCTCAGCCCTTCTCTCTGCCCTTCTCTCTGCCCTTCTCTCGCCCTTCTCTCAGCCCTTCTCTCAGCCCTTCTCTCAGCCCTTCTGTCTGCCTCTCCCCTCTCCCTGGATCCTTTCCCCACTTTCGCCACCCCATTTCTCTCTCTGTCCGTCCGTCTGTCTGTCTGTCTGTCCGTCTCTCATTCCACAATTTAGCTGAGCAAGGACAGATTGGAAGAATAGGCTCTGCCTAAAAACTCAATCCTTGATCGAATAAAAGTTTTCTGAGTTCTCTCCCTCTCTCTCTCTCTCTCTCTCTCTCTCTCTCTCTCTCTCTCTCTCTCTCTCTCTCCACCAAGCATGAACAACTTCACGCTCAGTATTAGTGCCATTTGTAGACAGAACACGGTCAGTAGCGCTGTGAGTGAGGCCCACTCACCAACGAAACCCCGCTCCGCCGCCAAACTCAGCTGGCGGAAGTCAGTCGTCAATGTTTTTTGTTTGTTTGTTTGTTTGTTTTTTGCCTGAGTTCAACGCACTTGGATTATCACGTTTTCAAACCACTACCAGCTGTCATTGCTTTTTAGGGACCCAGTGGGCCGAGCTTCGTTCTTTTGAGCCAAGGGTTCTTGCTTCAAAATTGAAAATAGGAGAGAAAGAGTTACAGAGATTTTCTCTTTCTTTTTTTTCTTTCTTTTTGTTTTGTTTTGGAGTCAGTCTCCAGGCATCCTCCAGTCCCCTTTCAAGCCCTTCGGATGAGGCTTGAAAGCGAGGTGTGAGGGGTGATGGACGATGGACCTTTTCCCGAGGGACAGTTTGTCCCGGGAAGGAGGTTCACGACCTCCGGGACTCTGCTCCGTCCCGGGAATGATTGCTTGCTTGCTGCGGCACTCTGATAGGACTACGCGCACTGGTCTCCGCATGCCGCTGCCAGTCACGCTTGCTGCTGTTTGCGATCGCCGCCGCTACTGCTGCTGCTGCTGCTGCTGCTGCTGTAGATTGTGGTGGTGCTGCTGTTACTAATTGCCATTGCTACTGCTACTACTATTATTACAAGTACTGATGGCGCTGCTGCTGCTGTCAATACTGCTTCTTCTGCTTCTACTGCTACTACTCCTGCTACTTACTACTACTACTACTAACTACTACTACTACTACTACTACTACAACGATGACGACGACGGCGACCCCTACAACGACGATCACCATCACCACCACCACCACTATTTCCTTGAACAACACCATAACCTGTGTCTTCCTCCCTTCTCTCCTCTTCCTCCCCCTCCTCCTCTTCCTCCTCCTGCTCCTCGTCCTCCTTCCCCCCCCCCCCCCATATTTAACAAAAACCATTCTGCTCTGTTTGTCTCTTCCACCACCCACCCACCCACCACCCCCCACCCACCATCCACCACCCACCCACCATCCACCCACCCACCATCCACCACCCACCCACCATCCACCACCCACCCACCATCCAACACCCATCCACCATCCACCACCCACCCACCATCCAACACCCATCCACCATCCACCACCCACCCACCATCCACCACCCACCCACCATCCAACACCCATCCACCATCCAACACCCATCCACCAACCACCACCCACCCACCATCCAACACCCATCCACCATCCACCACCCACCATCCACCACCCACCATCCACCACCCACCCACCCACCATCCACCACCCACCCACCACCCACCAACCTCCAACCGCACCTCCATCCTTCCGCCTCCTACGCGATCCACCTACCACCCACCCACCCCACCGACTCTTCCTGGCACACACACACGTACACCTCTGCTTCCAGCACCAACCTGACTTGGCGGGACGTGCAGCACCTGACGGTGCTGACCTCCAAGCGGAACTCCCTGTACGACTCCAACGGCGTGCACAAGTGGCAGCTGAACGGCGCGCGCCTGGAGTTCAACCACCTCTTCGGCTTCGGCGTGCTGGACGCCGCCGCCATGGTGGACCTGGCCAGCCAGTGGAAGGGCCTGCCGGAGAGGTTCCACTGTACCGCGGGCACCGTCAGCGAGGAGAGGTTGGTGTAGTAGGATGTGTGAGGGGGGGGGGGTCGGGTGGGTGAGTGGGAGGAGTTGGAGGAGAGAGAGAGAGAGGGGGGGGGGAGGGAGAGAGAGAGAGAAAGAGATAGAGAGTGTGTTAGGGGGGATTGGAGGTGTGTGTGTGTGTGTGTGTGTGTGTGTGTGTGTGTGTGTGTGTGTGTGTGTGTGTGTGTGTGTGTGTGTGCATGTACTGCTAGCTGCGTCAGCGAGGAGAGGTTGGTGTAGGATGTGATGGGGGTGGGGGTTGGGTAGGGGTGAGTGGAAGTTGGGGGTGGGGGTGGGGTTTGGAGGGAGGGAGTGGCGGTTGGAAGGTTTTGTGTGTGTGTGTGTGTGTGTGTGTGTGTGTGTGTGTGTGTGTGTGTGTGTGTGTGTGTGTGTGTGTGTGTGTGAAAGATTCTGAAAAAAACCCCAGGAAACCTTTAAACGTCCTTGTCTCCGATTCAGATACTCTCGGAGTAAAAAAATCTTCCCTTCACTTTTTGAACACAATTAAGTTGTAAAGGCTAGCGGTACCTTCATTCATTCATTCATTCATTCATTCATTCATTGATTCTTATTCTTCTTTTTTTTTGTTTTTGTTTCAATTCCCATGCACTAGAAGCAGTCACGTACGCTGATTGGTGCAGGGAACGACCGACATTGTCACACCCTCCCTGACTAGGGAGAATTCCCATTCCTGTTGGACATCAGATCAAATTTCACACAGGGAAATCTACTGCGGAGGGAAAATTCTGAACAATGGTAACAGTTCGGTGCCAAGCTGAATAATGTATGTCACAGACGGTGATGTGGAAAATCTACACGATTTACGACGGTAATGCGAAAATCGACATGATTTCGACAATGAGAGCACGGCACGGGAAGTTAGCCGTGGTAACGCATGCGCAAAGCGGGAGATCCGGCGGTGGTGGGAACGGAAGGGAGGGTGTAGGGGGAGGGGTGGGGGTGGGGGTGGGGGCGGGGACGACTGCCGAGTGATTAGTGTGAAGAGATTGAAGATCATTCATTACATAGATTGGGGAGGATGGGGGTGGGTGGGTGGGGGGGGGGGGTTGGGGGGCGGAGGGGGGGGGGGGGCTAGATCTGGAATGTCCAGAGGGGAGCTGTGACGTAAACATGCTAATGTTTAATGAAACGCGCATGCTTTTTTTTTCTTTCAGTATTTTCTTCTTTTTTCTTTTTTTTTTTTTTCTTTCTTTTTAACCAGACAAATTTTCGACATACTTCATTGCTATATTGTGGTAGCTTCCAGCTGTGCGTAGTTCTCGACTTTGTTTTTACATTGCATGTCTCTGTTCGTCTGTCTGTCTGTCTGTCTTTCTGTCTGTTCTTCTGCTTTTATCTATCTTTCTGTCCTCTCTCCATTCCTCTGTCTTTGTCAGTCTGTGTCTCTGTGAATCTGTCTCTATCTCTCTGGCTCTGTCTGTCTGTCTGTCTGTCTGTCTGTCTGTCTGTCTGTCTCTCTCTCTCTCTCTCTCCTCTCTCTCTCTCTCTCTCTCAGAATATGTCAAAACTGTGCTTGGAAAAAGGACAAGTTTGTCATGGTTTTCATGTCAGTGGGACATGTACCGAGTTCAGTTTTATCATTGTCGATCGAATCGTATTGCTAAGGAAGCAGTACTGCTTTTAAAGCAATAAATTGTTTCGTTCGTTTGTTCGTTATTTCGTTCGCTCTCTCTCTCTCTCTCTCTCTCTCTCTCCTCCTCTCTCTCTCTCTCTCTCTCTCTCTCTCTGGCATCGGTTTTTTTTTTCAAACATTAGCCTGTCTGTCTGTCTGTCTGTGTCATAAACTTCGTCCTGCCTCGCTCTCTGTCGCACGTGCACGTGCTTGCGGGCATTGAAAAAGGTAATCTATCGCCGCCCCTTCTCCTCCCTTCCCCTCCCCCCCCCCCCCCTTCCCTCGCCCCAAGACAGCACAAACAATAAATTTCGGAAACAGAAGCTCAAAAGAAAAACCAAACTCGAAACACAAATACACAAGGCTGTTTGTTTCGTCAGATGGTGTAAATCAGTGCACGATAACGAGATATTAGATATAAAAAAAAATAATAATAAGTAAAAATAAACGAAAAAGAAAAAAAAAGTCAGGATCATGGAGAAGCGTCAGACGGGGTAGCCGGGGGGGGGGGGGTTAAGGTCGACAACAATTTAAACGAAATGAAATGTTTATATACGTTCTCGGCCAAACCGCCCCCTCGATGAGACACGTGAACAACAACAAACATTTTCAAGTGCAAATGCACATCACAATACCCGTTCGCGCTCGTGTCATATCACATCAGTTTGTGATAAGACGTAAAATGAAAGCACTACTACTACCACTGCTTATTCGTATACATAGATGGAACTGAAAGTATAAGCAAGAGCCTTTCTGAGAACGGACTCAGGGCAAGGGCCGTAATTTGCCTCACCACCAGTGAAAACCCTCCCCCTCCCCACTCCCGTCTCGTCCATTACCACGCACTCATCTATGTGGTGTGTGTGTGGCCCCAGCGCCGCCCCCCCCCTCCCCCCCCCCCCCACACACACTCTCTCGTCCCTCCTCATACCTTCTCATACAAGATGCTCTCCCTTTCTGCCCTCCGCCTTTCCGCCCTTGTCCTACAAACAACCATCCTTCCTCTTGCCCCTCCCCCCTACACACACACACACACACACGCGCGCGCGCGCCACGCACGCACGCACGCACGCACGCGCACGCACCACGCACGCACACACGCACGCACCACGCACCACGCACGCACGCACACACACACACACACACACACACACACACACACACACACACTTGCACACAAAACGTTGGAAGGAGCCACATGATATATGATGGTTGTAGATTTGATATTTACGTTACAGGATGGTGACAACATTCATTTTTACCATCGAATCTACACTTTCGGAGGCAATAAAGATCATATTCAGCCTATCTGGATGCGAAGGTCACACACACACACACACACACACACACACACACACACACACACACACACACACACCACACACCAGAACGAGAAAGAGAGAGAGAGAGTCGTGCCATACTGCCATACTGAATTACAGACGAAGTACTCTCAGACGGTAAATCCACAGACAACCAAACTTCAACGTCTACAAAGGCATGAGACAGGGAGAGGGAGAGAGCAAGGAGGTGGAGGGTGGGTGGGTGTTAATTTAGTGTATTCTCTGAAGGCGAATGAACTCTGCCGGCATTGTCTTTGAAGACAATTGATAGCTGGATACGCAGTATCCTTAAAACAGTTTTACGGGCTGTTACTAGTCTGGGGATTTTTGTCTGATCGGGAAACAGTTTCCAGTGCGGGGAAGGAGAGTAGAAATAGCATGGCTTCTATTCTAAAAAACAAAAAGACTAAATCTGATTAAAAACAAGCCCCAAACACAAACATAAAAACACTTACAACAAAGTGTAACAAGTAACGCTTGTTGAACACACAATATCAAACACACAAGTGAATTTTCGATGACTATGTTTAAAGCGTTATCGTGTGTTTGTTAGTATGTTGGACTATGACTATATGAACAGAAAGAGAAAAAAAAAAAAATGAAGATACGTCCGAAGGTGTGGGCGTGACTCGAAGACGTACTCAACTGCCTAACCAACCAGCCGGGAGAAATCCTTCACCACGCTTTGAAAGTCTGCACCTGTTGGCATAGCACGCGCAAGCCACGCGCAGGGCATGCCCTTAGGACGTCAAGGGGCAGAACTGCTCCCAGGCAGATGCCATGGTGTGATGGACACTGGACACGACACGACAGAACCTCCACAGAAGCGTGCCCTATGGGTGTACCAGCCCGTATTTCATGACTGCAGAGCCCACAGTGATGCTTCTATCAAGCCAACTGCTGTCCGCATCCCACAGTCCCACTAGCTGCTGTTTTGCCTACAGATTTTATTTGAAAGAAGCTCAAAGGCTGCTTCCTGTCCTGGAGAGTGTCTTGTAAGCCGAAGAGCTTAGTTGGGGCCGGAATAGCTCAATTGGTAGAGCGCCTGACACGCAGTCTTGGAGATCCTGGGGTTGCAGGTTCGTATCTCCGCCGGGCCGTTTCGTTACAGGGAGATTTTTCCTTCGGAGTTAATATGGTTCTGACAACATTTCCCAATTAGTCCTTCGATGGAGACTATAAACCGTGGTTCCGTGTGTGAACACACGCATAACACCCTCCACACACGTAAAATCCCATCACCAACCATTGGAAGAGGCCAGTTTGGCCGTTGGTATGGATGACACGTTGCACATAGCATGCACATTGCGTGAGAAATGGAAAGAATGAAGGAAGTAAGGAAATTGAGTGAACGATATTGACTGGATGACTCGGAAACGACTGAATGAAGCGCCGGCAGGCAGCTCTTCAGTCGGCACTACCCAGGTAGGTAGCCCGTTGTGTACACGGGAGTGTGGATTGTCAGCGCCTAGAATCTTTGGCAAGGCGATTTATTATTATCATTATTATTATAATTATTGTTATCATTATTACTATTATTATTATCATTATTATTATTATTATTGTTATGTTATTATTATTGTCATTATTATTATTGTTGTTGTTGTTATTATCTAAGTACGAACATTATATTTGATAGGGCAAATGAGAATGCGTAGACGTTCGTCACAGTCCTGGATCTTCCTTTGAGTGTAGTTTGTGTGTGAAAATATTTTTTTTAGCTGCCAAGGGAAGTAATAGTAAGCACGGGTTGAGAGATGTATTTCCTATCTACATTTTTTTCCCCTTAGTAATTATCATCATCTGTATCGTTCCTTCGGTGTCGGAGACAACCGGTGGGGTGACATGGTGGATGCCCTTGTAAGGCCGGAAAAAAAAAAAAGCAAAAAAAAAAAAAAAAAAAAAAAAAACACCACCAAAATGTCAACGTTTATAAACGAGAACGTTTGAATACTCAATGAAAACTTCACAGATAGGTGTGTGTGTGTGTGTGTGTGTGTGTGTGTGTGTGTGTGTGCTTCTCTTTATTGGCAGTTTGTTTTTCTTTTTTTTTTTACTGTTTGTTTTTCTGGTATGCCTTTTTCAGTTCTTTTCTTTTTTCCTCTTTCTTCTTTTTTTTTTTCTCTCCAATGCCTCCCCCCCCCCCCCCCCCCCCCCCCCCGCCTTCCTCCCCGTCTCTCTCAGCCTTGTTTCAGTTCAATGATACGTCACAACATGTCTGCATACAACTAGTATAACTAGTTTTTGTTGTTGTTGCTCTAGTGTCTGTGGGCTGAGTTCTTGCCAGGAAAAAAAAAATCGCTTGCGTTTTTTTTCTTTTTCCCATGACGTAGTGATTGTGGATTTGTTAATTTGCGTTCCCAAATTCATTATCTGGGTTTATTTTTGCTCTATAGGTGCTCCTGGTATAATTTTCTTCCTTTTTTTTTTTCTTGTGCGATGAACCGATGGATGTAACTTGATAGATAGTTATCATTTCGTAGACAATAACTAACTTCATGGTGCTTATGTTTAGTGGAAAATTGGCAAAACTCAAGCTGAGCAGGTCAGTACTGAATAGGCCCTCTGATGTCGATCTGCACCACGTGACCGCGGAAATCTCGCTGACTACACAAGTAAAATAGACAGACGTGTGTGGAAGCGTCTCCTGTGGCGGAGATTAAACGAAAAGAAACAAAACAAAATCCGAAACAAAACGAAACGAAACAAAACAATACGAAACGAAACGAACAACAAAAAAACAAAACAAAACAAAAAACTATTTTTAAAAAAAGTGGCGAAAAAATGGAGGACCCTTGAAAAAAAAAAAAAAGAACGAAACAAAACAAAACGAAATGCGAAAAAAAAAAACCACCTGAGGAAAGCAAAACGATAAAAACTAAACAAAACAAAAGAAAAACAAAAACAAACGAACAAAAAAGCTCTCAGACACGGCAGAATGATAACACTGGACTAATCCCCCCCCCCCCCCCCCACAACCCTCTTGTAGTGGTAGTGGAGAGGAAGGGTGATGTTCAGGATGAATGACCCCCCCCCCCCCCCCCCCCCCCCCCCCTGCATGCTGGGCCTCATTGTCTGTGACGTGACGTTGTTGTTGCAGTGAGTTCTCCTTCGGCAAGAGCATCCGCATGAGCATTCACTCGGACGGATGCGCGGGCACGAAGGACGAGGTCAACTACCTGGAGCACGTGCAGGCCTACGTGACCCTGAGGGCGTCCTTCCGGGGCTGCGTGACCATGTACCTCACCTCGCCCATGAACACCACGTGAGACGTAGCCTGTGCCCTTGTTCTTTCCGTTCGGTCTCATGCCGGAATAGCTCAGTTGGTAGAGCGCCTGACTCGTAATCTTGGTGATCACGGGGTTGCGGGTTCGAATCTCTGCCGGGCGTTTCGGTACAGGGGATTTTTCCCTCGGAGTTAACATTAGTTCTGACTCCATTTCCCATACAGTCCTTCGAATGAGACTATAAACCGAGGTTCCGTGTGTGAACGCACGCATAATATCTTGCACACACGTAAAATCCCATCACCAACTTTCGGAAGAGTAGGCCAGTTTGGCCGTTGGTATGGATGACACGTTACACACAGCATGCACCCTGCGTAAGAAATGAAAAAAAAAAAAAAAGAATGAAGGAAGTAAAGAAACTGAGTGAACGATATTGACTGGATGACACGGGAAACGACTGAATGAAGCGCCAGCTGGCAGCTCTTCAGTCGGCACTACCCAGGTAGGCAGCCCGTTGTGTAAACGAGTGTTGATGAATAAGTGCAAATGGTGGATGTAAGCGCATTGAGTTGTGTAACAAGAAATGCGCTATATAAGTATTATACATTATGTCCCGTCCACGAGGCTTCCAGCTTCTGCTCTTTTTTTTTCTCTCCCTTCTTTTGTACAATCTTTCCTTCTTTTCTTTTTTCCTTCCGTTCTCTCTGTCCGTCCCTCCCTCCCTCTCTCTCTCTCTCTCTGTCTCTCTCTCTCTCTGTCTCTCTCTCTCTCTCTGTCTCTGTCTGTCTGTCTGTCTGTCTGTCTCTCTCTCTCTCGCTCTCTCTCTCTCTCTCCTCGTTTTCTTTCTTCCATTCGTTCTCTCTCTCTCTCTCTCTCTCTCTCTCTCTCTCTCTCTCTCTCTCTCTCTCTCTCTTTCCTTCCTTTCTTTCTTCCATTCGTTCTCTCTCTCTCTCTCTCTCTCTCTCTCTCTCTCTCTCTCTCTCTCTCCTTTCGTACTATCTTTCCTTCCTTTCGTTCTCTCTCTCTCTCTCTCTCTCTCTCTCTCTCTCTCTCTCTCTCTCCTTTCGTACTATCTTTCCTTCCTTTCTTCCTTTCGTTCTCTCTCTCTCTCTCTCTCTCTCTCTCTCTCCTTTCGTACCATCTTTCCTTCCTTTCTTTCTTCCTTTCGTTCTCTCTCTCTCTCTCCTCTCTCTCTCTCTCTCTCTCTCTCTCCTTTCGTACTATCTTTCCTTCCTTTCTTTCTTCCTTTCTTTCTTCCTTTCGTTCTCTCTCTCTCTCTCTCTCTCTCTCTCTCTCTCTCTCTCTCTCTCCTTTCGTACTGTCCTTCCTTCCTTTCTTCCTTTCTCTCTCTCTCTCTCTCTCTCTCTCTCTCTCTCTCTCTCTCTCTCTCTCTCTCACCTCTTTTCTTCTGCCTCTTTCCTTTTCTCAATTTTTCAAAATCTTTCTTTTTCTGGCCTCAATTCTCCCGATTTTAGTTTCTTTCTTTTCTTTGAAATCTGTTTTATCTGTCTTCTCTTTCCTCCCTTTCTGTTTCGTTCTTTCTACTCTGTTTTTTTCCCCCCATATTCATTCATTCCTTTTTTCTTCTTTTTTTCCCGTCCATCTTTCTTTCTGCCTTTCTTTCTTTGTTCCTTTTCTTCCTCCTTTTTTTTACCATAAGGTGGAATAGAGATGAGAATGAAAGAAGGTGATTAAAGAAAAAAAAGGTGTGTGTGTGTGTGTGTGTGTGAGAGAGAGAGAGAGAGAGAGAGAGAGAGAGAGAGAGAGAGAGAGAGAGAAAGAGAGTGTGTTTAGGAAAAAGGGATGTGTGTGTGAGAGAGACAGACAGACAGACAGACAGACAGACAGACAGACAGAGAGAGAGAGAGAGAGAGAGAGAGAGAGAGAGAGAGAGAGAGAGAGCGTGTGCGTGTGTGTGCGCATGTGAATACGTACGTGCTAACGTTTGCGAGCGCATACGCGCGAAATCTTTTCCAAGTTTCAAACATTCTTCTTTGCTTTCCCTCCACCCCACACCCCACCCCACCCCCACCTCCCACCTCCACCCCACCACCACCTCCACCTCCACCATCCCACCACACCACACCCCACCCCACCCCCACACCACCCCAACCTCACCCCCACCACCCCCAACCTCACCCCCACCACCCCACCCCCTACCCCTACCCCCTTCCCACCCACCCCCCCAACCCCACCCCACCCCCCAACCCCCAAATCCAGGTCCATGATCCTCAGCCAGCGGCCCAACGACGACGACAACAAGAACGGCTTCACGCGCTGGCCGTTCATGACCACCCACACGTGGGCCGAGTCTCGCAAGGGCTGTGGACCCTGGAGGTGGTCCTGGAGCCTCTGATGGGCGGCGGCCTGAAGAACAGCCAGGACTCCTCGGGGGTCTTCAAGGAGTGGACCCTGGTGCTGCACGGCACCAAGACCCCGCCCTACGCCCAGCAGCCCCTGACCCAGGAGGGGACCCAGGAGAAGCTGGAGATGGTGCGCCGCGCCCACCAGAGCGGCGTCGTCATGGTGTAGGGGTCCTGCTGGTGGTAGTGGTGGTGGTGGTGTTTGTAGGGGTCCTGGTGGTGGTGGTGGTGGTGTTGTAGGGGGGGGGGGTAGTGGGGGTGAGGATGGATAGCAGTAGTGGTTGGTGGGTGGTGGAGGTGGTGGTGGAGATGGAGGTGGGGAGGTTGTTGGGGATGGGCTGGAGAAGGAGGGGAGGAAGAGGAGGAGGGGAAGGTGGAGGAGATGGTTGAGAAATAAGGGTTTTTATTTTCATTTTTTAAGGTTGAAGAAGATGAATAGGGCAACAGCGTCGTCATGGTGTAGGGTCGTGGTGTGTTGTGAAGGAGGGATGGATGGATGGTGGTTTGTTGTGGTGGCTTGGTGGAGGTGGGTGGTGGTGGTGGTGGAGGTGGTGAGGTTGTTGGGGAGGTGGGCTGTGGAGGAGGAGGAGGTAGTGGTGGAGGAGGAGATGGTCAAGAAATAGGGGTTTTTTTAATGTCAAAAGATGAGAACAGGACAGCGGCGGTGTCACATGGTGTGGGGTCGTGGCGTGTCAAAGGGGGATGGATGGCGGTTGGTGGCTAGTGGTTGGTGGGGATTAAGATTTGTGTGGCAGTTCAACGAAGATGAACAGCGGCGTTGTGGTGTAGGGTGGCGGGGTCGTTGAAGACTAAGAGGAGGCTGGGGAGGGCGTGGGTGAGGTGGGGACATTGAAGAGAAGGAGGAGGAGGAGGAGGAGACTGAGGAGGTAGGTTGGTGGAGACTTTGAGGAGAAGAAGGAGGCGGCGATTAGGAGTTGGGGGGGGGGGGGTGGTTGTGGTGGAAGGGAATATTGAGGAGAAGAAGATTTAGGAGGTAAGGGAGTGGGGACATTGAGGAGGAGGAGAGAGAGGAGGGGGGGGGAGATTGAGGAGGTAGAAGGTTGGAACATTGAGGAGGAGATTGGGAGATAGAGGGGGGGGGCATTGAGGAGGAGGAGGAGGAGAAGAGAGTTGGAGGAAGCGTTATACGATAAGTTGAAAGAATGGCCAATAATGGGCATCGTCGTTGTGGAGGATGACGATGAACATGAACAACAGAACAGCAGGATACTGAAGTAGAAGGTTGTGCAGAAGGCGTTATGAAAGGGCAGAGGAAAAGTGTTTTCAGACAAAGGCGTCGTCGTTGTTTTAGATTGGGATGGGTAACGGGAAGAAGATCCGAGGGGGTGGGGTGGGGTGGGGGGGGGATGCAGAAAAGAAGAAGGAGAGAACGAAGAAAGAAGATATCGATGAGGAAGCTTGATGAAAATATAATAAAGAGATTATAGTTTGGATGGATGTAAATGACTGAAATACACCGGGGCGGAGGGAGAGTGGAGGAGGGGGGGGGGGGTACCGGGGGAGATGGAACAGAAGCTGGAAAAAGAAGAAACAGGGATAGTTGAAAGAGCAGATGGACAAGGAGAAGACTGAGGAAGAGGAGGAGGAGGAGAAGGAGGAGGAGAAGGAGGAGGAGAAGGCAGAGGAGAGGGAGCTTTGAGAAAATATCAAAAGACAACACAAAACGCGTAGTGAAAAAAAAGGAAATAACGGAGCAGCAATTGTCTAAGGAAGGGAATAAAATGAGGAAGTGGAAAATAAAAACTGGATGGAGGAAGTGGACGAGGAGGAGCAGGAAGAGGAGGAGGAGGAGGAGGAGGGGAAAATAGAGGGAAGATACTGTGTGCAATTTAAATGTCACCGAATAAATCTCTGGAGAAAAAAAAGACGTAAATGAGTGAAAGGAGACGGGAAGAGAAAAGAGAGGAGATGCTTGAGAGAGAAGGGGGTGGATGAAGATTGTGGAGAGACAGACAGTGGAGGAGGAGGAGGCTGAAAGTAACACACACGCGCACACACACACACACACACACACACACACACACACACACACACACACACACCACCAGGAAATTGAGTCGGAGGTGCTTCATAGTTTAGGGCATGAGAGCGATGGAGCTTTTAGAAGAAAAAAAAAATTAACGTAAAATGCCTTGTGAGTTACTAAGAATGAAATGGAAAACCTTAGAAGAAGATTAGAAGAAAAAAAAAAGTAGTGGAGGAGTCTGGAGTAGATACTTTCGTACAAATGAATGAATTCACGTTTATGGTTAAAACAAAACGTAAAGTGGATAAGGACATGAGATTGGTTTGGGAGAGGAAGATGAAGAGAGAGATAAGGGGTAAATAAGAAAAAAAAAAAAAAAAAAGAGGACATCAGGAACATGGATGACTGGCTGTGCACAGATTTAGAAGCTGAGAAAACAAAACACACAAACAACACACAACACACACAACACACAACCACAACACAAACACACAAAAACAAACCGTACGCGCAAGAAAAATCGTTTTGACAGATCTCAAAATCAAAGACAGCAATGTAAAAACATCTAAATAACCAATAAAAAGAGCTGCCAACCCACGTATATGCTGTTACAACGACAACCGAATAAACACGATTACCAAAGCATGTAACGAGGCAGCGAGGTCACTTGTAAAAAGAATACGCTCAGAAAATTGACAGGTAACCTAATCATTCATGCAACAGAGAATGAAATAAACACGGGGAAACTGACAGCTAAAAATCACCCAAAATATGGACAGCGTACGTTTGGCCTTTGTAAAATGACAATTTTCGTAATGGGGATTAAAAATGGATTAAAAAAAAAGTAAAACGTGGGGTGAGCTAAGGGTATGAAAGAAAATATGTTATAGACCTGAAGGAGAGAAAAAATGGGGGATGGAGGAAGGGGGGGGGGGGGGGGGGGCTGAACAACAAACACAAGGCAGTGGGTGAAATAGTTTTGATGAAATCCAGAAGATGCTGATCATGTATGACAACTTGAAAGAAGAAAAGAAAATGATGATAATTAAGCAAGTCAGGATTATTTTGCACAGTTCTTTTTTTTTTTTTTTTTTTTTTTTTTAACGATAATGAAGCTACCACACGGGAGCGAGAGCAAACATGATGCAAAGGGAGAGAATAAAACTTGGACCGACGATGGCAATACGATTTTGAAAGTTTTATCATCCAAGAGAATTATGCAAGAGGCGGGGTTTGAAACTGAGAGGATGCTGATTTTGTTAAAAAAAAAACAAAAAAAAAAAAAAGTTGTTGGAGGCGATGGATAAAGTGTAGAAGAAGAGGGTGGGGGATAAGGGATGTGCTATTTATCAGTGTCGAAGTGTACAAGAGACTTTGACTATTACTGTGTGGCATACAAGATGGCTGCTGTTGGCAGCTTATGTTGTTGGTAGGTTAGTACTCAACTCGGTGTGACAGAAAGACTAAATTATTTCATCGTTTTCCCTGGCTTTTCCCACCCACCCCACCTTCCACTGACTCTCTTTCCATATTTCCTGAATTCTGTTTTGGCGTTGTATTTTTTTAATATTTTCTCTTCCCTTCGTCTTTCTTTCATTCTCTCTTCCTCACTTCCCTTCCTCTTTTCCTTCTCTTTTCCTTTCTTTCATTCCATCTGCCTTTCTTTTTTTTATTTTTCTTTCTTTCTGTGTGCATCGTTTTTTGTTCGTTCCAAAGAAAGTGTTTTTGTCAAAACGACTCGCATACAAATGCACGATTTCAAAGTGAATAAAACACGTTCAAAGAACTGGACCATTGTCTTTAATTTTAAATCTCTGTCTCTGTTTCTGTCTGTTCTCTCTCTCTCTCTCTGTCTCTCTCTCTCTGTCTCTCTCTCTCTCTCTCTCTCTCTCTCTCTCTCTCTCTCTCTCTCTCTCTCAAGGAGTAGTGAGAAAAATGAAAAAAGAATGCGGGAGAAGAAAAGGGTGAGGAGGAGGAGGAGGAGGAGATGATGATGATGAAAATGAATATCCTACATTCCAAAACATGAAGAAAACAAATCACGAAAGATGATGATGCAGGGACCTTCACACTGCAAGTAGCTTAGATAAGAAGGCAGGCACAGAGCGAGTTTGACATGGAATGCAACAAGAGCAGACATTACACATGGAATGCAGCAATGACACACATTACACCATGAAATGCAACAATAGGACACACATTACACCATGGAATGCACAAGACACACATTACACCATGGAATGCAACAATAGGACACACATACACCACGGAATGCAGCAAACACACATTACACCATGAATGCAACAATAGGACAACAATACACCAGGAATGCAACAACACACATTACACCATGGAATGCAACAATAGACATACATACACCATGGAATGCAACAAGAGCACACATTTACACCATGGAATGCAACAAGACTACACATTACACCATGGAATCAACAAGGACACATTACACCATGGAATCAACAAATAGCACACTTACACCATGGAATGCAAAATAGCTCACATTACACCATGGAATCAACAATAGGACACACATTACACCATCGAATGCAATAATAGCTCACATTACACCATGGAATCCAACAATAGGACACACATTACACCATCGAATGCAATAATAGCTCACATTACACCATGGAATACAATAGGACACATATTCCACCGTGAAATGCAATAAGAGCACACATTACACCATGAAATGTAACAATAGCACATACATTACACCATGGATGCAACCAAACACACATTACACCATGGGATACAACAATAGCACACATTAACCTTGGAATGCAACAAAGCACACATTACACCATGGAATGCAACAAGAGCACACACATTACATCAGAATTCAACAAGAGCACACATGACACCATAAAATACAATAAAAGCACATACATTACACCATAGAATGAACAAAAGCACGCACTTTACACCGTAGACTGCAACAAGAGCACACATTACACCATAGACTGCAACAAAGCACACACATTACACCATAGAATGAAACGAAAGCACACACATTACACCATAGAATGAAACGAAAGCACACACATTACACCATAGAATGAAACAAAAGCACGCACATTACACCACAGAATGAAACAAAAGCACGCACATTACACCACAGAATGAAACAAAAGCACACACATTACACCATAGATTGCAACAAGAGCACACGTTACACCATGGGATGCAACAATAGCACACATTACGCCATGGAATACAACAAGAGTACACACATTACACCATGGGATGGAACAAGAGCACACATTTCTCCATGGAATGCAATAAGAGCACACATTTCTCCATGGAATGCAATAAGAGCACACATTTCTCCATGGAATGCAACAAGAGCACACATTACACCATGGAATGATACGTGTCTAAAACCAACACTGATGGAAAAAGACGAGGAATATGGCCAAGAAGAAGAAGAAGAAGAAGCAGAGAAGATGTACAGAGTTCTGATCTATTCGTCTGTCCGTCTGTTAATTCGTGCACGCACGGAATCTCGGTTTATAGTCTCATTTGGAAAAAAAAATTCAGAAACGGAGTCAGAACCAATGTTAACTCCGAGGTAAAAAAGGAATTCCCTTGTACTGAAACTGCCCAGCGGAGATTCGAACCCGCAACCCAAGGATCGCCAGGATTATGAGTCTGTGTTGTACCAACTGAGCTTATCCGGTCCCAAATTATGGGCTCAAGTCTGACTGCTCCGGACAGGTAGAAGTCTAGTTTTGTATGGTCGCACACATGGACAAAGGTAACAGTCTCATGTCGACGGCCACAAATGTGAAGTCCATCGGCATCAACTGATAAAATCAGGAAAACTAGGTTCTTTTAACTTTCACTTTCACAAGTTTTGAAAATGAAGAACGAGCAATCACTTATCTTCTCATATTCGGCGCAAGATTCAACGCCCATCTTTGCTCCCAACATGAGAAGGTAAGTGATTGCTCGTTCTCAATTTTCGTTGTTCTGAGTTTCGTTTATCTTGCCTGAAGAACACCTAAGAAGTCGAAACGCGTCGTGTTTTGTCTTGTAATTCGTTTGTCCATGTTAACTGGCGGAGGTCTGTCAAATGCCTTTTGAAATTTTGTTTCAATTTCCGCCTGCAGTCACCTGCCTGCAGTCATCTGCAGTCACTTCACTTTGCGACTAACTTCCAATTTCATTCTCATATCACGATTGATCTTTTTTTTTTTAGGAAAAAAAGGAGTTTTGATTCATTTCAGTTCCCTTAGACTCGCCAGTAACCATCCGCATAGGGAGGGAGATAGTTGTTGTGAATGATGATTCATGAGATGTAAGAAAAGTGTTGTTTTTTTTTAAAGCGTTCTGACACATTGTGTACTGATTTCCCAAATATCCGATTGATTCTTCGTTGAGTGATAGAATATATCACTTGTAAACTGCAGGCTGAAATTAAAACAAATTTAAAAAAAAAGTTAGAAATAACTCCGCCAGTTAACATGGACAAATGAACTACAAGACAAAACAGGACCTCGGAGGTCTTCTTCAGGCAAGATGAACAACATCAAGGACAACGAAAATGAAGAACGAGCAATCACTTATCAACGACCATCTTACGCCGACTTTGACAAGGTAAGTGATCGCTCGTTATTCATTGTCGTTGTCCTGAGTGTTGTTTATCTTGTATGAAGAAGACCTAAGAGGTCGAAACGCGTCGTGTTTTTTGTCTGGTAGTTTGTTTGTCCCTGTTACCTGGCGGAGTTACTTACCTTGTAGAGTTTGTAGGATATATATTTAGCACAACACAACTCTACACAATACACTAAAACGCAGCATAACACCACACAGCACCACACAACACCACACCATACTACACTTTACTACACTACACTACATTCCTCTACACTACACTATACCCCACTACACCACACAACAGTACAGTACGCTACACTACATTACATTACATTACATTACACAACACGACACGACACTGCACTACATACACTACATGACTGAGTTTTGAATTTTTTAGGATCCAAATTTAATGCAAATTAGTAAGAAGGGCCACTCATCCTGTATAATGTAATGTATCTATCTGTCTACACATGTACACTCACTATGCAGTGTCTAGGGGAGGGGGGGGGGGGAGAGGGATGGGAGGTCAGCGAATGGGGAATGGAGGTTGGGGATTTGCCCTCGGCTACATACAATACATGGACACGCTTTTTGTTTGCTTCTTTGTTTGTTTGTTTCTGAGGGCGAAGATGGGGGACGAGGGGCGTTGTTTCGCACCATGCCTAGCTTCAAGGCGAAAAAAAAAAAGAGTTATTTTCTCTCTCTCTCTCTCTCTCTCTCTCTCTCTCTCTCTCTCTCTCTCTCTCTCCAATTTTTTGTCCATTTGTTCGATGCCATTAGAAACTTAAGCACATTCAAATAACAAGGGGAAAAAAGGAAAAAAAAAGAAACAAAAAGAACCAACGCCGCAAATTCATACTTTCTCCACGAAAACAAAGAAATGACCTCTAAAAATTAAAACAAAATAAAACAAAAAGTCATTCCCCTAAATCACAACAAATCTTTCATGACAGATTGACCGATGACCTAAGCGATGGACGTTACAGATTGCTGAGGATCATACAAAACATTTCGAACGTCATTGTGTTTTTCATCGAGATCTGTTTCTATTAGCTTGGGACAAACAGTGGAGAATGGATGAAACAAATGCAAATCCATTTTGAATGTGTTCGCAGCATTAACATGCATTTTGTAAACGTAATTTCTATGTTTCTTCAACAAGACAGCCTTTCGAATGTCCTTTTGACAGACACCTTTTTTTTCTTTCTTTTTTTTTTTTTTAAAATCAAGAATCGCATTTATCGATAGCATGGAAGGTGAGCTTTTCACTGACATGTTCTGCAAGCCTTTGTTCAGCCAGATGAGTGTGTTAACTTGTTGCAATCTGTTGTGGCGAGATAGGCCTTTGAAAAGGGCGTTACCACACAATAATAAGGCGTGAGGCTGGAGGCAGCTTCATTCATTTCTTGACGTAGGCAACCAACCGTTGTTACTCCCTGCGCATGCGCCAATAATTAACGTAAGGAGAGTTATGTCCCTTCACCCGGATCGAAAGTAAGTCTACGATGATTCAACACGATCAAACCGCGTTCTTTGAAATGCAACCCTAGCTGACCTGAAACGTCACGAGCACGCAGACTTTGTATTGTCCTTGGCATAATACAATAGCAGCCAACAGTCACATTGGTCTGTTGCCTCCACAGGTGCTCTTCTTCTCTGCAAGCCATGTATATTAGAAAGCATCTCAACCGATTTTCAAAAGTACTCCAACAAAGAAAAGAAGTGGAACTATAAAAGCGCTATGCAGACCACTGTGAGTACCTACAACACCCACCTCCTACAGACGGACACCAAAGCACAGCACCTCAAAAAATTAACTCAGAGCTTTACATGATTCTCAGACGCATAGTTTCGTCATTCAAACCACCCATAATGCCAGCCAAGATGTCTTTCAATCGCTCAAAACCACAGAAGACAAGAAATTTCAATCACTGCTTAGTAAAAAGTACCAAAACAGAAAACGCCAAAGCCGGTGCACCTGACAGTCAACTGGTATTCACCATTCTAGATAATTTAGATCTTCCGGATGATCAGAGAAAAGTATAATCTCATGGCCTAAAATTCATCCCAACGCAGCCAAAGACCATCACGTATGTTACCCTCTTGCCAAGAATGCCACAAGGGAAAAGTTGAGCAGGCTGCCTGTTCCTCACACTGACCTGAAACCCAAAACACAGGCCTATGTCAAAGACCTCTGGCAAGAGGAATGGACCTTGTAGATGGACAACGAACTATTTAAAATCCGTCCAAACCTCAGTGAGTTTTTACCATGTTCCTGAGGCGGTCGTAAAGAGGAAACAGTTCTGTGCCGCTTGCACACAGGCCACTCGTTTTATACCCATTCTTATCTTTTAAAAGGTGAAGAAGCTCCGTGGTGTATTCCATGTCATGTTCCACTCACAGTGAAACATTATTTTATATTGTTGGGACTTGCACGATGTGAGACATAAACACTTTACAGCCGAGTCCATGAAAACCCTGTTCAGAGATGTCCCACCTGATGTGATCTTTGTTTCTGAAAGAGATTAAAATTTTTCATCTGATTTAAGATTTTACGGAAGAAAGATTTTTAACGAAGTTTCTGGTGCGTTTTTAGAAGGTGTATTTTAAAGAGACGTGTGAAAGGGTTTTTTTTCTTTTTTATTACTTGTGAGTTGATTTTAACGTGGTGACAGCCCTGATATGGCCCTTTGCGGTCGGCTGGGCTAAAAGCAACATTACCCTACCTTACCTCAGGCAACTCCGTCCAGCTGCCTATCTTCGAAGTTAAGAGCCTCCTTCAAACACCAATAATCCTAAAAATATTTCCAGTTTCTTTCCCAAGGAGCCCAGCACCTGAAATCCAAGACCAGGAGAGTTTGGAGCCTTGGGCTACTACATAGACACCTGTATGCGGGAAATTTCTCATTGCATTTAACACCTCTCAAACATTCGAACCTCAATACCCAAAAGCCAAATGCTCTCTAAAAATCAAGAATCGCACAGACATCAAAATTAAACCTGCTTCTGCTTCATCGACGGAAAGAAACCAAACATGCGCGGGGCTCTGCCAGTACTGCAGGCTCATTGTGGGAAGAAACTGGACACCTGTAATCAAGACATCATGTGGTACTGACCTCCTGTAGTCGGCAGTGTTGTCGTGAAGTAGCAGGATTCTTCTAGCGCCGACAATAGGGCGCTGCCGGTGCAGGGACTTGGTCACTGTAAGAAAAACGATTCCTATATAAATTTTGAAAAGTATTTAAAATAACTCCGCCAATTAACATGGACGAACGAATTACAAGACAAAACAAGGCGCGTTTCGACCTCTTAGGTCTTTTTGAGGCCACGATAACCTACACTCAGCGACACCGAGCAATCACTTTTCTTCTCATATTCGGCACAAGACGGGCGTTGATTCCTATATAGTTGTCAACAATGGGTGTGGAGTTTTCAGACAGTTTGTGAACGATGACAGAACATCTGGTAAAAATGAAATGACCAAAGGGCCCATCTGTTTCTGAAAACCCGGCGGCAGCCTGACTGGTTTTTTGTTGTTGTCCGTTAGCGCAACTGTGAAGATACAACAAAGAAACGATGCACTCTTTCAACTGATCTGTGTGCGTTAACGTTGACGTTCCATTCCAGTGCTTGTGGACACCATAAAATGGCTTTCAATTTGATTACATATGATCGAATACACACACGTCATCAAACATTTAACCCGCTGTTGTTGTTCTTCTTCTCTTTCTTCTTCTTCTTGTTGCTTTTCTTTTGTTTCTGTCCTTTTTTCATCCATGCTTCATTCCAGTGCTTGTTGTGGACACAATAAAAAGGCTGTTTTGATAACTTATGATTCATCACACACGTCATCAATCATTCAACCCATCGTTGTCATTGTTTTGTTTTCATCCTTTGTTTATCTTGCCGCTTTTTTTCACACCAAGACAGTGCGGCAGGATCATGTAGGTGACGGGTCTTGTTTACTTCCTGCACAAAAACAAGAATGTCACCCACCAGTCCTTTCACAAAAGGCAAACTGTTCGTTCATAATCGTCTAAAATAGCCAATGCTTGTAGGTATCTTCAAGGTCAGTGCTACCCGCTTGTGGTAACACAAAGACAACTACTTCCAAATCTTCAAGGGTTCATATCCAAGTTTCCACTTGGGAAAAGATTTAAATCTTAATTTGGTCCTTCATCAGACACATTTCAAAACAAACGAACGAACCAACAATCAAACAAAACGGACAAAACGGAACACTGCTCATCTGTTTTAGATCATTCTGCTGATGACAAGTGCAATGATTTATATCTTTGATGACGTCAATCTGACATCAGATGAGCTGAACCAGAAAGGGTTGAGTATTCGTTTTTAATGCGTATTTTATGTATCTACATGGGATAGGGGGGACAAAAGGCATTTGGCAGGACATGACATAATGATGGCCCCCGTGAACGAGGTGTTCTATGTTCGGGGGGATGCATGTCTGTGTGCGCCGGCTGGTGGTTAATGGCGCCCCTAGGGGCAGATGACGCTCCATGCAGAGCGGTTGCCCACAGCTGACCGGGCCTTCATCATCGTGAGAACACACGTCAGGTGAAGTTCCCGGCCCCTCACAGCCCATAAATGTTCCCTCGCTCATGTGGTGAACCCGCTGACCCATGAAATCAGCAGGAAGTCACGCGCGCTCGCGTGTGTGCGTGGCGCGTGGCGTGTGGTGTGTGTGTGTGTGTGTGTGTGTGTGTGTGTGTGTGTGTGTGTGTGTGTGTGTGTGTGTGTGTGTGTGTGTGTGTGGTTGAGTTTTCTGTATGTGTGTGTGTGTGTGTGTGTGTGCGTGCATGCGTACGTGTGTGTGTGTGTGTGTGTGTGTGTGTGTGTGTGTGTGTGTGTTATGTGTTGTGGGGTGTGTGTGTATGTGTGTGTGGTGTGTGTGTGTTGTGTGTGTGGTGTGTGTGTGTGTGTGTGTGTGTGTGTATGTATGCTGTGTGTGGTGGTGGTGGTGGTGGTGGTGGTGGTGGTTGTGTGTGTTAGTGTGTGTGTGTGTGTGTGTGTGTGTGTGTGTGTGTGTGTGTGTGTGCGTGAATGTGTGTGTAAATGTGTGTGTATGTGTGTGTGTGTGTGCGCGCGCGCGCGTGTGTGTGGTGTGTGTGTGTGTGTGTGTGTGTGTGCATGTGCTTGTGTTCTCTGTCTTTCTGTCTGTCTGTCTGTCTGTCTGTCTCTGTCTCTCTCTCTCTCTCTCTCTCTCTCTCTCTCTCTCTCTCTCTCTCTCTGCCCCCTCACACTGATCTGAAACCCAAAACACAGGCTTATGTGAAAGACCTCTGGCAGGAGGAATGGCCCTTGCTGACTCTTTAAAATCCGTCAAAACCTGAAAGAGTTTTTACCAGGTTCCCAAGGCGGCTGTAAAGAAGAAACAGTTTTGCGCCGTTTGCATACAGGCCACTCCTTCTACACCCATTCTGATCTTTCAAAAGGCGAAGAATCTCCGTGGTGCATTCCATGTCATGTACCACTCAGAGTGAAACATATTCTTTTAGAGTGTTGGGAATTGCATGATGTGAGACATAAACACTTTACAGCAGACTCCATGAGAACGTTGTTCAGAGATGTCCCACCTGATTTATGTAATCTTTGAATTTTGAAGACATTAACATTCTTCATCTGATCTGAGAGTTTATGGAGGAAAGATTTTTTTTAGCAACATTTCCAGAGTGTTTTTGGAAGGTGTGTTTTAAAGGGTTGTGTGAAGAAGGGTTTTTTTTTTTTTAAATAATGACTTGTGAGTTGACTTCAACGCAGTAGCAGCCCTGATATGGCCCTTTGCGGTCGGCTGGGCTGTAAGCAACATTATCTTCCTTACTTTTCTCTCTCTCTCTCTCTCTCTCCTGATGAATTGCTATTTATTCAGATTTTTATAAACAGCAGACCATTGTTAACATTCCACTACATGCATATTATAGAGTCCACAAATTCCCAAATCATATCAACTCAAAAGCCAGCTGAGACTTTCTGGTAATAAGTTATAACACGGATGCTGACAAAAAAAAAATGCTGCAATATCCGTTTATACGACTTTTAACGAAAATGCCAGATTTCCAAGATGACTCATGAAATGGAGAAGCTTTGAAAGGCTCTTTCTTGATATATTAAAAGGTATTAGGTTTCAACTGAAAATCTTTATATTAACAGATATATAGGCCCATGCGATTCACTGGCTTATGACCAAAATATGAGCAAATATTAAAAGCAAAATAACCCACGAATCCCAAAATTGGATTCATTTTGAAGCAGTCATAAGAGAGAGAGAGAGAGAGAGAGAGAGAGAGAGAGAGAGAGAGAGAGAGAGAGAAGACTCGTGACTCGTGACTTTAATGTGAGGCCATCAGCCTATTCACATGAGTACGCAACAAGAAAAAAATCAATTTTATATAGTTAGAACAAAATTTCCATAACTGCAACAAAACATTCTTCCATGACAGTATGTACATGCAGAATTCTATCTTAATTATACATAAATACTTCTTAGTACGTTCTTCCTTATGAACATAATATATTATTATTTTAAAACTCATGATATGAATGCTGTTGATACTAGCATGCAAAACACATGTTATCCATTTCATTTCCCTCGTCGTATTTTCGTATGTATACAGTGGAATCCTTACTACACCTGCGTCGTATAATTCTCCGGAAAGCTGTACTATTTTGAGCATCTTTTATTTACTACGTTTACGCATGTGCCAAATTATCGCTCTCTACCGTGCAAAGGAAAGGAAAACCCCGAATCTTGGTCCTGTTCGTATGATGCTGGACTTGCGTTGTTTATATTCGTTGGATTTAGCAGCCCCATGGATAAATTACTAAAGCCTAGCCGCTTTCCCTGTATCAGGTTAGTACTTTCCTTCAATTATTTTCACTTTAATTGTAGTTTACCCTATTTCTTCAGCCTGTGACCCTGACTATCACACTTGTTGACACTTGACTCGTACACGTGTCTCAATTGCCTGTTGGCCAGAGGAGTCTCTTAATGGTCGAATCCCTAAAATTCAAACTTTAATGATTCAAAGCAACCGTCGGAAAATGATCGAAATGCATATAATAGCTATCATTAATCAAAAAGTTCAAAACCATACTCTTATAATATGATCTATGGGCAGCCATTTCTTAGCAGACGATCCAGTCCTCCGTCCCGTCCCAGTCGCCCCGTCCGCCTCACCTCCACTCCCCCCCCCCCCCCCCCCCCCCCCCCCCCCCCGCCCTCTCTAAGCGGAGAGCGAAAGAGAACGAAGGAACGCGCGAGCTGCGAGACGGACTGTGTGTTTGCTGCAGTGTGTCACGCGACTACATGCTGATTTGCATGATGACCTACTGAACTAAGTTCTTGACCTACTTTTCATTTCCTAGTTTATCTTATTTGTATACTTCATCACTTCATGGTCAGTTGTTTATCTATGTTTCCCTTTGTATTTATTTCGTAGTTTTACATGTGTATGTATATACTGATTTCCTTACTTATTCTAACCATCCTCTCCAAACATGTTTCCATATACAATTGATTTTTTTTTTAAACTATATGCACATTTCCATGCACATTTAACTTAAGCCATTCATATTCCTAGACTAACCCCCCCCCCCCCCCCCCGCACATCCCCACGGTGGCCATATTTATTCCCATATGGTGTTAACCCGTCTCTGCAGTTGCTTCCTCCATGACCCCTCCCTCCGTGCTCCTTTTTAACTTGATCAAACATTCTTAATTCCTGTCTATTAAGATTATAATTACACTTATTCCTCTTATTTACCTTAATTGTCTATACTCTTGCATAATTCCATATCATTAGTTATACATTCAATTCTACTACACCTCTTGATCCAATCAGACTCAATCCCTCTCAGTCCCTCACAATCAAAATATACACACACTATACATACACACACATACATACATACATGTACACACATACATACACACAAATACATATATATGTGTACATTTTACAACCTTGTTCGTGTTCTTATAAGTATTCCTACTCCATCATCCATTTATAATAGCCTCATTCTCCCTTATTCCATTCATATTTGTACAGTTCCATTAATATTCATTCATTACACATATTTTCTTCAAAACATATTCATTTCCATAATTGAGAGAGAGAGAGAGAGAGAGAGAGAGAGAGAGAGAGAGAGAGAGAGAGAGAGAGGAGGGAAGAATAAGAATAATAATAAGAAGAAAATAAAAAGAAAAAAGAAAAAACGAAGCTCAAAAAGTACGGTATCAGTTGCCACAATCTCGGAAGCTGTCTCTCCCTCGAGTTTTGAATTAATGTGAATGCATGGCTTTTAGACATTTCGTTAAAAATACACAACGCATGGCCCCGGAAACATTACACACACACACACACACACCACACACACACACACACACACACACACACACACACACACACACAGCGAGAGAGAGAGAGAGAGAGAGAGACAGAGCGAGAGAGAGAGAGAGAGAGAGAGAGAGAGAGAGAGAACAATGGCTCTAATAAAAAAGCTGAAAGCATTGACGTGTCAGTTGAGCACACACACACACACACACACACACACACACACACACACACACACACACACACACACGCACGCACGCACATTTCTAATCCCATTAAAACGAAAAGCATTGAATGTCAAATAATTGTATTGTTGATCTTCTGAGCACACGCCCTAGAGATTTTTTGAACAGGCGAACGGACAGCGCGAATATCTCATATGGGGATGTTTTCGAGTGTGTTCGTTTATAGATGGTTTCATCGTTAACGTATGCCATAAACCCATGTGATGATGTCTCTCACTACTACTCTCACGAATTAACATAGAAGGAACCCCCTGCATACGTTACGTCAGATATTTTTTGTGGATTCTCTCTTCCAATTCTAATGAACTCAATGACTTCATGATAAGATTTTTTTTTTAAAAGCAGAAAAAAGTACTTGCACTCAAGAATTTTTCTGTTTTGTAATGTAACGCATTTGAAAGGAAACAAAGTTATTCATTTATGATAAAATTGATATAATATGTAGCGATGTTTATGAATATTGCTATCGCGTGCCATCATATAATGTTTTGGTATTTGATTCGCTTTCTCCTTTTGTAGAGTGCGCGAGTTGTATTCACACGACTTCCTAGGGGAGTATCGCCTCACTAAATAAATGCTTGAATCACCCCTCCCCCACCCTCCTTCTCTCTCCCCCCCCTCTCTCTCTCTCTCTCCACACACACACACACACACACACACACACATACATACACACACACACACACACACACACACACATAGAGAGAGAGAGAGAGAGAGAGAGAGAGAGAGAGAGAGAGAGAGAGAGAGAGAGACTTGGCTAACTGTCTTGATGCGTAATTTCAATAATAAACACACTGTTTGTCGTGGCAAATATTTTACACCTTGTTCTTCACGTTGCCTTGCCTTCTTCTTGTTCTTCTTGTTCCTCTTCTTGCTCTTGTTCTTGTTCTTCTTGTTCTTGCTCTTGTTCGTCTTGTTCTTGTTCTTGTTCTTCTTGTTCTTGTTCTTCTTCTTGATCTTGTTCTTGTTCTTCTTGATCTTGTTCTTGTTCGTCTTGTTCTTGTTCTTGTTCTTCTTCATTATCATCATCATCTTCGTCTTCTTCTTCACCTTCTTCTTCTTCTGACCCCCCCCCC
>CM065723.1:11263207-11265707 GCA_033310375.1 Conus canariensis | reverse complement strand
AAATGTCAACATAGAGCACACAGAACAAACAAGGAGCCCCCCCCCCCCCCCCCCCAATAAGAAGAGGTTGCAAGAGGTTGTCCATATACCCTGTACCTGACACAAATAAACAGCAACAGCAACTGGAGAAATAAACTCAAATTAACATTTATTCACGACTAGCCTGTTTAATCTTGGGTTTGGTCAAACAAACAGAGGAATGAACAGTAACAAATACAGGTAACCTAGGTTTTTTTTTTTTTTTTTTAATAGGTTTGAAAGGAAAATTTACTGAGGCAGGAAATAGTCAACAGTAACTAACGAACAAGTAGAAGGACAGAAGCAGGATGCAGAATGCCGCAACTGTCTCTCCAAGGGCCACAGCACTAGAGGCTGCAAAAACCCCTGTGAAATGCAGGGCTACAATGACGGACATAAGTGGCATCCGTGGTGCTGCAATGCCAAAACGACAGGTCAAGCTACACCGTACCTCTCGACAAAGACAATGCACAGCACACGACGAAACAGGAAACTACAAGCATGTTACACCGAACCTCACGACAACAGACAATGCACAGCACACGACTGAAAACAGTGAAACTACAAGTCATGCTACACCGAACCTCACGACAACAGACAATGCACAGCACACGACTGAAAACAGTGAAACTACAAGTCATGCTACACCGAACCTCACGACAACAGACAATGCACAGCACACGACTGAAAACAGTGAAAACAAGTGCCATGATAACACCGATACGACACAGGAAATGACAACACGACTGAAAACAGTGAAACTACAAGTCATGCTACACCGAACCTCACGACAACAGACAATGCACAGCACACGACTGAAAACAGTGAAGACAGTGCCATGATTGAACACCGAGTGGACGACAGTGATAATGACAAAATCGAGAACAACACAGACAATTCCACGGACCCGCAGTAGATCAAGGAAAAAGCAAAGACTACACTAAAAACGTATAGAAGGAACGGATCCGGATCGGTAAAACGACCACAATCCAAGGATTCCCCTTTCTCCCGTGACGAAACTACTTACACACCCTTACCTCCTAAAGAATGTTGCTCACGACACCAAATCGCCAAATTTGTTACTGTTCGTGTGTGTTTACAAACACGCGCGCGTGTATATGCGCGCTGGAGAGACGGGTATGGGATAGGGTGCCGGTGGGAGAGGGGGGAGTAGAGGGGAGATAGCTGCGAAGAGGAAGTTTGTGCATATCCATGTGATGTGAGTGAAACTCAACATGTGCTTGGAAGTTTATTCGGTTTTTTTTTTTTTTTTTTTTTTTTTAAAGCATCCTTCGCTCCGCAAAGATGAGGCGATTGTAAATCTTCATTGATTTTTGTTATGACTGCTTTTCTTCTTTTTGTCATCTTTCTGTCTGTGTTCATTTCATTGCTATGTGTTCCATACAATTTTTGTTAAATCCTGATCGATGAGGATGAGGATGCTACGGATTTCCATTTTGGTCTGAGACTGCATGACAGAGTTGTCCTCTACACTTGCTTTCGTAATATATCCCGAATATCTATCCGGTCCGAGAGATACAGACACCTGCAGTGTTGGTCAGGAAATTCGAGCAACATTGTCAGAGACGCATCTATTTACGTGAATATATCTGGTCTGTGTGGTACCAGTCTAACCACCTGAGCCAATAGCACACTCAGCTCTGTGTAAGGGCCGGACGGGGAACACATATCCAACAAATAAATGGCTCTGATGGGAATCGAACGCACGACCTCTCAGCCGGAAGTCCGCGTCGCTTACAAGTGCGTCACGGTGGCGGGTCCACCCCGTCCCTTTCCCCCACCCTTCCGCCCACTTTCAAAACCTTATTTTTATCCCGTCGCGCTTGTCCGCCTGCCTGCTTTAATGGTCTCTCGGTTCATCTCTCTGTTTGCTGTAGGGCTTTCCCCTGCTTTTACCAGTGTATTTAAATTTGTGCCCATGTCCAGCGTCTGTGTGTTGTGTGTGTGTGTGTGTGTGTGTGTGTGTGTGTGTGTGTGTTTGCGCAATGCGTGTGTGTGCTCAAATGTGTGTGTACGCATGCGTGCGTGCGCGCGCGCGGCGCGTGTGTGTGTGTGTGTGTGTTGTGTGTTGTGTTCTCCTCTTTCTCCCGTAGATGATCTTAGAACGTCACGAGGAAGACATCTCATGATGTCTCGACAACTAGTTTTTGTTCTTTTCTTTTCTTTCTGTACAACGGCGATCCATATCTCTTCCCACATGATACCACCTAGGCTAATTTGCATCATCAGAAAAGATGAGAGAGATAGCCTCCCTTCGCTGACCTCACACCCCGCCTCCTCACACCTTCCCACCCTTCAAAACAAAAATGGAGTGGGGGGGGGGGTGGGGGGGTGGTAGGGAGAAGAGGGGCGGGGAAGATGGGCGGGAGTTGAGAACGGCGCTGTGGGAGAAGGACATAGACTGAAATAAGAATGATGGCCTCACCTCCTCCGCACCCTTACCCTTAATAAAGCCCCAACC
>CM065723.1:11253207-11258207 GCA_033310375.1 Conus canariensis | reverse complement strand
AGGATTAGATAGAAAAGAACTATCTGTGACTCAGAAAGAAGGAATTATAATATGTATTCCCAAACCCGATGACCCTAAGGAATGCATCAGAAGCTGGCGACCTATTACAGTATTGAATGTCGTATATAAAATTGGGTCAGTATGCATAGCAGCCCGAAGAAAATCAGTTCTACCAAGTCTAATCAGTGAAGATCAAACAGGATCTATACGTGGAAGATATATTGGAGATAACTTCAGACTTATGTATGATATAATATACCGTTTAAATAATGTATGATATAATATGCCGTTTAAATAAAGAAAATTTCCCAGCGTTACTGTTATGTGTTGACTTCGAAAAAGCTTTTGATACCATTGACTGGAATTCTATGTTCAAAGTACTGAAGGCCTTTGGATTTGGAGATAATATTTGTAACTGGATAGAAAAGTCGTATAGAAACACTATGGCAACTGTAATAATAAATGGACAAACGTCAGACTGGTTTAAAATCAATAGGAGTTGTAGACAGGGTGATCCTGCTTCGCCGTATTTATTCGTTTTATGCGATGAAATTTTAGCAAACATGATCAGACAAAACAATAATGTCAAGGGAACATCTACAGATCATATTGGACATAAAACTGCACAATTTGCTGACGACACACAATCTTTACAAAACGGAGATCAAATACCTTTTGAAAAAACTATAAAAGTCTTGGATGAATTTAGAATGATATGGAGTCTGAATATGAATTGTGAGAAGACATCTGCTATTTGGCTAGGACCGTTAAAAAAGTCAGCAAAGAAGTATGTGCCACATCTGGAATGGAATGCTCTGAAATTTAAGATATGAGGAGTATGGCTTACAGCAGAGCTCGCAGATTGCATGGATATGAATTTTTACTGGAAAGTTCTCAGAAACAAAACATACAGAGTTTGGCTCAAAAGAATTCTAACGCCACTAGGAAGAATAGCGCTCCCTGGGCAGTTTCCATTTCTGTTTACTGCAGCGTTCTAGAGATCACACAAAAAGGTGGGAAAGCATAAACTCTGAGGTTAGACCATGAAATATTGAAAGCATTTACAACAAAAATACTAGGAATTGGTCTGTATGCAATACATCTGGAAAACTAATGATTTACTCTTGAAATGAACAAATCAACGTCGGGGTCAAATTCCAGGATTTTTAGAGCCTATTTCAGCAGATTAACGCTCACTTTCCATTCTGCATCAAGGCTTACGCTTCAAATTCTTCATCACCAATGGCATTTTCCCCTGGCAGTTTATACGCTGTTGATATCCAAATATTTATTGTAATATCAAAAGCCCAAATGTTTTTCACAGTAGAAATACAGCTTTGTGAATGACTCGTTTCCATGTCATCAATGAAAGCGACAGCTGTAGTGTCATCCATCATCAGTCCCACTTGAATGCGCTCTTTATAAGTTGCTGGACAGTACTGCTTTCGATTCTAACACATTTATATGTTCTTTTCATGTCCCCTCCCCCCCCCCCCCCCCCCTTATTTTTGGATTTACGGAGTGGGTTGAAGATCATAAGGATTATGTTATTGTCTAGCATGGGAAACAGACCAAAAATACCTTTTCATACTCAAATAATCATTACAAGCATCGAGGTCTTTTGAGAGAGAGAGAGAGAGAGAGAGAGAGAGAGAGAGGAGAGAGAGAGAGAGGAGGGGGGTGGGAGGAGGGAGCGAGAAAGGGAGGGGATGGTCTGGAAGGCTGCAGGAGAGCTGATTCATCATCCAAGGAATAAAATAAGAGAGAAACTCTGCCTACATCATACATAGTATAACAGCGAAAACAAGATATTTTCCTAATGGAATTTGGCCGGTATGACGAATAGAGCAGATTTACATCCGCTTCAAAGCGAGATAAGTAAGCAAGAAAGCAAACAAACAAATAAACAAAAAATGCATGTGTATCTACATGAACAAAGATATCATTATTCATTTGAATGCTCGCAATATACTTTTCGATTTTGCGCCTGTATTTCAAGTAAACACCCCAAATGTTGGTAAGCCTTTTCTCGTTTTATGTTTGTAAATAAATACATAAATTACCCGGCTATGATTATTATCAGATTAATTACTTCATCTGTTCTGACATTATTTTCCCAACCACACATTGTAAAATATTCACTAATTCGAAAAGCACCAAGCAAAGAGTATCTTTCGTTCAGATGTGTTTGAAACGCCATCCGAAACAACTGAGCGTATTGCCAATAAGAGAAAATACGTTGAATGTGTTCCATATCAGTATTACAAAAAGAACAAATATAATTCTCTCCAATTCATACTCAATAGCAATGGATTAGTTCCTATAGCTCTATTTACTATGCGTATCAGAAGTGATTTTAGTTTCACATCCTTAATTATATCAATCTTCCGAAGAATTGTGTTTTATTGTATATGTCGTCTCAATCGTCTGTCCATATGCTAGCAACAATGTGGTCGTCTGCCATCTTTCAACGATCAGCTGTAAAACTGCTTTATACGTTTTGGAACTGAGGAGATAAAATGACATATTTCAGAGGTATGATATTCAGAACAAATCTCCTTTACCAACTGCACTTCTCAACTGTCAACATATTTTCAAAAAAGTTTTAACAAATCCAATACATTTCACAAACTTTTAGTGGATTCCATATTTCCCCAACACATTTTGAATGATAGAAACCTTCCATTGTCATCCAACAAATCACCAGTTTGATTCGCATCTTTCTCAATCCAAGTTTTATAAAAATTCTTCTTCTCCCCGATCAAAATACCAGAATTACCAAAAATGATTCGGATACCATTTCTCCGCTGTTTTCAGTCTGTATCGTCTATCCCAATTCTTTGAATGCTTTCAATACATTAGACGAAATCTATTTTTATGTCTATCAAAATCTGTTTTAGTATCCACTTTCTCCAGAAATAAAGTTCTGGCATTCAGCAGTTTTATCACAGAACTCCATTTCTGTGTGCTTAGACTAAGCTTTCTAATCCACATAGTTTTTAATGCACACGTATATTTACGTGCATTCAGAATACCCATACACTCTTGTATGATATTTTTCTACTTACACTATGATTTTTCTAGCTCCTGATAAAGTGAAACACCTCCTATCTTACTGCATTTACAATATCATGCCGAGGATTTGCAATAACCGCGAACCTCCCCCCCCCCCCCCCCCCACACGCCCAATACGTGTACAATTCCTTTTCAGCGACACACTGTACAGACATTTAATTTCCTAAAATTCTCCTCAAAATCGATTTGAACATATTCTTTTAAGCCATTCGTAAACCAAATGCCAAAGTATTCTAAATCGTTCTGAGGTCCACTCAATCGGCAAATGAGGCACCTTTTTCTGTGAGAATTTTCATACTTCCTTACCGAAATTGTACTACTTTTTTTTTAACATTTATTTTCAAACCAGAAACTTTTTCGAAATTGTCAATAATTCTTGTTGGTTCTTGAAATGACTGTCTACCGCCTTCTTGCATTAGCTCGGTACTGTCTGCGTATTCCGAAATCTTGTTTTCCAGCCATGCTATGTTTATACTTTTTACTGTGGTGTACTTTGCCTAATCATGACAGTCAGTATTGGAAAAAGAAAGTACTGTGAAATTAGACTCCCCCCCCCCCCTCCCGTCTACACCCGCTTTGTGCGACCATTTATGGTTACAATAGCTGTAATATTGTTGTAACAAGGCTATCAGTTAAATTCAAGGCCAAAGCTATGCGCATCTAGCACTTTTTTCATTAATGTCCAACTGAGCGAATCAAACGCCTTTTCAAAATCTAGAAAGACCAGTAATCCTAGTTTCTTATCTGTATATCTGTTCTTTTTCAACCCCGCTCGATCATCGCTTATGAGAGCTGACAGCACTGAGTTGATCCCGTCTTACAAATAATAATTAGAAATAAAATTGGTCTGAAGTTTTTTGTACCCACGCAACTTGTCCCCTTATGTAATGCAAATAATAACACCCTCTTTCTACAAAGCAGAGATTTCCCTTTTCTGAAAACCTTCATTCAAAGAATTCAAAACGAAAGTCTCAAGATCATGCCAACAGATTTTTGAAGAATTCTGCAGGAAAACTGTCGATCCTTGGGCTTTTATCATTACGCATATCTTCTAGTGCCCAGCTTGCTTCTTCCAATGAAATCTCGCTTCCTAGCAGACAAAAGAAAGCAAAGAAAAAGAATGGGAAAACTGTACTATAGTTATTATTTCAAAGAAACTAAGCGTAAATTAGCTTGACTATCGTAAGGATATGTAGCACACAGAAAGCTGCTATGATTTATAAGCACTTTCAACACTACAGTACAAAGTATTGTCAGTGATAATGAAAATTATCTACAAAAAGTGCTAACACTTGGATAATCATATTGATGATAGAACTGGCATCATATCAAAAACATTGGTGGTGGTGATGATGATAATTACCATAACAAGACGATGATGGTGTCAGCCATTGCTATGTTAAAGGCGATGGTAGTTTGATAATGTTCTTTTGATTATTCTGATTCTTCATCACACATCTTGTCTTGCCTAACTAATGTTCTTTTGATTATTCTGCTTCATCATCACACATCTTGTCTTGCCTAACTCACAAGAACAATCCTTCACCCCGCCTCTCCCTCCACATTCCAATGAATGATACACCAGAAAAAAAAGGACAAATTCAGGTTCCCCAAAGAAGGTGTCGACTAAGTTGCACAGACCAAAGCATTTTTCAAATGTAATTAATAGCGAACCGCCAAGAAAACGCAGACAAACGAATCACAAGGCAGAATACTTTGTTTCCACCGAAACAAAACAAAACCAAAACAAAGCATTTTGTTTCCACCAAAACATTTTTGTTCAGCTTGATGGATAAACTGAACAGTTCCTTCATAATCATTTCCGATTTTTTGCGAGTGCTACAATTTAATCCCTCTCCACGCACCTGTACCAAAACAGTCTAAATAGTCCATACATTACTCCATGAAGATGTGCAACCATCATC
>CM065723.1:11240707-11248207 GCA_033310375.1 Conus canariensis | reverse complement strand
TTGTTCTAATCCCTTGATCCTCAGATTGATCTGCTTTACGCGCTCTTTCATCAGGGCCCGTTCCGTACGGAATAGGATGTTGCTTGCAGCTTTTCCTTTGACCGATGACTTGATTTTTAGGCTGGTCGGTACGACACCGTGATGTTTGCAGTGTAGCGTGAAATGCAGATGGTTTCGGAATCTCGCTAAGGCTCGGTGCGCTCCTTCCAGTTCACGAAAAATCTTGATGACCGTCCTGTAGAAATCGCGTACGAGACGTTGTGGAAGTTTCAACTGCTGAGGGGTAGACATAACGACTACCGCATTTAAACAGATCACTCAGCTAGGAATAGCACTTACTTGGAGCTTTCGACAGACCTCCGTCCGTCTTTTTCAGCGGTGGTGTGGCTACTGGGTGAACTGGCGTTCAGTGCACACGACCACGGGTCGAAGCCTGGTCATGTGACTGAACAATGAGGGTGTTGTACACCGATGGCAAAGAGAGCTTATTGTTACTTATTTACTGCTCTTTGATTACTATTTATGTTTCAATTTTCCAAAATCTGCATCCTTTAAAGGCTTTAAGATAAACAGTCCAGCCACTTACACGAAAACAACACCCTTCTAACCCTCTTCCCCACCCCCGCCACTTCCCCCTCCCTTCACCGATTCTCCAACTATCCCATCAAAACAGTTTAGCAAGTAACAAGAAAATAATACCCTCGTTTTCTCTCCTCCTCCAACCGCCCCTCTTCACCCATTCTCCCCCTCCTCCCATCAAACACAAACACACACACACACACACACACAACACACACACACACACACACACACACACACATACAAAGAAGCATGCGCGCGTATGTGCGCAAGCGCGCGCGCCCACGCACGCACGCACGACACACGCACACAAAAACACACACACGCGCGCACGCACGCACACATACACCGCATACACACACGCGCGAGCGCATGCACACACGCACACAGACACATAGTCACAGACACAAACACACACAGACACACAGACAGACGCACACACACACACACACACACGCATATACACACACGCACGCACGCCGCACGTGCGCACACACACACACACACACACACACACACACACACACACACACACACACACTCACGGACTCACACACACACACAGACACAGACACACACACACACACACACACACACACACACACACACACATACACACACACACACACACACACACACACACACACACACACACACACACACACACACACATCACACCATACTAAAACACATATGCAAACACGCTAATTCTTTTATGCGTATTATCTATGACGTTCGTGAAATGACTTGCCTGTTTCTTGCTATGCATTGAATAAGCGTTAGTTGGCAGTCTCTTTTGAGTGTATACCTGTATTTTGCATAATGTTCCTTCCTAATCTCTCTCTCTCTCTCTCTCTCTCTCTCTCTCTCTCTCTCTCTCCTCTCTCTCTCTCTCTCTCTCTTCTCTCTCTCATCTTTTCTCTCTCTCTTTCTCTCTCTCTCTCTCTCTCTCTCTCTCTCTCTCTCTCTCGCTCTCTCTTTCCCCCCACCCTCCTCATCCTCTTCCTTTCACCCTGTGTCCCTGACCAAAGGTCTGAGTGGAGCAGAACACGAAGAGGTCTGGAGAGGTCTGGTCGGTGATGGCGGTGGCGGCCTGGACCACCACAAGAAACGGATAGGTTTTGCAGCCGTGGGAGTCTACCCGACCGAGGTGAGTCACATCATCACATATCACCCACATGTCCGCCCACATAGGCTATTTCACGGAACATGCGTATGCACGTGTGCGCTTAGCAGATAGGGTGTAGCGTATATGGATGAGTTCGCACGTAGTGATACCACCTCGGTGAAACTGAAATTGAAATTATGACATGACATACGCCGTCTATCATGCTGAGGTTGTTCACTTTACCAGTATGTGTATGCACGTACGCACGCACGCGCGAACACACACACACACGCGCGCGCGCACGCGCGCGCGCGCGCGTGCCCGCGCACACACAGACACCATTTATCCTCCTGGGACTACCCACACACATAGACGGACATTTAGCCTGCTTAAGCTACTCACATCAAATAGACAGACCATTCATCCTGCTGACGTTATCCACATTGCATAGACCATTCATCCTGCTGACGTTATCCACAGTGCATAGACCATTCATCCTGCTGACGTTATCCACATTGCATAGACCATTCATCCTGCTGACGTTATCCACATTGCATAGACCATTCATCCTGCTGACGTTATCCACATTGCATAGACCATTCATCCTGCTGACGTTATCCACATTGCATAGACCATTCATCCTGCTGACGTTATCCACATTGCATAGACCATTTATCCTGCTGACGTTATCCACATTACATAGACAATTTATCCTGCTGGGGTTACCCATATCACATTGGAGAAACATTTATCCTGCTGAAGTTATCACTTCACATTGACAGGCGACCTCTTCTACTGATCTGATCACTTCACATGCATAAGCCACATATCCTGTTAAGATTTTCTATATCACATATACGAGACACATATCCTTTTGAAGTTATTATCTCACTTACATAGACCATCTAGCCTGCTGAGATTTATCCACAGCACAAAGATAGGTCAATAGTCATCTGGGTCTATGCACATGACTTGACTCTCAACAGGTTTGGAGTTTTTCACATTTTGTTAGTGATAACTATGCATCACCATTAAGATTTCTCAGATAGTGTTGTTTCCTTAGTAAATGTATTTCTTTGGCTTTGTTTTAGTAACTATTTCATTAATAACCTAGAGTGCCTACCTTGTAGGTAGGCACTCAAGGTCTGACCTGCGCGTTGGGCTAATGCGTAGGTCAGACATCCGCTGAGTCGTAGCCACGAGACCCTCTTCTTCAATTGTCTCATCCTTGTTGTTAATTCATTTATCCATCAGTTTCAAATCATGGGTAGTGTGGTCTCAAAACTAAGCGGATGTGGTGTAGCGTATATGGACTAGTTCGCACGCAGTGACGCCTCCTTGATGAAACTGAAACTGAAACTTCATTAATAATTTTTTTTTTTTAGATGTGATAATTTCCACAACAAAAAACCCACTTTAATCACCATTGATAAAGAAATCAAGGGAAAGAACTGCAGGGAGTTAAACAAACTGCAAACCTCACTGAACCCATATGTCCTATTGAGATTATCAGCAACTGAAATAAACCACATTCTTTGATGAAGCAACCTACAACGGTCACAAAGACCACATACCTCATATGACATACAGATAGGTCACATGTCCTGTTTAGGGAGTCCATAGCATACATGGACCAGGTAGTTCACAGATGTATTTCACAAAACAGAGAAAGGTCACACAGATCGCACTGCGGTAATTCATAGCACACACACTGGGCATTTGTCGCTGAAAAATCCGCAACGCACATATAGTTGGCATTTCTCATTGAGTTAATCCACATCACTCATAGGCTATATGCCTCATTGTGACAATTCCCATCATGCAGATAGTCCAAATATCTTATTTAGATCATGCACATCACAGAGATACGTCACATATTTTAACTAAATTAATGCACAGGTCACACAGACTGGTCACGTCTGTTATCGAGGTAATCTACCATACAAAGACAGGTCACATTTCTCACTGGGCAGTTCACATCACATACAGACAAAACATCTCGCTGAGGGAATCCACAAGACAGAGACTGGCCACATTCCTTACTGACGTTATTCGTAACATGCAGACAAGTCACGTATCTCATCAAGGTAATCCACAGCATAAAACCGATCACCTATTTCATCCAGGTAATTCACGTCATACTCAGGTGACATACCTCATTGGGGAAATCCTAACACACAGATGGGTCACATATCTTACTGAGATAATTCAACTCATACACTTTGCAGTGGCGCAAGAGATTCTACTGTACGTTTTCTGTGGGACTATGGACAAATAAGGAGCTTCAGGATGAATTTAGAAAAAAACAAAACAAAACTGTTTTATGATAAATGTGTCCATGCGTTCAGTGTTAAAATATTCTGAGAAGCAGTAGACTTTGGTGTGGATGATCAGGGAGAGATAACACCAAACATACTTAGTTCTCATGATATATGCCTTAACAGATTTAAAATCAAGTAAACAATACGAAAATGGAAACAAAATTTGATGGACACTGAAATCAATATCAAATGATGTTTTCTTATATATAGTAAAGCTCAGATCGTAATTTTGATGTTGTGCACATTTCTCTTGGTCGTTCAAAAGCAACATTGTTTTAAAGCTTGTGCTCTTTAACAGATGTATGTATATTTGTTATGATAATTCTACATGTTGCATCTCACAAATGTTTTTAGATATGCTGTGAAGGGTTTACAGAAGCGACACATGCCATTGTTCACGTCTAATTTGTAAATTTCAAAGATAATTTTCAAAAATATTTTAAATCACATTATTTTAGACAGAGACGACATATCTCACTGATAGGTTACGCATTTCACCGAAATAATTCAAAATGCAGAGATAGTTAACGTAACTTTCTGAATTAGTACACAAAACACAAAGTGCCCACATGTTTCATTGAGATAGTACGTATCACACATATAACTCATATGCATCATGGAGATCATACACAACACACAGATACGTTGCATACATAAAGGTAGATCAACACATAGCTAGATCGCATATATCACTGAGGTAATACACATCGCACAAATAGCTCACATGCCTTACTTAGGTAACACATGACATACTGACAGTCCACTTATTTCTTTAAAGTAATGCACCCCAAGGAAAACGAAAAAGAGGTCGGCCAAGGAACACCTAGCGCAGGGAGCTGGAAGCAGACATCAGGAACATGGGGATGACGTGGAACCAGCTGGAGAAAAGAGCCCAGGACAGAGATGCCTGGAGGTCCTTAGTTGGCGGCCTGTACCCCAGGAGGGGTAATAGGCGATGATGATGATGGCATATCACAAACAGTTCACATGTCTTACTGACGAAATACGTAATACACACAAATGGGTCATATATATCACTGACGTAATACACATCCCACAGAACGCTCATATTTTTACTGAGTGATACTCAAGACACAATGAGGTCACAGGTACGACAGATGTAATTGACGTCACACAGACAGTTTTCATATCTTACTGGGGAAATGCTTAACAAACGAATAGGTCAATATGCAGAACTCCACACAAAAACGCGTCAAATATTTCAATGAGGTAATCCATATGCACAGTACACAAATTAGGTCACATAATTTTTCTGAGATAATCTACATCATACAGAATTTTCACGTAGGTTACTTATGTAATTCACATCGCATTGATAGTTCACATATTCTACCGAGGTAGTACACAGCACACATACATTCTCAGACATTCTGCATCACACAGTTTAGACATCTTATTGACATAATCAACATTACACTGATAATTCACACATCTCACTGGAGTTACGCATATTACTCAGATAGTTCAAATTATCTTATTAATGTAGCCCTCATTAATTACACAGGTAATGTAGTATCTTACTAAGGTAATTCATAACACACATAGTTCACACATTTAACATAGGTTGCCCACATTACACGGACAGTTCACGTATTTTACTGAGATACTGAGGTAACTCGCATCACAGAGTTAATTCACATGTCTTACTGAGGTATTTCACATCAGACATATAGTTCACATACTTTACATTTATACTGAGATGGCCCGCACCACAGATATTGTTCACATATCTTACTGGAGTGATTCACATCACAGAGATAGTTCACAAATTGTACTGAGGTAACCTACATAACACAGATAATTTACATATTTTACTGAGATACCGAGGTACCTCGTCTAAGAGAGATATTTCGCATATCTTACTAAGATGATTCAAATCGTAAGATAATTCACATATCTTACTGAGATAATCGACATCGTAGAGGTAGTTCACATAATTTTCTGAGATAATTCATATCATACAGACAGTTCACATATTTTACGGAGGTAATCCACATTACACAGATAGTCCACATATCTTACTGAGGTAATCTACATTACACAGATAGTTCACAGATCTTACTGAGATAATCTACATCACTCAAATAGTCCACACATCTTCCTGAGGTAAAATGCATTACAAAGAACGTTCACACACCCTACTGCGATGATTCACATCACACATATTGTGCACATTTCTAACCGAGGTAAAATACAACACGAAAATGGATCACATAACTTACTGAGGTAACAGATAACACACAGATGGTCCACATATCCTTTTTGTGTTAGCTCACGACACACAGGTCGTGCACACATATCGCTGATGTAATGTACACCGCACAGATAGCCAACATATCTTGCTGAGTTAAGTACTCAACACTCAAAATCCACATATCTGACAGAGGTAGTACACAACACAGACCACAAATAGGTCACATGTCTCAGGTACTTTACAGCTTCCAAAATAAGCAAAAATTCAAAGTGATTGTCATCAGCAGGTAGCCAGGATCCACTAGCAAGCCTGATAAGTTCTTCATAGAACGAAACAGTTCTCGTCATGCTGGTCATGCTGGCCTCCACTCTGGGGAAAATTAAAACTACCAGAGCGTTCATATCTCATGCCCCCGTCCCCTGAAACGCAAGTCTGACCTTTCAGATTGTGCTTTTTGAGTGGAACGAATTTAAACCAGGACTAGGACTCAGACACGAATGACGATGACTGTGGTGATGATAAACACTGACGACGGCATTACTCACATCTGCATGTTTGTTTTCACAGTTCCTGTTTTCCTGGCATCACCAATATCTGTATGCTTGTTCTCACAGTTCCTGTTCTTCTGGAACCGAGGAGACTGCGAGACTGGGGAATCCCTCTTCCACTTTGCCGATCCTCTGGGTGGTCCGTCCGGGATCCGCACGAAAGTTCTGAAACTGTTCTACATCTGAGGCCTCAGCCGATGCACGTGGGAGAATGATCCTGGCCCACTGTTCGTTTGTTAGTTTTGACCGATTCCAGTCACAACATTCAAGATGTCTCTTTAACGAGAAAAAAAAGTGGTGTACTGTACTTGTTCCATCTATATCACACACACACACACACACACACACACACACACACACACACACACACACACACACACACACACACACACACACACACACCACCACACACACACACGCACGCACGCACGCACCACGCACGCACGACACACACACACACACACACAGAGGCACGCGCGCGCATGCGCACACACATTTAGAAACAGACATACTTAAGCACACACGCACACAGTAATACACGTGTAAATACAAAGACAGACAGACAGACACACACCACACACACACACACACACACACACACACACACACACAACACACACACACACAAGATGCATACACGTTACGTACACATAATTGATCTATTTATCTTCTTATCTATCTTATCCATGTACACAGAAATCGAGATCCTTAGGAGACGCAACATTGAAA
>CM065723.1:11228207-11235707 GCA_033310375.1 Conus canariensis | reverse complement strand
AGTATTTCAGACATATTCTTAAAGGAGTGTCTAGATTCTAACATGGTGAAGGAGAGAGGCGAGAAACAAATGACCAGAGGCAGTAGGGTCTGACATTCTAGTGATCCCTATTGCCTTTTATAATCGTCTAATATCATCGATGATGAACGAACAGACGTTAAAATAACCACTGAATTGAACTGAACCAAAGCGCGTGCCCATCCGCATCTCACTGTCACATAGGGTGGGTAAGTTTGGATACATGCCTACATTCACTCAGTTAGGTGTTGCAGTATCATGATCCAATATACCAACGCGCAAGTAGTCTTAAAACAGGATTGGGTAGGGGTGGGGGAGTTTTTGACTCCGGTCCATAAATATTCCCGCTCAAAGAGGATGCATTGAGCTTTGATTGTTGCATTTGTTGTTTGGGACCCTTCTAGAATTTAAACGAGGTCGTAATTTTTTTTTTTTTTGGGGGGGGGGGGGGGATCGAAGGGGTGGAGGTGGGGGAGGGGGAAGAAAAAGGTTGGTCTGGGAGTTATTTCTAGGGGGATCAGTCTGGTCATGTGCCCATTCTCACCTACTGGAGAGTGATTTCTGGTGTGGAGTGATTATGGAATGTTATGCCATAAAGTGTCAATATTCCATGAAAAAAAGTTATCTCCGTCGATAATTACCGGTTTGTAAAAGTTACTCAAAATGTGAATATTTAGTGAAAAAAAAGAGATGAACAATCTTATATAAAGGTGAACAGATCATGGATCAGCCGTTTAACCCAGATCCGCATTAGAATTCATATTTTCACCAAGCATTTTCGTCATCGGTTTTCCGACTTTTTTTGTAACGAAATTTATGAAAGGAAATCTGAAATGAGGCAGGGAACAGCAAACAGTAAATAACAAACAAGTAGGGTAACTCTGGCTCCCACGACGAAATAATTACAGGCCCATAACTCCAAACGAATGCTGCTTACGACACCAAATCGCCTCGAAGAAATGACAACACAGAGCACACAGAACAAACAAGGAGACACCCCCAAGATAGAATGTGGAGATGACAAGGGAATGTCGTTATCACTTCTGCTAGGCGTAAGCAGCGTTCCTTTGGAGTTACAGGCCTGTAATTATTTTGTCGTGGGAGCGAAACTGATGAATGTTTCGAGGAGCAATCCTGGATCCGCAGTTTGATCTGAATCGGCATCGTAGTTGAATGGATTCGTTCCCCAGCACCATTCTATCTTTTGAGGGAATGTGGTTGAAATAAGTTCAAAAAAAGGTTTGCGTACATCCTGCTGACAGACACATGACTGTGATGATTTTTTTAATTTGATCTGTAACGATAACTTATTTTCCCAATAACCCTTTGACTTTCACTTTTGTTAATCGACATAACATATCAATCAAAGGACATCACACCTTACTTTGAGAGGAGGGTGTGTGTGTGTGTGGGGGGGGGTATTCTAGGCCTGAGTTAGAAGACCTCCTCCCATTCTAAAACTACTTCCCCGATGAGTTATTTGGGGCATGGTCCAGTAACTTTTACAAACCGGTAACTATCGACTAAGTTATATATTTTCATGGAATAATAACACTTTCTGGAGTCATATTCCATAACCACCCAACACAAGAAATCACTTTCCGGCACGTGAGAATGGGCACGTGACCGTCTTTGACTTCCGTCATCAAATGGAAGAAAACAACATTAGCTGACAGCATGGAAGAAAAAAAACGGAAAATAGCAAAGTGTTGATGAACATCTCCAGTAACATGCTTCAGTTAGGATCCCTGTGAAGAGACTGACGCTGAATAAAATGGTTTCAAGCAGACACAAGTGGAAAGCGTAACGCTGGCTGAACTAAAAAGGGGTACCGGCCCATGACAGTAAAACTAGGGTTGCTCTGAGAGACGACTGGACAGTCAAAGATCAACAAAGGCATGATCGACAGAGCAGAGAGACGTGGCAACCAGTCCAGTCCTTTACCGTAGTACAGTGAACAAATCCTTTCAATCAGAATGTTTACTGAGCCACAGACCACACGCCACAGTTAAGATTGCACCAATCAAATATAATCTGTAAACATTGACGAGGCATGAATCTGAGCTTTGATATAACTGATATAGATCAAATGACAACCCCACAAATTTCACTTGTTTTAGAGATCATCACAATATAACCATTAAACATTTTGACGAATGGCATGAATCTGAGCCATTTATTGATATTAACTGATAATAGATCAAATGAACAACCCCACCAAAAATTTCACTTGTTTTTAGAGATTTCTACCGATAACATCATTCGCAATCTTGAAATACATGAACTACCCCCTTGCTGACGTCACAATTCAGGCCTTCGCACTCACCTGTGACCCTTTCTTTGTGCCCACATGACCTCTCCAGAATAGTCTCGTTCCTTTCATTTTAATCTAGAAACCAGTCGGCATGTACCGTGATGGGCGCCGGGCATATAAAAGAAACAAGGAGAATCAACAGTCAGACACAATCAGAATTCTAAAAACAATCTAATTGTGCCTTCTACAGTCTGGTTGTACATGTCTAACGGTATATTGTGCCTGTCTATAATCTGATTGTGACTCCTTACGCAAGGCTTTGGCGCATTCATTTTTTGGTGTACAACCATGTCATTATCACCAGCAAGACCTCCGTCTTAAAGTCATTGACTTCAAAAAGACTGTGTGTAGGACCATAGTTAACATTAGGAGGAAATAATTTTTGGCAACAGCCGTATTCTGGTCATTGAAGCACTCTACAAAGACACAAACTGTGTAGGTTTTTTGTTTGTTTTGTTTTTTTAATCAGACAGCTAGAGAAGTGCCCCACAGCTGTCTACTCTCCCCTATCTTGATGAACCTCAAGCTGAAACATACGATGCACAATACGTCATAGAACTTTATTGCCCCTGTATTTATTTGTACATGGCAGATGGCATTTCACGATGACGTTCAACCAGCGTTCTAGAACTCTGTGAATCTGTCATCTAACGGAAAAAATCATTAGCTTTCAGCATGGAAGTAAAAACGGAGAATAGCGAAGTGTTGGCCAACAGATCCAATGACATACTTCAGGTAGAATCGCTGTGAACAGACAGTCGATGGAACAAATAGTTTCAAATATCACATGTCCGTTCTGAGGAAGCACTTCAACTCTAAAGATTGGAACAAGACTGTATTTGATATAACAAAACTCAGAGTTATTGGGAAAATTAGTCATCAGTCTTCCATTACAGATCAAATGCTGCAACTATCTGATAATATCGTGTAGTGTGTACCGAGCCGGAATAGCTCAGTTGGTAGAGCGCCGGACTCGTAATCTTGGGGTTGTGCGTTCGAATCTCCGCCAGGCCGTTTCGGTACAGGGGGATTTTTCCCTCGGAGTTCTGACTCCATTTCCCATACAGTCCTTCGAATGAGACTATAAACCGAGGTTCCGTGTATTACCGTACGCATAACATCTTGCACACACGTAAAATCCCATCACCAACTTTCGGAAGAGAAGGCCAGTTTGGCCGTTTGTATGGATGACACGTTACACCTAGCATGCACCTTCCCGAATGGCGGGATAAAAAACGGTCACACACACAAAAGTATCAGAATAATCAACTTGATGATTGTGGACACTCTCTGGAAAGAAAGAAAGAAAACAAAGATGTTAGATCTCGGTTTTCTTTTTTGCTTTTAACAGCGTGGCTCTGCAGTGTATGGCCCGTAAAAAGAAAGAACGTTTGAGGGCTTCAGAGTGGTGCTCTGAGTTTCGTTTAGGAAAAGAAGACAAATGACCACTTCAAAAAAAAAAAAAAATCGCTTCACGAGAAAGGCAAACAAGAACTTCGTGCAGTTGTCAGACGCCCCAAGTTCATCCAGATTGTGCAATGTCCTACAACCGGTCAACATTGTTTTTTTTTGCGGTGGATAAACCTGCCTTCATTGAGGTTGGCAAATTGTCCTGGAGACGACATTTAGATAAGAAACGTCTAAATGTCGATCGAATTAACTGACCATTGGAAATAAAATCCACTGAAAATACAGACAAGAACAAAAGATAAGGTACCTGTCCACGCGATCTTTTCAATTACTCAATACAGGACATAGCAAGATAGAGCAAATATCAGACTTAACTGAAGGAGGTCTGAAATGGGGGAAGAAAGTTTAAGTTTACAGAGGTGAGAAAGTTAGAAAGGTAAACCTTTCTTTTTTATCAGAATTACACACACAGACACATGAAAGCACAGACAGACAGACAGGCAGACAGACAGACAGGCACACACACACACACACACACACACACACACACACACACACACACACACACACACATACAAACGTGCACGTGCGCACACACTCACGCGCTCATGCTTGCACGCATGCACACACACACACACACACACACACACACACACACACACACACACACACACACGCACACAGTGACAGTTGCCTGACTGCCCCCCCGGCAGTCGATCATTTGTTGTGGGGCAAGTTGTGTGGCTCCCTCGCCCCCCCCCCCCCCTCCTTCCCTCCTTCTGCTCTCACCCTTGCCCTCCCCTGGGCAGAGCAGCCTTTCAAACATCACGTGCAGAGAAGTTAAAGTTCAGTGTCATTTTGCCAATATTGGCTGATCACCATGACAGTCGGGATATCACCTCTTGAATCCAGTGCTTCAAGTTCTTCATTGTTTCTAACACCAACATCATGACGTGGTAAGTGATTGGTCAAATCAAAGCAGATCGGCCAATCAGAAAGGAGCACTCAGGTTATCTGGCTTGGAGACTTTGCTGACAACATTGAAAAGGATGATAGATTTTCTTACCCTGTTTCTTCGTCAGTTGATACTTTATTGAATTTAAAGTTATCACCGATTGGTGGGTAGGAGGCATTGTGTCAGTGCAATTTGCATGGGGGCAGGTAAGGAAAAACAGAGAGAGATTAAGGTCTCCTTGTACACACACACACACACACACACACACACACACACACATTCTCACTCACGCATTCACACACACACACACACACACACACACACACACACACACACACACACACACACACACATATCCATACACACACAACACACTACTTCACGACTCTGTCTTGAACAAAATTGACGGCAGTCGGCTGGGATGGTCATATGGATTACAGATAGCCAAACTCAAAGTATTCACAATCAATGACTGTAAAGAAGCAACGGAAGAAGCAAAGAAACAACTCCATCCTGAACCGGACTGCATTGCTCTGCATGTTGGACTTAACGACATCAAGTCAAAGGAACCGTCAGACATCGGCACAAACCTATACAAATGTGTGCGGAACATCAAACAGCAGTTCCCGAAGGCAATGATAGCGCTAAGTCAAGTGGTGTCTGTCAGAAATAAGACCTACAACATCAAGCGTGAACTACTGAACGCCTTCGCAAAGTCGAAGCTCGTCTCTGAAGACGACATTACCTTCATCAGCCATGACAACCTGCAGGCCAGTGACTACAGGCTCCTCAGTCAGGACAACATCCACCCCACTTCAAGAGGAGCGTGCGTTCTTGCAAGGAACCTAGGGCAGCACCTCCATCGATTGTTTTGGGAAAGGTCTAGGAGGAGATCATCCCGTCATCAACACCAAAGGGGCTATGGTTTTTATCCTCCAGCGTTTCCCCCGCCCTGGTTCTACTGACATTACAGTGGACATCTCTGCAAAGCTGTCATTTCATTTATTTTATCTTCGGCTGTTATGATTAGCTGATATTTAATTGTGATTATTACTACTCTCATTGTGTTATGATTAGTTAATACTTAATTGTTCTTCCAAAACATAAGATGAAAAAATGTAAAGTGTCAAATATTAACATTCTGCAATGGAACGCTCGTTCTCTTGCCAGAAACTTCGCTTACCTTAATCAGTATTTGGTCCATAACAGATACCAAATTTCACTCCTTCAGTCTTTGAATGTCAACAAAAGTGCTTTACCAAAAATATCAGGTTTTTATTATCCCCCCGTTTATGAACAGACTGATCCCTCTAATCGCGTTCAAACTGCTATTTATGTTCGTGAAGGACTGGACCACTGTCAACGAACTTCACCTGCCCCTCCGGACATTGACTCGGTATCATCATGTGCTGTCATTGTCAGATTTTCCTCATCTTTTGTCCTTAACATCGCTTCTATATATTTACCTAGAGGTCCAGATGACATGAACACTGACTGGTTGAAAAACTTTCAAGACCAGCAAGACAAATGGGTGATAGGGGGACATTTTAATGCACATGCTCCTTTCTGGGATAATAACTGCACACACATCACAAGCAACAGATTCACTGATAACATAGCAGACTCAAATTTGTATTAAATGATGGGAATGTTACTCGCATCCCTGATATAGCAACTCATAGACCCTCAGCCATAGATCCCACTTTCATATCTCCTTCACTTGCAACAGATTGTTCATGGAACCCTGTAGATGACTTGCTAGGATCTGACCACGCTCCATTAAAGTATCTATCAATAAGGAGATAGAACAAAGAGAAACAAAACCTGATACACTTCCAAAATACAATTATAAATATACAGATTGGTCAGCTTTTAAAACCTTTCTTCAAACTGTGACCATAGATATTACAACCACAGTTAACATAGATGATCTTTACACTTTATTTCAGTCTTCCCTTTTAGCAGCTGCAGATAATTCTATTCCAAGGATACATATATCTAAACCAGGGAAGCACGAAGGAAATGTGTGGTGGAATGATGACTGCAAGCGTGCTGTTGATGAAAAGAAAGAAAAATATAAGATATATATCAGGGACAAAGGATCAGACCAAAAAGATGGAAAACACAGAGAAATGAAAATGGCTAGTAAGCATGGTGACAAAATAATCCAAGATGCAAAGCAGCACTACTGGTCCCCATTTTGCAAAACCGAAATAAAAGAACATAAGGATATAGGAAAAATTTGGCAGGAGATAAAAGTAATGAAAAATGGCATTAAGTTACCATGACATTAAGTTACCAACATATCCAATAAAACAAAATGACAATTCCTTACCAAGTGCCAAGCAGAAGCCATCGCTAACATGTTTGCTAATGTCAGCTGTGGAAATGGTTTATCAAAGATTTGTAAGGAGTATAGAGACCAAGAAGAGCAAAAAGAAATTTACAAAGATCCTATTCCTGATAACACAAACTATATCAATGCCCATCTAACGATTCAGGAACTCAAAGATGCAATAAATTCCACCCCAAACAAAAAAACATCGGTGGGACTGGACGGAATTTCGAACCGAATGCTAAAAAATCTGCCTGAAAATTTTATCAATTTCCTGTATGAAATATTTAAAAAATGCTGGTGTGATGGTGATATGCCAAAAATTTGGAAAGAATCAATCGTGGTTCCCATTCACAAATATGGCAAAACCTGCACAGACATAAACAATTATAGACCTATAGCATTAACATTCCATGTATGCAAACTTATGGAAAGAATCGTTTTAAACAGGCTTACGCACTTTTGTGA
>CM065723.1:11205707-11223207 GCA_033310375.1 Conus canariensis | reverse complement strand
TTTATAGCAAACACTAATTTTTCCACAAGAAGTGTCAGTCAAGGATCTTTTGCCTTCAGAAGCTCAGAAGCCTCAATGTAAAATAGAAAAGTGCTGCAAGGATTTTACAGATGTTTTATTGAGTCCATCTTAACTTTCTCTTTTATCTGTTGGTATGGAAGCCTAACTGTGAAGAGCAAGAATGTGTTGAACAAGGTAGTGAAAGACTGTAGGGCGAGAGACAGAGTAGTTTGAATGTGTTGTTTGAACAAAGAGCAGTTCGAAAGGCGCAGATGATTGTGAGCAACAGCAGCCATAATCTTAGTCAGTATTATGAACTTTTGCCATCTGGAAGACGTTATCGAACCCCAAAATTTAGACTAAGTAGAACAAAAAAGAGTTTTATCCAACTTTTAAACAAATGACTCTTTTCTACATTTGACGATTGAAAACATTAAGAACTTGAACTGATGCGTGTGTGTGTGTGTGTGTGTGTGTGTGTGTGTGTGTGTGTGTGTGTGTGTGTGTGTTGGTGCATAGTGTTGCATTAAAGTGCATAACATAAAATAACATAAATAGAATGCTATTTTATTGGATATGTAATTTGTACTTTTTTTTTAATTGATTGTGTTATGTTGTAAAAATCAAAAGACGTTGCCACATTGAATTTCACGTTTTGTGATAATAAAGCTGTGTGAATTGAATTGAATGCCCTTTAGGATATGACCGTTGTCCATGCGGCTGACAGTCAACTGTACAAGCGCTGATATTGTATACCAGCTGTAGCCAAAGGAGCTTCGGGATCAGCATGGACTGCAGACACCAGACCTTGTATTTGCCAGGAAGGCCAAACCGGTATTTTATCTGCAAACTTTCTTCTGTCATTTGCTTTGTTTCCTTTTCCCCTCTTCGTGTCTTTCATGGAGTCACCACACCACCTTCCAAAGCTCCTGACTGGTTCTGCTGTAACTGGCTTGGTCGACTACAGTGAACGTGGCTGTTTCAGCTACCTTTCCTTTTCGCCTGGAGAAGCTTTGTGATTTCTTTGGTTTGAAAGTAATCCGTAATGCGGCGACAAACTTCTCTAACTGCTTCAGCGTTGTTAAATGTTTTAACTTCTTTGGTGGAAAGGGCTGGTGTGTTATCCATGAAGGCTTTAGAAGAGGCATTTAGTATCCCTTCTCGAGGTCCGCTGAACTGTTATGGCTCATTGTGCTTTCAAAATGACCTCCATTGCCAACACAAACAGTACTGAAGAAATTGCAGAGCCTATTGCTATCCCGTCTGTTGTGTTTTCCTTTGTGGAGAACCTTATGAAGAAGCCATGGAGAGAATGTAAATATACGGGTTCACGGCCACCCCATCTTATTTTGCACGAAAACCCCCCCTTTCACATACAAATCACGCCCTTCACATGCTACTTTTTGCCAAAATTAACACCCGTTTTCTAAACAAAATTAACACCCCAAAACCTCTAAAAATTGACGTAATCAGTACATTAAAATGGGGGGCTTGCGTGCAAAATAAGATGTGGTGGGATAGAGCCTACATATTGACATTCTCTCTCAGCTATCAACGTCCGCAAGACTTAGCCCTTACTACTTCCAGCACTATTAATAAATCAGAACAAACAACTAGCCCCCATCTTGATTAGTTATTTTTACGTCTAATGAATTTATAGCCCCCTCAATTAATTCTTTAAATTGACTGTTTCCATCAAACCTGTATAGCTGATAATCGCAAAACCCCGCCTTAATTGACGGCAGCGCTCTTAGAACTGTAGATGGATGACCATTAAACAAATTAGTATTTGTTTTTAACTGCTGTAAATGGACATACAACACTGGGTTTACGAGAAAATCAGAAGGTTTATTACCTTCAAATTGATAAATGCCTTCTCTTGTGCTAAATTTATAATCTTTGTAGCCCAAGATTTTAGCTAGGCCTTTAGGGAAAGTGTACTCTCTTTTTTCTTCTAGTGGAAAATTCATAGTAATTCTAAGGTTTGCCTCGTTAATTGTTAACAATATGCCAAAATCGTTAAGTACTTCTTTTAAAGAACAAAAGTTGTAATAACCATCGGGTATTTGTATATGGCTTATTTGATTGCCTTGCTCGTCATCAACATTAATCCAGTTATTTTGAGCTTCTTCAGATATGTTAACCCACATAACTTTAAACCCAATTTCTCTAAGGGCAATCCTACAACTCCCACTCCAATTGGTAATTGGGTACGCTAAGAACACACGCTCGTTTTGCTTGGTTATATAGATGTACATCTTTTTATAACTATTTAAAAAACTAATTTAAAAATGGAACCTTTTAAATATAATGAAAGTGCTACTTACAATGTAGGAGCGTTTTATAACCCCAAATCTTTGAACTTCAGCAATTTAACAATTGCAGTAGATGGATCATACGGCTTCCAAGTCAGACTTGTAAACCCACTAACTAAATATTTAAATCCGCCAATAAAGAGTGACAGAGTGCCATCAGCATGGTCATCTCACCCTATGGCTTTTTTCCAGAATCAGTTAAATTTTGCCATTTACTGCGCAACCACAGGCTGCGGTGTTTCATATGCAAACCATTTAAACCACCCCAATCTTTTAGTAAGGTCAGTATATAACTTTCATGTTTATTATCAGTACAGACGAATACTAACTGAACTACAAGTACGCCTCCCCAATGACAACGCGTTTAATCCATTTCTCAGCCCAATGGACAATAATGCATATGAAAGAATCTGCAATGAATTTAACATTAATCCTTCAACTGACTTTAGACAAAAGTTAGACCGCAATCATGGGCTAGGCACATTGTATTTGTGGGGTACAAAAAGAGAATATACTTATGACTACTGGCCAGGCCACACCTCTTTTCAACCAAACAAACAAGTTCGATTAGGATCCATAGAACAAAAACATCCTAATGCTTGGGCAACATTTATCTTAGATGAAAGTAAAGGTCTAACAATGCCAGGAGTGCAAAGGCTTAATGACTCCATAAGAAATACGTTTGGTGTCTATTAGGAGCGCAAGCACAGACTAAGTCTAGCATAGTGGATCAATCTACAGGCTTTGACGCCAGAAAACAATTTCTAGCTAATTTAGAAGATGCTATTAACTCTGCTGTTGATTTGCCTGCAAGCATACAAAGGTACCAAAACGTTCTTTCACATGCTAGGTCAAAGGTTGACTTTGTTGTTGGTCATGGATTATACATGCTGCCTTCTGACCTTAGACTACAGATTGGCATGATACAGAATTATAACAATGAAATCCTTATAGCTGGAGACGATCAAAACTTAGGACACAATCAAGGCTTAAACACAAGGCCTGCTCCATCCATTTTTAAAAAAGTACCTAGCCCTGAAGAAAGCGATCCAGCTACAAGCGCCCCACAGCCAGAAAACGATCCAGCTATAAGCGCCCCACAGCCAGAACCAGAAAGCACGCCACCTGTTGATGTACCTCACACTGACAGTCACACTAGCGAAAAGACAGCCCTCGTTGTGTTTTTAACTTTTACTGGATTAGCCATACTTTATTTCACTAAAAATTAAACCAGCAGCCAGCACTCCTAACGTCCACAGATGGTCAGCCATGTAACCGGCAACTTTGCCTATGGTAGACAAAACCCAACTAACAACACTGCCAATTATGCCAGGCAGAGCATCAAGCGCTTTAGCTGCTAACTTCTTTAATAAGTTTGCTAGATGGTGTAATTGTTTTCTAATCCAACTTTTACCGGGCTGAGGTGTTGGGGGCGTTACTGGCCCCGTTGGCGCACCGCCAGTTAAAGCATAAACAAGTGTAGAGATAGCAAACCCAACAGCCGTTAATATGCTAACTATTGTAATCCCCTGTTCCCTGAACAGAGTCCTTATTCTTTCAGCTAGCGTAGTGTTTTCATAAAGCATTCTGTTTATAGTTTCTTTAATTCTGCTTGTTTGCGATGCTAGCTGCGTCCTGTTAGTAGACAGCGTTTCTAACCTGGCTGCCCTTTCTATCATTAAATCCTGTATTTTCTGCTGTATTCTAGCCTTTTCTTCTTGCCCTAAATTGTTATCATCTGCATCAGCCAGCTTATTTCTTTCTTCTTCTATCTCTCTATCTAGCTCGCCAAGTTTTGCCAAATTGTTTGTTAGTTCACCCCTTATTGTCCGCAGAGCAGCATTAAGCCCCAGGATTTCACGCATAGGCAATGGAGAATCATCAATTGTTTTTAATTGTGTCTCCTCATTAAAACTTGTCTCAATTTCTGCTATTAGTTCATCTGCTTGTCGGCTTAATTCTTGAAGAGGTATGTTTTGTATTTCAGATTGTGTTGGCAGCCCCCGCTCCAAGTTCTGTAAAGCACTAACAGCCTTAGGCCTTAGATTGCCAATAAAGTTTAACCGCCTTCGGTCGGCAACAGGGAGTTCTCTAAGAATTGTGCTCATGCTTAAAAACTTGGCCGGGTCTGGCTTTGTAGTAAGTCGTACAAGGCCTTTACTAGTCCTTACATACAGATGATTATTTTTATCCATCTTAAAATCAAAAGCACTGTGGCCTTCTGGCGGCTCTAGTCCTATGCTTCTATAGAATGAGTTAATTTTATTTGTTAATAGTTCTGCACGAGCTGTAATAACTCCAGGGGGTGTTTCTTCTACTGAGGGGGTTGAAGAACGTGCTTCTTCAAGTTCATCTTCTAATGAAGGGCCCGATTCTGTTTCATCATCTTCTTCAATAGGATCAATCGCGTCAAAATCTTCATCCATATTTTTTATTTATATTCTTTTTTGTTTTATAAAAAATGAACTCATACGGTTGTGACCTCGATCCATACAGAAAAGAGAAAGAACCCCACGGCGTAAAGGGTATAAGGCAGACTGTAATCAGTGTAAATACTCCATCAACAGTTTAGCCCGGACAAACTTTAATAGTTAAGTTCCCTGATCTTGGCGCTGGCGATGTTATAATGCCAGGCACCGCTAAACTATCATTCAAAATAGATATTACATCGGAAGATCCTAATGCTACTGTTGTTGCTAATTTGGGCAGGGCAATTGTTAAACATATAGCAATCAAACTGGAGGGTAGAGAAGTCTTTTGTACTAAGCGAGGCAGACATTTTTGCCCTCTATTCTGACCTATGGCTGCCTAAAAAAGAAAGAAAAGAGAAAGTTTATCAGGGAATACAAAGCCCAAACGGTCTCAAGCACAGAGTTGGAGCGGAGGATGCAAAGGATGATGTTAAGGATGAGGCAGTAGCAGAAGCATTTGGCAACAGATTCTGCATCCCTCTAGATTTTGAGCTGTTAAAGACGCATATGCCATATTACCAAGGTGCGCTAAAAGAAAAACTTACTTATGAACTGACATTTAATCCTAGCGGTTCTGTTGTTCTATCTGAAGACCCTGAAGCTAAATACGCAGTTAGCGACATTTCTCTTGAGTTTGATGTTGTTACTAACCCTGAACTGGCCAGAACAATCTTAACTCAGTATAAAAATAAAACAGTTATTTATTATGAAAGAGTTATACACTCCACTACAGAAAATAGAAACAAGCGGGACACTCTCTGGAACATTCATCTAAATCAGTCACTAAAGTCTTTAAAAGGAATTTTGTTCTTGTTTACTGAAGGAACAACTCCTTTTCATAGAGAATCAGAAGCGTTTTATAATCCAAAAATTGAGAAGGTTGACTGCGCAATAAATGGTAAGTCTGATCAGTTGTATTCGGGTCGCGGACTTTTACCTCACCAACACTTTGATGAAATAAGAAAGTTGTTCGCTGGAGGTAGGCAAAGAGATCCGGCAGTTGATCGTGTATGTAAAAAACTTCGCCTTTATGATGTAAGACTCGAAGACTACTTAATAACCAAATATGGGCTGTGGCTGGATTTTAGATCCACATTTGACAACAGATTGTTTGGAAGTGGAGAAAGGGTAGGGCAAGATGGTATAAAAATAAATATTCACAAGAAAGCAGACGGAAACGCGCCAATACAAATTCATATTTTTATGGTTTGTGATGCTCAGCTAAACATTGAAGAAAACAGGCTAAAAGATGTGGCTTATTAAAATGCAGAAGAAATATTCTAATAAAAACAGATGGATAGTTTGAAGTTTCTGCCCAAAGATCCGCACTGTTCTCTTATCTGCGGGAATACTGGGTGTGGGAAAACTGTCTTCGTACTTGATTTGTTACAAACAGTCTACAGGTTTCATTACGAGCACATTGTTATATTCTGCACAACCATTAAGCACAACAAGTCTTACAAAGAAAGGAAGTTTATTTGGACAGACGATAATATATTTTTAGTTGACCCTAGCGACAAACTGAGCGACTGTTTAGAACATTACTATAGACTATTTGAGGGAACTGAAACGCTGTTTATTATTGATGACTGCTCAGCTGAACGAGACATTGTTAAAAAAAGAAAAGCTCTGTCAAAGCTAGCTTTTAGTGGACGCCACGCCTTAGTTTCTGTGTGGCTCTTAACTCAAAAATACAATGCTGTCTTAAAAGACTTTAGATCGCAGTTAAAATCAGTCATCTTATTCTATACTAAGGACAGGGATAGTTTTGAAGAATGTTTAAGTGAAAATTATATAATCAGGGACAAAGATGAGCTAAAAAAAATGAAAGAGCAGTTAGAAAAATCTAAGCACGCTAAGCTATGCTTACGGACTGACCCCCCAGTTCAATACGTTTGTTTATTGTAGATTGTTTATTATAGATTGTTTATTATAGGCTGTTTATAACAAATTGTTTATTATAATTTTAATATTAAAAAGAATGTCTCGAGGGCCAGAATCAAAAGCGCAGCTAGCTCCTAAATGCACTGCAGTAGAGCTAAAAGACCTAGCAGACACAGCTGAGTTTGATCTAATAGGAGTTCCAGGAAATGTTTATGGATTTGAGTACACCGACGATGGGGTTTACAAACGAACAGAAATTGAAGACAAAAAACGGCAGCAATATCCTACCCTGGAAGAGATAAGAAATCTAAGGACAAACGATTTTGGCAAACACGAATACAAACTTCATAAACGAGAGAATGCTTGGGCGTTGCTTCCTAACATTAACTGGAATTTAAAGTTTGAACTACGAAACCCTAATGTATACTTTGATAAGAAAAACAATTTTAGAAAAGCTTTGAATGCAGGTCCCGTTCTTGTTAGCCTAGTCCCAGGAACACAACAGAAAAAACAGATTGAAATAACTAGTCAGGGTTCTGAATATATGCTAAAGAGAAAGAGGCCCTTAGCTGAAGTGGGGGATGACACCGTTGGCTTAGAGTTTACTCCAACGCTACAGTCACTGCCTAGGCAAATGACGATGCTTTTTCGCTTATTTATTGCTCCAAGGGAGGCTGATCCTAGTTTGCCAGAACATACGTTAATTAGAGGCATACAAATAAAGGCTGAAAACTTGGATGCTCCTCTGAAGCTCGCTATTGCTATTACTAAAAACGGAGATGAAATAAACACCCTTGTATCATCTGACAAGGTTACTGTGATGGTTGACAAAGACAAACTAACAGTACTTGACTTTATTTTCATTAAGTATGTTGATTTTATTGCGTTTTACTCTGTTGATGAAGTGCTGCCAGAAGAATTAATAAGAAGATATGTATAAGATTAATTAATAAAAATAATCTTAATTAAAAAAATGGAGGTTCAACAGTTTAGATTAGAACAAATAACCGAACTTCAAGAAGAAATAGAAAGTGACTTGGATAAGTATAGGGCTACTAGAAAGAAATATGCTAAAGCTTTACATACTCTTTCTTATGTAATTACTGGCTCATCAGCTGTAGCTAGCGTAAGTGCTGGGTCTAGTGTTGCTCTTTTAGCTACTGGGGCCGGGGCACCAGCCTCTTTAGCATTAGGGAGCCTTGGACTAGGTTTAGGCGCCATGTCTATGATTGTGAGTGCTGTTTTAAAAAAGATTACACCTAAATTACAAAAGCACACTGCCATTGTAGCCCTAGCATCAGCAAAACTTTCTTCATTAAAATTAAGAATAAGCAAATCAATACAGGATGAAAACATTACAGACGAAGAATTTCAGAGGCTTATGGCTGATGGTGAGGATTACAGGCGACAAAAAATTGAACTTCAAAAGGAATGGAGAAAGACTTTTACTTCGCGACAGGTAGACACTGAGACAATCAAACAGAACATTGAAAAGCAAACACATGACTGGTTAAACCCAAAATAAGCCAAAAAATAAGATGTGAACTAAAATAAATAAATCATAAGTTTAGCACAAAAAAAAAAAAAAATAAATCATAAGTTTAGCAAAAAAAAAAAATAAATCATAAGTTTAACAAAAAATAAATACTATTTTTTTTTTAACTAATCGGCACTGTGTTTGGTGGGACAACTTGCAACTCTTCGCGAACAAACGATCTTTTAGGGGCGGGGTTTTTAGACGTAGTAGCACCGCTAGAAGAAAGAGTTTCTCTTAAATAATACACAGGAGGGGTTGTTTTCATAATTCTTTCAACTTCATATACATCTACGCTCCATATGGGATCTGTGGCTCTAATTCTAACATCGCCTTCTGCCTCTCCTGGCGCATACAAGTATCTTACTTTTAGTCCAAACGGCAAGAGTTTTTGAGCCCCTGCACATCTTCAGTAATGCTAATTTTTTTTAATTTGATCGCGTTTACTGGTTTAAGGCCCGTTGCTTTAAATTCTTCATTGTTCATGGCGCGTAAGACTGCTGGCAATCTCCTAACCCATTCTGTGTTGCGTTCTCTGTCCATAAGGTCTCTGTGATATTGATAGGTAAACAGACGCTCGGCCAGATTCTTATTAAAGTTTTCTACTAGAGCTTGCGATCGATGGTTGCCTGGGATCCCTCTCTTAACTGTAACCCGGTGTCTTAAAAACAGTTGGTTTACAGCTCCTTTAAACTCTTTCCCATCATCAACTTGAATCATCCTAGGATACTTTAATGGACCTCGCATGTATATTTGCTGTAAAGCCACAGCCACGGCAGTTGAGCTTTTATCCGTTAGAGGTTCGGCGTCTTTATACCTCGAAGCCATGTCAACAACCGTAAGAGCATACTTAAACTTTTTTCGTCTAACTTTGTCATGTGGAAGATACAGCAAGTCCATCTGGTGGGTGTCATTAGGAACTGAATTAACAAATCGAGGTCTTATTATTCTTTTTGGGGCAGGCAGATATATTTGCCAAATTGCTTGTTTTGAAAGCCAGTCTTTCGCTTCTGATTCAGACACTCTAGCAGCTTTACTCAGTTTATCAATAGCGGCCTTTCCTTTCCAATATCCTCCAGGAGAATAATATATTTTGTACTTTGTATCGTCCATAAGAGACTGTTTTTATTACATTTTAACTATGTTTTTAGATTGAATATGCAAGAAGAAAGATTGCTCCCATAGCGCCTATAATAAAGCCTATTTCTACCATTTTCTGATCCTCAGACGGTTCATAAAAGTCAGACAGTTCTGGCGGCGGCGATGTTAGAAACTTCTTTCCTGTCACTAAGTAATACTCATTCATTGCTTTATCAACGTCTGTAAATGTGTGCTCTGCATGTCCCTGCTCTCTTAACTTTTTATTAATAAAGTCTAAGTGAGCAATTCGCCTTTTCTCGTAAGCGTCTCTTGCCTTAGCTAAATCTTCCATTGCCTTGTTATGGCGTTCTCTTTCTTCATCGGACCGCAATTTACTAAACATATAATTGCTGCCAGAGAAGGCCAATGCATTAACAATGGCTCCTCCCACCATCAGAACCAATCCAGACATCTTTTTATAAATCAATATTTCTAGATTAATCTGCCTATGCATTAATCTGCCTATGCATTAATCTGCCTATGCATTAATCTGCCTATGCATTAATCTTTCTATGCATTAATATTTTCTGGGATAATCCCCTGTGCAACAAGAAAGTCTTTTGAGGCAATCCCTGCAGTAATTACAACTATAACCTTAACAACATCCTCAATGTCTAACCTCCCTAGATCCGCCGGCTTCATTTTTAACATGTTTTTTTGCTAGCACGCTATAACCAATACTAAGGCCGCTAATTACAGCAGAATGGTAAATCGTATTGATAATCTTTTTTTCACTCATCTTTTTATTAACTAAAAAAATAATTAAAATAATCATAATACGAAAGGCTGTCTATGTGCTTTTTAATCAAATAATCTTTTGTTGTTAAAGCTAAAAATAAGGCCGCAACTAGCCTTGGCGAATCTTCTATCTTTCCCATGTTGGGTGGTTTTATTCCTAACAAACATTTTGCAATGGTTGAATAGACTATAACACCAACGATAGGCACTGCATAATTAACCAGCGTTAAACTCATGGTTTTAAAAGTATTATATTATTTTTTATCCGCTTTTAAAAATGGATTGTGACGAACTATTAAAGTGTGAGGAGCAGGCAGACCTCTGCCATAAAGAAAGATTATACTCTCTGGCCGCGTGTGGAAAAACTAAACAGTATTTAGGCGTTGAACTAAGTATCGAACAGATTCAGCAATTGTCTACATCAGACGTTGAGAAGTATTACGCTAGGTACGAGGCACAGCTAGGATCAAAAATGGTTAGATCGGTGGGGCAGACAATGATTAGTTTATATGCTAAGTTAGTAGGCAAGATAGCGCCGGTTAATTCAGAAGAAGATTTAAAATACGACTTATCACAAGATCCGGTTTTAACCAAGTCCCTAGAATCTCTTGCATGTGACATGTATTACAGATTTGGGACGATGTTATGTCCATTCATCATGGGATTAATTACTTTTAATCACATTAATTTTAATCATATTAATTTTAATCGCAATAAAAAAATGAGCGATCAGGAGAAGAAGACTCCGCAGGAGCAGAATGCCCCACAAGTGAATTTACAGGCGAGTGCCCCACAAGTGAGTGTCCCACAAGTGAATCTACAGGCGAGTGTCCCACAAGTGAGTAGTGTTACTAAGTCTAAAAGTGCTGGGCGTGTTGAGGCCGGTCGTAAACTGGCTGAATGGAACAGACTGCAAAAAGCAAACCAAGCAGCAAAACAAAAATTATTAGATAGTAATACAACATCGCCGCCGTCAACAACAACACAATTAACAACAACACAGTCACAATCAAACGATAAGATGTATTATTATGTATTTGCTGCTGTTGTTGGTGGTGGGGGTTTTTTAGCATGCAAATGTCTAACGCCATACTTAGCAGCAGCAAAGTCACAAACCCCCACAAAGTCAGTAAAAGAAGAAGAACCAGCTTCTGCAAAAAAAGGGCAACCTCCTGCTGTAGACCCATTTTCTATGGAATAGTTTTTAAAGAACTAAATAAAGTACAAATTAAGAACTAGATAAGTACAAGTTAAGTTAGTTATAGAAAGTACTTTTTAAGTTAAGAGCAAGTAAATTACAAGTTAAGCGCAAAAAAAATAAGTTCTAGTTAGGTTCTTAAGTTAAGTTCTTAAGTAAGTACTAGTTAAGTTCTTAAGTAAGTACTAGTTAGGTTCTTAAGTTAAGTACAAGCCAAGTCAGTCAAGTTAATCTTTTAAAGTTCTCCAATGCCCTACAGCATATGAAAACTCAGGATTGACGTAAGTTCTCTTGTTATTGTTAGTGACTAGCGATTTCTTATTAACTGCAGTTGTGTTTACTTGATGAAGAGTAGAGCGCAGATTAACATTTGTGTGATGAAATACTTTGTTTTCAAAGAGAGCTTGCTTGTAGTTGTCGTGAGTTATATTTTTTTTGACAACTTCTTTACTTATGCCCTTAGCTTTTTTAATTACAGAAGTTTGGTGGGCAACGCTATACATCTTCGACCGTAAGCCAACATATTCTTGTATAACTGTCCCATTAAGTTCATCCTTCATCTTTCCAATCACTTTCTTGTTAACGGTTGAGTGTAGAGGTGAATCTTTAGGATAGTCACATGTGTCGTACCACCCATCAGCTCCTTTAGCTACTTCTGTTTCTAAATCCTTATAGAAGTCTTCTGTGGGGACGTCCAGAATAAAACTATCAGTGTCTGTGTAAAGAACTCTTGCTTCTGGGTACAGGGGTTTAAGATAGTCGTATAGAAATTCTAACATCAATAACTTTGACAACTCTAATACGGTGAAGCCGATAAACACCGGCTTATCCAACTTAACATCCTTTTTCTTCATCATAATGCCAACCAGGCCGTTGCTAAATTTTCTAAAGTCTTGATAGTTAGGTTTAGAGACCAGCTTAATTGCTTGTTTTTTGTTTGTAACTAATCTTACATCTTTACGATTGTGTACGTTCTCCATGGTTTTGCCAAAACAGCTGTTGTTCATTAACTTAAAAAAGTCTTTTTCTGATGCATCCGTGGCCTTAGTTCTAAGATCGGTGTTCTTCGTGATGTATGGTCTCATGAAAGGCTCTTGGTCACAGGTAATTATTCTGTGAACAGCTCTTAGTTTTAACCCGTGCCTTAAGTAAAACTGTAGCAGCCGATAATGACAGACATATTTAGTTTTGTTAAAGAGGTTAGGTACAAGCTTAGGCGGCTCGGTGTGACTCATCTTTAATCTTTCTGCGGCTAGGGGGTAATCGTTGTGAAGGTCGTGCAATTCTTTAGGATATTCTAAGTCTACTTCCAAGATTAATCCTATTGGATTATCGGGTGTAAGCTGTGATAGCATACTCAACACTTTATTGACATCATGAGGCCCGTTTATCATTTCAAAGTTTCTTAATGGCAGTGCCTGGCTCATGGCCCACCCATACAGATTGTTGGCATCTAAGTACATTAGATAGTTGGATGGTTTAGTTGGATCATAATCATCTAAATACTTGTTGTTGGCTTTGCAGTAAGGATGTGAGGCCATGCTAATACCTCCCCTTAGGCCGTCTTCAATCATCTGAAGTGTGGGTAAATCAGAAATTAAGTCGATCTGGATGTTTGTAGACTTTAAGAATGCATCCCAAGAAAGGCCAGGCGCAGAGATGTAATGTGATGAGTCTAAGCTGTAATGTTTCATGCATGTAGATCTGTAATTCTGAAAGACGTCAGCTAATAAACACACGTCAGCCATCAAGTAGTGATCGTGATAATCGCCCATCGTTCGACAGTGTAATTCTGTCCAGGCTTTCTGGGCGTGTTCATATTCAGCATCAGTTATGTCTTTGCCTCTAAGACTAGAAAAGAAAGCGCCTTTAGGAGGAAGCGCGTCTTCGTCAAACCTATCCCACGAGTTCATGTATTCATAAGGATAAACTCCTTTACGAACTAAAGATGGATTAAAGTATTGTTTAGTGATTGGATAGTCTTGTAGAGATCCCGCCAATTTATCTAAACTCCCCATCAGATGTTGGGCAGAGTCATAAAAGGATAAACAGTCAAGAGTAAAGGTCATGTACTTTTCTGATGATTGTGCAATGCAGCTAACCCTCTTATATTTAGAAGTCACTGCTTGCATGATAAAATGAGAATCGTAGCCCCGCAAGTTATGAAAGAAGATTGGCAGTTTCCATGTCTTGGGGTCAACCTTAAGTTGAAGATTACAGCTATTATGCGCTGCCCCTCTGAATTTGCCAGTAATGTGATCGTGGCCCCTTACAGCATCGCCCGATAATTCTCTGTTGCATATCCAGCAGTGGGTGGCTGATTTATAACGCTCTTTATCTTCGGGGGTCATCTTAATGCCTGAAAGGTTCAGCTGATTGGAGAATTGATTGCGAAGGTGTTTCATCTGCTCCAAAAATCTACTAGCTGCGTTGGGTCCTCTGTAAATCTCTGGGCGTGTGTGTCGGCCATCTGACCTAACAACAATAAACGCATAAGAACAGATCTGATGGTGGGTTAATAAGGTCGTTTTTTGTTCTTGTTCTTGTTGCGGGCCGCAGTACTGTGGCAAGATCGCCTCGAAGTCAGCATAGACTACGTATGGGCTCATTTGCATTTTTCGTACATTCTTAAAACTAACTTTAGACCCTGGTTTAGGTGTGAGGAGTTTGGTTTCACAGTCTACAATGCTTTTACAATGTTTCTTATGACTGGCGGCTGCTTCTATAGTAGGAATTCTAACCAAACACCTTCTACAAAGCCCTTGTTTAGATTTATCCTTTGTAGTATAGGCTAACAGTCTGCTTATTGTTCTAATTAATACATAATGGCTCTTTAGACCGTCTGCAAACAGTATCAAGTCGACATGATTTTCAAGTGAATCGCCTAAATGGGGAGCTTCGGGAGAAATCCTTAGAGGCACTAGATTATCTACTACAGACCATGTGTATACGTTTACGGTGATTGGGGCGTTTTGCTCTTCAAACTGAGATATACTTTCTATGCTCACCGGAAAGGTTATGCTATCAAAGTTCAGCTCATTTACATATGCTTCATAATTAGATACTCTGTTTGCATGATTTTTGACAGGATGTAGATGCGCTAAAACGCACCACATAAAACACATGTCGTCTAAATTATGTATATTTAATACTGCTCGTTTTAACTCTAGCTCTTTTGGGAGAGGAAGGTAAGAATTGCCAAAATCGTCTTCAATCATAGGATAGAACTTTGTTTGTTTCAATATAATTTGAAGGACTCTTCCTTCAGACCAGCCAGAACCCCTTAACTTAGCCTCCTCACTTGCATGGTTAAACTGTGTAAGCATGTAATCAGCCCAGCCAGGTGTAAAGTCGTGATAGCTGATTACTTCTTTCTGTCTTGTTGAAACCCAGACTTCCATGCTAATATTATCGGGGGTTATATATTTAATCAGAATAGTTAACAACACTTTTACTGGCGGGTCAATTTGGAGAGAGTCTGGGATTTTAGAAACAGCATGTGTTACGCTTTTTTGAACGTTTGTGGGGTTAATAATGTACATGTTTAATTCAATGAACATATCGCTTAATTGTTCATTAATTTCAAGTATCTCCTCCCACGTATATAGTTTTCCATCCTCAAATTTACTTGTGGCCGTCATTTTTAAAGCCACAATATTTACGTAAATAAAAAAATAAATGTAAATAAAAGTAAGTAAACGGGCTTTTTATTCTTCTCCCAAGCGTTGCAACACTTCAAGACACGTTAACCTTACAATAACACCTGCTAATATTTTAGCTTTTTCTGAATCACTACAGTTAATGTTCATCACTTTAACTGCTTCGTCAAATAGTTCACTATGATCTTTTATTATATTGTTTACATCGTTCTCAAACCCAAATTCACTAAAATCAATGTTTAATACTTTCATTGTTTCGTCAAATAGTTCATTACAATTCTTTAAATCAGATTCACTGAGTTCGGCAGCCATTTTTAAATGTAAAATAAATAAAAAATAATTGTGAATGTAAATTCAGCTATTGTTTATTATTCATAGTCTTTTCTAATCGTAAAACCTGATCTTCATTAAAGTGAATAGCTTCTCCTTCAGGGCTGGTAGAAACAGTCAGATTAGCATCCTCAGGAGCTATATTATCAACTAAAATAGCAAACAACTTTATAGCCGGTTGGGGCCAAGAATCTGGCATTTTACTGATGGAGTGCTTCACGCTTTCTCGCATATTTATGCGCTCAAAAAGATCAGTAATTAATTCTTCAAACCTGCTCTCTAACTGATCTTTATCACCCTCCCGCTCCCAATCCAACTCGTAAAGTATATTAATAAGCTCTGTAGCTACTTCGGGCTTCATTTTTTAAACCAGAATATAAACGACAATTTAAAAATAATTAACTAGCCATTCCTCTTGTTTTGCGCAAGAATCAGAAGAGAAATCAATAACAGGTAGCCGATTGAGCGCTACCGCTGCACGCTTGTGCTTGGGCCGCCCACGGCTGCTTTAACGTGACTCATATGTGGCGTGATCGCCCCACAATCGCTCCAGAAAAATCTATTGTCGCAATGCGCAATTCAGTCGTGCATGCGCCGCCGCAGAGGTAGATTTCGTCATTCTCTCACTGACTGTCGTGCGAGAAGGCCGTGTTTGACTGTGCTCCTACTGCGTTTGGCTGTGTTGTTATTTTAACAATGGCTAACAGGTTTACCGAAGAACAGGCTTGTGCTATTCAAGATCACAAGTTTTACTGTAACTGCATGTTAGAGTATTTGTCAAAAAAAGAACTAGGCGAAGCCTGTTCTCTACCAGTGAAACCCAAAAGAAGCATTGCTTTTCTAGAAGGCAGAAAAAAAGAAAAAAGCGAACCGACTGCTTTGGAAATGCACAACTATCTTGAAGGCTTGTTGGTTAAGGAAGATGCAAAAATTGAAAATGACATTAGCGAACAAGATGTGGCCAATTTTCATAACTGTTTGACTGTTGATGAGATGCTTCCATTTCTAAAAAGTGGTGCTATGTTGATAAAACAAAATAAAAGCAAAACAATCCATCATGCGTTAATTTTTGGGCGCTGGCTTGAGACAGCTCAAGTCATGTTTAAAAAAATAAAAACGCTTCAAACATGGCGGTCATTTCTTAAGGTTAAGGTGGGCATGTCTGATTCATATGCCAGAAAACTTATTCAGCTTTCAATATGTTTTTACAGCTATCCCAAATTCCACAAGCTGGGGATCAGCATTACTGAGCTATATAGCAAACGTCAAAGTATCATTAGGCTTATGCAACTGAATAGCGATTTTCGGGAGTTCTGGCAAACAAACTAGATAGGGCTAGGCAGGGCCTTAGTACATCTACCAGTATGGAGAGGAGTAGTGTGTAGCCAGCACTATCTCCATATAAATGCTCCAAATATACAATGACGGATGTACTACTACTGGCGATTAGAGCCGCCATAAAAGCTCGGCTACAGCAGTAACTGCTGTAACTCTGCCAAAGCCAGTTGTAAGCCTGGTTGAAAAAAGAGGAACACAGCAGCGGTCTTACAAGACCGTTTGGCCCTAGTTTACAGGGCTGGCAATTAGGTCAAACGCCCCTTGTAAGAGAGCCATATACAAATACCTGATGGTTATTACAACTTTTGTTCTTTAAAAGAAGTACTTAACGAATCTAGCATATTGTTAACAATTAACGAGGCAAACCTTAGAATTGCTATGAATTTTCCACTAGAAGAAAAAAGAGAGTACACTTTCCCTAAAGGCCTAGCTAAAATCTTGGGCTACAAAGATTATAAATTTAGCACAAGAGAAGGCATTTATCAATTTGAAGGTAATAAACCTTCTGATTTTCTCGTAAACCCAGTGTTGTATGTCCATTTACAGCAGTTAAAAACAAATACTAATTTGTTTAATGGTCATCCATCTACAGTTCTAAGAGCGCTGCCGTCAATTAAGGCGGGGTTTTGCGATTATCAGCTATACAGGTTTGATGGAAACAGTCAATTTAAAGAATTAATTGAGGGGGCTATAAATTCATTAGACGTAAAAATAACTAATCAAGATGGGGGGCTAGTTGTTTGTTCTGATTTATTAATAGTGCTGGAAGTAGTAAGGGCTAAGTCTTGCGGACGTTGATAGCTGAGAGAGAATGTCAATATGTAGGCTCTATCCCACCACATCTTATTTTGCACGCAAGGCCCCATTTTAATGTACTGATTACGTCAATTTTT
>CM065723.1:11195707-11198207 GCA_033310375.1 Conus canariensis | reverse complement strand
AAAGAAGTCTGAATATTCAAAGTTGGATCTTACACAAGATACTAACGAGTTATACATTGCTTTTAAAGAACAGAAGAATTTCCCCTAAATACCTTGGTTTCTAATACACTGCAATAACTTATCATGTCTTACGGAATCAAAAGCTTTTCTGACGTCTACAAAAGCAACATAAAGCTTTTTACCACGCTGAGACAAGCATTTTTGAACCATAGGATAAAGACAGTAGATTTGGTCTATTGTAGAATAGTTTTTCCTAAAACCAGCTTGACTTTCAGAGATCAGGTTGTTATCTTCAAGCCATGCGTATTGACGATTATTTAGAATAGTGCTATAGCATTTTTAAATTGAGCTGAATAAGGATACACCTCTATAGTTATCTACATTCTCCGTATCTCCCTTTTTGTGGATTGGGATAATGATAGCCTTTGCCCAAACTTTAGGATAAATGCCTTTTGCAAATATAATGTTGAAAAGCCTTTTCAAAAAGGGAATAGTAATTGCACTTCCAGCCTTCATCATTTCAGAAATGACTCCATCTGATCCACATGCCTTACCTGACTGTAATTTGTTCACAGCAATTCAAATTTCACTTTCGGTGATTTCAGCATTTAGCACGTGCTCTTCGTGCTCAGTCAAATCAATGTTGTCACAATATTCACCATCCGAATTACTATCATCAATTGAAAATACATTTTTAAAATGATCGTACCATTTATCAATTCAAATGTCATTTGTATTTTTTGCTCTTTGCTTCCCACACCCCATTTTGGTTAACTGTTTCCAAAATTTGGATAAATCAGAAACATTTGACGCTAACATTTCGGCCTTCCTTCGTTTAAAGCTTCTTTTTTTTAACTTCAGCAAATTTTTGTACTTTTTCTTTGCTTGTACATGCTGTAATCTGTGTTCTATTTCCCTAGTTCTTCTGAAAATTCTGAGTGTATGTCTACTGTAACGTTTGGCTTGTCGACACTCCTCATCAAACCATTCCGAAGACTTTGGTGAGGCAACCAAATAGACTTTCTTTACCATGAAGCTGCTAGCTGATAGCAGGCAACTTACAAAAAGATCTATTGCACCATCAACATCATGTTCCAAAATGGCGTCCGCCCGTTGTAATCTATCATGAATGTCTGTTTTTCTCATATTCTCTAGAAAGTCTTGTTCATCTTGTTTATCCCAAACATGTTTTTCGATAAAAGAATTGCTATTACTTTCATGTTTGCCGCTTTTGCTTGGGATGGTCAAAGGAAACGAAAGTACAACTGGCAAGTGATCAGATTCGACAGAATCTTCAACAACGAGTGACATGCCATATTGTGCATTAAGTAAGTATTGAGACATAACAAAATAATCAACAGTACTGCATTCTAAACTGGATATAAAGGTGTAACTACCATCGAAACCATGTTCACAAAGCCCATTCAAAATAACATGGTCCAAAGAGTTGCATAGTTCTAACAACTGATCACCAAATACATTTTCAAATTCATCGTGTGAAGTCCTACAATAGGGCAACTGGTCATAGTTCTCTATAAAATTGTCATCAACATCGATGCCGACATTATTTTTCGAGGCTGTTCTTGCGTTAAGGTCCCCAGATAATAACACATAAAAATTGTATGATTCATACAAATCCAACAAACATTGTTCTAGTGGTTCTATGCCAAACCCATTCGTGTTATTTCCCCAGCCATTTGATGTGAAGAGAGAGAAGAGAGAGAGAGAGAGAGAGAGAGAGAGAGAGAGAGAGAGAGAGAGAGAAACTAGTTTAAAAATTCATTATATATATATATATATATATATATATATATATATAACACAAGATAAATATTAAGTCATTCCCTTCGTCATGCTCAGTAAAAGCTGTAATTAAAAATTCAACGTCATCAATAAAATGGAATAAGCTGCTGAAAGCTGTTTCATTAAATTCGATCGAGAGGCAAATCAAAATCTCCATCTTTATGGGGTTGAAGCTTTGAGGGGGTGAACCTTTAATATTCAAAATTCGAATTCGAAGATTCAAGATTCGAATCTTGTTGCAGTTGTCCTTTCTACTGCAAATGAGTTGAATGTTATGTAGTAGCAAGTGCGCGTATGCACGCAAGTATACGCACACACACGCACACGCGCGCACGCATGTACACTCACACACACACACACACACACACACACACACACACACACACACACACACACACACACACACACGGTATGAGAGAGAGAGAGAGAGAGAGAGAGAGAGAGAGAGAGAGAGAGAGACAGACAGAGAGACAGAGAGACAGAGAGACAGAGAGAGACAGAGAGAGAGAGAGGCTGACAGAGAGACAGAGAGACATTTGAACCGATCTTTTGTCCATCTTGTGTGTGTGTGTGTGTGTGTGTGTGCATGTGTGTGTGTGTGTGTGTGTGTGTGTGTGCGTGCGTGCGTGCCTGCGCGCGCGCGCGTGTGTGTGTGTGTGTGCGTGTGCGTGTGCGTGGTGTGTGTGTGTGTGTGTGT
>CM065723.1:11155707-11175707 GCA_033310375.1 Conus canariensis | reverse complement strand
ACACGTTTGTGGCCAAGAGTGTTGTGATGGAAATATAAAACATGTTATTTTTTTTTCATTTGTTCTGTGCATTTTTGTTTGGTGGATCGCGTGAATATTTTCGTGTTTTTTTTTCCTCACGTATGTCTTAAAAGTTGATTTGAAAAAAGGAAAGGGAGGGGAGGGTGGTGGTGGAGGGGAGAATTAGGGGGCGGAGGAGGTGGGCGGTGGGGAGCCTGTCTTTCTTGCCTCCCGTCATCTACTTTGTCAAAGGAGTTTTCAGAAAATAACTGAAGTCGATTATATGGAGCAATAACATCGTTTGTTTTGAACATTGACAAGAATTTGCCTTTTGTCAAAAATAAGTCGAAAGGATTGAGCATGTTTGAAATCTGTCACCCATCCGTATTGCTAAAGTAACAATTGTTTTGGTTATCAGCTGCATAAACTTTGGGAAGAATTTTGCTTCCAAATAAACATTAGTATTGCCAGATAATAATTCCAGACAGTGATACTTATGTGTATGATTCATATTTATTTATATTAACTGTAATGACTCCTACATAGTTGCTATCACATAATTTCCATCTCTTGTGTTGCCAGCCAAGAGAAGTGTTTACCATCTCCTGACAGTGATGGGACACCGTTCTGATCGCATGTAGGCATGTTTTGTCAGCATGTCCAACGGTTTTGAAAAAGCAAAAGGAACTCTAGTTCGTGCAAGAGAACATGGACGAGTACAAAGTTAAAGTTTTTTTTGGTGGGTACTTCTTACCGATGATGTTGACGGTGATTACTTAAGAAATCCTTTTTTTTTTTTTTTTGTTCGGAGACTTGCATAGCAAGGTTCTTGTCCACGCTTCTCCTTTCGTTGCTGATGTATCTGGCAACCGAATCTGGAAGAAGAACTTTGTCGTGATGTCTCGACTGCATCGCAGGACACGATAAGCAAGGCAAACTAGGCTCCGGGGATTCACCGACGAATCATAAAGATTAAACTTCCTTTTTAAAAGGTTTGAACATTTTAGATCGTCCCCTAGGACAACTCTCGTACTAAGAATGTCTTGGACCGCTGCTCGTGTTCAGAAACGGTTTACCATGATTTCGATGTTCTTGGGGCCGAGGAACGCAACATACAGTTTTGTTTCTTTTAAATGCACTGTCCGCATTCGTCAGGGGGAAAACCAGGTGGAAAGGAGCATTTTGAAGTTGTTGTTTTTTTTCCCCTTTGAAGCATCTTGCCAAGTCAATGCTGCGCTGCTGTCTGTTCCAGGGTCGGCCTTCCATCCATCACCTTTAGCTCAATGTCGGGGGTTGTTGTGTCGTACGCGGCCACTTCTTTGACCGTCGTTCTCAGCGCCGTCGCCTTTCTCTTCCTGTGCCTGGGCTGCAGATGCCAGAGGACACGAGTCACGACAAAGCGAGACGCAGGAACCATCACGGACGTTGAAACGAGAATGGACGTTGGAACGAGCACGGACGTTGGAACGAGCACGACCGTTGGAACGAGCACGGACGTTGGAACGAGCACGGACGTTGGAACGAGCACGGACGTTGGAACAAGTATGGACGTTGGAACGAGCACGGACGTTGGAACGAGCACGGACGTTGGAACGAGCAAGGACGCCGAGACAATCACGGACGTCCCGATCCTCATCCTGGATCCGCCGTCGGCGCCCGAGTCCTTCGAAGACAGCGAGCAGGCTGCGCACTGGTCTGCACAGGGCGCGGAGGTCGTGTCTAGCTCTACAGCCGAGCAAGTCTGGTCCAGTCCTTCAGACAGGCCTGTAGTGATGGTGCAGCCAGTGCGGACAGTGCAGTCAGTGCGGCCAGTGCGGCGACCTTGGTCTCGGAGCAACCGCCCACGAAGCCAGTCCAGGGAAACGGCGCCCACGCTTCGACCAGGACGCCCCAGCAGCCGTGAACGTTCTGAGCTCCCGCGAATGATTGGACCTGGACTCCCTAGCAGCCCTCATCGTCCTGAGCTCCCGAGAATGCTTGGACCTGGACTCCCTAGCAGCCCTCATTGTCCTGAGCCACTGCCCATGCCCCGACCTGGACTCCCTAGCAATCCTGAGCTCCCAAGAATGCCTGGACCTGGACTCCCTAGCGGCCCCCAGCATCCTGAACTCCCATCCTCTTCTTCTGTAGTGTATTATAATCCGGTCACACAGGAAGTGGTGGTTCTGAACCCTTCCTTGATTTAAGCTTGAAGTCAGGGAATTGTTGGGACCTTCTCTATTCAGCGGTCTTGTTTGGTCTACGTCACACGGGAAAGGGTGGTTCTGGACACTGCCCTGAGCTGAGGTGGAATCGAGGGGGTTGGAAGCATTTATTGAGTGTTCTTCTGATCTATGTATTGTTAAAAAAAAACACGTGGTTTTATGAGTAGAGTACAGTAATTTTCAAGCACACGACGGACATCAGGGGAGAAGCTAGTTCTTGGAGCCTCTCTCTGTTTCTCTGTCTCTCTGTCTCTGTCTCTGTCTGTCTGTCTGTCTGTCTGTCTGTCTGTCTGTCTGTCTGTCTTCTTCTCTCTTCTCTCTCTCTCTCTCTCTCTCTCTCTCTCTCTCTCTCTGTTTTTGAATGCGACCTTTTATGTCCGATTTTTAATTGTTTATTATTCAGCATTGTATCGCTTACGAGGAAGAACATGGTTCTTATCCGTTGTATTACACGTTAATCTATACAATCATCTTCATCCTTTTTCTTTCTTTTCTTTCTTTCTTTCTTTCTTTTTCTTCTTTTTTGGTCAATATCTCGGATTTGCTTGTGTAAGATGATCAAACACACGTGCTTTATTTCATCAAACTGTTGTTTTTTTTTAAATATTCATTTCAGTATCATAGATTTATTTCACTACAGAGCATATTTTCAGTGCGATTGTGTTGAAAGATAAAGAGTTCCAGACGTCTTTAAACCACAAACTTACGCTGGTCCTTTTAGTTAGAATAGAGCAAGCGTCAAAAATGTTGGTTACAGTCGAACGGACGCGCACCTAACACTACCGGTTGCTCACAAGGGCAGAGAAACAACTGCGTTTTATCGTCTGCATTTTAAGGTGATTTTTAACCTCGCATAAACTTCTCTTTAGAGTTAGTATTTCTTATTTGTCAGTTACAAGAATACCATTTTTTACACTCCAAACAGACTGCTCAGTAGCAGTAATCAACAAAATGCATCTATCATTTCGTTCAGTTTTAGATCTTTTTAACAGATCTAAATACATTGCAAGCTAAAAAAAAATTGCACTGTTTATAAAACGCAATTTCTTGAGGTCCCTTTTTGGTTTTCTCTTTTATTTCATTTTGAACCTCACGAGGTACATTATCAAGCACGTGGTAACTCTTTTTCTTTTTTCTTTTTTTTTTCGAAAATAAAAAAAGAGATCATTTGAAAGACTTGGTGAAATTCACCTTTCCAGGTAGCGGTATGTGTGAACAACACTAGTTCTTTCATAACATGGGGCATTTACTATTTCTCCTCCCTGAAGAAAGAAGTGTGTGGTAAGTGCTCTGCATTTCAGAAAGACAAATACTGTATCCCCCCACCCCACCCCACCCCACCCCACCCACCCCTTTTCCTGGATATTAGACTTGGACAATGCTGATGCTGTCAGTGGCTTGTGAGTGGTTTTGATTGCTATATGTGCAGTGTGTGTTGTGTAAGACATCAAAGTATCTGTTGTATATTGGACTGGAACACACACACACACCGTGCGCGCACGCACGCACGCACACACACACACACACACACACACACACACACACACACACACACACACACACACACAGAGTGTTGATTGAAAATGACCGCAATAGCACTTGATGAGCAACAGGAAAGGCATATCAGGTTATTCATTTGTTTGATGCTTATAATTATGTGTTGGTTAGTAATTGGATTATTCCATCACAGCCCAAAAATTACCTTTGATCTTGAAACTAAGGAGATCTGGTAGCAAAGTGCGGCGACTGCAGGCGGAAATCTAAACAAATTTTAAATATTAATGTTAGCGCACTGCAAAAAAAAAAAAAAAAAAAAAAACCAAACAAACAAACAAACAAAAACCTGGACACACCAGCCGCCGTGGCAAAGTGGTTAGCGTCGCGGACTCCCGGCTGGGAGGTCGTGGGTTCGAATCCCATCAGAGTCATGTGGATTTTTCTGCCCCGACCGGCTCCTACCCAGAGTTGAGTTTGCTGCGGACTCATTTGGGAAGACTGGGACCACACAGTCGAGTTTCATCCACTTAAAGGATGCGTTTCTGAGAGTGTTGCTCAAATTCCCTGACCAACACTGCGGGTGCCTATATCTCTCGGGCCTGGTTGACGCCGGGATATATTATGAAAGGAAGCGTAGAGTATAGCCCTGTCATGTAGTCTCGGACCGAAATGAAATTCCGTAGCATCATCTTAATCATCCCCATTCTCATCGATCAGCATTAAAAAATGTCTCAAATTCTGTGGCCCTTCATGCCCTGCTCTCATGGTGACCTCAATTTCGATGTCCTCTCCACGTCTGTGGCCTTGGTTTGGTTCCGTCGGGGTCACCGGTATCGGCGAGTCCATGGGGGCTGTCGTTGGACGGACGTGGTGGCGCCCTCCGGAGGGAGAGCTCACTCACGCCGGCTCCGCGACTAAGCAATTATTGTCGTCAGTAGGGGGCTAAGTAGGTGGTGTCCTGCGTATCTTAGATCAGAACAGTCGCCACTGAACACCACTGAAGTGACTCGGCAGCAGTGCAGTGTCTCCTCCGGTGGGTTGCCTCTTGACGACATGACATTGATTGCTTCCTGTGGATTGCCGGTGCCGGGGCTGCGGCGGGGCCGACCGGACTGCGGCTGTGGACGGGGTGTCGGAATGAGCGGCGTGGGTGCACTGCCTCTGAGGTGGCGCAGAGGCTGGGACAGCAAAAACAAACAAACAAAAAACTGGACAAACGAATCACAAGACAAAAAGATCTGGTTTATATGACCTAAGAACACTGTCATTCATCATTCTTTATGTTAAATACAAACTAAAATGATCGATTCATGACTCACAAGAGCAGCCGACTCAATCATAACCGAACAGGAATTTCTCACAAATGCTGCTGACAACTTTGACAACACAACAAAACATGTTCTTTTTTTTCACCAAAGCAGACATGATTCCTGCGTAGTGCGCTGGAGAGTGCGTGTGTGTGCCAACACTGCCATCAAGAAGCAGATTCGAGCACACACAAGGATACTTGAATTCAACAGAAAAGTTCTCTCTCTCTCTCTCTCTCTCTCTCTCTCTCTCTCTCTCTCTCTCTCTCTCTCTCTCTCTGACACAGACAGCGCCAAACAAGCGCTCCGATAGACTCTCTGAAGAAGATCCCGCAAACGGGAATACCTAGTGCGTAGTGGTTTGCCTGTTGGTGTTTTTGTTTTGTTTTGTTTTTTAACCAGCCATTATTCACCTCAGTACGCGATAACAGATATAATCTTATTTAATTTGGTATTTCGCTCTTAATGATAAATTCGTGCAGCGTTTTGTCCTGGTATGCGTCAGCCTTGTTGGTAACCCACTCCGCTTCTCCACACCCTCTGCCCACACCCAGTCACCGTCCACCTCCACCCTCCCCCTACCTGCCTCTGGTCATCAGTCAGCTAAAGGCTCTGGAAGAGGTTCCTCTCCTGGAGTGACGTCCATTGGTTCTGTGGCTGGAGTGACGTCCACTGGGTCTGTGACTGGAGTGACGTCTACTGGTTCTGTGCCTGGAGTGACGTCCCTGGTTCTGTTACTGGAGTGACGTCCATTTGTTCTGTTACTGGAGTGACGTCCACTGGTTCTGTGACTGGAGTGACGTCCACTGGTTCTGTGACTGGAGTGACGTCCACTGGTTCTGTGACTGGAGTGACGTCCACTGGTTCTCTTACTAAAGTGACGTCCATTGGTTCAGTCACTGGAGTGACGTCCACTGGTTCTGTTACTGGAGTGACGTCCAGTGGTTCTGTTACTGGAGTGATGTCCACTGGTTCTGTTACTGGAGTGACGTCTACTGGTTCTGGTACTGAAGTAACGACATTTGTTTTGTTACTGGAGTGACGTCCACTGATTCTGTTACTGAAGCAACGACCATTAGTTTTGTTACTGGAGTGACGTCCACTGATTCTGTTACTGAAGTAACGACCATTAGTTTTGTTGCTGGAGTGACGTCCACTGATTCTGTTACTGAAGAAACGACCATTAGTTTTGTTACTGGAGTGATGTCCACTGGTTCTGTTACTGAAGTGACGCCCACTGGTTCTATCACTGATTTTGTTGCTGGAACAACAACGTCGGAATCGATAACTCAAGTTACAACCTACTGTTCTGTTATTGGAATGACAACTCTGGTTTTGTCACTGGATATGTCAATGTCCACATGTCCTTTTACTGGAATGACGTCCATTGATCCTGTAACGTCGACTTGTTCTGTTACTGGAATGACGTCGAATGGTTCTGTTACTGGAATGACGCTGACTGGTTCTATTACTGGAATGACTTCGACTGGTTCTATTACTGGAATGACGTCGACTGGTTCTGTTACTGGAATGACATCAACTGGTTCTATTACTGGAATGACGTCGACTGGTTCTATTACTGGAATGACGTCGACTGGTTCTATTACTGGAATGACGTCAACTGGTTCTATTACTGGAATGACATCAACTGCTTCTGTTACTGGAATGACGTTGACCGGTTCTATTACTGGAATGACGTCGACTGGTTCTATTACTGGAATGACGTCAACTGGTTCTATTACTGGAATGACATCAACTGCTTCTGTTACTGGAATGACGTTGACTGGTTCTATTACTGGAATGACACTGACTGGTTCTGTCACTAGAATGGTGACCATTTGTTCAGTTACTGGAATGACGACCACTAGCTCTGGTACTGGCGTGACGTCCGCTACTTCTGTTACTAGAACGACAGGCATTGAATCAACGGAAAAAGATAACTCCAGTCGTTTGGGTACAAATAGCTCAGACTGATTGTCTGTATATCATGCCAGGAACATATGTAGAAAAAAAAAAAACAGACAATGTCAGGCATGTAAAATCGACATGTAGAAAGGCATTCAAGACTCTTGAGCTTGCTTGGCACAGGTATGTATTTTGCGAGGACTTCCTGTCCATGGCCGTCCTAGCTGGAACAGAGGATCGAAGCTGGACGTGCCAGAGACAGGCAAACGGGGTTCTGGATAGTTGAGATGAAGGACTGGCTGACTGCAACAACTCTATCCTGTTGTGCATAACTGAATAAAGAATTGTGGAGATTACCGGGCGTCCAACTGTCTGTTCAAGCAGCCCGAGGATAATTGTCGCAAGACAATAATGAGAAATAATTCAAATGAACAGACGTTCTCGCGGATTTCTTTCTTTTTTTTCCTGTTTATTTCATTTTTGTTTGTGCTGACAAATAGAGAGGCAGAATTGAGCTACATCGTTTCTTTGTATGCATTTTTCTCATCTCTGTTTTCTTCATCTGAATTAAGTTAAATATGAAATGAGGCAGTGAACAGTAAATTATACACAAGAAACAAGTAGGGTAACTCTTACTCCCACAAGAAAACATAACAGCATTGCTTTGGAGCTATGTTTTCTTGTGGGAGCAAGAGTTACCCTACTTTTTTTTTTTTTGGATTGTTTATGATTTAAGTTAGTCCTTAGGTTTTGCTCGGCAGCACAGTGAAATCGGTCACCCGTTAAAGTTTTTAAGTGGCACGTATTATTGTGTCTTCAGGTACTGGCAATTTGACTTATTTCGTACAGACACATCGGTTTGAACTCTTATTGTAATCACCCCCATCACTGAAAAAAAAAAAGCTATGGACAAGGGTGTTGAGAAGTCAGGTCTCCCAGCCAGTAGTGATAACTGGGTTGGTTAGGGTTCAGTTAAAGGTTGTTTTTGAAGCAATGTCCACAAGCTCACAGCCGTATTATTTCTGTTTATATTCGGAGCCTCCATGTGGTTTCCGAACAACCTTAGTCATGCTGTAAGGCTTTTGCAGATTACCGATTACAGCTGAAGTCATAAATGAGTACGGTGACGTTTGCTTCCGAAGTGAAAATGAAGTCACCAAACAAGCCAGACTAAATCATTGCCCACAAAAATATTCTTGTCACACCACACTCACTCACTCCATCTCAACCATCGATTCCTCCCCCTTCCCCTCTCACTCTCCCTACACTCTCTTCCCCACCCCTCTTTTCCCGTCACCGATTCTCGCTCCTTTCACTCCCCCCCCCCTCCCCCCCCCCCCTTTTTTATTTTTAAAACGAAATGGATTCTGCACTCAATGATGTATCAGTTGACTTCTTAGCATTTCCTATGCCATGTTTTGCTACGAAAGGTGGAGCTCTCTCAGTTGAGCTTGCTGCCCTGACATGACCGAAGGAAACACTGCATAGATCTCTTTACCTGTGACAACATGAGGAGGCAGGCAATACTTTGGCCTTGTGACTACATATGCAGTGAGAGACAAGAGTCACTGATCTTGCCGGAGCCAGCTCTGATAAAGGAGACTGAATTAATCATGGAAACAGTGGAGGCAGCATCCTGTTACTGTGTGTTAGGGTGCTAGACACAGTAGCCTCTTCTAATGTGTCTCAATCATTGGGATTACCCTCCTCAATGGCGGAGAAGATAATTATACCGGGAAGACGACACAGGAGAAAGCGGCGAGGTGCCGTGAACAGAGCGCGACACTTGACTTCCGACAATTCCTCTGTGTACGTCTCTGTCTAATCATGCCGGTGACTGTAAGCAAGCCCTCCGACACACTGTCTCTAATCAACAACTAGCAAGCCGGGTCTGAACGTGAGATGGGTAAATGGAGCTGCACTCAATCAAATCACCCCATTAAACAACTCCTTCGCTGTGCCTGAGTCTGCAAGCGTCTTCATTTTCACTCGTCAAATGATACAGAAAATCACCCAGTTTCACGTTTCATTTCCAGATAGTTTGGTGTATGATCTTTTCTATCTACTTTTTCATGATCACTGCTTCTCTGGTAAGTGAGGACAGAGCAACCTAACTATCACGAACTTCCTTATTACTAATGTTCTGACATCAGTGTGGCTGGAAAGGAAATCTTGCTCAAAATATGACTTTTTTTCCCCTAAAAGTTCAAATCTTTGCCAAGTCATTACTATAATGACTGAAGAATTGTTAGCCTGCACTTGTTTTCCCCCACTACTTAATTGTTCAAAATATGACTTAATCACTATACAGTCATCATTTATATTTGTGAGCAAAGTTCTTGTTATAAAGGAAAGCTTGGTATTCATGTATTGTAAACTGTAAAATTTATTATCATCATTTGAACTTATGTTCATGGTACCATAAACTTATATAGACCAAGGACTGTAAAGCGTTTGTTACTGTGCATTAGCAGATTGATCGTGAAATTATTGTATTTCCTCGATGTGGCTTCATGACGACCTAACGTGCTTGAATTTGATTGTATTTTTCCATCCCTCCCACCCCCCCACCCCCACCCCACCCCCTCATGGTCCGTTTGTGAATATACTGAAACCTTCCACAAAAAAAAAAAGAAAAAAAAAAAAAAGGTGAGGACAGAGCGCACGTATCATGAGCCAATTTAATTTACACAGCGGAATGAGCGTTAGATCTTCTGTTACTGATGTTCTGTTACTGAAGCAACGTCTTGGTTCTGTTACTGGAACGACACCCACTGCTCCAGTTACTTGAGTGACGTCCATTAGTTCTGTTAGTGGAGTGACGTCCATTACTTTCATTAATGAAGTGACGTCCATTAGTTCTGTTAGTGGAGTGACGTCCATTAGTTCTGTTTGTGGAGTGACGTCCATTAGTTCTGTTAGTGGAGTGACGTCCATTACTTTCATTAATGGAGTGACGTCCATTAGTTCTGTTTGTGGAGTGACGTCCATTAGATCTGTTAGCGGAGTGACGTCATTAGTTCTGTTAGTAGAGTGACGTCCGTTTGTTCTGTCAGTAGAATGACGTCCATTAGTTCTGTTAGTGGAGTGACGTCCATTAGTTCTGTTAGTGGAGTGACGTCCATTACTTTCATTAATGGAGTGACGTCCATTAGTTCTGTTAGTGGAGTGACGTCCATCACTTTCATTACTGGAGTGACGTCCATTAGTTCTGTTAGTGGAGTGACGTCCATCACTTTCATTACTGGAGTGACGTCCATTAGTTCTGTTCGTGGAGTGACGTCCATTAGATCTGTTAGTGGAGTGACGTCATCAGTTCTGTTAGTAGAGTGACGTCCGTTTGTTCTGTCAGTAGAATGACGTCCATTAGTTCTGTTAGTGGAGTGACGTTCATTATTTTCATTAATGGAGTGACGTCCATTAGTTCTCTTGGTGGAATGACGTCCATTACTTTCATTAATGGAGTGACCTCCATTATTTTCATTAGTGGAGTGACGTCCTTTAGTTCTGTTTCTGGAGTGACGTCCATTAGTTCTGTTAGTAGAATGACGTCCATTAGTTCTGTTAGTGGAGTGACGTCCATTAGTTCTGTTAGTGGAATGACGTCCATTAGTTCTGTTAGTGGAGTGACGTCCATTAGTTCTGTTAGTGGAGTGATGTCCATTAGTTCTGTTAGTAGAATGACGTCCATTAGTCCTGTTAGTGGAGTGACGTCCATTAGTTCTGTTAGTGGAGTGACGTCCATTAGTTCTGTTAGTAGAATGACGTCCATTTGTCCTGTTAGTGGAATGACGTCCAGTAGTTCTGTTAGTGGAGTGACGTCCATTAGTTCTGTTAGTGGAGTGACGTCCATTAGTTCTGTTAGTGGAGTGACGTCCATTAGTTCTGTTAGTAGAATGACGTCCATTAGTTCTGTTAGTGGAGTGATGTCCATTAGTTCTGTTAGTAGAATGACGTCCATTAGTTCTGTTAGTGGAGTGACGTCCATTAGTTCTGTTAGTGGAGTGACGTCCATTAGTTCTGTTAGTGGAGTTACGTCCATTAGTTCTGTTAGTGGAGTGACGTCCATTAGTTCTGTTAGTGGAGTGACGTCGAGTAGTTCTGTTAGTGGAGTGACGTCCATTAGTTCTGTTAGTAGAATGACGTCCATTAGTTCTGTTAGTGGAGTGATGTCCATTAGTTCTGTTAGTAGAATGACGTCCATTAGTCCTGTTAGTGGAATGACGTCCAGTAGTTCTGTTAGTGGAGTGACGTCCATTAGTTCTGTTAGTAGAATGACGTCCATTAGTCCTGTTAGTGGAGTGACGTCCAGTAGTTCTGTTAGTGGAGTGACGTCCATTAGTTCTGTTAGTAGAATGACGTCCATTAGTCCTGTTAGTGGAGTGACGTCCAGTAGTTCTGTTAGTGGAGTGATGTCCATTAGTTCTGTTAGTAGAATGACGTCCATTAGTCCTGTTAGTGGAGTGACGTCGAGTAGTTCTGTTAGTGGAGTGACGTCCATTAGTTCTGTTAGTAGAATGGCATCTATTAGTTCTGTTAGTGGAGTGACGTCTGTCACGGACGGCTCAGCTTTTGAACTCTTTCTTGATAGGTCAGCTTAGGGAAACTAGAGTTCTCTTCTGTTAATGGTTTTATAGTTCGCTAGTCACTTTTAGATACATTCCATACTTTCCGTACTCCTTCATATTGCTTTTCGTTCATAAGGATCAGGGTCTCTTTATAGTGGTTTATCATTTATTTTACTCACTTTTTCCTTCTATCCTTTTGGGTGCCCCATCTTTTAGGAGTACGAAACCGTGTTTTTTGCAACCCCGATGTCTCTCTCTCTCTCTCTCTCTCTCTCTCTCTCTCTCTCTCTCTCTCTCTCTCTCTGTGTGTGTGTGTGTGTGTGTGTGTGTGTGTGTGTGTGTGTGTGTGTGTGTGTGTGTGTGTGTGTTTCCTTTCTTCCCTACTCTTCTATTCTTAGGCTATGTGAGCCGCCCGTGGGCCGTCCTCCCTCATCGCCCCTCTACGTTCTTCATTTTTTTTTTTTTTTTTTTTGTTGTAACTGGGTCTTTTTTTTTTTTGGAGTCAAATAATAATAATAATAATGAATACTTATATAGCGCCTCTTCTCGGCTAGAGACCAAGCTCTAAGCGCTTTACAATCAACACTCGCTTACACAACGGGCTGCCTACCTGGGTAGTGCCGACTGAAGAGCTGCCAGCCGGCGCTTCATTCAGTCGTTTCCCGTGTCATCCAGTCAATATCGTTCACTCAGTTTCTTTACTTCCTTCATTCTTTCCATTTCTTACGCAGGGTGCATCACGTTTCCAGCCACACTAGTAGGGTCTGTTGTTTGTTTTTTTTAGTTGCACGTGCAGTCTGTGCGGGTTCCCAACTTCTCTGCGTGACTGACTGCATGTGTGAACTGCTCAGCTGTAGGTTTTCGGTTTGATTTGTGGAATCGGAGAGATAGATGGGGAAAGGATTTCAGAGAACCACGATCCTCAGTCTAGACGAGTTTCTTGAGACCATTCCTGGTTTGGCGAACCCCTTCGGTGGGGATCCTGAAGAGTTCCTGGTCACTTCGTTGTGACGTGCGTTTTGGTGCCGGCCTGCCTGCCCTTCGCCTGGGTCGAGACAGGAGACACTGGGTGTCCCACCCTACCCTCTCCATCCCACTCACGAACTGCTGGTATAGTATTGTTCCGTATGGTTTGCTGTTGGTTTAGAATGTGCATTTTTCGTCGGAAGTCTGGAAATTTGAGGTTCTGGTCATAGCCCTTAGCAGATGATTGGGCGTGTACAGTTTCATATCATTATAAAATGCGCGTTACTCTTACAAAACCCCAGTTATTGTGAATGGTAAGTCCGTTTATTTTGAGAGTTCTGGAGACCAAAGTGGTTTTGGTTCCATCATAGAACGGCTTGGTATCAAGCCATAGTCAATGTAAAAGGGTTTTTTTTCCCTTTTTGTTTTGACCGAGAGACGTGACCGCAGTTACGTGAATACCCCGCAGTTCGATGATATGTGTGTGGAATCTGTAGGCGAGCCGAAATCTTCTCATGGTAGTTTTTTTTTTATTGTACAGTATATTTGCGCTTGCTACGGGGCCGTAGATCCCAGCTACGTGTTTGTTTTGTCAAGTCTTGGTCGTGAGCGCGCGGCGTGCATCCAGGTGCGTGCAGAGCCCACTAAACTCGTGGGCGGCGCTCGGGTTCCCCCATCAGCACTCTCCATCGCCCTGCTCCTTGTCTGTGTTGTGTTCCTGTTCGTCTGTGTAAAAATGTGGGGGAAGGGAGGTGTGCATGTAGAGGGTATAGAATATTACATGTCGAATTGTTTGATTCAGGGTAGTATTATGTTATTGCACAATTTTGATGTGTATATGTCGTATGGTTATGCTAATGAGCATAAATTTTGATAATCATTAGTGAGACAGTTAATTTGCGAATTTTGTGCATTGTAGATACTGTGAGTTTTGATACAAGAATTTTGCTGAATCACGGAACTGGCGTAGGCTTTCAGCCCTTCTGAGATTTCTGGTTAACCTCAGAGTTGTGTAAACAAATATTGATATCACATGCTCGCGCATTTGTTTTTCGTTGTGTAGAGCGATTTGTCAACCTATAATCCTTCCTCCGGAAATGAGAGAAAAAGAGGAATTAGAGAGGTGGAGTTGGGATATCATATCCCCGTAATTGTTTCTTTTTATTGATTGCAGTCCCTTACTTTGCAAGCAGAGGAGGGGTTTGGGGCTAATAGTAGAATTTATTAGGAGAAAGAAAAAAAAGGAACAATCAACACACAGGAAATTAGGGTTCTTCCCTGTAAAGCAGAGCAAGTTAACAGGGAGGGAGGGGGTTTGACAGTGCTTACCTCTCCAAGCATAGTCACATAAGACACCCCACACAGCTCCATATTTTGGAACTATATACAGACCATGATTGGCTTGCAGAGTTTGCTTCCTCACCTTCCCTCTGGTGCTTCATCCCAGCTTTCGGTCACCTGCCCGTTTCTCCTCCTTCCTACTTCTTCCACCTTCTCTGCACCTTCCTGCCCTGGGAGCGCTGGGCCGCTGACGCCATCCTGGCTGAAATCGGAGCCCCCCCGCTGAGTGCCTGCACGAGGCCTCGCCAGCCACGGAGATCGCCGTCAGCTGGAGGGCTCCCACCGGATCCCCGGGCCGTGAACCCCGTCGGCGTGGCTTCTGCGGCGCTGCAAGGACTCTCGTCCTCCGCTCCCATGGCGAGTCCCTTCGTGTTGTGTCTTGTGATTGTTGCTGGAGAGAGTGTGGCCTGTCTCCCCTTGGCCTTGTATGTGTGCTTGTGCAACGACAGTAACTGTAACCCGACTCTCGGGATTTGTGGCCAAGGTTCGCTACCCTTTGAAGGAAGTGACTGATGCAACATGTGGCACATGCTCCTGTGTGCTGGGAGTTAAGAAAACTCAGCATATTTATCTCTGATATTGGTTGTGTGTGCGTGTTGTGTAGTAGATCCTTTATGCTAGGAATGTCCCTCCTCTTATCTTCTTTGGGTTGGGTGGGGTGGTAGCATTTTAGGTTGGGTATAGAGGAGGGGTGGTAATAGAGTGGGGGAAGTCCCAAGGGTCGGTGTTGTTTTGTATTATATTTTCTTTTGAGAGTGCGTTTTTTTTTTTACCCGTGCAGGAAGCTCGGATTCCTCTATAGGCACTTTTTCCCAACTTTCGTTTTCCTCCCCTCTACTTTTCCTTCTGTCTTTCTTTTATTCTTGTATATGGCCCTTTCCCACAGAGTGTGATTGATTTTTCTTGGTGCTTGTCTATATGTAATAAAGTGTTGTCTTAGTTGTTCACCTTTGCCTCCTTGCGTTTGTCCGTGAGTGTGTGGCGATTCCCGGATCCCGCCTGGCCCCTCTCCTGAACCCTGTCATTTTTGACAATTTTGGTGGAGATGCCGGGGAGGGGCAGATAATTCCGCTGTTGCCTCTCACTGCTGACGGACACGGGGAGAGCTCTCTGTTTATCTTTCTGTTAATCTAGCTGCGGGAGGTTGGTTGGGTTAGGCCCTAGAGTGGAAGGGGGCCTACTCAGGAGTGTTCGGCACCTGGAGTGTTGGTGGGGTAGGGGGAGTGCCTGCCCATGACAGCTCCGCACCCGTCCGCCGCCTTGCGTTCCACCGGATTACGTGGTTTCTGTTAGTTGCGTGTTCTTTTCCGTCCATGCCGAGTATACCACTTTCTGTCTATTATTAGTATAAGTAGGTAGTTGGGTCTGTTTTGGTGTACGGGGTGGTCTTGATTCGGGGGGACTAGTGCATAGGTTTCTCTGTCAGCTCGCCGATACCAGCGCTTGTGTCGGTTGGTCGACAGTTTGCAGATTTGGCTGTACCCCTGACAACTTGAAAAGTATGAAGGTGAGCTAGGTAGGAGATTGGTGTCCCTCTTCTTCGACCATCCCATTGGTTATCGCGGTTCAGTGTAGGGCGTTGGGTCGTCTGCGTCGCGATTCCGTAGTAGTTTTGTTTAGGAAACTTATGTGATATTTTGTATTGGTTCATTGATACACTAGGAGACAGGGTTTTTTGAATAACCAGTAACAGGGCTATCCTGTATTGCTTAGGCTGTCTCTTGCTGTCTCGATTACACTCACCTACAATAGTTGTATCCCTCTTGTTAGTCGTTGATGTTAGGGAACTTTTTCTTTAGCCCACACTAGGTAGTGTGTGTGCGCCAGTATGGATGTCTGTTAGGGCAATAAAAAGATCTATGTATTAGTGAGTGCGTGAGATCTGTGAGTTGGTTGGCTTTGCCAGGCAGGATCTTTTACAGTAAGGTGTAAGTAGGGGCCTGGTCGTCGGCCAGTGTTCCCATTCGAACCTGGGTGTGCGCGACCTCCCTTACCTTGTTTATGGTAAGCCCACTGCCGAGTTTGTCAGGTCATAGGACGTGAGTTAACGTAACTGTCCCAAAGATTTTGCCGGGCTAGGCCGTAAGTTAACCATCCGGACACGACGTTCGATCGGACTTAGAAATCAGAGGACAGCGCCTTGTGTTTCCCATCCGGCATCCTGGCCTTAGCGATTCGGTTTTCATCTTTTACGGCGCCGTAGCCTTGCTTGTGCGTTGTTAGTCTGACCATAATCCGCACACTTGCCGTGATCTCTTGCGCGTTGTTTGCCGAACCAAAGGCCGTGCTTTGCCGTATTTTCATATCGTTCAGACACGTGCTTTCGCGAGTTGTTTGAATGTTTATAGGGTAATCGACCTTTTTCTGTGCACCCGATTCCAGGTCCGTAGCGCTAACCTTGTCAACTAGGGAGCCGCCTACCGTGTAGCGACGTGTGCGTTCGATCTATTCTGTGAAAGAACTACTTTGAGTGGGGGCGTTTTATTAGTGTGTTCAGGAAACCGAGTATTGTTTCGAGAATTGGTGCCTTCGTTGGCAGTGATTGCTTCCGCATTTCTGGGATCTTGGGGTAGAATAGTGCGGTCATTCGCCGATCGTAAAATAGCCTTCGTTGGCTTACTCGAGATTTTACTCTCTATGTTGAGTTTCTGATGTAAGGGGTCCGTTTAATCCCTTACTATTGTCCTGACCTTCATTGGTTAGAGGATTGTTGAGAGCTGTGCTGGAGTTTTTCTGGCACATTTTTGGTAGGCCCTGTGTGGTCAGTTGTTCGTGTTAGGGAGTGCCTTCAGTGGCATAGTTGCCGCGCAAGCAGAAGGGACCATCTGCAGGTCTCATATTCAGTCTTTTTTTATTTCCGTGGCACTGGATAGGACTATCTCAAAGTGAAACTTGCGTGAGGGGACTACTTGTCGCTCTTTCTCTCTTGTTGGTACTTTTCACTTTCATAGCCTGAGGACAGGCTATTGGCATGCTTTGACTCCCGTAGCGAAAAAGTATTCCGGGTTCAGATTAGTGTGACTGTTTAGTTCACACCTTCAGAATAGAGTCCCGTGCGGTCTCACTGTTGGCCTGTCAGAGTGGGTTTTCTTTTTTCTTTGCGTCCGAGTAAATTTTCCCTGTTCCCCATTACGTAGGGTGGAGCGAGATACACCGTAATTTTGAGCTGGTGTGGGGTATTTACCGTTAGGACGGCAGTTCTACCCACCTTCGAGTCGTGTAATTCGTTGTGGGATCTCAGTACTGAGTGTGGTAGATTCACTCCTTAGGACTAACTCCTGTCTTATGATCTCTGGTTGCATCGTATTATCTTAGGGTTGGGTGAGGTGCATCCACCCCCTCCATGTGACTGTGGGCTGCACCGGAATTTAGAGCTCCAGTGTGGAGTGAGTGTCTACCTATCTTAGTGTTTGAGACACCATTATGGACTCAAAGTGGACCGGCCCACTTACTCAGGGGTGGTAGCATTTTTGGTTGGGTTTAGAGGAGGGGGGGAAGTCCCACGGGTTGGTGTTGTTTGGGATTATATTTTCTTTTGGGAGTGCGGTTTTTTTTTTTTACCCGTGTAGGTAGCTCGGATTCCTCTATAGGCACTTTTTCCCGACTTTCATTTTCCTCCCCTCTACTTTTCCTTCTGTCTTTCTTTTATTCTTCTATATGGCCCTTTCCCACAGAGTGTGATTGATTTTTCTTGGTGCTTGTCCATATGTCATAAAGTGTTGTCTTAGTTGTTTACCTTTGCCTCCTTGTGTTTGCCCGTGAGTGTGTGGCGATTCCCGGATCCCGCCTGGCCCCTCTCCTGAACCCTGTCATTTTTGACAACGTCCATTATTTCTATCAATGGAGTGACGTCCATTAGTTCTGTTTGTGGAGTGACGTCCATTAGTTCTGTTAGTGGAGTGACGTCCATTAGTTCTGTTAGTAGAATGACGTCCATTAGTTCTGTTAGTGGAGTGATGTCCATTAGTTCTGTCAGTAGAATGACGTCCATTAGTTCTGTTAGTGGAGTGACGTCCATTAGCTCTGTTAGTGGAGTGACGTCCATTAGCTCTGTTAGTGGAGTGACGTCCATTAGTTCTGTTAGTGGAGTGACGTCCATTAGTTCTGTTAGTGGAATGACGTCCATTAGTTCTGTTAGTGGAGTGACGTCCATTAGTTCTGTTAGTAGAATGACGTCCATTAGTTCTGTTAGTGGAGTGATGTCCATTAGTTCCGTCAGTAGAATGACGTCCATTAGTTCTGTTAGTGGAGTGACGTCCATTAGCTCTGTTAGTGGAGTGACGTCCATTATTTTTATCAATGGAGTGACGTCCATTAGTTCTGTTAGTGGAGTGATCTCCATTATTTCTGTTAGTGGGGTGATCTCCATTAGTTCTGTTAGTGGAGTAGTAGAGTGACGTCCACTAGTTTTTTTAAATTTTTTTTATTTTAGTGGAGTGACGTCCATTAGTTTTAGTTCAACCTTTGCATCTATATCTTGAATGACCACCTACTGTTCCGTCACTGGAACGAAAACTTTGTTTTTGTACTTGGATCGCTTTATTTCCACTGTTTTTGCTAATGGAGTCAAGAACTCCGCGTCTTTTAATGGAATGATGGTCATTGACGCTAGATGACGCCATCCTGGTTCTTTTGGTGGACTTACGTCCATTGATTCATTGGAACTGACGTCTGCTGGTTCTGTTACTAGACTATCAACCACTGGTTTTCGTATGGGAAGTGACGTCCATTGGTGCTGTTACTGAACTGACGTCCACTTGTTGTGTTACTGACTGACGTTTGCTGTGTCCGTTACTGACTGACGTTGACATACGCATAGCTTTCCTTCATGTCATCAAGCTCCATGAGCTTGCATGGCACAGGCATGCATTTTGAAAAGGTTTCCTGTCCAACTGTCCAAGGCTATCCTAGATGCCACAGTGAAGACTGGGTGTCCCAGAGGCAGACTGACAATGTTCTGGATAGTTAACATAAAGAAAAGGTCTGGACTGGTAACAATATCTTTACCCTGTTGCACATCACTCTGAGTAGAGAACTGTGGAGGTCTCTCACTGTGTAATTATCCATCAAAGCTGTCCTAGGAAAACTCTCACAGGAAAATGATGATGAATAATTCAGAGGTTTAGACGTTCACATAGATTTGTTATTTTCTGCTTTTTTTCGTCTCTGTTTAAGTTGAAGAACGTAGAAGCATGCTATTTCATTCCTCTAGTTGCGGTATTCTTGTCCCTGTTCACATTTACAGATTCCAGCTGGTCATAGTTTTTGTTTTGACACACAGTTACACGTGGCCATTGGTTACGGTACTTCGGTGACACGTGTTATTGTGTCTTCGGGCCTTGGCAGTTCTAGTTTTGACACACTCGGCATTCAGAGACAACGGATTGAACACATATAGTTTTTACTCCCTGTGCAAACAGACTAAGGTGGTGTTTGAGGTGCTGGGGATTCCATTTTCCCGACCTGTAGTGATACTAAGGTTGGTCAGGGTCTGATGTAAGGCTTATTGATTTGGAACCAACATTCGCAAACTTAAGCTGTGTTATTTTTCTTCATGTAAGGAATTGCCAAATGGTTTCTGAACAACAAGAGTTGCGCCGTTTGACTTCTGCACTTGAATGATACAGCTTAAACGGTAAAGAGTGCAGTGACCTTTGCTCCCAGTGTGAAACGAAGTCGTGTAACATAAGCTCATGGCATATGCATTACCCACATCGAAACCACACAAGTAAATAAGGCACACTTGGAACACACAACAAACATTTCGGGAAAAAAAAATCTGAGCTTGCCCTTAAACTCTCATCTGACCTGTGCACACTGTACCAACAAAAAAAGAAGAAATGTACAGTTTCTTTGTTTGTTCAGAGTGTCTTTATACACATACGGGCCAAATGAATGGGTAGTACAAGCAACACTGATTTAGAGTTGTGTGCTCCTATTTCTGTGAGTTACAACGGAGCAAAACACATCAATAGTTTGGGAAAAGTACTCAAAGCTGTTGTTCAAGAGGCTTGCACAGCTTGTCTTCTTAGAATGCAAGTGGTTTCAATGACAGCCTCGAACAGCAAGGAATTTTCTTTAGCTCAAGGCTATGACAGATCTTTGTATCATCACTATTCAGTCATTGAATGTGTGTTAAATTCAACCCATCTCTGGATTACATCGTTACCAACAGTATGACCTTGTCACGAAACCGACGGCCTTCTGGCGAA
>CM065723.1:11140707-11148207 GCA_033310375.1 Conus canariensis | reverse complement strand
AACCACTGTGGCAATTTTGATCATGAAGCAGATTTATTCATTAGTTGCATGACACGTTGAGACACGATTTTGCTTAAATCATTAGGCAGAGAATTTGTTTTGTAAAACTTTTATTCTTCTCATGAAAAGAAAATATTTAATTGAAAAAAAAGCATGGTAGAAACAGACATAGCTCCATTAAAAGGAAAAACAGACTAAGAAACAAACCTCAGTACAGAAAAAGAAACGTCATTATAAGCATAGCTCATATTTATCATTTTAAAACGTCAGTTAATCGCTCATTTGCATGTTCATCCATTTCTTTGTTTTAAATTGTTAGTTATGAAGATCTACCATACTAACTTACCGTTACATTGTTCCTGGCGTTTCCCAATTCTTTCCTGACCGAACCTTACCTGAAACAACCAACCTTAACAGTCTCAATCTCAAGTCTTAATATGTCGTCTGTATTTGGCAGGTCCATGAACAGCATGTACCCAAACAAAATGCTGCTGTGTAGATGAAACTACACATGATGCATGCACTTTCTCGCCAGTAACCAGAGAAGCAGTGATAATGAAAAAGTGTTTTCAATAGATCACACATCGAGCTCTGCGGAAATGAAATTTGTGAAACTGGGTGATTTTCTGTATCATCTGACAAGTGGAAGTGAAGGAGCTTGCAGACTCAGGCACAGAGAAGGGGTTGTTTTAATGGGGTGATTTGATTGAGTGCAGCTCCATTTACCCATCTCAGGTTCAGACCCGGCTTGCTGGTTGTTGATTAGAGACAGTGTGTCGGGGGGGGGGGGGGGGGGGGGGGGGGGGCTTGCTTACAGTCACCGGCTTGATTAGACAGAGACGTACACAGAGGAATTGTTGGCAGTCACGTGTCGCGCTCTGTTCACGGCACCTCGCCGCTTTCTCCTGTATCGTCTTCCCGGCATATCTTCTCCGCCATTGAGGAGGGTGATCCCAGTGATCTGAGAGACATGAGAGGAGGCCACTGTGTCCAGCACTCTGACAAACAGTAACGGGATGCTGCCTCTCCTGTTTCAGCGATTAATTCAATTTCCCTCGCCAGAACTGGTTCCAACAAGATCAGCGGCTGCTGTCTCTCTCTGAACAGGTCATCATATAGCCAGCATATCGCTTAACTCTTCAAACTGACTCTGTCACAAACAAGGCAATCGACACAACATCCCCTTCTATCATGTCAGCACAGCGAGCTCATCTGTCAATTTTCTCACGTCTTCGTTCTTCTTAGCAAAATAGTAATTTGAAAACTTTAAGAGGTCAGCTTAGATGTGGAATGTGCAATACATTCTATGAAAAAATAAAACGGGAAGGGGGGGGGGGAAGGGGACGGTGGATACATGAGAGGAAGGGGAGCAGGAGCAGAAAGGAGGAGAAGGGCTGGTGGTGGAGGTATCAAATGTGACATAGGGAGTCAGTGGGGAGTGAAAAGAGCATTTTGTTGGTACTGATGTAATCTAGAGATGGATTGAATTTTGATAAACAATCAATGATTAAATAGAAATGGTAAAAATTCTTGTCATATGTGCACATAAGCATTGAGCTAAAGAAGATTCTTTGCTGCCTGAGGCCATCATCGAAACACCTACACTGTGTGAAGACAGCACGCAGTGTAAGTCTCTTTAACAAGAGCCTAGGATGTTATATTTCCAAAGTATTGATATCTTTTGCTGCCACCATAAGACAGAGAAACAAAAGCACACCGCTCCAAGCCAGTGTTGCTTGCACTATCCACTTAGTTAGCCCATGTGTATGTAAAAGACACTGAAACACTCGAATAAACTGTGTCTGTTTCTTCTCTTGTTGGTGCAGTGTATACATGTCAGATCAGAGTATTTGGACAAACTCAGAAATATGTTTTTTTTCCCTGGAAGTTTTCCCGTGTGTTCCGAGTGTGCCGTATGTGATTTCTGAGTGCGCAATGCACGCAGCATGGCTTCCTTTCACATGAGCAAAAGGTACTGTACCTGCTTATCATTTAAGTTGTATCATTCAACGGCAGTAATCATATAGTACAACTAATGTTCTTCTGGAACCATTTGGAAATTTCTAACATGAATAAAAATAGCATGGTTGAAGTTTGTGAATGTTCCTTACAAAGGAATAAGCCCTTTGCCTAACCCTAGCAAACCTAATCATCATTTCAGGTTGAGAAACCCGACTTCCCAGCACCCCAGACACACCTTAGTCTATTCACATGTGGAGCGAAATTATCAGTGTTCAAACTGCTATTTCTGTACGCTGTGTGTCACAACTGCCAAGGCCAGAAGGCACATCAGCACGGGTCACCGAAATAAACAAACAACCACCTTTCACCATGTGGCAAAAAAAAAGCTATGACCAGCTGGTGTCAGTAAAAGTGATCGAGGACAAGGATACGGTGACGAGAGGAATGATATAGCACACTTCCGCCACCCCCTTCGTCAGCGTAAACAAGAATGAAACAGACAGAAAATAGCAAACAGCAATTCATGGAGAACATTCAGATTTCTTGATTACTCCCGTGACAGTTATCCCAGGGCTGCTTTGATGGAAGTTTGCATTGTCAGAGATCTCCCCAATTCTTACAGAGTAGAATTGTTAGTACTAGCCCAGGCCTTTTCTTGATGTCAGCTATCCACGACATCGGCGGTCTATTTCTAGGACATCCAGTCTCCAGTGCACCATTTAGGATGGCCTTGGGCAGGAAACCTTTGCTACATACACATGTGCCATGGAAGCTCACTTGCTTGATAATTGTACAGAGGGGTTTTGAAAGCTAAGTATACGTCGAGTTGCTGCCAGACGTAGTCGGTTTTCTTGCATTCATTGCAAGATGCTGAAAATCCATGTGGGTCATTTGATCTTGAATGACTGGATTTATAACTTTTATCAATTCAGGTGCCATCATTCCAGTAAAGGAACCAAGGGACGTCACTCCAGTAACAGAACCAGTGGATGTCACTCCATTAACAGAAGCATTGGACGTCATTCAAATGATAGAAGTAGTGGTAGTCACTAGACCATAGAATGGACGTCATTTGCCATAAGAAAATTAGTGGCCATAAGTCTAGTGACAGAGCCAATGGACGTTAATCAGTTGCAGAACAGGAAGACGTTAGCCAGTAGAAGAACCAGTGGACATAAGTCCAGTAACAGAACCAACAGACATCACTTTGCATAAGAAAACCAGTATTGATATTAATCCAGGACAGGGGAAATCGTAATGGTTTTGCTTAAGTGAATTACGCGTACGATTTAACACACAAGGTTATCTCTGCACTCATACATACATATGCACGCTCATGCACCCACCAAACATTCCACGCTCTCTCTGAAAATAGGATGTCGCGCATTCGCTTCTCTTCTGAAATGACTGAGAATACAAAATATAGTTTCTACTCTGCGTACAATATATACACGAAAAACCCAAATCCACAAAAAGATAGAAACGGTAGAAGTACAACTTTCTAATCCCCGGTTATGAATTGCCATGACTTCTTACCTGGTCAGGTCCTTATAGCCACACACACTTGCACAGCACACCACAGTTCTCAAAAAGGTCACTATGAAATGCTTACGAAGCAGGTGATGGCTACACCTTTGGTCGTCTGGCACCAGGTTCCAGGACTGGGTCTCCTCGGTCATACGTGGGGACTCTTCTCCAACGTAGAAGTCTTCTTTTCTTTTCTTTTCCCCCACCTGTGGGTTTTGGACTTGATCTCTGTTTCTCAGTCTGTCTTTGATGCCTGACCCCTGCGTTAAAAACTTGCTTCTGTTTCAGTCGCCCAGAGCACGTTCTTTCAGACCCCAGTCCGTCCTGCTCACTCGTCGCTCTCCCTCGTGTCGTGTTGTTCTTCTCAACGTTCCTGTTCTCCATGTCTTCTTCCCAACTTCAGTTTATATAGGGATTTCAACACAGAATCACCCTTAAGCCATGCCCTTATCCATGTTGCTTCTTTACTACCATGTTCACATCCACAATGAATTCCCGTCTTTCACTTGCTAGTATTCACAGACATTTCCTACAGAGTCTGATAAACAACCACGTCTTGCTAAACTGACATCAAATCAACTGACTCCAGTAACTTCTGAAGTCATTTTCACACTCTAATTATGTCCTAGAAAGCTACGACCACGTCCTCCACGCGCATTCGAACCAGTCTGACAATAGTATCGGCACAGTTCTTTACAGCAATACCAGGTGAACAAGAAAATCTCTAATTTTTAAGTGAATGGGTCCGGTCCACTTACCTTTCCAGAACAAACTTCACTGGCTTAGCTCCAAGCACCACGCTTGATGCTCCGAGTTCCGAGTGGATCATTTGTCTCCCATTGACAATTAAAGAAATGTTCTAACTCGGGAATCCTAACCGCCTTCGAAGATTATTGTCACCTGACAATAATTACCCGTCAATTTCGACCTCCTTAACGCAGCTCGAAGATCTGCCCTAAATGAGGGCCCTCCTGCTAATCGGCGAATTATCCACTCCTCTACCACGCTCTAGATCCTTGTCCTTTAAAGCGTTTAGAGCCCTCTGTGAGAGGTTTCGCTCCCTTTGCAATAATCCAGTGACAGAACCAGTAGTTGCCAGTCCAGTAACAAAACCACAGGGCGTAAATCCAGTAAACGAACCAGCGGGCATCAGTCCCATAACAAAACCAGTCGACGTCACTCCAGAAACAGAGCCTACGGTCGTCACTGCAATATAAGAACCAGAGATGTGTCACTCCAATAAAAGAATTGATGGGTATCACAGATCCAAGAACAAAGCCAAAGCTGCCATTCCGGTGACGGAACTGTAGGTGGTAAATCAAGTTATTGATGCGATGGTTGTCGCAGAACAAATGGACATCACCCCACTGACAGAACCAGTGCATGCACTGTCTCCTCAGTTACCAGAGAAGCGTTGATAATGAAAAAGTGGATTCAGCAGATCATACATCAAGCTCTCTGGAAAGGAAATTCGTGAAACTCTGTGTGCGTGGTGTGTGTGTGTGTGTGTGGTGTGTGGTGTGTGTGTGTGTGTGTGTGTGTGTGTGTGTGTGTGTGTGTGTGTGTATGTGGTGTGAGTGTGTGTGTGTGTGTGTGTGTGTGTGTGTGTGTGTGTGTGTGTGTGTGTGTGTGTGAACCTGACCAGGTAAAAAGACACGGTAGTCTATAACTGGTTTTCTTCTTCATCTTATGAATGGAAATGAAGGAGCTTGCAGACTCAGGCACAGAGATGCAGTGTAATGGGGGTGATTTGATTGAGGGCAGCTCCATTTACCCATCTCAGGTTCCCGGCCGTTGATTAGAGGTAGTGCGTTGGAGAGGGGGGTGGGGGCTTGCTTACAGTCACAGGTTCGATTAGAGAGGGACGTCTACAGAGGGGTTGTTGGCAATCACGTGTCGCGCTCTATTCGCGGCACCTCGCCGCTGTCTCCTGTGTCGTCTTCCAGGCATATCTTTTACGTCATTGAGGAGGGTGATCCCGGTGATTGAGACACATTAGAAGAGGCTACTGTGTCTAGCACCCTAACACACAGTAACAGGATGCTGCCTCTACTGTTTCAATGATTAATTCAGTCTCCTTTATCAGAGCTGGCTCAGGCAAGATCAGTGACTCTTGTCTCTCACTGAATATGTAATCACATAGCCAAAATATTGCCTGTCTTCTCGCATTGTCAAAGGTAAGGTAATCTACGTAGTGTTCCCTTGTATCATGTCAGCGCAGGAACTCAATCGATAGAGCTCACCCACTTCTCCACCTTTCTGAGGAATGTAGGTCATGGGAAATGCTAAGAGCTCAACTGAATATGTTCGACTGTGATATCCATTTTGTTAAATAAAAAAAGGGGGAGGAGGGCGAGTGAAGGAATGGAGGATTGGTGAAGGGAAAAGGGGGGAAGAGAGTGTAGGGAGGTTGAGAGGAAAAAGGGGAGGAGTTAGTGGTTGTGATGGAGGAAGGGAGTGGAGAGTGACAAACGCATCTTGTAGTAAAGATTTAACTGGCTTGTCTCGTGACTTCGTTTCACTTCGGAAACAAATGTTACCGTTCTTGTTTATTTGTTTACTTAAGCTGTGTCATTAACCTGCAAAAGTCTTACATCATGACTAAGGTTTTTCAGTAACCATGTGGAGAATCTAAACATGAAGAGAAATGACAGAGATGTAAGCTTGTGGATGCTGCTTCAAAAGCATTAATCTTTATACAGAAATATAAAAAGAAAGGGTATTAGTTCCGCATGACAATACAGACAAACAGATTTCAGGACAAAACACACTGCATTTCAACCTCTTGGATCTTCTTCAGGCAAAAACAAACAACATTTAGGACAGTGAAAACGAAGAACGAGCAACCACTTATCTTCTCATATTCGGCGCAAAATGGGTGTTGGATGTTTCCTTGTTTGTCCTGTGTGCTCTGTGCTGTCATATCTGCTAGGCGATTCGGTGTTGTAAGCAGCATTCCTTTGGAGTTATGGGCGTGTGTTTGTTTTCTTGTGGGAGCAAGAGTTATCCTACTTGTTTGTTGTTCATTGTATATTGCTCCCTGCCTCATTTCATATTTACTTTGGTTTCTTTATACCGAATCCAAACCAATTCAGTTATCATTTCGACTGGGAGACCTGCCTCACCAGCATCCTAGACTATAGTCTGTTCCCAAATGGCGTGATAATAGTAAGGGTTCAAACCGATGTGTCTGTACATAGTGTGTCAAAACCAGATTTGCCAGGGCCAGAAGACGCATCAACATGTGTCATTTAAATACTTTAACGCGTGACTAGATTTCACTGTAATTATAGACAAACAAAACCTAGGATTTACTTGAATCGGCTAAAGCAACAGAGACGAGAAAAATGTAATTAAAGGGAGACAATTCTACCTCTCCATTTGTCTGCACAAATTGTTATGAAACAAACAGAAAAAAATTGTGAGAACGTCTATTCACCTGAATTATTTCTCATTATTGTCTTGTGACAGTTATTCTAGGGCTTCTATATTAATAGACAGTTGGACACTCGGAGATCTCCACAGCTCTCTCTTCAGTCATGCGCTACAGGGTAGAGTTATCATAACCAGTCCAGTCCTGGATTTCAACTGTCCAGAACCTTCTCAGCCTGCGTCTGGGGCGTCCACCCTCCCCTGTACAATCTAGGATGGGTCTTGGACAGAAAGCTGATGACAAGGTGCGTACCTGCGCCATGTAAACTGAAGGGGTCTGAAAACTACACGGAGTGGTTCTTGAATGCCTGGGTAACTTTGCTTCTTGACATTGTCGTATATTTATGTTCCTCGCATGATTTGTAGACAGTCTGTCTGAGTCATTTGTTTTCAAACGACTGGGTTAATCTCTGTCATGATTCAGTGGCTGTCGTTCTTGTAACAGAACCAATGGACGTCATCCCAGGAACAGAATCGGTAGACGTTACGTCAGTAACAGAACAAGTGCACGTCACTCCAGTAACACAACCAGTAAACGTCAGTCCAGTGACGTGGAACAGTGGCCGTCATTCAAATAAC
>CM065723.1:11093207-11135707 GCA_033310375.1 Conus canariensis | reverse complement strand
CCCCCCCCCCGTCAAAAACATGGATGGAACCATCTGTAGTGAATGGTGTGATTCGTTAATCCAGAAATTTCCGACTTACCAATGTGTAATCACTGAATGCAAATTCTTTCCGTTTCACCACCTGCCATCTCTGTCTTTCTTCTTCTTCTTCTTCTTCTTCTTCTCTCTCTCTCTCTCTCTCTCTCTCTCTCTCTCTCTCTCTCTCTGTTTTGTGGCTAGGGGTGGTAGTGTGTGGGGTGAGTGGGGTGGGTAGGAGTGGGTATGGGTGTGAATTGCAAGGAAAAGTTGTCTATGACCTTTTCAAAAACCATACTTATCTCCCATCGACAGATTCAACATTTGAGTTGTGAAGCAGTTTTCACCTTCTCCGAAGAAAAAAAAAAAGATGATGCGAATTCCGTTTTATTTCTCACTGTGTCTGAACCTGTAGATCAGAATACTCTATGACAATGTTCGCTGTTTGCTCACTTTTCGGTGACAGAGAGTTTCAGATGGCAGTGACTCGTTGAAGGGAGAGACGGCTGCGGAAAGCAAGGCTGCATCAGTTCAAAACGCTATTAGTATCCACATCGTTTCATGGTACAGTGTAGCAGCTCCTTATTACACGGTAAGTCCGGTTCTGTTTTGTTCATGGGTCACGCTTTTAAGTTTCTTGTTTTACACCAGTTTTAAAATAACACTCATAAAACTGAACAGTGAACATATTGTTGAGCCAGTAGCGAGACGGGAGATGAGCGAAGTGATCCAATTGCCATACCAATAGGCGAACTTTAAGACAAAAGTAAGAAGGTAAAAACAAGCACGTTAGAATTAGTGATGTGCCTCCCTTTTCTCCCTCTCTCCCTCTCTGTCTCTGTCTCTCTGTCTCTGTCTCTCTCTTCCTATCCTCTCTCTGTCTGTCTGTCTGTCTGTCTCTCTGTCTCTCTCTCTCTCTCTCTCTCTCTCTCTCTCTCTCTCCTACCCTCTCTTTCTCTCTCACTCTCTCTGTCTCTCTCTCTCTCTCTCTCTCTTCTCTCTCTCTCTCTCTCTCTCTCTCTCTCTCTCTCTCTCTGTAGAATTCTACGAATTTCTTAGCTTGATCCATTTCTTTTCTATTATATCAACGATCCTCACCGGCATTTTTATCCATACGATGATCTCAGTAGAATACATCAATCGTTACACTTATCTGTTGCCTAGTGTACGGAACGTGAAAATCTAATCAAATGCACGGATAACGTTGGTCTAAAGCTTTGTCGGTATTTATAACATAGCTAGAGCCTGGAATCTAAATTAAACTGTGAATTACGTTCTGCAATGTAATGTAGGGGATTACACCCAAACATGATATCCTCCAAGTATAACAATCTTCATTCGTCTGAAAAGGAGTCGGTTACTCCGAAGATGGAGTATGAATGCCTGCTTGGCGAGATGATGCAACACGGCTATGCATGCAATCCTCCCACCCTATGAACTGCACAGAACTGTCTGGCTTTTCCTTGACAGGATCAGTATACCGTATGAACTCCAGAACGTTGAGACGGGGAATCCAAACAAAGAAACGAAACGTCTCTCAGTCTCTATAATGACCAAAGATGTACATGAGACAGGATTTGTTTCTCGCCTCGTTGGTTCTCTGTTGTATTTGTTGGAGTCCCGTTTGCTCGAGCTGGTAACTTACCACTTCCTGGCCAGAAAATCGTTCAACTAACTGGTGTCCCTTCTCAGGTAACCATGCATGCCAGTTTCTTATCAGCCGTTCAGCGAGATTTGCTGACTGCCTGTACGTAGCCTTTGCCCGCACATGAACGCCCGACTACGAGCTTCAACCTTGACGTTGCCACACCATCAGCTGCGATGGGCTGTGGTGAGACAGCTAAACTATGAACAGCAGGCAGACACAGAGCCAGTCAGACCAACAGGACGCCATCAGGGAAGAACTCAGTCTCCTCCAACACAGAACTGCTGTGGTCCTGCAGTGGATCCCATCTCACTGTGGCATTGAAAGGAATGAGGAGGCAAACACGTCTGTCCAAGATCGGCAGCAGGAAAGAAAGACCAACAGAAAATGGTTAATGCCTTTGATGTGTGCAATGGAATTTCTACTAGCAACAATCCCATCTCCTGTGTATTGTTGTGAAGACAAAGCTCTTGCTTATCACTACAAAAAGACGAAAACACCATCTTGTGACTGCGCGAAATGCACTGTCCCAAAGTACTGGGTATGATCACACACACTATGTCATTTGGCCAAGGACTTGATCATTTCTGCGCAGATCGGATATGACGCCACCTTTGGCCATACAGGTGTCATGTTCCATATCCTGTGACCATTCCAAATCATTCCATAGTTAGTTACTAACCTGTGTTCCCAACCGGAACGCAGCGATATACATTGCCCCTCTTTTGCAGATAATCTACTGGGTTCTTGTTTGGTAACCCGTGAGATACAAAATTTGTTGTCTCTGTTTGACATAACAAGTCTACTGTTTCTGAATGTGCGTTTGAATGGTGATATGTATTCATCTTTGTAGTCATCACATTTTTTTTCAATCTTGCGTTTAATTTTCAAAGTGATTTGGTCATAACAAAAATAAGAATTAAAAGATGCTATGTGTCATGCATTTACTCTAAGAACAGCCTATGCACTTACATTGCAAACAGTCCTCTCTCTCTCTCTCTCTCTCTCTCTCTCTCTCTCTCTCTCTCTCTCTCTCTCTCTCTCTCTCTCCACAACAAAACAAAGCAAAACTCTGAACCATGTCTGAAATTCTTTTTCATGAATCTACAAAAAGCACATTCACTAAATCATTTAAGAAGCACCTACATAAACACCTCATGTCTGAATAATATTATGCTTTAATTAAAAAAAAAAAACAACATAAGGTGATATATATATATATAAGAGAGAGAGAGAGAGAGAGAGAGAGAGAGAGAGAGAGAGAGAGAGAGAGGGCACGGAGGAGCACATCACTAACTCTAACACAACTGTTTACACCTTCTTACATTTGTCTTGAAGTTCACCTCCTAGTTTAACAATTGGACCACTTCATTCACCTCCCCTCTAGTCCTTACTGGCTCAACAATGCGTTCACTGTTCAATCTGGCTGGTCTTACTTCAAAGCTGATTTAAACCAATGAAACTGAAGAGCATGACCTGCACACAAACAGAACCGGGCTCCCTGTCTGACAAAGAACTTGCTACATTCTGCCATGAAACGATGCGGCGTCGATTAGCACCTTCAACTGATGCAGCCGCGCAGTCCGCAACCGTCCCTCCCTTCAACGATTCACTGTCAGCTGTTCAAGCTGTCCGTCACTGAAAGGTTAGCAAGCAGAGAACATTGTCATAGAATGTTCTGTGTCCACGAGTGGCTCTGTGATATACAGACCCTCAGGCGACACAGTGGAAGATTAAACAAAACAGTTTATGGCTTATTTCTTCGGATAAGAACAGAAACGCTTCACAAACTCACACATTGTTTCTGTCAATGGGAGATAAGTGATGGTTCTCGAAAAGATCCCGGACTAGTTATCCCGCCCACCTATCCCCAACCACCCACACACTTGCCACAGAAAGGGAGGGGGGGAGCAGAGAGGCAGACAGCACACACACACACACACACACACACACACACACACACACACACACACACACACAGAGAGAGAGAGAGAGAGAGAGAGAGAGCAGGTGGTGAGGCGGAGAGAGTTCGCACTCGGTAATTAGACGTCGGCAAGTTGGAAGTTTCTGGATTAATGAATCAGACCATTCACTGCAGATGGTTCCAGCCATGTTTTTGTCAGGAAAAAAAAGTGTCAGTCTACCGTTACATTTCATTACTCGACTCGCCTCGTGTTATGATTACCGCCTTCAGATGTCCCCAATCCTTCATTGCCGCGTGTCACCTCCGACACAAGATTGTGTGGACAGGAGTCAGGAACATGGGAGATAAATCTGAGGTTGTTGGCACGCCATGGTCATGTGATCTCATGTCGTGAAGTCATTCTTGTCGGTGCTGGGTAAAGTACCCCTCCCCCCCTCCCCCCAAGAACTAATATGTCTGTGATTCAGTATAACGTATGTATGTATGTATGTATGCATGTATGTATGTGTATGTATGTATGTTTGTATGTATGTATGTATGTATGTATGTATGTATGTGTGTATGTATGTTTGTATGTATGTATGTATGTATGTGTGTATGTATGTATACATAGACAGATAAATAGATAGAAAGATAGAGTTTGCACTTTTCTCCTTTTCTCTGAAATTCAAAACATACTTGTTACAAAACAAAAATCAACAAAGCAAAACAAAAAAAATCAAAGATACAACAAAGCAACAAGCATGGTAACGCCCGCTAATATATAAATACAGGTCTTGGCGTTTTATCACAATCAATGATGCAATACATAATTGAAACAATAAGAATACAACCAAAAGTGCTTTTGATCTACATTTAGAACTTTTCTTCACATCTAAAAAGGTGCATAATTGCTCCAAATAGCACAAAATGTGGACATCCTACAATTTGTCTTTCCAGTGTGTTCCTCCATATCGAATCACATTTTCAGCTATCTTTGAGATACAGACATGTTTGGTTTAAATCTTTGTATTTTGCATTTTTAACTGTATCTTTTAGCAAACATTATACTAAGATAAAAAAAACATACAATAAATGGTCGCATTTTCATCCATGTTAAGATGTACAATATCACTTGATATCGATGCATCATATAGCTGTTTCAGGGATTTCTAAAAGCAGTTTGAATGTGTACAGTTCCACAGGAAATTATCAACAGCTCTCTTGCATTGTTACAAGTACATATCATGGTAGATGTCACACCCAATGCATTTAATACTTTTGTGTTCTACGATTAATTCTCAACTGTGACTATTTTTTTTCTCTCTCATGCCGTGTTAATATTCAGTTTGTCACACTATTCAAAACAACAATTTGCATTGTTCTTATTGTTTATGAGTTGTGTGCCAAGAATATTTCAATGAGCTGTTTGACACTTGAGAACAGCTCGAACCATCATTTAAACTTATATTAAGTAGTTTAACCTATTACTGTATTGAATTGACACAACCAATGTAAACACCAAAATCAACATGTCTACCTATTGGGGTTGTGAATTCTTGGTGCGTTTTAAATTCTCAACCATTGTTTAGGAAATGTATCAGATACACCCCATCTGTAATAATTTCATTTTGTCTTATTGCCATTTTGCCTGTGAATGTAAGTTTATCTTTAAAGAAAACCGGTTCTACTGGTAATTCACTTGCCTTCATGGGTCTCACACACTAAGCTCTAAACGTGTGGGTTCAGAATAGTGATAGTTTATAATATAATTATTAGGATATATTAGTCCATATCTTTCTATTTTTCCCAGAACAATTACACATTTCTTGCAACGCTTTTCCATTTATTTTTTATTATTTGAAATTTTCTCACCCATGACAACTTTAAATTACATACATTTACATTTGTTTGTCTGGCATTTTGAAACCACCATAATTATACTGATTTGACCGACGTCTTTCTACTAACTATCCTTTGTTTTCCTTTCCAGACAAATTCAAAGTACAATTGTTGCAAATTCTTTTCGATACGGTTAGGTATGTCTTGTAATGAAATCCATCTGTGTATTTCCTCAGCATAAGTGATTTTAGAATGGGCAACTCTGCTACTGGTTGTTTTTGCTCTTTGTGTCCAAATTCTAAAAGGCCTCATTACTCCGGAAAGGTATTGCAATCTTTTAGGTCTTGAGTAAACTAAAATTCGAGAATACTTATTCGTTGTACCTAAATTCTAAAAAGCCACGTTACTCCTTAAAGATACTGCAATCTTATCAGTCTTGTTGAGTAAACGAAAAAATACAGAATATTAAAGTTAGTAGGATTCAAGATCATTTTAAGATGCAGACAGCATACTTTCTGTAATCTTTTCATTCTCCCTGGCCATATTGCTCACCTCCTTTCTGTGCTCATTACATAAACCTGAAGCTTTTCCTAATTTTTCCAGTAAGCAAATAAGTTTTCAAAAGAAGTCATGTCACTTGCATTTCTTAATGAATCGCGTTCACGAAACGACAAATTCTGTGCTCAACCTCGTTTATTTCAAGTCCTTCAATTACACTGTCTTCCCTGATCATGAAGCTTGAATTTCTACACACAAAATAAACAAGTAGGGGAAAGGGGAGTACCCTGTCTGCATCCCCGTTCTATATATACCAATTAGAACTGTAACCATTCACCCGAACAGCAGCTTTAATATTTTCAAGTTTTACTCGCCGAGAATTACTATACCGGAACCATAAGCCTTTGAAGATTATATATTTACAAGTGAAAAAGTCAAACGCTTTTACGAAATCAGTAGTAAGTTATAAACCATGTCCATGCTTTAAATGTAAGTAATTTATCAATTTATATGAGCCGAATATCTCCCATGTATCTGTTTGCGATAAAATTAGTGCAGTCGTCTTTTATAAGTTTTAGTAAGACATTCCTGATTCTATCTAGAATGCAAACCGACCCAGTTTTGTATGTCACTCTAAGGAGTAATATATCGTCGCCAGTTTCACATATATTCATTGGATTAACCACTTTCAAGAATACAGATAATCAAACATTTCCTCTGCATTGTAGGTGATTCTTTCCGTTTTCAGATGATTCATTTAGAGACCTAATGGCAAATTGTCCTATTTTATTTAAAACAATTTCAACGATCTGCATTAAAACCATCAGTTCCGGGTGTTTTTTTTTATTCATCGTCCTTCTTTAAATGCATGACTCGCTTCTTCTATCGTAGTTTCTTCCTCTAACGACAATTTTTCATCAGTGGTCAGTTTAGACGGCAATTCCACAAGGTCTTCTATTGAACAGTCTGCAACTTCTCTTTTCTCTGAGACTTTCATAGACAGAAAAGACTTCGTTTTGTATTTTCTCTTGCTTTTCTAGAGTACGGTCTTTTTTTATGAGTCTGCTTTAAGATTTGTTCACAAACATATTTTTTCTAGACTTGAAAAATGTTTGGTATTTTTTCTGTTAGCGATCCATTAGTTTCCGACCTCAGCAGTACCCCCACCATAGTTCTATCAGGAGTTCTAAAAATGTTGTCTTTTCTTGTGATGCTTGAATGTCTTCCACAGTCCTGAAACCCTTTTATTTTCAGGACCTTCAGTGTCTTTTATAGCTGACTTTACTTGTTCGTCTATTTTCTTCTTTATCATTGAAGCATAAATTATTGTTTCACCTGTAGTTTTCATTCGCACGAAATCCGTAGACTTTAATCAAGAATGTTGATATTGTTCCCTGACTTTTATTTTGTTTTTGACACTATCTTGTTTGACGTTTTGCTTCATCGTATTGTTCACAAGCATGCTTTTTAATGATTTGTGAAATTTCTTTATCTAACTTAAAAAAACAACAACAAACAGCTGACCTAAAAGAATGTATAAAATGTCTTGTATCCTTTTGAATCTTCGTGCTTACCAACTTCTAACTCTTTAATATAATCATCAAATAGTCGAAACGGTAATCAAATAGAATATGAGTGTCTTTAAAATAAAATAAAATAATCACACAACAGAAAAATATCAAGTCGGCTTTGTTTTAGTGGAGTGGGCTTTCTCTGTGTGTAATGCACATTTTTCGTATTGCATATGATCATTAGCGACACTCTTAAATAGTAAGAAACCTACCATACTTTCAGAATAGATGAATCAGTGAATACAGAAAACAGTCTACAGAATAAAAAGAGAGAACTTCACGTACGTATCAGTCTGGTGAAGCCTTAAAATCATACGTCCCTCAATCCAAGTTTACATTTCTGGCTGTCAACTCACTTCAAAACAAACTGAGCACACACACACACACACACACACACACACACACACACACACACACACACACACACTTTAACAAACTGTTCTGCAACTTGTGTAACGAGCCACGCAGAAGCAGACCATTTAGAAGACTGAGGACATTCTTTACGCTCCTCTCCGCATCTCCACCTTAATTAAATCTGTGACGATGCGAGGAGAGAGAATTAGATCTATATATATACTGTGCACAAAAAGAAGCGCATATTTTTTCGCTGAAAATATTAAGGAAAATTTTGACAGAAACATGCCCCGTATAGCAGGGAACTCTGTCCAGTGTGAATAGTCAGACATAATGAATAGACATAACAGTAGATTGATGTCTTATTTCTTCTGTGGTTGTAATATTTTGAATGCTAAATGACGCATGAAATGACTGAAATAAAAAAAATATGCGTTTCTTTTTGTGCACAGTATATTTCAAATTGTTATCTTTGCAGTTTTACTCACTACAGTTACGATGAGTGATGAAAACTGAAAGTGATCACAGAACTGGTAAGGCATTGAAATAATTCTAGACAATCATGAACAGCAACGAGCTTATTTACTGCCTCGTGAGTCAAATACTTAATTATTTTCTTGCATATGATAAGTACTAACGTGTCTTCGTCATGGTCTTTTCTCTATTCTTTATGTACTTTCCAACATGATTCTGCTGCCCATATTTCAGTTGACCTATTAGATTTACAGGTCCATTATTTTCTCAAGAGAAGCGGCGATGCCCGTAAGCTGAGCTCCCTCTGTAGAAATGTGATTGATAAAAGAGAACATTGTGTCCATTGTCTTGCTTGTGGCACAGCTAATTTAAAGAGGCAGCAATATTCCGGCCACGCGATCACCCGTTCTGCGAGAGACAGGAGTCAGAAAGCCTGTCAGAGCCAGCCCTGACAACGGAGAGCGAATTAATCACTGGAACAGAACAGAAGGCATCCCCTTACTGTTTGCCATAGTATTCGAGACTGTAGCCACGTCTTGTGTTTCTCCAACATCAGACTCTCCTCCTGAGCGGCGGGGGAAAGATGGCGGGAAGACAACAAAGGAGAAAGCAGCGAAGATCTGTGAATGGAGAGTGAGATCTGATTGCCAACAACTGGCCTCTACTCTTCTCTCTATACTCACCTCCACGACCGTAAGCAATCCTCCCAAGACCCAACGTCCGATCAATAGCCAGCGAGCTAGGCCTACTACATCTTAGGGGGGTGAATGGACTGGACCCACTCAAATCACCCCATTAAACTACTCCTCTGTTGTCCGTGAGCCTGCAACTGTCTTCAGTTTCTCCCTGCCTAGTTTTGCATGATTCGTTTCTGGCATACTGGTGTGTACTAAAGAGCACACTTTTTATTATGAATGAGGGTACTGCACATTATTTCTTCTGTGGACTGGATTACAGTCAACAGGCGATGATAATGAAAAAAAAAAGTTAAAACAAGTTTGATTGGCCAGTCAATCGTCTTTGTACATAGCCAGCAATGAGCTTGACAATATGGAGCAAGTGAACATACACATAAACAATTATACATGAATCAGTCGCCCTGACACAAAATAAAGATTTTTTTCCCCAGAAAGTTCTTTGACGTGAAATGATGACGCACACGATCCGAGAATGAGTAAACACATCTGATTCATATTCAACATTGGCACTCTGGTTGATGAGAGATCAGCAAAGATTCTACCATTCATGAAGAGCAATACATAACCGTCAACATATCTTCAGAACAAAACTTCTTAAAGAAATTTAAGGAGTGCGTTTTGAGGTGTCGAATTTAACTATACCGCCATGGTCATAAAATTCATAGTTGTTATAACAAAATTCACGCCTGAAAACGTCACAAAAAATACACAATGTTTATCTGCATCCTAACCAGGTTACCTCCTTCACATGTGAACAACTTAAGTCTGAGACATCTTTTTAAAAAAAATTGGGCACAAAGGTGAAGTGAAACAAATAGTGTTATACTCTAGGTGTCTGTAACTTGCGTTAGAACTGCAGCCACCAAGACTTACAAACTTTCCAACTCGACCTTCTGACCAAGCGAAAACTATGGTTACATCAAATTATCGAACTGTCAGTAGAGGCAAAGTCAACCACAGGAATTGTTTACCTCATTTCTACCATTTCCGTGGCTAACATCAGCAACTGAACACTGACCGAAAGTAGAAATTCGAGAGAAAGTCCGGTCAAGGAACACATCCAAGCTGGTAAAAGATATCAAAATCAGAAAAGAATTATCTTCTTTTCAGGTTTACCATGCAAAAGACAGTCTGGCATATTGGTGCGATCTACAAGCGACAGAGTGCGTTGCCTTCAGTTTCGTTCACAGAGTAGAGTTGGAGATCAATTGATATGGTTCATAGACAGAATGACGAAGGAGGGTATATCCAGGATGTGATTAGAGCTGAGGGGCTAGAGACAGAAATAAGACAAGGCAAACTATTTACAGAGCCAAACGCAATGCAACGGGAAGTCCATCTCCCCCCCCCCCCCCCCCCCCCCCCTTTTTTTTTTTTTTTTTGTTAGAAGCAACAACAATTTTTTGGAAAAAAAAAGGAAATAAACGAACATACAAAAAAAGCATGTTGGTACATACGTGAAGAAATCTTTGTTTTCTTTTTCAGAGTGGGCTTATTGAAATAGTAACGCACATTGTGAGGGAAGTCGTGGACACGTCCAAACTGTGTTTAGCACTGCTATGTGTTTAGTTAGAGCACAACAAGGAACAGGCCTGTACTCACTGCTTCATTAAACAATTAGCACACGATTCACAACGTATGTAGAGTATCATTGAAGGAAAAATTGTAATGGAGCATTGTCGTTCTGTGATGAACAAAAAAAAAAAAAATCTTAAACTTATTAAAAGAGTGAACATTTGTTCTCCGACACATCTTTGTATGTAAAAAAAAGGATACAGATAACTACTTAGTCATAATACCTATTGTAATAGTTGTTTAAATCTCAGACATTTGATCATCCCTTGAAGCTTTCAATGAAGAGCAATTCACCTAATATATTTTGCCTTTTAAAACATTTACCCCATCGTTTTGACGTCGTTTTTTTTTTTTAGTGAGATGTCTTTGATTCATAATGACGTCATAGTTTTGGAGAACTTTTGTTTCTCTGTTTGTTTGTTTGTTTTTTGCATATATTAGGGGTTAGCAACGCTGATGACCCCTTCCCTTGTCCCCAATCCCTGTTCCCCTCCTCGTATTCCCAAGAACGAAACGGCATTGCTTGTGTTTGTGAAGTTGCACACTGCACCACCTAAGCGGAGGTTTGAAATGAGTAAGAGAACCTTTACAGTGGAGTGTAGTTTGCTTGTGCAACCTTCAGAATGTAGTTTGCTTCTGTTTCTGAAAGTACTAAAACAGTTTTCTATCACTATCACTTCTCAACTGGAACAGGACAAGTCTCAGAGAGAGAGAGAGAGAGAGAGAGAGAGAGAGACAGAGAGAGACAGAGAGAGAGAGAGGGGGGGGTGACTGTGGAAATGCACAACATTAATAGCACTTGACAACCAAGAGCAAGAGAAATTAAAACCTTTCCTCAGCTCAAAGCTGACGTAGAAATGACAGAAATTTGCATAGTCAGTCCTTACGGTTTCTTTTCTTGTTTTTTTTTTTTTTTTTGGTTTGTTTTTTGTTTGTTTGTTGTTTTTTTTTTACTACGCTGTATACATCTCTGGATGAATACATTGTTTACAAAAGAATTTTGCCACGTTCTCCCCCTTCACCGCCGTACAAACATTGTTTAGTTTTACTTAACTCCAAAGGGAATTCTGTAGCCCATGTTTCACTTGACCACTCAGAACTGCCAGTCCAGAATTTTCTTAGAAGAGGCTTAAAGATGGGAACAGCTCTGCCAGTTGAGCTTCCTGCCCTGCTATGATGAGAGAACTCATTGCTTCAATTGTCTTGCCCGTCACTACAGATGGGAACAGCTCTGTCAGTTGACCTTCCTGTCCTGCTATGATGAGAAAACTCATTGCTTCAATTGTCTTGCCCGTCACTACAGATGGGAACAGCTCTGTCAGTTGACCTTCCTGTCCTGCTATGATGAGAGAACTCGTTGCTTCAGTTGTCTTGCCCGTCACTACAGATGGGAACAGCTCTGTCTGTTGACCTTCCTGTCCTGCTATGATGAGAGAACTCGTTGCTTCAATTGTCTTGCCTGTCACTACAGATGGGAACAGCTCTGTCTGTTGACCTTCCTGTCCTGCTATGATGAGAGAACTCGTTGCTTCAGTTGTCTTGCCCGTCACTACAGATGGGAACAGCTCTGTCAGTTGACCTTCCTGTCCTGCTATGATGAGAGAACTCGTTGCTTCAATTGTCTTGCCCGTCACTACAGATGGGAACAGCTCTGTCAGTTGACCTTCCTGCCCTGCTATGATGAGAGAACTCATTGCTTCAATTGTCTTGCCCGTCACTACAGATGGGAACAGCTCTGTCTGTTGACCTTCCTGTCCTGCTATGATGAGAGAACTCGTTGCTTCAGTTGTCTTGCCCGTCACTACAGATGGGAACAGCTCTGTCTGTTGACCTTCCTGTCCTGCTATGATGAGAGAACTCGTTGCTTCAATTGTCTTGCCTGTCACTACAGATGGGAACAGCTCTGTCTGTTGACCTTCCTGTCCTGCTATGATGAGAGAACTCGTTGCTTCAGTTGTCTTGCCCGTCACTACAGATGGGAACAGCTCTGTCAGTTGACCTTCCTGTCCTGCTATGATGAGAGAACTCGTTGCTTCAATTGTCTTGCCTGTCACTACAGATGGGAACAGCTCTGTCAGTTGACCTTCCTGCCCTGCTATGATGAGAGAACTCATTGCTTCAATTGTCTTGCCCGTCACTACAGATGGGAACAGCTCTGTCTGTTGACCTTCCTGTCCTGCTATGATGAGAGAACTCGTTGCTTCAGTTGTCTTGCCCGTCACTACAGATGGGAACAGCTCTGTCTGTTGACCTTCCTGTCCTGCTATGATGAGAGAACTCGTTGCTTCAATTGTCTTGCCTGTCACTACAGATGGGAACAGCTCTGCCTGTCACTACAGATGGGAACAGCTCTGTCAGTTGACCTTCCTGCCCTGCTAGGATTAAAGAACTCGTTGCTTCAATTGTCTTGCCTGTCACTACAGACTTCATCTAAAGACACAAACGATATAGTGGCCGGCAATTATCTGTTCAGTCGGCGATAAGAAGTCAGAGAAACTGTTAAATCCTGTCGGCAATGGAGACGAAATTAATGATTGGAACTGGAGAGGTGGCATTCTTTTACTGTTCGGTTTAGTGCTGGGCAGTACAGTCAGCTCTCTCGTTTCACAAATCACCAGGCTCATCCTACTCAGCAGCGTAGAACACAGAGTAGAAAGACGACACATGAGAAATCGCAGTGTGCCATAAATGGACCGCGAGACTTGATTGCCAACGTCTCTCTCTCTCTCCTCTCTCTCTCTCTCTCTCTCTCTCTCTCTCTCTCTCTGTCTGTCTGTCTGTCTGTCTGTCTCTCTCTCTCTCTCTCTCTCTCTCTCTCTCTCTCTCTCTCTCTCTCTCTCTCTCTCTCTCTCGTCAAATGACACCACCGACTCTGAGCAAGCTCTCAATGAACCTTCTCTAATCAACAGCCAACAAGCCAAACCTGTACCTGAGCAGCGTAAATGGAACTGCAGTCAATCAAATCACCCCATCTGACTGCTCCGTCCTAGTGCCTGAGCCTGCAAGTTCCTTCATTTCCGCACCGTCGGATCAAAAAAGAAGCTCACCCAGTTTTGACATTTTGTATTTCCTGACAGATTGCTGCAATGTATCAAAACCATTTGCAATTGTCACTGCTTCTCAGTTTACTTCCAACAGAGCGCGTCATGTGCCATTTCATCGTAATGGTGGGATCCGAACTCAATGTAATGCGTGATGTTTTGAAACAAAAAATGGTGCAGATTTTCGTTGTTGATCAGTTTGCTCGTTTTGAAAGTAAAAATTCAAACTGTAGATAGATGCAGTGAAAACAGGCCATAAATTAAAAACTAAAAACGAAAAGTAAGAGAAATGGATGTATGTACTGACAGTGAGATATATCAAATGAAATAGATAAATAAATAAGAAGAAGAATATAGTAAATAAGGGAACTGAAAACAAGCCAAATAAGATTAACGCGCAAAATAAGGTGCAGCATAACGCCTATTCTAAACACAGTTCAAAACAGACAAGTGAATTGTCCCACAAGTATGTCTTTTTCTGTCGTCTTAACAACAGACATACAGGAAACTTTACATAACAATACATCCCCCCCACTTCCAGATGGCTGCCAGCAGGAGAATGCCCATGAAGAACAGAAGTGTATATAGAAGTGAGAGCAGATCAGAAACAGGCAATAGGAGCAGGGAGGCGGGAGTAGGTTCCCTTTCACACTCTCCCATTTCGCGCTTTCTATTGTTACCTATGGTGGGGAAAAAAGGAGACAAAAAGAGACAAGAAGTGTGTGTGTGTGTGTGTGTGTGTGTGTGTGTGTGTGTGTGTGTGTGTGTGTGTGTGTGTGTGTGTGTGAGTGTGTGTGTGTGTGTGTGTGTGTGTGTGTGTGTGTGTGTGTGTGTGCGTGCGTGTGCGTGTGTGTGTGTGTGTGTGTGTGTGTGTGTGTGTGTGTGTGAAGCTATCTTTAGTTTGAAAAATGAATATTGTTTTCACACTGAAATAAAAACCGAGATCATTATCAATAGGATGTCTTCAAACAGGAGAAGGTAATTCCTAGAGTTTCCCAGAGAGAGAGAGAGAGAGAGAGAGAGAGAGAGAGAGAGAGAGAGAGAGAGAGAGAGAGAGAGGAGGGAGGGAAGGTGGAAGGGAAGGAGGGAAGAAGAGATGTTATGTTTGCAGTTTGGCTAATTTTTTAGAGTTATGGTTGTCATGTTCTCACTCATGCAACGTCGACAAACAAGCGGTCGGGCAAAACAAAAGTTAATTCCTCCTTTTAATCAACAGCTAAATTTTTTATCCTATTTACATAAAAATCCCTTCTTCAGTTCAGTTCAGTTCAGTGGTTTATTTAATGTCTTTTTATCGCCAGATGATATTAGACATAAATCCCCCTACTTCATTTAAAAACATGAATGAAACATATGTTTCAAATTAAATCAACAGGTCCTCACGGACTAGGAAAAAGTCTCTTTTCTTTCAAAGTTTGCACCCCTAGTGCCACACACAAAATGTAATCGTTTCCATAAACAAACTTTCCTAGTTCTCACAGGCTTAAAACAATTCTTTCCCAATTTCCAGTCTCTGCGACCTCTCATCAACTTACAAAACAAACCACAAACTTATATGCCTGTGCCTCTCTCAACGAAAGGACTACAGCCTTACTCCATCCAGGCAGAAAGTTCCAGAAAGAAGCAGAAAAATTCATTAATCATCATAGTATTCTTTATCTAAGGAATATTTCTCTTCCGTTTTTTTTTTCACTTTTCATTTTCTTCATCATGACTTACCTGATGGTTTCTAAATATGAGCCACGCATGACCTTCAGTTTACAATCTAACAAGACACCTCCCGAGTCTTTGAAAAGAAAAAAAGCTATGAGGCGTACGTTCTTGTAGAGCCTCGCTGTTTCTACGGCGCTGTTGACCAGAGTTTTCTCTCTGCATCAACTACACATCCTACAGGTTACAAATCTCTAGTTCTCTTTCAGCATTTATGCGGTTTTTTTTCAACAGGCATAAGGCTCTAAAAATCCTTCCCTTCTTTTTTCTTAATAGCCTGCACAAGCGATCCATGTTTTCCGTCGACACACTCCCCTAACGAACACACATCTGAAACCAAACTTGGACACAATTCCTGACATTGGTGAAAGGTGACACTTAGAATTGGACGTAGAACAAACCAGTCATTCACATCAACAAGCTAATTAAATGCCTTGTAAACCTTTTTTGTTTTATCTTCAGTGCCAGTCCAGTCTCTCCTCTCTCTCTCTCTCTCTCTCTCTCTCTCTCTCCTCTCTCTCTCTCTCTCTCTCTCTCTCTCTATATATATATATATATATATGTCTGTCTCTGTCTGTCTCTGTCTCTCTCTCTCTCTCTCTCTCTCTCTCTCTCTCTCTCTCTCTCTCTCTCTCGTTTTGCCCTTTCTTGTTTCACGCTCTCAATTGTTATCATCTCTTTGTATCCTCCCCCCCCCCCCCAAAGTAACAATGGAAAGGGCGAAAAAGAAGAAGGTAGAATGGAAACTCTCTCTCTCCCTCCCTACTCCTGTTGCCTGTTTCTGAACTGCTCTGACTCCTCGACTTCTGTTCCTCTACATTGCCATTCTTCTGCTGGCAGCCACCTGGCGTGTGCTGGACTGTAAAGGTGCGTGTCTGTTAGTTATGACGGCTGACGAGAACGTAAATGTTGAAAATTCCTTTGTCTGTTTCTACGTTGTGTGTCACACTGGTGCTACTTTTTAACCTTGTTTTGTATGTTAACTGTACTACGGCTTGATTTGGTTAGTAATGCTGCATCCTGTTTCATCATTTTCCATATTCATCTATTCATTTTCTTATTTACTGATTTCTTTATCTATTCCTTTTTTATCTATCCACTCCTCTCTCTCTCTCTCTCTCTCTCTCTCTCTCTCTCTCTCTCTCTCTCTCTGTGTGTGTGTGTGTGTGTGTGTGTGTGTGTGTGTGTGTGTGTCTGTCTGTCTGTCAGTCTGTCTGTCCGTGTGTCTGTGTGTGTCTGTGTCTGAGTGCGTACGTTTCAGTTGCCTATTTCATTGCATCTGTCCACTATTTGAAACCTCAATTTCAATTAAAAAAAAAAAACATTATCTGTAACAAAAAAATTCTTTTCATCATTAACCTCCAAACTCTTTACTAGTCTTCAAACAGCATGAATTACATCGGGTCCAACTCCATCCATGTGGACGAAAAAGCACATAACGCACTCTGTTGAAAGCAAACTGACAGCGAGTGACAGTCTAACGTCTTCATGATAGGTCAGTCACACCAGTCTAACTGGAAAATACATATCTTGAACCTGGTCAAAATTTCTTTTCTGACCCGACAGGCGAAAATGAAGAAACACGCAGACTTAGGCACTAGGAAGAAGTAGTTTGATGGGATGATTTGATGGCCTATAGCCGCTAGGGTGTAGCCCAGGCTTGCTAGCTGCTGATTAGAGTGTTGGAAGCTTTCTGACACTCCAGTCGCAGTCCTGAGTAGAGAGAGAGAAGAGAGAGAGAGAGAGAGAGAGAGAGAGAGAGAGAGAGAGAGAGAGGTGTATAGTGGGGATATTGGCCATCAGACCTCCCTCTCCATTCACATCCCATGGTTGCTTTCTCCTGTGTCTTCCTCCTGCTAACTCCTCTCCACCAGTAAGGAGATTGAACCTGATGATTTGAGAAATAAAGAGAGGTGGCTTGCATTGTCCAACGCTAATGCAAACAATAAGAGAACGCCACCTCTCCTGTTCCAATGATTAATTTAATCTCCATTGTCAGAACCGGGTCCAACAAGAGCTTAAAATCCTATCACTCCCTGAACAGACAATGGCTGGCCGATATATGTTGTGTGTGTCTTGAAATTAGTCTGACGATTCAAAAGTTTTTTTTTTGTTTTGTTTTTTTTTTTTTTTTATAGTTGTAGTTCTGACGCATGCAAACAAACAGACTCCCAGTGCTAAACACGGTGTTTCTCACTTCACCTGTGTACAGGTTCTTTCAGATGTCTCAGTCTTTAGTTGCTCACGTTTGAAGTGCGTAACTTAGTAAGAGTTATGAATAAGCATTATGACATTTTAGGGACGTTTCAATGTGTCTTAGATTTTTTTTTAACACTCATTACGGATATCATGACCACTGGATGATCGATAATGTGACCCCCCCCCCCCCCCACCCACCCCCCAAACCCACCCCTTGATTTTATTGAGATTTTCTTTTAACAAAATATCTTGATAATCATGCACTGCTTTCTATGGACTGTAAAAGCGAAAATGAAGTAACTGAGGAGCCAGATGAAGGAACAAACAAATTATTAAACAGACTTTACGCGTTTCGACCAATCATGTTTACTTCAGGGAGGACAAACAACACTGTTTGTTCTCCTTTTGTTTCCATTGCTTTTAATGTTCTTTGTCCTACCTGAAGAAGACTCAGTATGTCGAAACGCGTGGTGTCTGATTTGAATTTTGTTTGTTCCTTCGTTGGGCGGCTCTGTCATTCCATTTTCCTTTTTATGTTTCAGTTTACGCCTGCAGTCACCCCACTGTGACACCTTACTTCAGTCACCCCACTGTGAAACCTTACTGCAGTCACCCCACTGTGAAACCTTACTGCAGTCACCCCACTGTGAAACCTTACTGCAGTCACCCCACTGTGAAACCTTACTGTAATCACCCCACTTTGTAACCTTACCGTAGACTGACAGAATCTGTGCTGTGCTGTCATTAACCAGAGTGGCAAATTTGAATATAAGTCAGACTTGTTCACTCGTTCTGGAACCATTCGCATCATCATTTCACACCGAAGCACTTTTTTTTTAAGTCTACTATTCCTTTTGCACCTGGAAACTTTTATTTATTTATAACTGCTTATCCGTGTGCTCAGTTGCTGCGTATCTTTAAGCATCTGTGGTTATGTAGACACATGACAGACTGGTCGATATCTGTCACTCCGCAAAACTTGTTTTATCGATGATTGTTTTCATAATCGTCGACTGCCAACTTTTATCCTTACCACAGATGGAACAACAGACAATGCGTCCTTTGATAACGAAAAGTTCACTCTACCAGTCCAGCAGAAATGAAATGTGTAAAACAAGTTGATTTTCTTTTTGATTTGATGGACGGAAATGAAGAAAGTCGCGGGCTCACGCACAGAGGAGTAGTTTCGTGCGGCATTGGATTGATTGCACCTCCGGTTACCCATTTTAGACGTAGGCCTAACTTGTCAGCTGCTGATTAGACGCCGGGTGCTGGAGGCTTCTTGCTAGCTTGAACAGAGAGAGAAGAGTATAGAAGAGCTGTTGGCAATCAAGTCTCGCGCTCCATTCACAGGACTTCGCTGCATTTCTCCTGTATCATCTTCCAGCCATCTTTTCTCCCCCAGTGAGGAGGTGAGCCTGATGTTCGAGACACCTTAGACGTGGCTACAGCGTTTAACGCTATAACAAACGGTAAAAGCATATCTTCTCTCTAGTTCCAATGATTAATTTAGTCTCTATTGTCAAGGCTGGCTCTGACAGGGTTTCTGAGTCCTGTCTCTCGCTGAACAGGTAATCGTATGGCGGGAATATTGTCGTCTCTTCAGATAAGCTGTGCGACGATCAAGACAATGGAAACAATGTTTTCTTTTATCAATCACACTCCAAGAGAGGAAACTCAGCCTCTAGGTTTCTCTTACACCCACGCACCCTCTGCTTTCCTTAAGAAATAATGGACCTGTGATTCTAAAAGTTTTGCTGGAAAATGGGCTGCAGAAACATGTTGGGAAGCTCATTAAAGTAAAAAGTACAACACAGTAAAGTTCATGACAACAACACGTTGTATGAGTTTGATTAATCAGTTAGTGGGTGATTTGATAAGTCGAATTAAGCATAGAATTTACAAGAATTAAGCATAGAATTTACAAGATATAACCAGCCGCAATCGCTTAATAGGTAGCATTGTGGATTTCTGGATTGGAAGTTGTGGGTTCAGTTCCAATGAAAGCCATTTATCTATGAGATTTTTTAAATTTTGACTGTCACCAATGGGTGCGTCAGTTACAGCATTGCTTGAATGTCCCGTCCAACTCTGCAGGTGTCTGTTTCTCCAAGACCTGGATGACACCAGTATGTATTATGAGAATAAAGCTGATTATGGCTCTGTCATGCAGTCCCAGGTCAAAAAAGGCACTATCCTCATCATTTTCATCCTCTTCAGGCAGCATAAAAAGTCTTAAATTCTATACCTTTCTTGTCCTCTTCTTGTAGTGACTTCAATTTCGATCTCTTTTTCACGTCTGTGCCCTTGATAAGATGGTGTTGAGGTCGTTGGTATTGGCCAGTGTATGTGGACAGGTCGCTGGACTAGCGTAGTGGAGCACCCCCCCCCCCCCCCCCCCCCCCCCCCCAGAGTTGGACTGTTTTCCACACTGGTTATTCGACTATGGTATATGGTGTCCTGCGAATCATGGATCAGAAACAGGCACAACCAACTACCATGGAAGCGACTCGGCAGTAGTGCGGCGTCCCATCTGGTGAGTTACCTGATAAGCGCTGGCCATTGACTTCGTCCCTGTGGATTGCTGGTGTCGGGGCTGTGGCAGGGCTGGACAATGTAGGGTGTGGCTGTGCACGATATGCCACAATAAGCGCTGTGGGGAGATGCCACTGCAGTGGTACAGAAGATAAAACAGTATAGAAATTTACGAGGCATTAAGCAGGCTCGTTGTTGTCCATCGTTGTTTTGATTTATTTCAATGCCTCGCCAATTCTACAGTCAGATTCGACTTTGAATATCCACCATTGTTGGTAAAAATGCAAAGATAACATATCTCTCTCTCTCTCTCTTTCTTTCTCTCTCTCTCTCTCTCTCTCTCTCTCTCTGTCACTCTCTCTCTCTCTCTCTCTCTCTCTCTCTCTCTCTCTCTCTCTCTCTCTCCTCTCTCCATGGAATCGCCTTTCCCAAGTTGTAGGCATGCCATGGACGATGTAGTTTATTTCAGTGTAAATATACCGTTAACTTTTCAAACTAGGCATAACTAAGAAAAAACGAAACCAGTGTCAAGGTGTGCGTGTTGCGTGCGTGCGTGTGTGCGTACGTGCGTGTGTTTGTGTCTGTCTGTCTGCATGTCTGTCTGTCTATCTGTGTGTCTGTCTGTCTGACTCCATCTGTCTCTGTGTCTGTGTGCATGTGTCTGTCTATCTCTGCGCGTCCGTCAATGTCTGTATATGTCTGTGTCTGTATCCGTGTCAGTGTGTGTGTGTGTGTGTGTGTGTGTGTGTGTGTGTGTGTGTGTGTGTGTGTGTGTGTGTGTGTGTGTGTGGGGACTGTGTGTGTGTGTGTGTGTGTGTGTGTGTGTGTGTGTGTGTGTGCATGTGGTGTTCATGTATGGGGACATCAACAGTTTGGCTTAACAACGCAAGATAAACACACACACTAGCAAATAAAGGCGGACAGAATGCTAACAAAACAGCATACAATCAAATTACACACACACACACACACACACACACACACACACACACACACACACACACACACACACACACTGTTCTGCAATAGGGAGACGACACTCACTTTTTCATAATGAAATATGGTAACTGCAGTGTTGTTTGTCTCACAACTGAATTATTCATATGAACAGCAAATTCATTGATCATGCTTTTTTCCTGGGGAAACCGAACTTTTTTTTTATCCTTTGTTACGAACGTGTGGAATTCCACACCAAACACTATTACCATTTTCCTTTTTTATGTTCTTCAGCTAGTGACTCGATGTAGGGAAAATGGTGGACGTGTAAGTCATATTGGCACTATCTAAAGAATTGGCTTTACCTAGGCGGGAATCAGACTTTCTCACTTTTTCTGTCTCTGTATGATTTTTTTTTCAACTTCTTAAATTACCTAAATCTTTATCCTCTTTTTCTTTAGGAAACACTTTTCAATATTAGACTGTGACTTAGAGAATGTTCAGTGGTACTTCTTCCTTTGTGAAAGAATCCAGTGACGTTCTTGAGTGACTGGTAGTGACGACAGAATCCAGACCCTGACCATGCTCACCTGGAAGGTGGAGTAGACGTTCCTTCAGGGAGGTCTGAAGCAGCATCAAGATCATGACAACACTCACTGTACGTGGAGGAGCGGTGAGATCTTTGAGGCAGGTAACGACAACAGTGTCCAAACACGAAATGGACACAACAAACATTAAAGTAACAATCCTTGACCTGTTGGTCTTCTTCAGGCCACACAACGACAACAAACAAAAACAGTGGAAAGTAAGCATTTAGTGGAAAAAAACAAGTGTAGATAAACAACTGCCCACGGGCTTAAAGAAGACCAAAAGGTCAAGGTTTGCTGTTTTAATGTTTGTGATGTTTATTTCGTGGCCCAGTACTTCAGCTTTTCGTTTCATGCTTTGATCTCCTCTAGCAGTCATTATACTTTGAAACAACCTACCTTATTCAAACTAACTGTTACCTTTTATTGTGTCGTCTGTTGAGTTCTAATAACTTCTCTTTCAGTTGTTTGAATGTTCAAGCATAACCTTAAACATGTTTTTTTTAATTAGATTATGTAAGACTGTCTTTTGGAAATTCATTTATATATATATATATATATATATATATATATATATATATATATATATATATATATATCGATTTCTTCCATTCCCCCTTTTTCATTCTTCACTGCCCCAATTGGGAGTTCACTGGATTGTAATGTTTCACCCGCAGCTTGGAAAACATCGCACAGTCATAGATAGTGTTGCCTGTTTAGTGGCAGAGGTGGACTTCCACAGCTGCTGAAGACTAAGCTCTCTGAGATGTTCTCATCCAGGAGACAGAGGTCGACTCGTAGCGGGCATAAGAAAATGATAATATATATATATATATATAAACGCCATGTACATCCTACTTACCATACGTCATTTACACCATACACCATACACACATGTACATCTTTGTTCATATATATATATATATATGTATGTGTGTGTGTGTGTGTGTGTGTGTGTGTGTGTGTGTGTGTGTGTGTGTGTGCGTGTGAACAATGGTTCACATGTACTTGTAATAATGTGGGCAGTATACCATGTAATCACTGCGCACATAATACAGAATGACTGACGACAGATTTTTTCCTAAGTAACATCCATGATCACCTCACGACAACATGAGATCACATGACCAAAGCTCATGACAATCTCAGATTTATCTCCCATGTTCCCGACTCCTGTCCACACAATCTTGTGTTGGAGGTGACACTCGGCAATGAAGAACTGAAGACACTTGAAGCTGGAAATCATAACACGAGGCGGGTCGAGTAATGAAATGTAACGGTAGACGGACACTTTTTTTCCTGACAAAAACATGGCTGGAACCATCTGCAGTGAATGGTCTGATTCATTAATCCAGAAACTTCCAACTTGCCGACGTTTAATTACCGAGTGCGAACTTTCTCCGCCTCACCACCTGCCCTCACCTCTCTCTCTCTCTCTCTCTCTCTCTCCTCTCTCTCTCTCTCTCTCTGTGGCTTGGAAGAAGGTGGAGACAAGTGTATCATGAGGGCTGGGACGGAACAGTGGTCCAGGATGTTTATGAGAACTGTCATTTTTTTTCCCCATCAACGGAAGCAATGTTTGAGTTGCAAAGCGATTTTCTTTTTATCTAAAGTAAAACCCAATGAATTCCCCATTTTATTTTCATTTGTACCACCTGAGGATTCGTAGATCATGCAACAACATTCAGACAAAGGATATTATTCAATGATCCTTAATTTTTGTCCTTGTTTTAGGAAAGAGAGTTTCAGCTGGCGGTAAATCATTGAGTAGGGTAGACGGTCACAGACAGCGAGGCTGCATCAGTACAAGGCGCTAGTCAGCTTGGCATCGTTTCATGGCAGACTGTAGCAAGTCTTCCTCAAAGAATGTCTGGTCCATTGGTTTATGTGTCATGCTCTTTGGTTGATTGTTTTTAAACGTCTTTTGAATAGTACCCATGAAATTAATTGTGAACATGACGTTGAGACTGCAAGAGGAGTAGAAGTGAGTAAAAGGCTCCAGTTGTCAAACTAAGAGGTGAACTTTTAAGAGGGGAGTGGAAATAGATAAAGAGATCCAATCACCGACAAGGACGTGAACTTTCAGAAAAATAAGGCAGGCAAAAGTCCATAATCCTAGTGTGCGTACTCCATCCCTTCTCTCTCTCTCTCTCTCTCTCTCTCTCTCTCTCTCTCTCTCTCTCTCTCTCTCTCTTATTTAAGTTTCAGATATGTAACTGTCTTGTCTACTTTAACTAAGATCTTCATCAACATGTTTGTACATCATAATGACTCTTCCGTGAAGAAACCACCGTGTGGGGCTACATGTTTGATCCCTGCAGCATATCTCAGTGCTGCAGGCAAGTTAGCAGAACTTGAAAATCAAAGAGATGGATCCCCTTTGTTATTGCATCGTCTGTTTCTAACATAGTCCAGGCCTTGAAGCCTTAACCAAACTGTTCGATGCTGAATGTAATGTAATGTGGGAATTGTCTCGATCAAACTGTTTGTTGTGCAATGCAATTTAATGAGGGGAACGTCTTAGTGCAACGCATATGTAATGTGGTGACTGCGTTAATTAAACTGTTTGTTGCGCAATGCGATGTACTGTGGGGACTGCTTGAGCAAAGTGGATTGCTGGGTGCTGGAGGCTTCTTTAACAGTTGCTGGCTTGAATAGAGAGAGAAGAGTATTGAAGAGCTGTTGGCAATCAAGTCTCGCGCTTTGTTCACAACACTTCGCTGCAATCTCCTGTATCAACTTTCCGCCATCTTTTCTCCCCCCACTGAGGAGGCGAACCTGATGTTTGAAAAACCTCTAGATGCGACAGTATTGTGTAACATTATAACAAACGGTAAGAGGATTCTTTCTCTCCTGTTCCAATGATTAATTTGGTCTCCATTGTCTGGGCTGGCTCTGACAAGATGTCTGGCCCTTGTTTCTCACTGAAGCGGTAATCGCATAGCTAGAATATTGTCGCCTCTTCAAACAAGCTGTGCGACAAGCAAGACAATAGAAATAATGTTCTCTTTTATCAATCACACTTCAAGAGAGGTAGCTCAGCTTCCAGGCATCGTTTACACCTTCTCTCTCTCTCTCTCTCTCTCTCTCTCTCTCTCTCTCTCTCTCCTCTCTCTCTCTCTCTCTTCTCTCTCTCTCTCTCTCTAAGTTTCCAGTTTGTGCGTCAAGTCTATTTTATCAAAGATCTTCATCAACATTTTCATGCCTTATGATGACTCTTCTGTGAAGAAACAGCCATGCAGTGCCACACCTTTCAAATTAACAGCATACCTCACTGTTGCAATTATATACTGGCAAGATGATCAAAACTTGAAAATCAATTGCATGGACCCTATTGGTTATTGCATCGTCTGTTTCTCAAACAATCCAGGCCCTGAACCCTTAATGGAACTGTTCGTTGTAGAATGTAATGTAATGAGGGAATCTTCATCAAACTGTTCATTGTGCAATGCAGTATAATTAGGGAGTTATCTTCATCAAACTGTTCGTTGTAGAATGCAATATTATGACAAAATTACCTACATCAAACTGTTCGTTGTAGAATGCAATGTAATGAGGGAATTGCCTTCATCAAAGTGTTTGTTGTGGAATACAATGTAATGAGGGAATTACCTTCATCAAACTTTTTGCTGTGGAATGCAGTGTAATTAGGGCTCAGCTGGGAAGACTTGAACCAACAGTCAAGTTTCATTTACATAGCACATGTGTCTCTGACAGTATTATACAGGAACCACTGCTGCAGGTGTCCATATCTCTCAGGTCTGTTTGATGCCAGGATATACTACGACAATACCATACCTTGGTCATCCTGTGTATAAATAATATAAATTGAACTGAAACTCTGCTATGTATACTGAAACAGCGTGCAGTGTACTTTGTCATTGTTCATTTTGAAACAATTCTCATTTATGGACCAGTCTCTATTATAAAGAACATACTTCTTTTCTGATTTTGATTTCTTTTCCACGCTGGTGTATTTTCATTGAACAGACTTTTGTGCCAATATCTACTTTCTGTCGGTTTGAGTTGCTTTTGTGGGCTACAGAAATGGTGCAAACCAGGTAAAGAATTCCTTTGGTTGTGTTTCCCTCTGCTTCTAGATCGCTGTTTCATGTAGTTTTTGCTTAGATAGATGGCAGATTAGATTATTAACAAGTCTTTGTAGCTAAATTCTGACGAATGAACGGACAGGCTCCTAAAGTTGAACACTACATGTCTCACTTCAGCTGTGTGTAGATTCTTTTGGATGTCTCAGTATTTAGGTGTTCACTTTTAAAGTGGGAAACCTTGTTTGAATTACATATAAACATTTAGTGACGTTTCGAGGTGTCGTAGATTTTTTGAACACTCATTAGGTAATTAACGAAGGAATATAAACAAGTTGAACCAAAACAGACAATTCTCAGTTTATAGAGGTTTTCTATTAACAGGATTTCTTGATAATCATATGCTATTTACTGTAGACTGTAAAAGCGTAAATGGCATTGCTGTGTCCCCGAATAAAGGACGAACAGACACTAAGTGTGTCTATCTCTTGAGTCATCAGGCAGGACAATCAACATTGTTTGCTCATCTGTTGTTTCCATTGTCTTTAAATGTTGTTTGTCCCGCCTGAAGACGACCCAAAAGGTCGAAACGCGTAGTGTCTGTTTTGTACTTGTTTATGCCTTCGTTTGGCGGCTCTTGATTCCATTTTGCTTTTATGTTTCAATTTCCGTCCGCAGTCACCCTACTTTGAAACCTTTCTTTAGACAGGCAGAATCTCTGCTGTGCTCCTGTTAACTACAGTGGCAATGTTAAAGATGAATCAGATATGTTTACTCGCTCTAGAATTATGTGCATCATTATTTCTTGTCAAAGAACTTTTTGCAAAAAAAGAAAGAAAAAAAAAGAAGTTTGTCGTTCGTTTTGTATATGGAAACTTTCATCTAATTATAACTGTTTGTTTGTGTGCTCAGTTGCTCCCTATTTTCAAACTCATTGTTTTTTTTTATGTAGAAAGATGACAGACTGGCCACATTTGTGGATGTTTTAATGGTAGTTTTCCTTTATTATCATCTGCCAACTTCAATCCAACCACAGATGAAATAATAGTTAATACCTTTTTGGATAATGAAAAATGTACTCATACACTAGTCCAGCAAAAAATGAAATGTGCCAAACTAGGTGATTTTCCTTTTGATTTGATGGGTAGAACTGAAGAAAGCTGCGTGTTCACGCACAGAAAGGGAGCAGTTGAACAGGGTGAGGTGATTGAGTCCAGCTCTTTTTACCCACCTCAGATATACCCCTTGTTTGCCAGCTAGTGATTAGACGCTGGATGCCGGAGGCTTTTTAACAGCCGCTGGCTTGAATAGAGAGAACAGAAAGTAGAAGAGTTGTCGGCAATCAAGTCCCACGCTCCATTCACAGGACTTCGCTACATTTCTCCTGTTTCATCTTCCAGCTCACTTTTCTTCCCCACTGAGGAGGCGGCTACAGTGCCTAACATTATAACAAACAGAAAGGGGATGCCTTCTGTCCTGTTCCAATGGTTAATTTAGTCTCCATTGTCAGGGCTGGCTCTGACAGGATTTCTGACTCCTGTCTCTCGCTGGACTGGTAATCGTATGGCGGGAATAGTGTCGTCTCTTCAGATAAGCTGTGCGACAATCAAGCCAACGGACGCAATGTTCTCATTTATCAATCACACTTCAGCTGAGGCTGCTCAGCTTACAGGCATCCTTTACGCCCACTCACCCTGTGTTTCTTTTCAGAAAAGAATGGATCTGGAATTTTAATAGGTCAACTGAAAAATGCTCCGCAGAAACGTGCTGGAAAGTACGTTGAAAGAAAAAATGCACGAGAGAGATGATCACGACAAAGACACATTGTACAAAATTGTATTACTAGAAGATCACCACAAACACATGTACGAAACTGATTTATCAATGAATAGGTAGTCAAATAAATAGAATGAAGCATAGATTTTACAAGGTATTAACCACTCATTGTGACGTAGTGGTTAGCGTCGTGGATTACGGCTGGAAGGTCTTGGTCTCCTTTATGGGATTTTTGTGCGCCAACCATCTTCTACCAAGAGTTGTGTGTGTTATGGACTCAGTCGAGAAAGCGGGAATCACAGAGTCGACTTTTATCCACTTAACGGATGTGTCATTTAGAGTATCACCTGAAATTCCTGTCCAACTCTGTGGGTTTTGGTACCTCTTTGGACGTGGTTCACACCGGTATGTTTTATGAAAGGAAACGTAAGAGTCCTACTCTGTCATGGAGATTCACATTGGAATGGCAATCATCCTCATCATTTTCATCCTCTCCAAAAGCAGTCTTAACAAGTCTCAAAGTCTGAGCTCTTCTAATCATGTTGTTATGGTGAATTCAATTTTGGTTTCCTCTTCACGTGTGCCCTTTTGCCTTTTGATAAGTTAGGATTGAGACTGCCGATATCGGCAAGTTCATGGACCATCCGTTGACAGGCGTGGTGGCACCTTCTGTGTACTATGAACCACAAGAGGCACAAGTGAACACCACAGAAGTGACATGGCAATATTTTAGCGTCCCGTGTGGTGGGTTACCTAGTGATGACTTGACATTGACTTCACCCGTAAGGAATGCCGGTGCTTGGGCTGTGGCAGAACAAGCGAGGGTGTGAATTTGGACGAGGTGCTGCAATGAGCATTGTTGGGGTGGAGCCACTGCTGAGGTACAGAAGACAAATACAGAAGAGATATTTACAAGGCGTTAAATAAACTTGTTGCCTATCATTGACTTGAATTATTTCCTTAGCCTTGCATTGTCAGGGTCAATTCTAAACAATTGCCATTACTCTAATTGATAAAACTATAAAAAAAAAATAGCATCTCTCTCTCTCTCTCTCTCTCTCTCTCTCTCTCTCTCTCTCTCTCTCAAGTGGAATGTCCACAGAATCGCCTTGCCCAGTTTGTGGATATCCCATGTATTTTTTTTTCATTTTAAATTTCATTGTTTGATTTTCTAACTTGACATAGCTAAAGAAAGAGAGAAACACATATAAAAAAAAAACTGTTGATGTGTGCATGTGTTTGTGTGTGTGTGTGTGTGTGTTTTCCTGTTTGTTTGTTTGCTTTATTTTGTTTTGTCTGTCTGTCTGTCTGTCTGTCTGTCTGTCTGTCTGTCTGTCTGTCTCTCTCTCTCTCTCTCTCTCTCTCTCTGTCTGTCTGTCTGTCTGCATATATGTCTGTGTCTGCGTGTGTCTCTGTGCCTGTATATGTGTGTCCGTGTGTGTGTGTGTGTGTGTGTGTGTGTATCTGTGTGTGTGTCTTGTGTGTGTGTGTCTGTCTGTCTGTGTGAACAAACGTTTACATGTACTTGTACCAGTGTTGAGAGTATACCATGTAATATCTGTGTAAATAAACCAGCCGCAGTGGTGAAGTGGTTAGCGTAGCGGACGTCTGGCTGAGAGGTCATGGGTTTAATTCCCATCAGAGTCATGTGGGTCTTTTCTGCTGCGACCGGCTCCTACCCAGAGTTGAGTTTGCTACGGGCTCAGTTAGGCAGACTGGGACCACACAGACGAGTTTCATCCACTTAATGGATGCGTCTCTGAGAGTGTTGCTCAAATTTCCTGACCAACACTGCAGGTGTCTGTATCTCTCGGGCCTGGTGACGCCGGGATATATTATGAAAGGAAGCGTAGAGAACAGCCCTGACATGCAGTCTCAGACCAGAATGGAAATCCGTAGCATCATCTTTATCATCCTCATTCTCATCGATCAGCATAAAAAAAGTCTCACATTCTGTGGCCCTTTATGCCCTGTTCTCATGGTAACCTGGATTCGATGTTCTCTCCACATCTGTGGCCTTGGTTTGATTCCATTGTGGACACTGGTATGGGCGAATCCAGGGGGCTGTCATTGGTCGGAAGTGGTGGCGCCCTCCGGAGGGAGAGCTCACTCACTCCAACTCTGTGACTAAGCAATTATTGTCATCAGTAGGGGGCTTAGTAGGTGGCATCCTGGATGTGTTGGATCAGAACAGGCGCCACTGAATACCACAAAAGTGACTCGGTAGCAATGCAGTGCCTCCTCCGGTGGGTTGCCTCTTGACGACTTGACATTGACTGCTCCCTGTGGATTGTTGGTGCCGGGGCTGTAGTGGGACTGACCGGGCAGTGGCTGTGGACAGGGAGTTAGAATGAGCAGCATGAGTGCACTACCACTGAGGTGGCACAGAAGATGGGACAGCAAAAAAAAAAAAAAAAAAAAAAGGCTGTGCACATAATAAAGAATGACAGACGACAGATTTTTTCCACAAATAACATCCATGAATGGCTCATGACAACGTGGGATCACATGACTAAAGCTTGTCGACAATCTCAGATTTATCTCCCATGTTCCCAACTCCTGTCCACACAATTTTGTGTTGGAGGTGACACCCGGCAATGAAGAACTGGGGACACTTGAAGCTGGAAATCATAACACGAGGCGGGTCGAGTAATGAAATGTAACGGTAGACTGACACTTATTTGTCCTGACAAAAACATGGCTAGAATCATCTGCAGTGAATAGTCTGATTCATTAATCCAGAAACTTCCAACTTGCCGACGTCTAATTACTGAGTGCAAACTCCTTCCGCCTCACCACCTGCCCTCATCTCTCTCTCTCTCTCTCTCTCTCTCTCTCTCTCTCTCTCTCTCTCTCTCTCTCTGTGGCTAGGAGGAAGGTGGAGAGAAGAGTATAGGGTGAGCTGGGAAGGAATAGCGGTCCAGGGTTTTTTTGTTTTTTTTTAATGAGAACATCATTTTTCTCTCATTGACAGAAGCAATAATTAAGTTGTAAGGCGCTTTTTTTCTCTATCAGAAGTAAAATCCAATAAATTCCCCATTTCGTTTTCATTTGTATCACCTGAGGATTCCTAGATCACACAACAACTCACAGACAAAAAAATATTATTCAATTATCTTCATTTCTTGTTATTCTTCCAGGAAAGAGAGGTTCAGCTGGAGAGGGGCAGACAGTTGCAGGCAGCAAGGCTGCATCTGTTCAAGGTGCTAGTCAGCGTGGCATCGTTCCATTGCAGACTGTTGCAGTTCTTTGTCACGCACGCTGCCTGGTCCATTGGTTTATGTGTCACGCTGTTCCTTTCATTGCTTTTAAGACCCTTTTAAACAGTATCCATAAAATGAATGTCAAAGTCATGTTGAGGGGTGGAAGTGTTGAAAAAGGATGCAATTGTCAAATTAACAGGGGAACGTTAAGTAGGATGTGGAACTGGGGGGTAAAGTGGTCCAATCATTAATTGGGAGCTGAACTTTCAGACACCAAGAAGAGGATAAAATACGTAATCTCAGTGTTAGTGGTGTGCATCTCCAATTTTGATCTGTGGCTTGTCTATTTCATCGAAGAATTATATCACCATTTTTGTGCATCAGGATAACGTTTCTGGGTTACCTAAGGATAAACTTCACTTGCCATTGACTTCATCCCTAAGAATTGCTAATGCTTGGGGTGTGGCAGAACAAAGGCAGGGTGTGGGTGTGGACGAGGTGCTGCAATGAGCATTGTTGGGGTAGAGTCATTGCTGGGACACTGAAGACCAGACAGAAGAGAGGTTTACAAGGCGTTAGATGGGCGTGTTGTCTGTAACTGTCTTGAATTATTCCAATGCCTTGCATGTTCTACAGTCAGTTTCAATTTTAAACATTCACCTTTACTCTAATTGATAAAACTGGAGAGAAAAAAAATAACCTCTCTCTCTCTCTCTCTCTCTCTCTCTCTCTCTCTCTCTCTCTCTCTCTCTCTCTCTAGCGGGATGTCCACAGAATCACCTTGCCCAGTTTGTGGACATCCAACTGACAATGCAGTTCTTTTTATCTTAAATCTCAGTGTAAACACGTTGTTTGCTTTTCTAACTAGACATTACCAAAAAGCTTAAAAGAAATGTTAAAAGTGTCAGTGTCTGTGCGGGTGTCTGTGTATGTTTGTTTGTCTGTCTGTCTGCCTGTCTCTCTATCTGCATGTCTGTCTGTGCCTGCATGTGTCTCTTTGTGTGTGTGTGTGTGTGTGTGTGTGTGTGTGTGTGTGTGTGTGTGTGTGTGCGTGTCTGTGTGTGTGTGTGTGTGTGTGCGTTTGTGCGTGTGTGTGTGTGTGTGCACGTGTGTGTGTGCGCGTGTGTATGTGTGTGTGCACGTGAGTGTGTGTGTGTGCGCGCGTGAGCGTGTGCGTGTGTGTGTGCGTGTGTGTGTATGGGAACATTATCTATATGGCTACACAACATAAGATAAACACACACGCTAGAAAACAAAGCCAGACCAGCCGCCGTGGCGAAGTGGTTAGCGTCGCGGACTCCCGGCTGGGAGGTCGTGGGTTCGAATCCCATCAGCAGTCATGTGGGTTTTTTCTGCCCCGACTGGCTCCTACCCAGAGTTGAGTTGCTGCGGACTCAGTTGGGAAGACTGGGACCACACAGTCGAGTTTCATCCACTTAATGGATGCGTTTCTGAGAGTGTTGCTCAAATTTCCTGACCAACACTGCAGGTGCCTGTATCTCTCGGGCCTGGTTGACGCCGGGATATATTATGAAAGGAAGCGTAGAGTACAGCCCTGTCATGTAGTCTCAGACCGAAATGGAAATCTGTAGCATCATCTTGATCATCCTCATTCTCATCGATCAGCATAAAAAAAAAGTCTCAAATTCTGTGGCCCTTCATGCCCTGCTCTCATGGTGACCTCAATTTCGATGTCCTCTCCACGTCTGTGGCCTTGGTTTGGTTCCGTCGGGGTCACCGGTATCGGCGAGTCCATGGGGGCTGTCGTTGGACGGACGTGGTGGCGCCCTCCGGAGGGAGGGCTCACTCACGCCGGCTCCGCGACTAAGCAATTATTGTCGTCAGTAGGGGGCTTAGTAGGTGGTGTCCTGCGTATGTTAGATCAGAACAGACGCCACTGAACACCACCGAAGTGACTCGGCAGCAGTGCAGTGTCTCCTCCGGTGGGTTGCCTCTTGACGACTTGACATTGACTGCTCCCTGTGGATTGCCGCTGCCGGGGCTGCGGCGGGGCCGACCGGGCTGTGGGTGTGGATGGGGTGTCGGAATGAGCGGCGTGGGTGCACTGCCTCTGAGGTGGCGCAGAGGTTGGGACAGCAAAAAAAAAAAAACAAACAAACAAACAAACAAAGCCAGGAAAAAATGCTTGCAAAACATCACACACACACACACACACACACACACACACATCCACGCATGTAGTGCGGGCATGCGTGTGCGCGCACACACACACACACACACACACACACACACACACACACACACACACACACGCACAGAAAGAGGGAGAGAGGGGTGGGGGGGAGAGAGGTTTTCATTAAGATGTGGCTGTGTGCATACCGATCCATGTAGGCTACTTCATCACATCACAATGCCGCAGTCTGCGAAGGATGAAATTCAATCAGTTAGAAAGATAAAACACAAATTGAAAGACACAGGCTAGGATGGGGGCGAGGCTGGCATCTGGACTCGCGCATGAGACTTAGTAGACAGCTGCCTACGAGTTTACCTAACAAGCTGGCAAGACCTCCAGGGCTCAATATAACCCAAGAATGTATACGTCTTTCTGTGTATACATGAATGTGTGCATCTTGTAAGGCGGACGTGTTTTAGGGTAGATGTCCTCTACGTATACATGAATGTGTATAAGTATCGAATGGGATGAATAGGTATGAGTGTAGAAATATGTCAACAGGTATCTAAGAAGGTATGTAAGCGTTTGCCAGCATATTATTTAATCTATACTATATTAAAACTACGTACATAATACTGAAAGATAGACGACGTGTGTGTGTGTGTGTGTGTGTGTGTGTGTGTGTGTGTGTGTGTGTGTGTGTGTGTGTGTGTGAACAATGGTTCACATGTACTTATAGCAGTGTTAGGAATAAACCATGTAATAAATGTGTACATAATACTGAATGATAGACGACAGTTTTTTTCCTCCAGTAACATCCATGATCACTTCACGACAAAGGGAGATCACATGACCAAAGCGTGTCGACAATCTCAGATTTATTTCCCATGTTCCCAACTCCTGTCCACACAATTTTGTGTTGGAGGTGACACTCGGCAATGAAGAACTGAAGACACTTGAAGCTGGAAATCATAACACGAGGCGGGTCGAGTAATGAAATGTAACGGTAGACTGACACTTTTTTTTTCCTGACAAAAACATGGCTGGGACCATCTGCAGTGAATGGTCTGATTCATTAATCCAGAAACTTCCAACTTGCCGACGTCTAATTACCGAGTGCGAACTCTTTCCGCCTCACCACCTGCCCTCACCTCTATCTCTCTCTCTCTCTCTCTCTCTCTCTCTCTCTCTCTCTCTCTCTCTCTCTCTGTGGCTTGGAAAAACGTGGAGACAAGGGTATTATGAGGGCTGGGAAGGATCAGTGGTCCAGGATGTTTATGAGAACCATCATTTTTCCCCCACCAACAGAGGCAATGTTTGAATTGCAAAGCGATTTTCTTTTTATCTGAAGTAGAAACCAATAAAATTCCCCATTTCATCTTCCTTTGTGTCACCTGAGGATCCGTAGATCATACAACTCGCGGACAAAGAATAACATTAACAATGTTCATTGCTTGTTAACCTTTCAGGATAGAGATTTTCAGCTGGCAGTGTACCGTTGAAGGGGAGAGACGAAGGCAAAATAGCAAGACTGCATCAGTTGGGCGTGGCATCGTTTCATGGCAGACCGTAGCAGCTCTGCAACATACAGAATGCCTGCTCCATGGGTTTATGAGTCACGCTCTTCGTTTTGATTAACAAAAATGTTTTTGAATCAGTACTGATCAAAGTAATGAAGAACATTATGTTGAACAAGTCAGCGAAGTGGAAGTGGGTGATGGGATCCAATTGTCAAACTAAGAGGTGAACTTGAAGAGGGGAATGGGATTGAGTAAAAGGATCCAGTGTGAACTTTAAGAAGGGAGTGGAACTAAATAAAGGGGTTTAATTGTCAAACTGGGAGGTGAACTCGAACAGACGAGTGGAACTAACTATAAATGGATTTCTTTAAGAATGGAGTGAATTAGGTAACGGGATCCAATTGTCAAGCTAAGAGGTACACTTTACGAGGGGAGTGAACTAGATAAAGGGATCCAATTGTAAAATCAAGAGGTGAATTTCAAGACGGTAACAGGTAAAAGAATAATGTATTCACAGCCAGAGCACGTCCAATTCAGGTTCTCTCTAAAAGTGTTTCGTCAGTCTGTTTATTGTTGTCCATCTTTTGGCACCTTTACCATGCATCAACTCTCTATGCAAAAATCACATTTAAAACTTCTGTCAGCAGAAAAAAAAAATGTCATACCCAAATGCTTTCAACTACATCGGAAACAGCCCACCACCACAATTTCATACTCGCCAAATAAATAAAAACTGAAACAATCCTGTTTGGTGGTAAATGTCACCTCATTTCAGAACAGTACGTTTGCTTGTTGAGCTCCCTCTTCCAGCTTGTTCTTTCTTCTTCAGTGCTTCAGCCTAGCGATCAACTCGCTTCTGCCTCCTGCCAAAGCCATTCACCTCAAACAAACAATGCAAACGTGCAGTCGAGGCCTGTTCACATAATACAGACAAACCAAATCAAACAAATTTCAGCACTTTCCTTCCATTTCAAAAAAAAAGAACGAAGCAGAACAGAAATCCCTAATCTGTCACTGTATCCAGACATTGCTCCGATCTGCACTCACAGCAACCTCACCCATTCTACAAGACTCCCACCCTACCTGTCCGCCCTCTGATACTGCAGTAGGAACCAGCTTTCTAACACACCTCAACCCATAGATTCCAGTCTTGTGCACTGTATACTAACTGATCACACCAACACCCCCAACTTCAGACATGTCTGTAATGTCTAAATGTTGAAAATGGGAAAGGGGGGGGGGGTCTGGGGGATTGTAAGTAGGGCTTGGGTGATGTAAAGGATTTACATGAAACGACCAAATGGATTAAACAAAAGATGACCGACAAAGTTTGAAATAGAACATTTTCAAAACAAAAGATTTCTTCTTTTTTTTTTCAAAAATGTCCTGACGTCGTAAACCGGTAACACATTTTCATATCTACAGAGGAAAGGGATGGGGGAGAGGGTCGTCTTATTATTAGTCTGCAGTTAAGTTTTTTAAAAAAATGTGTTTAACTGTGAATTTTGCGTCAAATATGGAAATGTATTCGTTGCAACGTTTGCTGCAAGTACAATTTAAATTAGACCTGAATGCTCAACTTTTTACAGCCGTATAAGGACCTCGTACATTTATTTAATAAAGAGTATTATTTTGCGGCCGGGACGAAAAAAAGAACACACTCCCAGTACGCCATTTTCTATAATGCTACAGATTTCACTGTAAACTACGTACCTAATTCACCTACGTTCGAAAGAGGCAATATGGCGGAATTCCAAGAACGACGCACGGCACACGGGAGACACTCACGGCGGATCTGACGTTGCATTGATATATGTATGTATACACACACACACACACACACACACACACACACACACACACACACACACACACATATTTATATATATATGTGTGTGTGTGTGTATGGAGACACAGAGAGAGAGAGAGAGAGAGAGAGAGAGAGAGAGAGAGAGAGAGAGAGGGAAAGAGAGAGATTTATATAGAGATATAGATACAGATGTAGAGATAAAAACACTGATAGACAGACAGACAGACAAACAGACAGATAGATAGATTGATAGATAGATAGACATATACATAGCTAAACAGATAAGTATGGGGGAAGAGGAAGAAGAGGGGTTCTGGCGATTTTTTTTTTTTTTTTTTTTTTTTTGCTTTGTCGAGTAAGAATAAACAAGGGAAATAAACTAGTGTCGCTGATTCGTCACGAACAGAATGAAAAGAACAGTTGGAGTAGAACATTATCTTTTTTTCTGATCTCTAGCCGTTAAATGCAACATTTACATTGTTTACATCGAGGATCATGTAGGTTGTGAAAGGAATTAAACCTTATAATAAACTATAGCGTTTTTACATCTCTCTCTCTCTCTCTCTCTCTCTCTCTCTCTCTCTCTCTCTCTCTCTCTCTCAGTGTGTGTGTGTGTGTGTGTGTGTTAGTAACACACAACACACACACACACACACACACACACACACACATACACGCACGCACACACACACACACACACACACACACACACACACACACACATGCACGCACGCACACACACACACACACACACACACACACACACACACACAACACACACACGCACGCACACACATACACACACGCACGCGCGCGCGCGCGCGTACACACACACACAAACACACGCCACATCAGATGTGTTAATAAATTATATGCAACTATCCACGAAAGAGAGGGGACAGGTGCGCTAGGACTGGGGTTGAGAGAGAGAGAGAGAGAGAAGGGGGAAAACATGAAAATGGACCTCAACAAATTATCCATGACAGAGAACTAGAGCGACAGAATAACGGGGATGGTAGGGGAAAGAGGGAGGCTTTAAGAAATGGACATGAACAAATCAAATTAATCCCGTAAAGAGACAGAGCGAACGTTAGAGAGCGATAAGAAACAGAGCCAGGGCGGGGGGGGGGGGGGGGGGGGGAAGAGGGGGGGGGGATATGAAGGGAAAAGGGATGGGGGTTACATATGGACATCTGCAGATTATCCACGAGAGAGAGAGAGAGAGAGAGAGAGAGAGAGAGAGAGAGAGAGAGAGGGAGAGAGAGAGAGAGAGAGAGAGAGAGAGAGAGAGAGAGTTTTGTGTTTGGTTGGTTGGTTTGTTTGTTTGTTTTTTTTTACAGTTTCTTTCATTTCAAACAACAAAATAATGCAAATACAAACAAGTAAAACCATATGGAAATGCTTATGGAGTTCGCCAACGCTCTCACATTTCAGCAATAAACCAGGATGAATATCAGACATTGATACATGTATATGACATTGTCAAATAGACATATGTAGGTACGTCCATGTATATTACATTGTCAAATAGACATATGTAGGTACGTCCATGTATATTACATTGTCAAATAGACATATGTAGGTACGTCCATGTATATTACATTGTCAAATAGACATATGTAGGTACGTCCATGTATATTACATTGTCAAATAGACATATGTAGGTACGTCCATGTATATTACATTGTCAAATAGACATATGTAGGTACGTCCATGTATATTACATTGTCAAATAGACATATGTAGGTACGTCCATGTATATTACATTGTCAAATAGACATATGTAGGTACGTCCATGTATATTACATTGTCAAATAGACATATGTAGGTACGTCCATGTATATTACATTGTCAAATAGACATATGTAGGTACGTCCCCGTCCCTCTCCGCCACCGCCTCATCCAGTCCACCCCCATTCCATCTTCTTATCCCTCCCCTCCCCTCCCCTTCCCGCATAAGGAAGCAGCAACTACCACCTTGATCAGAACCTGCGTATAGGAAAGAAAGGGTGAAAAGTTTGGAAAGTGAAAAAAAAAGAAGAAAAGAAAAGAAAAGAAAAAAACAATAGATGTACAAGTATAAATGGTAGTGACAATGTTCCTGGAATGCTGAAATCATGAGTTGGATTTCATCTTTGAGAACATGATTCAATCATCCACCATTCGTTGTATGGTAAACAAGGGAGAATAAAAAAGGGTAAGAGTACAGCGATGCTGCTGCTGCTGCTGCTAATGCTGCTGCTGATGATGACGACGACGACAACGATGATGATGATGATTAAACAGGAACAACAAAAATAATGTGAATCTCCATAGTCAATATAAGCATACGGGGAAAGAAAAAAAAAACAGAAACCAATAACATTTAATTGCTCAAGTCCGGCAACATCCGTTCACATAACCATACGGAGAAAAACAAACCAAGAACGCTTCCAAAAACTTATTCAATATTATTGTCAAAGCGCGAACTTGTTTAACTTATTAAGCAGTGTGCGAAATGTCAGCGCGTGTTTTCTTTTCGGCAGCATTTTGTCAAAGGTTTCAATCAGTCTTGGCATTACGCTTTAGCGTGTGCTTTTGTGGGTTACCGTTTTTCCCCCTGTGGTCCATTTGGGATTTTTTGCTTCTCTCTAAATCGTAAGCATTATAATCAAGGTGAACACAGACTTTAATCAGGACGACCAGTGTAAATACGACTAGTGTTCAATTTTCAGCCTGTAAACTGAGAAATTTTTCAATTGAAGCTCGCTTAGTTTTACAGATCCTGTAGGGCTAAATGGAACTGATGGCATTTCAGTTTGAAATTAACAAATAAAAATAAAAACAAAAACAAAAAAAGAAGAAAAACAACAACACTACGTTTTAAAAAAAAAGCAACGATTACAATAATTGACACATTCTTTAAAAAAAAAAAAAATGGTTGCGGGTGTATTGACATTTAAACACGCAATTTTCGCCTGGAAATACAGAAACTTATGGGAGTTCTTTTTCATTCAATCTATATCCAATCTAACCAAGGTTAATTAAAGTATCATCTCTGTGTGGCCTGCAGTTGACAAAGAAGCATGTGCAAAGTGTTCGAAACTGATCAAGGTTATTAGTACAGAAGATCGTAAAAAAAAAAAAAAATCACTGGCCATGGCAGTTGCCTACATTTCAAGCAGAAACACCTTCCAGGTCGCTTGTAAACCAAGTTGTTAGGGTGCTTTACCTAGGTTTTAAATACCATGTGAAAGTGGCGAGGTTGAGCGGTCTTGAGGATCAAGAAGTCGCAGACAGACGGTAAATGTCAGTGCCGTTAAGTTGCGGGTGTGCCTCGATTACCCCCCGGCTTGTCACCTGTCTCCCTGCTAACTACTCACTGAATGCGGGTCCTTTCGCTCCTGCCCCTCCCCTTCCTCCCTCCGCCACAACGTTTCCCCTCCTTCATCCCGACAGCCCTCCGAGCGCTGAGCGCTCTCCCCACACCTGTCGCTCAAGGATCAGAGCTCTAACGTCCCGCCCCCTAATGATGGTCTTCAGACTTCACTCGCCCACCCCGTGTTTTTTTTCCCTTTGTGCATAACCACTATCGTGACCTCAGCTCCACCGTAAGAAAGTCATCCTTTGAGGTTCAGTTTAAGCTGGACGACAGGAGAATTTAGTATGAGCGTGGTTGCGGCCCTTCAAATGTGAGATTGGTTTTCGGTTTGTCACCCCCCGCTTTCTCTGTCACACTGTTAGGCTTTGTGGAACAACACTGGCCCCACGTGGCGCTGTCATGTCTTTGTCCGACAGCAATGGTGTGAGTGTGTGACAAGTGTTGACAAAGTCTTTAGTGAAGTCCTAGTTTAGTGGCCCCCGTTGTGCCAACTGTCATGTACTGGCATTTTCGGAAACGTTTCTTTTTCATGAGAAAACAGATCAGTATTATAAATACAAAAAGGGGGCCTCTAAACCAGGACATTCAGCCTAGTCCTGTCAAGCAAAGCGCGGTCGCACACTGCTCGCTTTCCCCACCCCCAACCCACGCTTGCCACCCGTCCCCGACCACAGTGAAGTCTTTGGCTCTGATTGGCTCGGCGATGGAGTTGTTGACAGGAAGCCGGGGGGGGGGGGAGGGGGGTGCTATAGGGAGGGATTGAGCGAGGGCGATGTCCACAAGAGAGAGTCAGTCCCCGTGGGAGTCCAGCCCCGCCTCTCTGGCATTGAGTGACGTCAACACGCCTTCCGCCTCCTGTCTGTTCTCCTTAGCATCTGACTCCACCTTCCTGCTGTGTGCTGACTAGTTGAGGTACATTCTCGACGAACACGACGATTACTTGTCGCCAGCTTACCTGCCTTTCTCTGGCTCCCAGGTCCCCCTCCCTCTCACCTCACCCTACTTCCCCTGCCACCCCACCCCTCCCAGCCCAGCCACCCGCTAGACCAGATAACATGGGCACTGAGGGTGAGGTGAATCAGAAAACACCTTGGGCATTTTGCTGGTTTGCCAGACTTCAGTCACTGGGTTGATGAAGAGTTGAGACACTGTACACCTGTGTGAAGAGATCAGAGTGCAAGACGCGTGCGTGCGTGCTAAAAGGTGGACCACCTTCGTGAGAGACGGATACCAGCAAATTCTGCAAAGCCCCCACCACCCCACCTCCCTCCACCCAAAAGAAATTGAAAGATTAACAAAAAAACCAAAAAAAAAGTACAGGGAAGAGGTTGTTTATATGGAGAAGTGTGACAAGGGAAGCTGAGAATTAACTGGTAGGTGGTTTAGAGACATCGCCAAAGAACTGACGGTTGATGCAGAGACTTAGTAAACTGGCTGTTGAAGCAAGCGAGACAAGAAGCATCTCAAGACAGTGGAGGCAGAGAAAGCACAGCTGAGGTACAATTGTGACATCTGATGCGCAGAAGTGACACCTAAGACAGAGAAATCACATCTGAGGCAAAGAAGTTATGGCTGAGGTAGAGAAGTTACAGCTTAGGCAGAGAAGTGACAGCTGAAAGAAGCGAGAGCTGTAGCAAAGAAGTGACAGCTGGTGTAAAGAATTGACAGATGAGGTAGAGAAGTGACAAGCTGAGGCGAAATGATAGTTACTGAGATGTAAAGAGCGGACCCTTTGAATTGGCCAGGTCATTGATGAGAAACGATGAATGATCCAGAGAAATGATAAATGATGTTCAAAGAAATAACAAGTCATGCGGAAGACATAACAAATCATATAAATTGAATGACAGATGGTACACAAAGAAATCGAATATGCGGACAACAATAACAAATAATGAACAAAAATTTTACAAATCACAAAGAAAAGATAGCTGATATGCTGGCAAATTACCAGTAACATACAGATAACCGAAAACAAACAAAAAAAATGAAAAAAATATATCTTGAAAATGACAAGCGGTATACAGAGAAATGACTTGTAATTATTATAGAGAGCAATTAGGAGCAATTTACAGAGAAATGACAAGTTATATACGGCGAAATGACATTTGAAATGACATATTGAGAAATGACCGTGATATACAAACCAAGTCATGTACAGAGAAATGTCAAGTGAAACAGAGAATTGTTAAACAATCAAATGAATATTCAAAACTGAAGGGGTTGAAAAAATAAAATAAAATAAAAACCTGAAGCACAGCCGTAACCCCATACAGCAAAAAAAAAAAAAAAAAAAAAAAAGACAAAAAAAGCCTGACAATTGATGCATGGGAAGCAACAATGAATTCAAAGAAATGACTATAAATACAGAGAAGATACAAGTTGATGCAGAGAAGTAACACCTGAGGTAGAAAAGTGACAGCTGGAGCAGAAACACGACGGTTGATGCAGAAACGTGACAGGTGATGCAGAAACGTGACATTTGATGTAGAAACGTCACAGTTGATGCAGAAACGTAACAGTTGATGCACAAACATGAGAGCTGATGCAGAAACGTCACAGTTGATGCACAAACGTGACAGTTGATGCACTCACGTCACAGTTGATGCACAAACGTGACAGTTGATGCACTCACGTCACAGTTGATGCACAAACGTGACAGTTGATGCACTCACGTGACAGTTGATGCACAAGCGTGACAGTTGATGTACAAACGTGCAAGTTAATGCAGAAACGTGACAGTTGGTGCACAAACACGATAGTTGATGCAAAAACGTTATGGTTCATGCAGAAACGCGATAGTTGATGCGGGCAGAAGCGACGGTTGATATTCATAGGGAAATGACAGTTGATGCTGCATGGAAACTATATCTAAATGCAGAGAAGTAACAGTTGATGCATGGAAGCGATAATTAATGCAGAGAAGTGACAGTTGATGCATGGAAAGATAATTAATGCAGAGAAGTGATAGCTGCTGTGTGGAAGCGATAATAAAGGGAAGTGACATTTGATGCATTAAGTAAACAATTAATACAGAAAAGACAGTGATGCATAACAGTTGATATAG
>CM065723.1:11085707-11088207 GCA_033310375.1 Conus canariensis | reverse complement strand
AAGTGTCCTTACCAACACTGCATGTGTCTGTATCTCTCGGGCTTGGTGGACGCCGGGATATATCTTAATCAAGTATTCGTAGCATACAGCACGGTCATGCAATCTCAGACCGAAACGGATTTTTCCATTGCATAGCCTTCACCATCCTCTTCCTCTTTGATCAGCATGAGAAAAGGTCTCAAACTTCTGTGGTCATTATGTGTTTTCCTCTCATGATAACTTTACTTACTTAGGCCCATAGCTCAAGGGTGAGCACCGGCCATCGACAACACTCCGCCATCGCACTCGGTTCTGGGCTGCTCGCTGAATGCCTGTCCAGTTGGTCCCCTGCCTCTTTATCTCTGCCTCAGTGCCTCGCCTCCAGCTGCTGCGAGGTCGGCCTCTCTTCCTTTTCCCCTACGGGTTCCATGTCAGGGTTTGGCGTGTGGTGCTGGATGCTGGTCTCGATTTCCTGGCTACGTCTATACCCTTAGTGGATTCGCCGCTATTAGAAAGTTCATGGGGACTGTCTCTGGACGGACGTTGAGACGCGTTCTGGGGCGGGACGACCAGTCACTTTGGCTCTGTCACTAAGCGATGATTATTGTCGTCAGTATGGGACATAATGGGTGGTGTCCTGCTTAAGATTGGATAAAAAAAAAAGATACCACTTCACACCACCGAAGTGACTCAGAGCAGTGCAGTGTCTCCTCTGGTGGGTTGCCTCATGACGGCTTGACATTGACTGCTTCCTGTGGATGTCGCAGATGCGGCGTTCAACCGGCAGGGAGGGTGTGTGTGTGTGTGTGTGTTTGGCCGGAGAGCCGGAATGAGTAGCGTGGGGGGTGGGGGGTGCAGGGGGGGAAGGGTAACGCCACAGAAGTGATACGGAAGATGGGACAGAAAAACCAACAAACAAACAAACAAAAACAGGTCGAGTTTCACCGAGGAATCTCCCTGCAACGACAAAATTCCACTCCAGATAGGTGTAATAAAAGGTTCTGTATACAAGAGAAAATTTGATGATTTTCAAACGCTGTTTGTGAAGTGGGTTTTTTTTGTTTGTTTGTTTGTTTGTTTATTTTTTTACACTTTAACACTCTCTTCTCCACCCCCTTTCTTCACCTCGTCCACCTCCCCCTAACCCTTCACTCAGTTGAAAAGGATCCTTTCGCGTGCCCCCTTTCATCTAAACGCGTCTGTATTTGTAAGTAAGGTAAGGTAATGTTGCTTATAGTATTTGTAAGTATTGTAATTTGTATGTATCACACGTATTAAGTAAAGTATCGGTTAGGACGGATATTCACGTTTGTTGCACTCCCTCTATGAAAACTGAAGACTCTAAGGCCAGGTACTATTACCTCACATACGCATGCGCGCGCACGCACGCACACACACACACACACACACACACACACACACACACACACACACACACACACACACACACACACAGAGAGAGAGAGAGAGAGAGAGAGAGAGAGAGAGAGAGAGAGAGAGGTGTGTGTGTGTGTGTGTGTGTGTGTGTGTGTGTGTGTGTGTAGCACAACATAATCTCTGATTCAGTTTGTTTCGTTTAAAATCGACTTTATACAAACTAGACATTTATATTGTTTTTAAGGGCTAAAGGAGAGATAATAAAACAAAAATTGTGTTCAAATTATCTGCCACTATTTTCCCCAGAATAAGTCATAACCACTTTTCACTGGTTCACTGTTACATACACAATCTAGGATCTCAGTGCCGAAGCCCGTGATGAGAAAGGAGGGACAACTCACACGACTGGAAAGAGTTATGGGTCTTGTCCCTGAAATCCTGAGATTTTCAGTTCAGTTCTCAAGTTCAGGTTTGGTATGAAGTGTATTTAGCTGTTCGTGGGGTTCTCATAATTGTGGTGACTCTGAGAGATTGTTTACCTTTTTTATTAGCATTATATTGCTCTTTGAATGAAACGACTTATCTGTGTTTGGTACGTGAATTTTCACACACAAAAATCATATTCATTTTTCTCTTTCTGTTCATATCTAAAGCATGGTAATTACGCCTTGTAGTCTTTTGTTGGTGCTTCTTCAATTCAAAATTTATAAGTTATTGAACAGCTCCTGCTCTCAAAAGTACTTTTCTCTGAAGTTCTCATGCACTCCGGGCTCTATCCAGTTCTCATTTTACATTCTCATTTATAACTACGGTGGGAATTTTGCACACGAGATACTTTCATAGCAGTATGATAGAGAAAATTTGTTCTTTCGTGTCACTTTCCCAGACCCTGGCAATTACTGATGATGGAAAAGCATTATTAATTTGCAGGGTTTTTTTTTTTGTGGATTGTTTTTTTAGCAAGTAAAAAAAAAAAATCGTCAACACAATTGCTAATTTCCGGTGCACGTGTTTTTAATGCAATGGTTCCACACCCAATTTGTAAATTCAGCTTCAGTAATTCATCGACGCCGAAAGAAGCACGGTATTGTAATATCTAAAGTTTTTGTTGTTGTTGTTGTTGTTTTTTGTTTGTATGTTTCTT
>CM065723.1:11038207-11080707 GCA_033310375.1 Conus canariensis | reverse complement strand
AACTCCTGGACGCCACAGGCAGCAAAAAGAAAGATGGCGGCGGAAAGAAGCGGAAGCTGGGGCGCAACCCGCGAGTTCCCTTCACTCAACACCAGGTGGCGGTGCTGGAGGAGAAGTTCCGGCGAACGCACTACCTGTCCTCCATGGATGTGGCCGAGTTGTCGTCCGCTCTCAGCCTTTCCGAAACCAGGGTTAGTCTATCTGTCTGTCTGTCTGTGTCTCTGTCTGTCTGTCTGTCTCTGTCTCTGTCTCTGTCTCTCTCTCTCTCTCTGTGTCTCTTCTGTCTGTCTGTCTGTCTGTCTGTCTGTCTGTCTCTCTCTCTCTCTCTCTCTCTCTCTCTCTCTCTCCCTCTCTCTCTCTCTCTCTCTCTCTCTCTGTGAACTATGTGCACGCCTCTGTATGTGTATGTTTGTGCACGAAAAGATGGATGGATGGATGTTAGTAGGAAGAAACTCTAGGGAGAGCTTGACAGCAGAAGGTCTTCAGAAAAGAACACCATGGGCCTACCACCCAACCCCCGCCCCCCCCCCCCCCCCCCCCTCAGACAAGTGTTTCGGCCCTGAACTCCTCACACTCTAAGGGGGCCGGGCCGCATCCAGGTCATGATTCCCAGATACCCTTCCACTGCCAACGTTAGAAGGGCATCTGGGATTCATGACCTGATGGACAGAGGGATAGATGTAACTATACAGAAAAAAAAAACAAACCCAGTGGTGTTCAATGGGCATAAAAACACCAGGCATGTCTTTTTCATTTCGGTGACTAAACCATAAAAACTGTAAATACATTCAAGAACTTTGAGATTCATTTTAGCAGACCTGGTGAACGTTATCAATGTAAAAAAGAAATCTTGTGCATGGTCAGGCGTAAAGGTCAAAGTCCTTATTGTTCCCATTAGCTCAAAGTAAAGAAAGAAAAAGACATCAGCATTATTTCAAATGTGTTCCAGTCAATGGTTCTACCCGTTCTTTTATATTATGGATGTGAGATATAGGGGAGCGGGGGGGGGGGGGGGGGGGGGGGCTGAAAATTATGGAAACGCTGTAGGTTAATTTCTTAAACATCTTTTCAGTTTGAGCCATAATACTATGACAGAAGTGATTTGTTGAAGAACTGGGAATCATCTGTCTAGTCTCTGTGCAGATCAAAACTCGAATGGGTCGGTTACGGACGTTCTTGTTCTCATCCCCAAATTACAAATATTGGTGTAGAATTTATAGTGTGCGGTATGATTTGCATAGAAGTGGGTTTTGTATCTCTGAGTGGTAAAAAACTGTGCACAAACTTTTTTTAACAGGCTTTGATTGTTTTCGGGAAACGCAACGGATTTCCGATGCCAAAAGTATTTGTAAAGATTTGTTCCCATATATGATCATATTTGTTCATGGCGTGAAGTTTTAGACTCCAGTAACAAATTGTCTATTTTACAGAAATTATACAACTGATTTCGAACAAGAAAAAGCCATTTATCAATTGCCGGATCTATACATTTATCCACTGCACAAATTTTGATGCAGCTGTCATAAAATATGGTTTAGGTTGGATGAAGACTTGGACCTGCACTCGAGAAACGACTATGAACAGAACGTGATAAACAAGGCGATATCATGCAATACGCCAAATATCCTGTTTTAAGAGCATAATTCATGCTCAGCAGATACACTGGTGTTACAGCAATTCATAAATTTTGCAGATTATGGTTTTAGAACGACGACGATAATGATAATAATAATAATGATAATGACGATGATGATCATGATGATTGTAATAACAATAATGAAAATGATATATATACCAATGAAAATCTAATAATAATGATAAAAAATGATAATGTATGATAATAAAATCAGTAATAATAACAACAACAGTAACTCGTGTGCAAGTAAAGAATAGATTGACAAGAAAATGTTACGTTAGTAAAGAAAGGAGGAGATAAGAGAGGTAAGTAAGGTAATGTTGCTTACAGCCCAGCCGACCGCAAAGGGCCATATCAGGGCTGTCACCGCGTTGAAGTCAACTCACAAGTCATTATTAAAAAGGTAATAAATCAATTAACAAAAATCACTCACACAACCCTTTGAAATACACCTTACAAAAACACACTGGAAATTTTGTTTGAAATCTTTGTTCTGTAAAATCTTAGATCAGAAGAAAAAATGTTAATCTACTTCAGAAATTCGAAGATCACATCTGGTGGAACATCTCTGAACAGGGTTTTCATGGAGTCTGCTGTAAAGTGTTTATGTCTCACATCATGCAAGTCCCAACACTCTAAAAGAATATGTTTCACTGTGAGTGGCACATGACATGGAATGCATCACGGAGCTGCTTCACATGTTGAAAGATCAGAATGGGTGTAAAACGAGTGGCCTGTATACAAACGGCACAAAACTTGGTCGTCTTTACAGCCGCCTTTGGAACATGGTTAAAAACTCTTTCAGGTTTGGACAGATTTTGAAGAGTTTGTTATCCGTCTGCAAGTTCCGCTCCTGAGAAGAGAGAAATAGCTTATGACTGTGATGTATGTCCGTGGGGTAGTACTGCAGGTTGGTGCTGGCGATAGGTATTCTATCTTTGATTGTTGACGGGTCCCCAGTCTGGCAATAAGACTGCATTCCTGCATGGAGTGTTCGAAGTTGTCATTTTGTGATTGCCAAAGTGCCAGGACGTCGACATGATTGACGTTGTTTCGGGGACGCCTGAAGTGCAGCGTGACTGCTTTGGGTCGATGATGGAGGATGTCGGCCAGGTGTTCAGAAATGCGCGTGTCAAGTGCGCGGGATGTCTCACCTACATAAGAGATCCTTTTTTTTCAATACACGTTTATCTTATTTTCAAGTTTCTGTACATATAATTTCAATATTTCATAAATGAGAAGACAAGGGGAAATACGGTTAAACTCTAGGCAGAATAAAGAAAAGATAGAACGAAAGTGTAACATAAGCAAATCAAGAATATACACACACGCAAAAGAAGAGTATGAACATCTGCCAGCCTTTCCTACAAAGTATTACATAACATTACATATTAATGGTATCCTAGAGTATCAAGAAGTAATTTTTACTGATTACGCAGACGTTATTATTACGTACTCTTAACTGACTTGGGGTGGGTTTTTTTCTTTCTTTTTTTCTTTTTTTTTTCTTTTTTTTTTTTCAAAGAAGCGTACATTTTCGTGTTTACATTCCTTCACTTGCAATTGATTCTTTATACTTATAACAGTCAGTGTCAAACTTAAACCATGTTAAAGTTAACTAACTTGAGCGATGGACTTTTCTATTACAGACTTGTCCTTTAATAATTTAATGAACGCCTTTACATGAGGAAATTCATTTTAAAATGATGATAATAGAGCTTACAGCGCAGTTCACAGGAATGGCATAAACCACGTTGCAGCTCTAACAGGAAAATGTACGCTTTAATTTTGACCGAACCATGTAGGATGGTGTTCGGCATGGAGGGAGAACAGATTCTACAGTTGAGTTTTGACCAGGGAAAAGTACTGGGTGACTTAGATGTGTTGATTTAGTTCAGCTTGGAGGGCGCAAGTAGGTCTTCGAGGTTTTTGTTGCGCGTGAAAGCAATGATGGGTTTGATCTCAAAAGCAGATTTGTTACGCTCGGCACATAATCTCTCTCTCTCTCTCTCTCTCTCTCTCTCTCTCTCTGTGTGTGTGTGTGTGTGTGTGTGTGTGTGTGTGTGTGTGTGTGTGTGTGTGTGTGTTTGTGTGTCTGTCTGTCTGTCTGTCTGTCTGACACACACACACACACACACACACACACACACACACACACACACACACACACACACACACTCACACACGATCCTTTACTACATGCCAGTTTGACTCGAAGATCCTGCAGAAAGATCCTGCAGATGGGAAATGTGTGAGGGTTGGTGAGGAGGCAGGCGGTGGGTCTGTCTGTTTCTTTCGGGGGTTGGGGTGTGGGTAAGTGCATCATTAATGATGGGACTGGGGTGTACACAGTTAGTGAAAAAGTCAAACATCTTGGCTGCTTGCAGTGTGAAATTGTCTTCGTCGGAGCAGAATCTGCACAAGTGAAGGAATCCAGAGTATGTAATGAATGCTGCGTTTTGTGGTAGGAAGATGTGTATCCAGCTGATTTGCAGAAAACTGAGGTTTTGAGTCGGAAGACAGAGATGTCCAGAATGTTGACTGATTGTGACGTTGTGTATTTAAATTTGTTGGATGGATGAGAGGTCTGAAGTGTCTGTTTTCTTTCATTTTGTTGTAATTGTACTTTGTACTGTTAGCATTTACTTATTGCTCACTTATTGTCCACCCAATCAATATTGTCATGATTATCATTGTTCTTATTATTATTAATATCATCATCATCATTATTATTATCGTCGTCGTCGTCGTCACCATCAAAATCATCATAATTATTAGCAGCATTATCAGTATTATCATAGATATTATCATCGTCGTCATCATCATCATTACTGTAATTTCCATTTTTGCTATCAATGTCATTATTTTCACAGTTCATACTTCATGATAAATTTTATTCCTTTTGTATTTTGTAAATTTCTATCCATTTGCATATTTTTGGGGTTTATCTTAACTAACTTTTCCATTTCCTATATCATAATGATGATGACTATTATTATTATTATTTTCATTATTATTGTTGTTGTTTTTGTTATTACTATTCTTCTTATTATTATTATAAATAGTAGTAGTAGTAGTATTGTTGTTGTTGTTGTTGTTCTCGTTGTTGTTGTCGTTGTTTTTGTTTTTATTATCTTAATTGTTACTGCTGTTGTAGTAAAGTTGTTGTTATTGCCATTATTATTATTATTATTATTATCATCATCATCATCATCATTATTATCATTTTTATCATTATCATTTTGTGCTCCCTTTCTACCTCCACCCTCTTCTCTTAAGTTCCATTGCTCAATTTTAATTAAAAGCGTAAGGCCACATTTTGCACTGAGATCTTTAAAAAAAAAAAAAAAAAAAAAAGTGACTGCGAGTTTGTTCTTTGTTTTCACTGTTATTTTCCTGCCTGAAGAAAATAGCAATAGATCGAAACGCTTCCTATCTGTTTTGTAACTCGTTCGTTCAGTTCCTCCGGCGGTCTTCTAATTTTGCTTTCGCTCTTCGTAGATTGCTTTGGATTTTTTTTTTTTTTTTCATGAAAAGGAAAAAGTGCATTTCAGGAGTTTACATGTTTAAGAAAAGTCATTAGACATTGTTCATTTTTCTGTTTAATCCCTGCTCATTTCAACAGTCGGCCACATTGCGGTTACAACAAACTGCACTGAGTATATTGCCACAGCTCCTATGCATCTGTATGGTTGTCATTGTTTATTGTTCAGTTTGTTTATTGTTCAGTTTGACGTCCGTTATGCCCCCCCCCCCCCCCCCCAACAGGGTTGCAGGGTAAACAAATCTTCGAATCTTTAGATTTTTTTTTTTTTTTTTTTTTTTTTTTTTTTTTTTTTTTGATTTTGTGAATCCCCTCCACCCTCTTCTCACTTCTTTCTTTTCCACTCACACCACCCTTCTTCAGATTACAACTTTATGTTGGATGAAGATGAGTGATTGCGCGTTCATTTTCGTTGTCCTGAGTGTTTCGTATCTTGCCTGAAGAAGACCTAAGAGGTCGAAACGCGTCGTGTTTTGTCTTGTGATTCGTTTGTCTACGTTTTCTTGGCCGGTTCACTATTAATTTCATTTAAAATTTGTTTAGATTTCAGCCTGCAGTCGCCTCACTTTGCAACTAGATTTATGTTGGATGTTTGTGAATGGCATACATATGACTCACCGTTTCAGTAGAAAGAAACTCGTGGAGAGCGTGGCAGCAGAGAGTCCTCAGAAGAGAAGCCCCCTTCAAGCAAGTGTTTCGGCCCTTATCTCCTGACACTCTAGGGGGGTTGGGCCACACCCGGTTCATGACTCCGGATGTCCCTCTGCTGCCCCCTTTTTTTTTTCCCCATCTTGGGACGAGCCATGGCTGGGATTCGAACCCATGACCCTCTGGACATGCTCATTTTCCACTTAATGACTCGCGCTTTAACCACTGAGCCACAGGGACACCTGATATTTGTAGGGAAATTAAGCCTTATGAAGTTCACTTTTGTTCCTCCTTGACCAGATCCAGCTTGAACACCTCTCTGCCGCTTCTGCCATTGCTTTCAGGGCTCTGGTTTTTTCCTTCCCTGCAACTGAGAGCTGTTTCATGAGGCTGTATGCAGACGTTCCTACAAACCCCCTAGCTCCAATTTCTGCAGTGAGGACTTTGACCTGATAGCCTTCTCTCCTCAGGCTGTTTGCCAGATCAGCATACTTTTCAGTCTTGTAGATTTGAGCTGCCTCCATTCTGTTCTCATATTTCATTACAGGAAAGTAACAATGAATTACTATAGCAATCCTTTGAACTCAGTGGTATGTTCTTCCTCTAAACAAAACCCAACACCTGATACTTTTTGTTTTCAGGTCAGTCATGTTCTGATGATTTGTATTTGTACTTCTCCAGTGTGCAGGATTGCAAGTGTATGTGGTATGTCTGTGTGTTATGTTATGATTGTTGACTGTAATCATTGCAATATTTCGCTGTTCAAGCATCCTTTATATGCTTATGCCCATTTGTAAATCTACATGGCTACTGTAAGTTATTCTTATTCATGTGTGTGTGTGTGTGTGTGTGTGTGTGTGTGTGTGTGTGTGTGTGTGTGTATGTGTGAGAGAGAAAGAGAAAGAGAGAGAGAGAGAGAGAGAGAGAGAGAGACAGACAGACAGAGGGAGAGAGAGAGAGAGAGTGAATGTGTGTGTGTGTGTGTGTGTGTGTGTGTGTGTGTGTGTGTGTGTGTGTGTGTGTGTGTGTGGCTGTGTTTCTTCTTTCGTTGTTGTCTGTGGTTGTGAAACGCGATGTGTCACCTAAGTGTTCTGGACGTGGGACTGCATAAATCTGGTCTTTATTATTAAGTGGCAGTAGTATTGCTCGTTATCAGTGGTAGTAGCATTGTTAGTTATCAATGGTAGTAGTATTGTTAGTAGCAGCTGTTATAGTAATAGTAGTAGCAGTACTATTACTACAACTACTACAACTACTACTACTACTACTACTACTACTGCTGCTGCTGCTGCTGCTGCTACTACTACTACTACTACTTCCACTTCTACTACTACCACCATTATTATTATTATTATTATTAATGATGGTGATAGTGATGGTACAAGAAGAAGAAGAATAAACGGTGATGTTGATGATAATGCAGATGGTAATAATAAAGAAGAAAAGAAGATGAAGGGTCGCTAGTAGCTGCAGCTGCAGCAGCAGTAGTAGTAATAGTAGTAGTAGTAGTAGTAGAAGAAACCACTTCATGTTACTTATTGCCCAGAAGAAAATGATGATGATGATGATGATGATGATGATGATGATGATATGATGATGATGATATGATGATGATGATGAAGACGAGGCAGAACAAGTAACAATAACGATAAAAACAATAACAAAAATGTGAAGATGTAAAGAGGACAGGTAGAGAAAAGGGAAGGGGGAGAGCGAGTGGAATACGTGACGGGGAGGAGAGCGAGTGGAATACGTGACGGGGAGGAGAGCGAGTGGAATACGTGACGGGGAGGAGAGCGAGTGGAATACGTGACGGGGAAGAGAGCGAGTGGAATACGTGACGGGGAAGAGAGCGAGTGGAATACGTGATGGGGAAGAGAGCTAGTGGAATACGTGACGGGGAGGAGAGCGAGTGGAATACGTGACGGGGAGGAGAGCGAGTGGAATACGTGACGGGGAAGAGAGCGAGTGGAATACGTGACGGGGAAGAGAGCGAGTGGAATACGTGACGGGGAGGAGAGCGAGTGGAATACGTGACGGGGAAGAGAGCGAGTGGAATACGTGACGGGAAGGAGAGCTAGTGGAATACGTGACGGGGAAGAGAGCGAGTGGAATACGTGACGGGGAGGAGAGCTAGTGGAATACGTGACGGGGAAGAGAGCTAGTGGAATACGTGACGGGGAGGAGAGCTAGTGGAATACGTGACGGGGAAGAGAGCTAGTGGAATACGTGACGGGGAGGAGAGCTAGTGGAATACGTGACGGGGAAGAGAGCGAGTGGGCACATCATCTTCCACACCAACACCAGCTCGTTGGTTTCCTCTCTCTTTTATTTCAAATCACGGTTGGATCGAACCAACCACACCGACCTCAGGACAGTGCGTGCTGCACGCTACGGCTCCTCACGTTTCACCGGTTAGGCCTACACCCCGGCCCAACAATGGCTGTGGCTTTTCAGCCCTTTACACTCACAAACACCTGAATGACGAAGTCAGCGTCACAGCCTTCACCACACTCTGCTCGATGAAGAAATGGCCTCAGAGCCAGAACGCTGGGTGTATATAGGCCTCCCAGCCTCTTTCAACGAGATCTTTCGAGAAACTCCCTTTGTGGCCCGAGTCATAGTGGAACCACTAGAAGCATCTAATAGGCCAGATCCGGCTTCGCCGGGCTGCTCTTGAACTGACATTCCATCCCCCAGGGCCCGACAACCAACGGGGCCGACCGTCGTGTAAGTGGCTGGATCTGGAGGAGTGCAGAGGAAACATCAAGACAGACCCTTTAGACTCTGCACCTAGGGCAAAATCCAGCATGTGTGCACTCCGTCACCAACGACTCCCACCTGTGGATATTTACCTCTCGAAAATCTCAAATCCACCTCAGCAAAGACAACACCAACCATGGCTCCACGGTCTCGCAGGGCTGTCTCCTCGGCCTATACTTAGTCTTCCAGGCCAAGCAATCCAGACCAGTCATGGTCAAAGAGAGGCTCAAGACCTCCTCAGCAAAAGCAACACCAATTACGATGTGGCTGAAGTCCAATGGCTGTCTCTTCTAAACCAGTCTGCCCAGACCAGCCGTGGGCAAATTGTCTGCTGAGTGACCAGCCTCTTAACTGGCATTCCGAACTACTAGCTAGGTTACCCCTCACTGTGATCCTGTCCCACGTTTGACGGAGTAACTACTGAGAAACTCTCTGTTCCCAAACGTTGGACAGAATCAGACCCTGTACAAAAAGTTATCGTCTTATATTGAAATATACAATATTTCAGCGTTCGCTATCATTTACTCTGTTTGAAAGAGACAGAGTAAAAGAGGGAAGGACAGGAAGTGAGAGGAGGAGGGGGGAGAGGAGAAGGAGGAGGAGAAGAAGAAGAAGAAGAAGAAGAAGGAGAAGAAGAAGAAGGAGGAGGAGGAGGAAGAGAAGGAGGAGAAGAAGAAGAAGAAGAAGAGAAGACGAAGAAGAAGAAGATGCAGAAAAGAAACGAAAAAGACAGGAACAACAACCACAAGAACAACCCTAATGATACCTCCACTGATATTTCCCATGTTTACTTTTCCAAGCGAAGATAATGAAAAGATGATTAAAGATGAAAATCACGAGGTGCGTCTTCTGTTCTGGTGTCTTGGGAACTGAAAAAATATTCCTATTGTTTTCAAGAATTCGAAAAATAAGCTTATGTGTTCGTCAAACAAACACATGGATTGATTTCCTTTTATCATTTGTCTGTTCACCAGAAAAATAAAGACAGGATTAATCATTTTGCTGTTTGTTTTGCTATCCAGTGCTTCTTATTACTTCTTTTTCTTCCTGTGATGTCAATCAGGTTTTGTTACTGAATCTTTTTTTTTTTCCAGTTTGTTTTTCATGTTTATTGAAGTTAAATTAGAGATGACGTATTCAGTTCTCTTGAATACTTGTGTGTGTGTGTGTGTGTGTGTGTGTGTGTGTGTGTGTGTGTGTGTGTGTGTGTGTGTGTGTGTGTGTGCGTGCGTGCGTGTGTGCGTGCGTGCGTGCGTGCGTGCGTGTGTGTGCGTGCCTACGTGTGTGTGTGTGTGTGTGTGTGTTACATGTGCGTGTGCGTGTGTGTGTGTGCGTGTGGCGTGTGCGTGTGTGTGTGTGTGTGTATATATAACTAGCTGTCTGTCTGTCTCTCTGTTAATATCGACGGTTGTCTTTTGCACAGGTCATGAACAAGAAACAAAACACAGTTGCTTCAGTAATTTCTAAGTGTGTGATAAATATGCTTGCTCGTTTATCAACACTTTCATCTTGAATACATTTACCTGTATTAACTTTGCTCTCCGTATTTCCCCCACCCCCTCTTCTCCCTTTCTATTTGGTCTTTGTTCTTTTCTTTGTTTTAACAAAATGTTGTACCAGCCCCCTCCCCCCCCCCCCCCCCCACCCCTCCACCCCTCCACCCCTCCACCCCTTTTCTTGTAGACGTCCTCAAGATTCTCATTTGACGTAAGAGAGATTTTCGATGATACTGATGTTAATTATCCGCCACTCAGCTGCTGCGTCCTCTAACCTGATAGGATCGATTGTAGACCGATCATGTTGTTTTGTTAGTTCTCCTTCTCAACTTCACTCAACGTTTTTTTTTTTTTGTTTGTTTGTTTTTTTGTTTCTAAGTGTTGTTTTTGTTTTCTTTGGTGTGGTTTTGGTTCTTTGCCTGTACGTAATTAATTTTGTATCGGTATCCATCTTAACTGGTCTCCTACGAATGAAAGGTAAAAAAAAAAGAAAAAAAAAAAAGATGGAAGCTGATCAGTTAGTGTTTATGTTCATGTTGTCTTGTGAATGTGATGTGAATAATGATGCGATGCACAATAATGATAATGATGATGATGATGATGAAAAGAATAAGGAGAGAGAGAGAGAGAGAGAGAGTGGGGGGGGGGAGAAAGGGAGAGAAAGAGAGTGAGAGAGAGAGTGAGAGTGAGTGAATGAGTGAAAGAGAGAGAGAAGAAGAAGAAGGAGGAGGAGGAGGAGGAGGAGAAGGAAACGAAGACGAAGAAGAAAAAGAGAAGAAAAAGAGGAAGACATATTGAGCATATTGAATGATAGAGACAACTAGCAGGCAAGCATTCATACCACTCATAACAGCAGTCTTACTTTTGGCGGAGAGAGACAGAAACAGAGACAGACAGACAGACAGGCAGGCAGGCAGGCAGGCACACACACACACACACACACACACACACACACACACACACACACACACACACACACACACACACACACTAATAGATGGCTTGATGTAAAAAAGCAGATATGCTGCTTATTCAATGTTTCCATCTATAAATAAAATTTTGACTTTGACTTTGACTTTGACACATATTTTAGTTTACACACGCGACTCGCCGAAGACGAGAGCTCCTTACTAGTAGATAAATTCAACAAAAGAGTTCAGTTCACTCGTTGATCCACTAATCGCCCACATTTATCCAATGATGTTACCAGTACCACCAGCAGACCCATCACTTATCCCCGCGCCCACCCCCCCCCCCCCACCCCACCCACCCCCACCCACCCCCACCCACCCCCACACCTCCCCCTTTCCAACCCTTCCTTCTCCATGCCCCGACCTTCTTTTTCTTCCCCCCACCCCCACATCCCCAACCACAATCGTTCCACCACATTAGTCTGTCTGTCTGTCTGTCTGTCTGTCTGTCTGTCTGTCTCTCTCTCTCTCTCTCTCTCTCTCTCTCTCTCTCTCTCTCTCTCTCTCTTTCTCTCGAACGTGTCATCTTTGTCCTCTCCTCACGCCATACACAGGAATCATCTCCCCCCCCCCCCCCCCCCCCCACTACCACCACCCCCTCCCTTTCACCCTCACCTCCATCACCTCGCCTCACTCATCCTCTGCCAGCTCTTTTCGCATCATTCGTCACCCGGTACTTTTCCCTCTTAAAAACCTAACTGTTGTTGTTGTTGTCGTACCCTGGCTAAAAGACTCCAGGGATCATCCCAACAACCGAAGCACTTGAACACTATGGTACAAATGCATCAGCTGGGGATGAGAACATTGCGTGTGTGACCGTTTTTGATTACCCCCGCCACGTGGGCAGCCACACTCCGACTTCGAGGGATTTTGTGAGACTGATGGTGTTATGCTAGGAGCTTGTCACAACTGAAGACAATCCCCGCATAACTATGCAGAGCATAACACCATTTTGATGTAGCCTTGGTGTTCTAGCCTATGTCAATTGGTCTGACATAGCCTTAAGCCAAGGCCTAAAACCCAACTGTAAAATGTGTTCTCTCGCCATGCTGGACACCCTATTACTTGGCTAGTTTAACATTAACAAGCACACCGATCTCCTGGTAACTGTCATCTAATTACCGGACTTCTAAGCAAGTGGGAACTCCATCAATACTTTGATTTTCAGACGTGCAAACTGGGGAAGCATTTGAGTAGGCCTATTTATTTCAATCCGGACAGGCAGTAAACTCCGCGAGAAAGTCATCTTGCACATCTTTGAAGTCCTGATTTTAGAGCGATGTTGGTCAAACCAGGTTTTTTCTTTGTTATTTTTTTTGTTTTTGTTTTCTTTTGCAACAGCTGAAAGCCTTGGAAATGAAAGCTTCTTATCATGAGCGTTTCCGCACGCATGAAAAATGTGTTCAAAGTTTCACATATGTGTTTTTACATTTTGGGGATGATTTATAAAAATTGAAAAAAAAAAAGACTGCATTAAAATGAGTATTTGTACTCCTAAAAAAAAGAAAAGGAAAAAAAGGATGAGAAGAAAAGAGAAGCATGAATTTTTTTTTTTAGCCGAAATAACCGACTTTTTTTTTTTTTTTTGTCTGACATTCTGACAGCCTTTTCAATTTAAACACGGCGAATTGACGTAAGAAACAACAACTTCTCTCTCTCTCTCTCTCTCTCTCTCTCTCTCTCTCTCTCTCTCTCTCTCTCTCTCTCTCCACACACACACACACACACACACACACACACACAACATTCATTTCTCTCTCTCTCTCTCTCTCTCTCTCTCTCTCTCTCACGCATTTCATCTTAATATCTAAGATTGCTGGAGGTTGCAGATTATTTGTAGTGTACAGTCTTGTGCTTAAAGGGGTACAACATTTCAGATTTATTCATTTTGTTCTTTGCGTTTTCCATACATTAGTTTAAACTGAAAACCTGTTATGTCAAAGTTTTTCACTAGATCAATATGTTTCATATTTAGAAGAAGGATGGTACGGAAAGGGGAGTTACAAAAAAAAAAAAAAAAAAAAAAAATCCAGCATATCATCAAACTCTCGGACGACAGGCATTTTCTTTGAGGTTACAAAAAAAGAATTCCTCAAAATCAATTTGTTTGCATCCACGAGAACTAGCATTTCTCAAACAATCGTCTCTATATTAAAACAAATGTTGCTGTTTTTTTTGGCTGTATTACTCGTAGTATTAAACCATCTTGTGTAAGGAATTAACGCGAGAATTCCCCCCAGAAATGGGCCATCTGTGAACAAACTTTCGTAATAAATCGTTTTTTTCTTCAGGAGTAGTTGTCACACACATCATAACACGCACTCACAAAATACCTCGTTTTGGGGGCCATTACGACCCTTAATATTGATTCGTTCGCAGCAATGAATAAACGGGCATCCACCATGAGAGCTGGACAACACTTCCGAGGATTTTAACAATAACATCTTCAGTGGCGCTGGCTGTTGTGATCAGATCGTGGTTGACAGTTTCGAGCTATCATGGCCATTATTACTGGATTTTATGGTGCACTGAAATATTGTGTATCATTTTGGAATGATAGGAAACTTGTTCTCCAACTTTGAAAATGTTGGTGTAGTACTTTTGGCTGGAGCAATTGCCACATATCTATATCATGCGTGCACACGAACGCAAATACGCGCGCACACACACACACACACACACCCACACACACACACACACACACACACGTATTTAAGTGTCTCACTAAAGTTTCCAAGCAGGCAATTTTTTCCCTGTTTTTTTTTTTCAATCACTTCAGTCGTTCAGGTACTATTTGAGTTTAAAGTTCAAGTCCTAGGTTTGTGTAAAAGCATTATGCACAAACATAAAAACGCGTTTCAAAATATCATGCTGAAACTGTACAGATAATTAGACTCTCAGTCAGCATATTCGTAATCAATGTTTAATACGGTAACAGTTGCGGGGCAAGGGCAAGGTCGCAGACGAACTAGGGTTCATAGGGTCATAGAAAACATTTTGATAATAAGGTTACATTTTGTGAGAAAACAGAGTTATTAGATACAAATTAATCAAAAATGCATATAAAATGTACTTGTTCCGGTACGTTCATGGGTTTTTTCCCTTACAATCTTGAAAAAAGTTTTGCTTTAAATGTAATCATTCTTGGTTAATTAAGACTCATTCTGAAATACATTTTACTAAAAAATCTTTTCATATCCATATTTGTTCACACGATGGTCGAATCATATGAATTGTTGTCTGTTGACCCTTAGAGTAAAAAGAATCAACGTAGATACATTGATTATTATGAAATATGATCAAGGAATGTCTTTTAGGACTCACTAATTAATGAGTCTGAAAACTAATCAAGGATTGTCTGTTATAACTTCATCAAACCAAATTAAAACTCTCAACAGTTTTTGAGATTTTTGCATTTTGCATGACGGATGTTTTTTTTGTTTTTTTTTCGTAACCTTCTGCGCATTATTTCTAAAATAACAATATCTTTGTGATGAATGTGTCTATTTCGGTTTTTTTAGGCGATGTATTGCTTCAGATAACAAAAATGTTGTTTTAAATACCATAATTCCGGGGAGAAGAAGACCGTCGACCACCAGTGGTCGAAATTCAAGGGAAAGAACTGAGGAGAGGTAAGCTTACACAAGTGCATGTATAGTAACTGTAGGCGAGCTGCTGCACAATGTTTCAGACGCTTAGGACACATAGGTAAGGTAATGTTGCTTATAGCCCAGCCGACCGCAAAGGGCCATATCAGGGCTGTCACCACGTTAAAATCAACTCACAAGTCATCAAAAAAAAAAAAAAAAACACCTTTCACACATCTCTTTGAGATACATCTTCTAAAAACGCACCAGAAACTTCGTTAAAAATCTTTCTTCCGTAAAATCTTAAATCAGATGAAAAATGTTAATCTCTGTCAGAAACTCAAAGATCACGTCAGGTGGGACATCTCTGAACAGGGCTGTTTAGGACACATAGCAGGTGTCTGCATTGACCAAAATGACCACACGACATGCTTTTTTCTTTTTCTTTTTTTTCCCCCCACTGTTAACTGTTTCAGTTCCGCTTCCATTTTCTTTGAAGGCCTTTTAAAGGCAAGAGAGTGAAATAATGGTACATATGATGGGCAATGCTAGTAGGTACGTGGTAATGACGATCAGTGTATGGCTGTTTCTTGTGGGTTTAAAACATGGTAGACAGAAAAAAGAATGAGTATTGACGTTTCTGATACTGACTCGACCATATTGGATGTAGGAGAGTTCAAGTCTGTCTGTGAAACTGTTAAACAAGATATGATATTTCTGTTGGTTGTATACAAGAGAGAGAGAGAGAGAGAGAGACACACACACACACACACACACACACACACACACACACACACACACACACACGCACACATACATAAACACACACACACATAAACACACACACACGCGCGCGCGCACGCGCGCACGCACGCACGCTCACACGTACGCACGCACGCACGCTCGCACACACACACACACACACACACACACACACACGCTTGCGCACGCGCGCACACACATACACATACACGCACAAAGACAGAGAGACAGACAGACAGACAGACAGAGACAGAGAGAGTACTGAGGTTTCTGACACAGACTCTACTGTCTTCGATCTAGATTTCAAGATTGTCTGTGGAACCGATAAAGAACCAGAAGTGTGTGTGTGTGTGTGTGTGTGTGTGTGTGTGTGTGTGTGTGTGTGTGTGCGCGCGCGCGCGTGTGTGTGTGTGTGTGTATGTGCGCGCGCGCGCGCGTGTGTGTGTGTGTGTGTGTGTGCTATTTCTTGTTGAGTGATAATATTAATATGAACCTTTTTCGTGCTCATATGTCTATGACATTCTATGATATTTTAGACCGTCTTTTCTGTTGTACTTGTTTTCAGTAATATAATCCATACATTAAGGCTTTGAAGGAAGCAAGAAGATGATATTTCCCAGTGAAACATACACAATTCTTGAACTTCGATTGTTTCTTTATTTGGTCCCCAAATTAAGATGTCTACAAACGCACATATATTAATTAGGAATATTGCGGGGAAATCAGAGACATACTGGACATTTCCGGAGCACAAAGAAAACGTAGAGAAAACATTCGCGCAGCCGTACGTTTGTCTGGCACAGAGATCAGTTTTCACTGCAAAGTTAGGTAGTTTCTCAGGATTGTCAAGTTGTTTCTTGAAACAGTACTCAGCTCTTTGCTGCCCTCAGACAGTTACACGGAAATCTTGGGTTTAGCGACTTTGCAAAGCAGACGTCAGCTTGTGGCAGAGTGTGCAAAGATCAGCGAGAGACCTGTGCAAAAGTGTCTGGAAGAAATCAGTGGAATACCAGAAAACCTATATAGAGTGTACAAATTGCAGGTGCAAAGTTTACCAATAAATCTGTCCCTGGTTGGTGTCTATAAATGAAGTGAAGCAAAGCTGGCAGACTGGTCTGACAGGTTTAGTCTTTCAAAAGTGGAAATGGAACACTAGGTTATTCTCTCCATCTGTGACATCTGCTCAGTTTATTTATTTCTGAGGGCCGTGAGATCTAAACGAAGTTCTGAAGTCATGAAAAAGTAGAAAAAATTTTTTTGCTGACTATGATATGCTGTCAGTCATTCATTATGACCAGGACCAAAAATTCCAAGGCATCGCTTACAAATCGGCGGGTTACAGCATCTTTCAAATCTATGTTGAAAGCGAAAATGTCAAAACACTATGGAGCAGACCATATCACCCTCAGTCTCAGGGGAAAGTCGAATCAAGCTACCCACAGGTCAGAAAAAACGATTTAATTCAAAATGCCAATGCAGACAGGTTTGAACTGGTTTGGGGCTGTTGACCTTCATGATGGTCAAGAAGTCAACCAATTTTCTTAGAAATGTTTAAAGCATCGAGAGAGAGAGAGAGAGAGAGAGAGAGAGAGAGGAGAGAGAGAGAGAGAGAGAGAGAGAGAGCACCGAAGACATCGGCTGAGTTCTCAAGGAAAACTTTCTAGTGGCAGTTGATGTCAGGTAAATCTGTTTATGAAGTTAGAGAAAAAAAAAATTTCCTGCTATCTCGTACAAAAAAAAAAAAAAAAAAAAAAAAAAATCCTGCTATCTCGTACAAAAGGAGGCACAGAGTAGCGCACAAGGAGAAATTCCTCTTCAAGCAGTTTTTACAGAGAAAGCTCCTCACAGGGAAGAAATCGGTTCAGCTTCAACATTACAATGGTAAACTCCTATTTCTCAAGTTTTTCAAATGTTTTTTAATCTTACTTATCTGCTCTTGACTTTGGTATACCTATATATACTTTTACTCCAGTCAGAGGAAAGAACAGATAATCCATTGTCACCTTCGCCTCGGCATTACTAATCATTACCTTTAAATGTGATTGCAATGGTGAAAAATGGAGTGATGGAGCTGATTTTGAATTTTAAGTTTTGACAGTGTGTCTTATCTTGTTCTTTCAACCTACTTTCTTTAGTGTATCACCATGAATGTGAAAATCGTTCTTTTTCCTGTGATGGGTCTTCCGAACTTCCGTCTCCTTATTAATAGATGATTTTTATATTCAGGGATGCATGGGAGTGTGGACAGAAGCGTTTACGCTCTATAGATATAGACTCCGCCCTCACTCAGGCACGCTCACCTTGTCACTCACAGCGAAGCCCCACCAAGGGTGATGGACACCAATAATATTTCAAAAGTAAAATTTTGTTTTAAACTTGACTCCAAGCCCATTACACGACGTTTTTATCAGTGTCATACAAAATGTAAGCAGCATGTATATGGTCCAGTGATTACACCCCCTTTAAGTATTCTAAAAAAAAATTGTCTGTGTGTTTTGCTTTGTCTTGTAATTTGTTTGTCCATATTCACTGGCGGGGTCGCTTAAAATGACTTTTAAAATATTTGGTTTAAGACAACGCTCCAATATTCTAACTAGGTACAAAAAAAAACCAGCTTGTAAGTTGTTTCCCATGGCTGAACTAGTTGGTTCTTTCGTCAGTCTACATCATCGCACCCACATTGACCTTTCCAAATATGCCACACTGTTTCTTCAATCCTCCCATTCGGCCGAATCCTTGTTGAGGGACACCAGCAGTGAAGCTGTCTCTCTCAAATCCAGTCCCCCGAACTCCTCTGCTGCAATTCGTCCTCTACACTGAAAGGGCTCCTGTCTGATCTCTCCAGGGTCTTCAGTCGCTGCAGAAATCCTCGTGGGCCGAAACTTCCCTGCCTGGACCCCATCAGGTTTGATGCACCCTGCTGCCTTCGCTTCCCTGTCATGCACAGGCAGACAGTTCTCTACTCGGGTCTCCTGGACCCTGGTTTGCCATCACATCACAAGGTTACAGCAAACCCCTTGGATACGTAAAGTCTTCGGTTCTTGACTCTACCTCTTTATTGTTCTAAGCTCTCAGCAAGGCCGGATGATTTCGCCCTCCACAAGTGAGTCATACGAATGATACAGGTTCAGCCAGTGGAATTTCAGGCTACACACACACACGCGCGCGCGGGCGCGCGCGCGCGCGCGCGCGTACGCAAACACGCATGTGTCAAAAATATTTCTAACCAATCGTTCTCCAGCATTACTTATCCAACCCATATCACCATGACTACCCCCGCTCACTTGGTTTCAGTCGATGGAATAACCGATCTTACAATCCATACACATCACAACGACTTACACTAAAAGTTGTGAAAATCTAACCACTGAGTCTGAATTATTTTGGTTCAGCCAATGGACTCACTGATGTACCCTCACACACGAACAACAAAGAGTCGGATACCATGCGGTTAAAGCATAACACTTCACTGTACCTCATGTTCGCTTCCCCTGCATTGTGCATTGTTCCAACAGCTCAGGCCTCTCCCCGAGCCAAGACCTGACGCCTCAGTTTCACACTTCAACACACTGACCATCAGGTGCAAACAATCTAATTGAAGCCTTCCTGAAGGTATTCACCCTCGGGGTTCGAGACGCATGACCAGTCTTCTTCAAGAGCTTCTTGCAGGCTAATGGTCACGGGACCAAAACGTCAATTACTTACTTAGGCCCATAGCTCAAGGGTTGAGCATAGGCCATTGACAACACTCTGCCATTGCACTCGGTTCTGGGCTGCTCGCTGAATGCCTGTCCAGTTGGTCCCCTGCCTCTTCACCTCTGCCTCAGTGTCTCGCCTCCAGCTGCTGCAAGGTCGGCCTCTCTTCCTTTTACCCCTGCGGGTTCCATGTCAGGGCTTGGTGTGTGGTGCTGGATGCTGGCTTCCTGAGAGTGTGTCCAATCCAGCCCCACTTCCTCCGCAGAATCTGGTTGGTAACTGGCTCCTGTCCTGCTTGCTTCCATAGATCTCCATTGTTGATCTTCTCTGGCCATCTGATTTTGAAAATGCGCCTCAGACAGGTGTTGATGAAGGTCTGAATTTTTTGCTGTATTGCCTTGGTCATTCACCAAGTCTCGCAGCCGTAGAGCAGAACCGACTTCACGGTTGAATTGAAGATACGCAATTTTATTGTCCTTCTGATCTTTCAATAACCCACGACTACTTTTGCTGATGGACCCACGCCTCTATGTCCACGCTTTAAGTTCCATTGAAAACCCCTGTAAACAGTCGTTGATGAAGGTGAGACATATTCCTCTTCTTGTAATGCCAGTTTGAAATCTACTTATTGATACTTCATGGATAATCTACCCCTTCATACTTAAACATTTACCCTGGGGTATATATGTATATATCCCTTTCCTGCTGGCACTCAGGGAGGATGTCATTTGCTGAAGAAGGCAAATAAAGCCGAAAATTTCATTTATAACCACGACAGCTTGTTGTTCTTGTGCTTTTTTCTTATATATATATATATATATATATATATATATATATGTATATGTATGTATGTATATATATATATATATATATGTATATATAGATAGATAGATAGATAGATGTGGCATTAGAGATCGAACTCTCGAGACACCCAGAAAACTAATCCCCAACATTTGCAAAACTGTACCCAAAATGTGCCCAAGATACTGCAGAACATTCGGACACCCCGTCACACATATGCAGTATCGCCGTTGTTGACTCTCCTTCAAAGGTTTTGGCTTGATGGAATAAAATGTGTTCTCTTCCGTTCTGTTCTGTTACCACATGGCAGATGCCCGTCAAGGCTTCATTCCTGCACGCACCTGGCGTGGAAGGAACAGTTGTAGCCTCTTGTCTTTCATACTGATTCGCCGTGTCTTCTCAGAGAGGCCACTCACCTTCTTCGATGTATATTATCAACAATTTATTAAATTGTGTGTGCTCGTGTGTGTGTGTGCTTGTGTGTGTGTGTGTGTGTGTGTGTGTGTGTGTGTGTGTGTGTGTGTGTGTGTGTGTAGCCTGAAATTCCATTGGCTGAACCTGTATCATTCGGTTTGTGATTGTTTGAGAACCAGTTAGGAGACTCTTGGAAAATCACTCAAGATACGACTCGCCTGTGAAGAGTGGAATTATCCAGTTTTTGCCGAGAGCTTTGAAAAACAAAGAGAGGTAGAGTCAAGAACCGAAGACTTTTGGTATACAGGAGGTCTGCTGTAACCTTGCGATGTGATGGCAAACCAGAGCGCAGGGGACCCGAGTAGAGAATCGTCTGCCTGTGCATGACAGGGAAGCGAAGACAGTTAGGTGCATCAAACAATTCATCCAGTTAGGTGCATCAAACAATTCATCCTTCGACGTGTATCATCAACATTTGTTAGCATTAAACATCGTGACATGCATGACGTTTGATTGCTCTTGGTGCGTGCATACGTCAGTGTTTTTCCCTTGACTGACACCCTATTTTGTATCATTGTCACAATAATATGAGATGTGCAGTGCCTCTCTGGGGTTTTTTTTTTTACAGCTGTATTACTTTTGAAACATTGAAGAGTTGTTTTTTTTTACTCCTTTACATCAGTTTCATATGCTAGAAACATTGAAGAAACATTGAAGAGTTTTATTTACTCCTTTACATCAGTTTCATTTGCTAGATTCACTGCAAACGATAAACTCATATTGTTTTACTTCGCTGCATTTGGCAAACAAATTCTATTTATGGAAGATAATTCAATATCTAATTGTACATTTATTCATATCCGAACATATGCTTTTGGTAAAGATCAAACGAAAAAGATGTTATCTTGATTTTTTTTTTTTAAATGGAATATTTGTTGAATTACATGGACATGATATGATGTAATATGTCATTCATCGGTGGTGAAGGCAGTCGTTGTAAGTGATCATAATTTTCAAGAAAATGTCAATTTTGTAATTTTGAAAGTATTGCTGAGAATGTTAATCGCAGATACACACCCTTTATTAGTCGGTGACATTTCCATGCAGGGGAGGTTGGGGGGGGGGGGGGGGGGAGGAGGGGGGTGCGGAAGGGGGGGGGGGGGCAGTTTATACGTCTTGTTACTAGTTTTCGTGCTGCCAAGTTTGGTCATACTAGTGATTGTGATTACAGAGAAAACTTTAAAGTTTCAACACACACACACACACACACACGCACACACACACACACACACACACACATACACAGACAAGCACACACACACACACACACACACACACACACACACACACACGTAGGCCCTATGTACACGCCTGTACACACACACCACACACACACACACACACACACACACACACACCAGTATGATTACAAACTCAGTTGTTCACACATAAGTGTCGAAACACCGAACTGCTGACGTCAAACGTCTTTTAAAACTTTCCTTTTTTTTTTTTTTTTTTGCAAATATTATGGGAGCGCTCAATCAACACAGTTTACCACCCCGGCGACAAAGCGTGCAGTGACCCCCATATCATTGTAGGCCGGGCGAAAAAAGTGATTCGCCGGCAGGGTATGTGGTAAGCAAAAAATAAATAGATAGAGAAATGAAAAAAAAAAAAAAAAAAAGAATTTTTAAAGCACACACACAAACACACAAAAAGTATGTGGTAAGCACGGCCATCTGTTTCTATTTTTTGTGTCCCTATAGCCTCTGCCCTTTTTTTCCCTATACAGTATAATCCCGCTATAAGAAAACTGAGGGGAGTAAGATTTTTGTTTTCTTATAGCCGAGTTTTCTTATAAGAAGGACTCGGTTATAAGAAAATTTACCCAAAAAATTTCTTATAATTGAAATACTACATTTTTTAAACTCTAACACAGAAGTAGCTTCGGAAAGACAGCAAAACGCAGATCTTCGAGATTTTCGTTATTTTTTGTTTATTTGTTTTATTGTAGCAACGAGTGAGCTTACTGCACTTAATAAAATCCTTAAGAAATCGTCAAAATAAAAAGAGCATAAGAAAAATATACTGAATGGTAAACACATGTGCGTGTACTTAATATTCCCAGAGATAGATAATTAGAGAGAGAGAGAGAGAGAGAGAGAGAGAGAGAGAGAGAGAGAGAGAGAGAGAGAGATAAAGCATTGCTTCATGAATATTTCTTTTTTTCTTTAAATAACAAATCAGAAGTATTACGAGCTGTATATCAAATGAAAATAATTACACACATTGCCTATGTATATATCTATAACAAAATATAAACAAGAAAAAGAAATGCATTTTCCTTTATACAAACAAAAACAAACAAACAAAAAAATTAGACAAATGATACTAAAAAGAAAGACATAATTCGTTATACGAGATATCTTTTTGAAGAAAGACTACAAGATATCGCCCTGGCCCCACAGTACACATTCCCTTCCTCCCCCACACAAGAAATGAATAACGGACAGAAAGCATGGGGGTGCAGGGGGGGGGGGGGGGGGGGGGGCGTTGCTTAGTCTAAACATTTTGGTAAGCTGTGTTGGCCTTATGCGCAAACAACTCGCTCGAAGTGTTGGCAAAGGTTTCTCAAATAAATTTTTTTCATCACTGACTTCAATCCCAGGTATGGGAAAAAGTGGCGGGTGTGACAGCCACTTCCGAGCAGTCGGTGAAACGGCGGTATAGACAAGAACAGTTGTTTGCAGTAGTGTCGCGGCCGCAAATATCTCCACATCTGACCCCCATGATCGTGTTTCAAGAGCATGCTGAGAAATGTATTGCCCAAATCTTCTCCAACGAAGGCGGAAAATGCTTCACTATTTCTACACATTATGTCAACAATCAAAGCTCGAATTTGCTCGTGGCAGTCTTGTGTACCACACAATTCAAAACTCAAGGCCCTGTAGAGACAGTTCCCATCTCCTACAACGTTGTTGACGATTGTTGGCTTTCCTAACTTTTCTTTGGCGTGACGTTCTGGCATAGAAAGCGAAATCGGAAGACCAAGTCTTTTACACTGCCGCAGACGCCATCCTGCGTTGGTGGGTGTGAAACTTCGCGCGGGTTCGGGATCCTTCCCGGTATACTGAACATCGTCCTCCATCTCTTTCCTCATACCTGCACCATTCCCTCCTCCATCTCTCATCCTTTCTTTCTTTTCTTTCTTGCCTCCCCTGTCTCCTGTCTCTTCCTTTTCTTTTTGGCTTTGCCTGTCTCTCATGTCTTCCATTTGTTCTTCTTCATCTTCTCTGTCTTTTTCCATCCCCTTATTACCTCCTCCATCTCTCATCTTTTCCTTCTTTTCTTTCTGGCCTCCCCTGTCTCCTGTCTCTTCCTTTTCTTTTTGGCTTTGCCTGTCTCTCATGTCTTCCATTTGTTCTTCTTCATCTTCTCTGTCTTTTTCCATCCCTTCTTTCTCTTTGTATTCCTCCCATCTATCCTCTGTTTCCATCCGTTCTGTCTTCTGTCCATTTTTCTCTGGATTGAAGCATTCTCTCTTTACTCCGTCTTCAGTCTTATGATCTTTCTGCTTTGCGGGGCAGAAAAACTCAGTGATCCGAGTCTGTTCTTTTAAGCCTGCCATGTGCCTTTCTAGCAACTCACTGAATGCTGTAAGCGATTTCATGATAGCATCACCGCATCCTGACTGCAGACAGCAGTTGTGAAGTTTTTCAACACAGTCCAGTGCAGCCACACTTGAAAGTCTTTCTGTTGTTTCACCACAGTCATCATCTTCATCAGATTCGTCCTTATCGATTACAAATGCGGAAGTAGATGGTTCGGAAGAACCTGGTTCTCCTGTTGCGACGTCATCGTCCACAGTAAAGAAGTCTGATGGATCGACGTTCCATTCCTCGAAAAGGCGATCCAAGAGGGGCTCGTGCTTCTCGTGATCGTTTGGATCATGTTCTTCTGAGATGTCGTCTGCATTTGCACTTGTTTCCAAGTCAACCTTGATGAATCCTGCCTTGCGAAAACTGTTCGCAATGGTCGAAGAAGCAACTTTGTTCCACGATTGCTTCAAGACACAGGCTGCGTCGAGGAGTGTGGGCTTGTATTCTTTCACTGCTGTTCCGGCGCTGATATGTGCTATCAACTTGTGGACCATAGCTTTCCTGAAATGCAGTTTTAGGTTGCGGATCACACCAACATCAAGTGGTTGTAGTTTAGAGGTCGCGTTTGCTGGTAGAAAGAGGACTTCAGTTGCTCTCAAGTTTGGAATTTGGTGCGATGAACAGTTGTCCATGACTGAGAGAACCTGCCGGTTTTGCATGAACATTTCTCTGTCAAAAGACAGCAGCCAATCGTGGAAAATGTATCTTGTCATCCATGCGCTTTGATTGGAACGGTAGTCAACAGGGAGCTTCTTGATTCCTTGGAAGCACCTCGGCTTCTTAAACTTCCCAATTGTTAGGAGCGGTCGTTTGTCGCTACCGTCCATGTTACAGGACACCATGACTGTGATTCTTTCCTTAGAGCGTTTCCCGCCTTGGCAGGTGTCGCCTTTAAATGCAAATGTTTTTTTTTTCTGGAAGAAGTCTCCAAAAGAGTGCAGTTTCATCAAGATTGTATATATCCCTTTCTTCATACTTCTGTAGTGCTGGGATGAGAACATCTTCAACCCAAGCGTCGGTCACCTTTTCGCCTACACAGGCTCTCTCTCCGCTGACAGTTCTGAATGTTATTCCGTGTCTTTTCTTCCATCTGTGTAACCATCCATCTGAGCATTTCCAGTCAGCCATAGATAATGTTGCTGCCAGTTCTTCGGCCTTTCCTTTCAGCATTGCGCCATCGACAGGGTTGTTTTGTGACCTGCGCATACATGTAACAGTAAATCAGTTACCAGTCAAACAACGCAGGCTAGAGTAAAATATTTCACCCAGTGATGAAAAAAGTGAAGCCTAGACATTACTCTGACATCATTATATCACAGGGATGTCGTTTGCGTCGGCTTTTCGGCTGAAAAAGCTGAAAGTATATGTCCGTGACGTCGGCTTCTAAGCCAAAGTTTTCACAAATAAACCGACTTAGTCATGAAGAAGGAGCCGAAATTTTCTGTGAAAAGCCGAGACTTTCATGGCTGTTTCGGCCAAATCACCGAAGAATAAAAATCATGGCAACATCCCTGTTTCAGCCTTCCGTGTACATGTATACATATTATCATATTTTATTTAAATGTTAATCTTTGCTCTGTTTGATTGTACACAAACGAAATGCTTTTGTGCATGAAACAAGGGAGAAAATATCCCCCCCCACCCCCCAAGCTTCACATAAAAAATGTTCTGCTTTTAAGCCTGATGGATATCACTGTCTCTCTGCTTTGTGTGTGTGTGTGTGTGTGTGTGTGTGTGTGTGTGTGTGTGTGTGTGTGTGTGAGAGAGAGAGAGAGAGAGAGAGAGAGAGAGAGAGAGAGAGAGAGAGAGAGAGGATGGCGAGCAATGGAAAAAATCTCTGGACAAACAAACTACAAATAACCAACCAACAAACTAACTAAATATCTAGTCAACCAAAACAAACAAACAGATAAACAAGGAAACAAATAAGAACAACCAATCAGCAAGTCAATCAGTCAATCAATAAGCAAGCAATCCATCAAGCAAGCAAGCAAAATCAGACAGACAGAGAGAGAGAGAGAGAGAGAGAGAGAGAGAGAGAGAGAAGGTGAGTGGGGAGAGGAAGGGTCGTTACAGAAAAAAATACATGTATCCATAAAAAACTTACCGTGATTCTGAGAACCATTTTAAGAGGTCTTTGTCTAACTCGGAGTACTTTGGTGCCCGGTCCTTTTTCTTTTGCAGGTCGGTCGTGCTCCCTTTCTCGTAAAGGCCTTTGTATTTCTCCTTGTCACTTAATATCTTTGACAGTGTGGGTAGAGGCACACCTAGTTCTTCAGCTATTGTTTTTTTCATTTTGAACGGATGTTGTTCAGCATACTGAATTAGTTCAACTTTACGCTTGAGAGAGATGGCATTTCTTTTTTTTCTTCTCTGCCATGATGATCGAAGTGAATCATGGGAATGGGCAGCCTTGACTGACGCTCAGAAGCACAGGCGCATACATTCTTTCTAGCCTACATGTACTTTGAAAAGAATAGTGAAGGAAAGAATCTAATTACGTTGCAAAACAACTCTCGCAATGACGTGCCTATGCAGTTCAGACAGTTCACCATCCTTTCTTAGAACCACTGCCGTTTTTCTTGGAAAGGTACTTTCGGTTTTCTTATATCCGAGTTTATATCGCGTGGGGAGCAAAATTTTGCTTTCTCATAAGCGAGTTTTCTTATGCGCGAGTTTTCTTACAGCCGAGTTTTGGTAACATACCAAAGAAGGGTTGTGATGGGGACAAAAAAATCCTTTCTTATAGGGTTTTTTTCTTATAACTGTGTTTCTTATAGCGGGATTATACTGTACCACTGAGTCGCATCATCACTCAATCGTAATCGTCAGGAAAGTGGTCGCTTTCTTATCGTAACTGTTCACCTCGGCAACATTTTACTGTATTGTCCCCTCGATTTCTGTCCACAATAACCAGTTAAATTTTGCCATCAGATTAGATTTACTTTTTTTTTTTCTTTATCAGAAACCCAACACTATAGACATTTCTGATTTTTTTTATTGTTGTTATAAATAGAATTTTTTTAAAAAGACAAGAGTCATTTATCATTCGAGGGGAAGAGCGGCATTATTGTTGGACGCAGAACTTTGTACTTCATAGATTTATAATGAGATTAGTTGACACAAACAACAATCAATGAGGGAATTTAATCGGGCTTTTTATGGTCGTTTTCCTTTGAAAATCCTAGCGACCAATCAGTGAGGCACACGCGACGATCCATACAGAGAGCTAGAGAAAACGGTGTAATCATCAGACGCACAGACCGGGAAAGGAAAAGGTACACCCATCACCCATATAATGCAACCAAAGAGAACTCAGTTCAAACCAGTAAATTATCAGCCAGGCAATTAAAAGGTTTCTTTTGTTGTTGTTGTTGTTGTTGTTTTTAGAGAATGTTTCTTTCTTTTTTCATAGCAACACGGTTGCACTTTTGAACATTTTGGAAAACAGATCTTTTTACACTATATCAATGACTGGTGCCAGCAATGTCTACATTGATAATGATGATGATAAACCTCAATATTATGTAGCACTCTGTTCATTCTTCTTAATTGTTTATTCAATGCGCTTCAAGCTGTGTGTGTGTTTGAGAGAGAGAGAGAGAGAGAGAGAGAGAGAGAGAGAGAGAGAGAGAGAGAGAGCAAACGTTTTTCTTTTTAAATGGGAGAAAAAAAACGTAATAAACACATACACGTTCATTCGGAATAAAGAAAATGATAAACACATGCGCGTTTATTTCTGCATCTTGCCACCACAGAACAGACGGCCAATAATGGAGGCAAGTACAAAACATTAATACAAACATCTCTAAATGAAATAAACAAATACAGCAACGACGAAATACTTTCTCACACTGCAATCCAGAAGGTAATTTAAGATATGTGAAAACATTGGACAACGCGAATACAGAAAGGTCAGCCAAAGAAAACAAACACACAAAAGAAGTAAGAAGGAAAGAAAGAGAAATACTGAATGCACATAATTCTACACGATTACACAAGTTTTACTGGGATGATGATGATGATGATAAGAGAGGGAGAGAGAGAGAGAGAGAGAGAGAGAGAGAGAGAGAGAGAGAGAGAGAGAGAGAGAGAGCATGGGTAGACAAGGGATGGGGACAGAGACGAGGGAGGTGGAAAATTGAGAAAAATAACAAATAAAACTCCCTTTGTTGATGGAAGGAAATCAGATGCCTACATACTGGAACTATAAACTAGAAAGAATACTCTCCAATTTTTCAAAGTATTTTAGGTAACTCTGGCAGTTAACATGGACAAACAAATTACAAGACAAAACACGACGCGTTTCGACCTCTTAGGTCGTTTTCAGGCAAGACGAAAAACATTCAGGACAAGGGGAAAAAAAAATGAGCAATCACTGATTCAATGCCCATCTTGCGCCAAATTTGAGAAGATAAGTGATCGCTCGTTCTTCGTTTTCATTGTCCTGAATGTTGTTTATCTTGCCTGAAGAAGACTTAAGAGATCGAAACGCGTCGTGTTTTGTCTTGTAATTTGTTTGTCCATGTTGACCGGTGGAGTTATTTCAAATTCCTTTCAAAATTTTGTTTCAGTTTCCACCTGCAGTCACCTCACTTTGAAAGTAGCGCGTATCATAGTTCTTTGGGACTGCTCTCCGTAATGGTTTTGAGGCTGTTCTTGATTCAACAGAGACCATGTATTCACGAATCTCACGAAGTACTGACAAACCGAGGTTCCTCTTTGAACCCACAATTCACGATCTAATTCGCAGACTTACGACGAACAAGTAACTGATTCTTTTTGGTAGTTTGGACGATCTCTCCTCAAGGGAGGAAACTCAACCTGCTCGCTGGTGCTCGGCTTGTTAGGTCTACCAAGCTCAAAACTAGCTTTGAATGGGCCGTAAAGTCGATTTTAGCAATCCCTTAGTCCAAAGTTTTACTTGTTTATTGCCACAGCATTGTGAACTCAACTATTTTGGCCTTACTGAATGAAAATGTTGAAAGTTAGGTCATCCAACAACAAAATGATTTCATTCACCGGAGAGAGTTCATACAAATTGATTTCTATTTTAGGAGAGTTTTCACACGGTTACTTCCCTTTGCACAATTCCAAACAGTAGAGCGATCCCCCACAAACCTAGGTTCGAAGGGTTCGTGGACCTCACCATTCTCGGATTATGAATCAAAACACTGGACAATCAAGAATAAAGACAAAATTGCCAGGAACGCGAACTGGACAAACTAGATTCGCGATCTTAGAGTCCGTTCAATCAAGAATGGCCTTTATACTGAAGAGAAGGCAGAGCGCACATATTGATTACAGACTGACAGAGCAGTCTGATTGGTTGGCTGACTAGGGGCCGTGCTTTGCTCATTAAGAGACGGAAGTCATTAGGTTAAAAACGATGAAGACAATTTCCCCCATTAAGGACATAACATGTGTCCTCCTTCGCTAAGTTCGAACAAATGCTGGAACCTATCTTAGAGCAAGTTCATGAGTTAGAATTGGAGAGAAAAAAAAAGTAAACTTACTGATCTGCTAAACGTATGGAACAAATAGTTTCAAAACATACAGAATACATTTCGACCCAATGGTCTTCTTTGGGCAGAACAAACTATATTTTATAAGACAAATAGAGTCATTTGAAAATCTTTTCCAACTCAGTGAAAGGTGGGGTCTTGGTTGAACGATTAAAAAAGCATAATGGAACTGAAGAGAAAAGGGAAAGTTAAGGGATAGGGGAGAGACATGAGTTAAAACCATAACAATAATGATAATGATAACATGAGAAAAGAACCAGATGAAATGAAGGGAAAATAACAAATGCGTGGACATTTAGATAATACCAAATGAATACGCTTCATGATAACTATATTAATAGTGACAACGACAACAATAATAGTAATGATTGTTATATTATTATTATTATTATTATTACTATCACTATTATCCTAATTGTTATAAAAAAAAATAAAAAAGACGGATAGATGATTTAGTAACTAATGAAATAAACAGTAATAGATGGGTCAAATCAAATAAAAGTGACCACACACACACACACACACACACACACACACACACACACACACACACACACACACACATGCGCACGCACGCACACATACATGCTCGTACGGACGCGCGCGCTCACACACACGCACGCGCGCACGTGCACGCGTACACACACACACACACACACACACACACACACACACACACACACACACACACACACACACATTCACTCTCCCTCTCTCTCTCTCTCTTGAAAAAGAAATCAGTTTCTGAAAAGCATAAATATGGAACTGGGTCATTTTTTTAGTACATTGTATTGGGTCATATGCCTGCATTGAAGATCTTTTGCTTGGTATTTGTTTTTGATAATAAAGTCCATGCATTCTGGTATCAAAGGAAGCTATACAATTATATTTCCTTGTCAAGCATCTGCATTTCTTGAATTTTGATCTTTCTTTATTTGTTCCCCAAACCAAGATGTCCACAAACACCCGTATTTGGGAGAGAAAAAAAAATTATGTTCAATAGAGAATTTTTGTTAGAGAAATCAGAGGCACATTCAAATTTACTTCGCACAAACAAAAAAACAAACAAACAAAAAAAGAAATAAGAATACATGCGTTCCTAAGTTTGTTAGATACAGAAATTAGTTTTCATTGCAGTTATATATATGCTCTCAGGATTGTAAAGTTCTGGGAACAATGCTCAGTTCATTGCCATCAGACAATTCAACAAAGATCTTGATTTAGAGGCAACGCAGATAAGCTTTAGGCAAGAGTGTGCAAACGTAAGCGATAGATCTGTGCCAAACTGTCTGGGGTAAAAAAAAAAAAAAAAAAGAATCAATGGAACCCGAGAAAACATAAAGAAATTGTACAAATCGCATAAGTTTACGAATACATCATTCATTCTCCTCATTAGTGACATCCGTCTAGTGCATTTATTTCTAAGGGCCATGGGAACTAAGTGAAGCTCTGATGTTAGGAAAAAGTAGAAAAGAGTTTGCTGATTATAATATGCTGTCGATTATCAGCGTGACCAAGATCTAAAGTTCAAAGGGCAACTTTTAAAGCTACGTCGAAAGTAAAAATGTCAAAACACTATGAAGCAGACCAAATCACCCTCAGTCTCAGGGAAAAGTCGAATGAAGCTACCAACTGGTAATAAATATGATTCAATTCAAAATGCCAGTGCAGACAAGTTTTAACCGGGCTGTTGACCTTCATGATGTTCACGAAGTCACAAATAGTTTCCTTAAAGAAATTTTTAAGCACAGAGAGAGAGAGAGAGAGAGAGAGAGAGAGAGAGAGAGAGAGAGAGAGAGAGAGGCATAGGTTGCATTCTCAAAGAAAACTTTTCAGGCGGCAGTTGATGTCGGGTAAATCTGTTTATGAAGTTGGAGAAAAAGTTCCTCACCTTTCTCCTTCTTCAAAAAAGCATGGAGTAGGGCGCAAGTAGGGGAGTCATTCTCCAGGCAATTTTAACAAAGAAAGCTCCTAGCGGGGAAGTAACTGGTTCAGTTTCAGCATCACAATGGTGAAGTCCTATTATTGCAGTTTCTTATGTGCACTAAACATTACTTGTCTGCTCTTGATTGTGCTGTACCTATATACTTTTACTTCGGTCAGAGGAAAGAGCAGATAATCTATTGTCACCTTCGCCTAGGGGTTAGTGATCTAAAAATGAGATGTTCAATCGCTATTAATTGACTGACCGAGGTTGTTCTTGTGGTCATAAGAGAGAAACAGCCAAACATTGTTTCTTAGCATGGCCTCTCTTTAACGTAGTCCGTGCGAACACTATTTAAAATTTATCTTCAAACCATGTTAAAGTTCAAATTCTCCTGAAAGGTAATCCTGTTGTAATGCTAATGCGAATTTGTTAATAATTGGAACCGTACAGACATTCGTTTCCGATTCAAATCGATTTTAAAGAGAACATTTTTGTGTGTTGGAGTGTGCAGGTAAGACCCTCGCTGGTACCATAAATAATTGGTTTAGAAAATATTGCTTTCAAATGTAGAATTGAACTGAGGTTGGGAGATTGGTCCTCTGTCTCTTATTTTCCTTTCCTCCGTTTTTCTTGTTGTTGTTATCTACTCATTTGTTTAATTATATACTTCCTGCTTAAGTCAGTAGTTTATTGTATTCATGTATTCAGTAGATCATGCATCCAAAAATCTGTCGTTTTTGTAACAGATTATGTCTTTGTCCACCAGTTTTAGATTTTTCTATTCATGTATTTAGTAGATGATGTTTCCAAACCTCTGTCTCTTTTTTTCCTGTTATTTTTCTTTTTATCATTTTCTTGACAGGTTTTGTCTTTGTCTACAAGTTGCCTATTAAACTGTCAGTGTAACGTGTTTCAGATTATAATATAAGCTTTAAGCTTGTTGTAGCTCTTTCGATGGATAACATTTTATGTCATTTTTAGATCAAGTTCAAGACATTTTTAAACAGACTGTTGCTCGAGCAGGATGACTACATGGTGCATGACCCAGCAAGGAAAGTACGAAACTGTCAGTTTTATGACATTACTTACCAGCCGTCTGTACATTCATTATACTGAACTTCAGATCAGTTCGGAAAGAAACCGTTAGATATATACAAGCAAATGAATAGGTACAGGCCCTGTGTTGATTTCATCGCCTATCCCCTGGACAAAGAAACACATTCCACGAAACACTTGTACAGAGATGGGCATCACTTAACACTTTCTGCTGCCCACGAAGAAATAGATCATGCTGTGTCTAGTTGTAGCTCTGAGTGGACATGACCATGCAAAACCTTTATTTCTGAGGCTATCGTCGAACCGGGTATCCTGGTTCTCGTATTTGATCATTTTTCAGTAAGGGAGAACCGCCTTGGCTTAAGGCTGTGTCAGGCCAATTGACATAGGCTAGAACACCAAGGCTATATCAAAATGTTGTTCCGCTCTGCATAGTTATGCGGGGATTGTCTTCAGCCGTGACAAGCTCCTAGCATAACATTATCGGTCTCCAAAATCCCACGAAGTCGGAGTGTGGCTGCCCACGTGGCGGGGTAATCAAAAACGGTCACACACGTAATGTTCTCATCCCCAGCCGATGCATTTGTACAACAGCGTTCAATTGCTTCGGCTGTTCTGGTGATCCCTGGAGTCTTTTAGCCAGGGTACAACAACAACAATAACAACAACAACAGTAAGGAAAGAGGAGGATACTATATTTCAGTAGGCTTGTCATCAGCAGGACTGGATATAGCACTGTGCTCTTTTCACAACTGGAAGGAAGAGGTGGCGAAGATTATATTGTTGAAGAACATGATTATGAATGTTTTGACAAGGGTGTCCAAGAATGCGGAAATACCATTTAATTGAAACCAGTCAAGCATCTCGAGAAGATTAGGGACACGGTTAGGACGTTCACGAACATGTTGATTCCGCTTTGGACGGTCAAAACGCAATGCTTGAGATAAACTGATCATAGCCTGCCTTTAGGATGAAAAACAAGGATCCAGTCAAGAAATTGAAAACTGAATGTAGAGTTCAGAACAATCATGTTCATACACACACACACACACACACACACACACACACACACACACACACGCACACACACACACACACACACACACACACACACACACACACACGCTGTCTCTCTCTCTCTCTCTCTCTCTCTCTCTCTCTCTCTCTCTCTTTAAAAGTCGAAACCTTAACAATAGTTTGCAAACAAGTGATGAAACATTGTTAAAGATGCTGGCAAAATATGTAACAGAAGCTGTAGACACGCAGAAGAAAATTATGAATGAATAAAAGTTCAAAACACTGAGGGGGTGTCAATTGTATTTCATTTTTATTGTTTAGAATACTTATTTATCCTTGAAACTTGATGGTTCAAGTGAATGGTTTTCATGATATCAAGCCAGATAAATTATTTGTACAGAGAATATGTGTGAATGGGGAGAAGTGAGGATAAGGATATAAATGCGTGCGTGCAAGTCGATGGAAGATAGGATGGATCAGCGTGCGTATGTGAAGGGAATGGTTGTTGTGTGAGAATGATTTTGTACTAGAACATACACAAGAAACACAAATGAGTGATGGAAATGGAAATAATTTCTTAATTTTGCTTAGTTGTGTAGACACCTAATTTGCAGTTTTTCATTTGTTTTCTTTTCTTCTGTGCAAAAAAAAAAGACATTGTACTCCCTTGACAAAAAGGCTATTAGCCAATGTCAATAAAAGATGTCAGTGTCAGTGTCTCTCATTTACTCACTCACATCACAAATACATCTAACCCAATTATTCTCCGATTCATCCTTGCTCTGCCAGTGAGGTTACTTACAAGTCCCACACCACCATGACTACCCCAATCATTCCAGTCTACCCACTGGAATACCTGGTCATAAGAACCCTTACATATTCCACACCACCATAACTACCCCAATCATTCCACCCACCTAGTGGAATACCTGGGTCATAAAACCCTTACAAGTCCCACACCACCATGACTACCCCAATCATTCCAGTCCACCCAATGGAATACCTGGTCATAAAACCCTTACACGTCCACACCACCATAACTACCCCAATCATTCCATCCACCCAATGGAATACCTGGTCATAAAACCCTTACACGTCCCACACCACCATAACTACCCCAATCATTCCAGTCTACCCACTGGAATACCTGGTCATAAAACCCTTATACGTCCCACACCACCATAACTACCCCAATCATTCCAGTCCACCCAATGGAATACCTGGTTATGGAACCCTTACACGTCCCACACCACTATAACTACCCCGATCATTCCAGTCCACCCCATGGAATACCTGGTCATAAAACCCTTACACGTCACAGAGACTTACCCAACTAGTTGGGGAAATCTAACCAAGACTAAATTATTTTCGTTCAGTCAAGGAAATCACGGATGTATCCTTACACAAATACAGCAAAAGAGTTGGATACTATGTGGCTGATGCATAGCACATCATTCAACTCATGTTTGATTCCCATACACTATGGATAGTGCCAATAGCTCACCCCTCTCCATGTGCCAAGACCTGATGCCTCAATGTCCCACTTGAACACATTACCCATGAGGTGCACACCATCTAATCGGCTGAAGGTATTCACTTTTGAGGTTCAATACGTGTGACCAACCCTCAAGAGCCTCTGGCAAACCTACCGTCACTGAACCATGACGTGGATACCCATTGGCTATTTTCGTTGTAGGAACCCACGCATCTATGTCCATGCTCTAAGTTCCTTTGAAGAACACTGTAAATATCCATTGATTGAGGTGAAACACATTCCTCTTCTAGTTTATCTACTTGTTGATGCCTCCTGGATATGTGATTTACTCACCAGTTTACCCTCATACTTCAACGTTTTATTCACACATGTAGTATTGGAGATCAAACTCTCGAGACACCCAGAAAACTAATCCCCAGACTTCGCGAAACTGCCCTAAATTTGCCTGAGGGACAGGAGAACATTCGGCCGACTTATCACAGATGTGTCTATAGTCGTTGTTCACACCCTTTCAAATGGGGGTTTGGCTCCGTGGAATAAGATCTCACTTCTTCCGTTCTGTTCTTCTACTGCACGGCAGACACCAGTCAAGGTTTCAGTTCTGCTTCTTATATGAGATGAACAGATGTAGTCTCTTGTCTTTGATATCGGTTCGCCTTCTCTTTCAGACAGGCCACCTCCCCCTATTCAATGCGCATCATCAATATCTTAGACACACCGATTCTAAGCATCATTTTAACGTGTCACATAGGATGTTTGATTGCTCTTGATGCACGCATATATCAGAGTTTACTATGACTGACCCAGTTTTATATCAATGTGACAATAATATGAAATGTCCAGAGCCTTTCTCGATTTTTTTTCATAAACATCTATCACTTTTGAAACAGGAAAGAATTTTATTGATTCCTTTACTTCAGCATCATGTCCTGGATTCACTGCAAATGATAGACTCGTATTGTCATACTTGGTTATATTTGGCGAGTTATATCTATTCATGGGCCATATTAGTTCTCTATTTCATGTTCATATATTTTCATCGAAAACTCCGTTTGGTAGAAATGAAAAGATCTCATTTTTTTTAATGTAACTGAATAGTTGTCGCATTACTTACATATGATGTAATATGTCATGTATCTGTATGATGTAATATGTCATGTATCTGTATTATGTAGTATGTCATGTATTTGTATGATGTAATATGTCATGTATCTGTGGAGAACGCAGTCATTGTAAGTAATCAGAATTTTTTTTTTTAATGTCTTCTTCTTTAAATATTGAAAGTTTTGCCGAGAATGTAAATCGCACACATACCGCCATTTCCAGTAGGTGACATTTTCGCGCAGGGGGCAGCTTGAAAGGTCTTTATACTAGTTTTCATGCTGCACAGTTTGGTCATGCTATCAATTGTAATTACTGAGAACATAGTAAAGTCTAACACACACACACACACACACACACACACACACACACACACACACACACAGAGTACTGTGTGTGTGCGCGCGCGCGCGCACGCGCGCGTGTGTGTATGTGTGTGTGTGTGTGTAAATAGATAGATTGACAGACAGACAGATATACAGAGAGAGAGAGAGAGGGGGGGGGGGGAGGGAGATTCAAATCAGATGTTTTATTCAAAACCGGTCAAACCCCACGTAAAAGGGGTGACATCATTTTACAAAAATAGTAATAAAGGTAAGAGTGAGTCTCTTTAAACAAATTCTTATTTGAAACCACTTTAATCTAATTTCTGTAATTTGTTTCACTTGTTTTAATGTTTTCTCCCAGTCTATTTCACAACTCAGTTCATTTTTCCACTTTGCGAATGAGCTGATATCAAATATTATTTTGCTATGAGAGTGCAGTAGAAAATTTTCGATCCTTCTTTAACGCTTGATATCATTTGAAGTGCTTTTGTCTTTAGATTATAATCATCGTTTGTTATTTTAATATTTGCACTCTTTAAATACCTTTTTATTAATGATATACATCCCATGTATTCTAGATAATTTACCTTATTATCATATCTTTCGGGAAATGTTTTTTGATCGAGGAAACGCCCATCTTCATTACTAACATCTTTAACCAGAAGTATCTGCTTAATGATCCACTTTTTTAAGTAATGACATTATTACAAACTTTAAACTTGTCATTGTATGATAACGGCTGTGCTAAAAGCTCATTCCAATTATTTAATATTACCTGATCTGTTAAGTTAACATAAGAAGTGAAGACGTCTTTCCAAAATTCATTACTTTCTTTACTAAGAATTTTTCTAGGTCCGTATACGTCCAGTGAATCTTTATCCGGGCACATAGCATTCAAAATGTTTTTCCATTTTGCATTTGACATATATTATTTCTTAATCCTTGTCGGTTTTAGAGCTTTACATGTTTGCTTAAATGAGATACGCCTACACCTCCATTTTCGACGGTGTGTACTGCGTTTTTCCTTTTTACCTTGTCGGTTTTTTTTTTTTCATTCCATATGAATCCAAAACATATTTTTGAAGCTGTTGTATGTCGTTTTCGGGAGGATTTGGTAAGAGAATCTATAGGTAGATTAGCTTTGAAAGTATCATGGACTTCAATACAGCAATCCTGCCAAGAGGTGTACACATACGCTTTGACCAAATTTTGAACAATTGTTTGACTTCATTGTCCTTATCTGCTGTGTTGATTGTCATTTTTGATAAATTGTCTGTGAACCAAATACCTACTATCTTATATTTAGGTGGGTTCCATTTGATTTTCCTTTCGGACAGATACTTACTTTTTGAGTTCTTCAGTTTTTCTAATCATACATTTACACCTTTTTTTTTTTTTAGTTTAAGTCCAAGGAAGTCTTCAAACTCTTTAATAGCTTCAAACAGCTTTTCATACAATACCCTATCTCCTTCTAGTGTGAATGCTGTATCGACATAATTTTACAAAAATAGTAATCACAACAAAATATTATGAGTCTCTTCAGAGTGAGACGCCAGTAACAGAGTGAGACGCCGGTGATCATTGTACAATTACCTCTCACAATTGGAAAGCTGGATGTACATGTACAAACGCTAAAGTGCGAATTACGTTCTCACTGTTTCATCATCTTCATCTCCTATTACCCCTACTGGGGTACAGGCCGCCAACCAAGGACCTCCAGGCATCTCTGTCCTGGGCTCTTTTTTTCCAGCTGGTTCCAAATCATCCCCATGTTCCTGATGTCTGCTTCCAGGTCCCTGCGCCAGGTGTTCCTTGGCCGACCTCTATTTCGTTTTCCTTGGGGGTTCTCATACATGGTCCTGACGTTCCATGTTCCGACGTTGGCTGCCCTGGTTGAAAGAAAGGTGGTCGGCCTTGTGGCTTCCTGAGATTTCAGGCTTTCACCACATGGCGTCATACATCTTCTTGTCGAAGACCCATCCCTTCCCAGGGCTGAGGTGTCAGTTTGATTCTTGGTTGGCGTTTTTGTAGCTGTGGTTTGTTTTACAGGGTAGGGTAGCTGGCCCCACGTCCAACCCTCTTCCTTTGTCCGGGCTTGGGACCGGCATGATTACCAAAAAGGGTCTCCTGGCGGAGTTATTCTCACTGTTTAATGACAATAATAAGTAAAGCACGAAACAGACATGGGTCGTTATCGATTTTTTTTATTTTTTTATTTTTTTATTTTTTTTTATTTTTTTTGAGTTTGTTACAAACAAAGATTGCATAGTACGGAGCATTGCAAAACAGGATGAACTTGTCTTCAATGGATTCTTCTCAAAGGGAACGGAGCAATACATTACAACACATCATTTTGAACACGATAAGCATGCACCAAAATTTCGGAGATCCCAAATCTAAATCTAGTGAAAACAATATCGTTGTTGCTTGCCATATGCATCGAGATATATTTCTTTACTAAATGTCGAGACCTATGCGTGTGTGTGTGTGTGTGTGTGTGTGTGTGTGTGTGTGTGTGTGTGTGTGTGTGTGGGGTACATAGATAGATAGATAGATAGATAGATAGATAGATTGATATCAAACCTATTACATGCCTAAATATGACTTTCTCCTGTTTGCGAACTATTATCAGTCAGTCCCTGTCGAATGGTTTGTAACTTCTCCTACTTCTTGATAACTCCACGCATACTGGTTCCAGATCACATAAACACATACCTGCATTTGATACTCAGTTGATTTTGCCCCTTCAGTCAAGATCAAATAACACACCATAGGCTTTTCTCAATAATCTATCGTCATTCATTTTTAATAGCTTACTCTAGCAGCGGATAAACCTAACCGCAGAGTTTATTTCGGTTTCAAAGCAGAGAGACGGCAGGCGGAAATTAAAACTTAGTAGCAAAAATAAAATTACCCGGCCTTCAAACGAAGAAACCAACAATTTACAAAAACAAATACAACGCGTTTCGGCGTATGGGTGTTCTTCAGGCAAGCCAAATAACATTCAAAACTATGGAAACAAAGGACGAACAAACAGTTACTTATCTCTTCAAGTTGCGAAATGTCGTATTGGGTGAAAAAGTACAACTATGGAACGTGATTGAAGAGAAAAGGGAATAGGTTGAAGTGAAGATACGTATTAAAGTAATGATGATGATAGTAATGATAATGATGACAATGATGATAAATATTATTATTGGTACTATTATTATTATTATGAGGAGCAGGAGGAGGAGCAGGAGGAGGAGGAGAAGAAGCAGAAGAGGAAGAATGTTAAAAAAATGATTATAAATGAAACAAAATGATAATAGTATTAAAAATAGTAACCGTAATACCAGTAAAGATAGCAACAGAGGTATAGAAGAAGAAAAAGAAAGGAAAAGGACAGGAATAGTTACAATAATCGTTATGATAGCAGTGATAGTGATAACAACAATATCACCGCCGCTACTTCCACCATCACCAGCAACAACAACAACAACAACAGCAATAATAACAATGATGATGATGATGACAACGACGACGACGACATAGAAAACGGGAAAAAGAGATCATATTTTTTTTTAAATATGCAAACATTAATGACAATAATGATGGAGAAGCTAGGCAGGCTAGTGAAATAAAATCTAAGAATTATGCAAAATCGTTGAAATGTAGAAAATACGAACGGATTAAAGTTCATTTGAAAGGATGAATAGTAAAAAGAAAACAAAAATGCTAATATCTAATAATGATAATAATGATGATGATGCTGGTAATAATAATAATTATAATATTATTATTATTGATAATAAGATTAATAATAATACAACAATAACAACACAACAACAACCAAAATAATGATGATAATAATAATAGTAATAAAGTAGCTGGAAAGAATTAAACCCATCGATGGGTAAAAATGTTAAGAGTGTGATTGGAACAATAAGAAGGAAAGAAAGGAAGAAAGAAAAAGAAACAAACAAACAAGGAAAGAAAAGAAAGAAAGAAAGGAACAATACATTCAAAAGAAAATGTATATGTCTTTGAAAGAAAATCAGAGTATGAAGAGGTGAATATGTAAAGAGTAATAGATCGATAAAGACTTATTTAGACCGCAGAGAAAGGAGAGAAGAGAGAAGTAGCTGCCACATACACATTTTGTAAATTTGTGGTGGAATGCTATGGGGGTGGATAGGGTGCACGCTATTTTTGGATGTTAATGCCAAGTGGTTCGCTGAAGTGACTCCAAAGAGCAGGGGTGTGATTTGTAATCATAACAACCATAATGATAAAAACAACAACAAACACAACAGCAACAGCAAGAACGACAACAACACCAGCAGCAACAACGACGACGACAATGACAACAGCAACAACAACAACAATACTCAACATCATCATCATCATCATCCTCATCATCGTGCAGCAACAACAACAAAAATTAACAGATAAATAAATGAATAAATAAATGATGTTAACGACAATGGAAACAACAACAGCATCTGCAGCAACAACAACAGCCATAACAATCATCATCATCATCATCATCATCATCGTCGTCATCATCATCATCACCATCATCAAAATGATTTTATCATTAATAATAATTATTACTCTTATTACCTATCATAATTGGTAGTAGTAGTAGTACCAGAAGTAGTAGTTGTGGTGGTGATGGTTTCAATTTCAGTTTCAGTTTCATCAAGGAGGCGTCACTGCGTGCGGACTAGTCCATATACGCTACACCACATCCGCTAAGTCTTGAGACCACACTACGCATGATTTTAAGCTGATGGATAAATGAATTAACGACTAAGATGAGAGAATTGAAGAAGAGGGTCTCGTGGCTACGACTCAGCAGATGTCTGACCTACGCATTAGCCCAACGCGTTGGTCAGACCTTGAATGCCTACCTAAGATTTTTGTAGTAGTAGTAGTAGTAGTAGAAGTCGTCGTCGTCGTCGTCGTAGTAGTAGTAGCAGCAGTCGTAGCAGTAGTAATTTTGTTGGTGTTGTGGTAGCTGTAGCAGCAGTACCTCCACCGAGTTTTCATTCAAGGCTGTTGGTTTATATGTTTGGCCCTGAGCAAAAACTACTCAACATATTATAGCCAAACTTCGTCAAATGATTGAATGTGGACAAGGGACGAACTCATTCAATTTTGGGGCGGATCCATATTGCAAGTCCAGTCCGGAACAACCGGCGGATCTTGTATTATTCTTCGCTATTTCTTTTAACCTGCTTGTAAGGTAAGTAAAACACGTTTGCTAGAAAATAGATGGAACCCATGATGGTTAACGTCACTTATCATTATTACCTTAGTGAAGAAGGCTGCAGTGTCTTTTTTGTTTGTTTGTTTGTTTGTTTTGGGGGTGGTGGTTTTGTTGTTGTTGTTGTTTGTTTGTTTGTTTGTTGTTTGGGGGGAGGGGGGTTGTTTGTTTCTGTTCACGAGTCCATCGGTTTGTTTCTCTGTTTACTTGTTTGTCGGCCAGATGACGCAAACACTGCACAACCGATTTTTACCAAACGTGGTAGAAAGACTTTAGTGCTCCACGCTCGATGTGTTCATCCTTCGGTGCAGATCTGTGTTGCGAGTTTGGAACTATCGACGGATACAGAATTTTTTCTTTCCCAGGATCGTTGCAAAACTTTCACTGAACGTCAGCACTTACACGTTACTGTTAAAAATCGACAACCGTTCACGCAGAATTATAGTTTCACATAATATCAAAACTTCCCAGAAATTTAAACTCTGATGATCTGCATTTTCTATATGCTACTGTTTAAATAAATGAAAGAAACTCAGTCACTTCATGTGCACTGTTACTTCCACTGGCGGTAGAACATTACTTTTTGTTTGAAGATGGAAAACTGCGTTTTACTTATTGATCAGTTTTATTTGATTTGACCTAATTATTTCATTACTTATTTCATTACTTTCTTATTCATTGATTCTTCATTTTTGTTGTGGTTATTATTGTTATTATTATCGTCATCATTGTTATTATTGTGGTCATCGTTATCACTGTAAATGTTTATTACCACATTTATTCATTTTCTATTTTCTATATTTCTATTCAATTCGTATGTTTCTT
>CM065723.1:11025707-11035707 GCA_033310375.1 Conus canariensis | reverse complement strand
CAGCTTTTAAGCTGTCCCCATGCACGAAAATGTCATTGCTGGTATTAGCTGTATTTGTACGATTAACATTCTCAGCACATTTTCAATACTACAACACTGACATTTTCTTGACAGTTATGATCACTTACAACGAGCACTTTCTCCGTTGATAAATGACGTATTACATAATGTCATATGCAAATAATTCAACAAATATTCAATTACGTTTTTTTTTTATCAAGATTAAATCTGTTAACTATACTAAATTGAGGTTCGGAATTAAGTAGATATTCCATTAGATATAAAACTAATATGGCTCATAAACAGAAGTTGCAAAATATAGGTAAGTCAGACTAAATGAGTTGATCATTTCCAAAGAATCAAACAAAACAAAAACGGATACAATGGAATAAACAAAAGAGTTTTTCTTCTTTCAGAAGTAATAGCGCTTTATGCAAACAAAATCGGAAAGGCACTAGACACTTTAGATTGTTGTCAAAGTAATAGAAAGTAAGGGCTGATTAAGGTCAAATTTGAAACATGAAGAGCAAGCAAGCATCATGTATGTCAAACTCAACAATGAGTACTAACAAATAATGTTAAAGCTGTTGAGGATGCACAGCGAATATGTTGATGGCCTGTGTGAGAACGGAAGGCGAGTCGATGTCAAAGAGGCTACAGTTGTTCATGCAAATCAAGCAGCGTGCAGGAATGAAGCCATGACGGGTGTCTGCTGTGTCGTCAGAGAAGAGAACAGATTTCCATTAGGTCAGGATCTTTTGTTGTTGCCTTAACTAAAAAAACGTGTCATGAATTTATTTTATTTTGAATATTCTAGATTTCTATTCAGTTTGTATATTTCTTAGACTGTATACTGTTATTTTTGCCATTTTAGTAGTGGTAGCAGTATTAGTAGTAGAAGAAGTAGTAGTAGTTGTTTGATTATTTACCCAATCAGATAGATAGATAGATATAATGAATGCTTACATAGCGCCTATTCTCGGCTAGAGACCAAGCTCTAAGCGCTTTACAATCCACACTCGTTTACACAAGGGGCTGCCTACCTGGGTAGTGCCGACTGAAGAGCTGCCAGCTGGCGCTTCATTCAGTCGTTTCCCCGTGTCATCCAGTCCATGTCATTCGATATCTTTCACTCAGTTTCCTTACTTCCTTCATTCTTTCCATTTCTCACGCAGGGTGCATGCTATGTGTAACGTGTCATCCATACCAACGGCCAAACTGGCCTTCTCTTCCGATAGTTGGTGATGGGATTTTACGTGTGTGCAAGATGTTATGCGTGCGTTCACACACGGAACGTCGGTTTATAGTCTCATTCGAAGGACTGTATCCTTCCTTTAATTATCACTACTGCTGTTATTGTACTTTAATTGTTGTTTTTGATGTTGTTGCTGTCAATACTATCAATATCTTATTATGAATTCTGTTCATTTTCTGTTTTCCAGATTTCTCTTCATTTATACATTTCTTAGATTTGACCTTGTTAGCCTTTCCATTTCATCATCATCATCATCATCATTATTATTATAATCATTATTAGTATTTCTATCTCATTCCCGCCCACCCCACCCCCACCCCCACCCCCATCAACGACTTTAAAAGCATCACTTCGTTAAATGAACTTTAGATCACAAATCGCGTTAGTCTAGTTTTCTCGATGACATTGTGTTTGTTCATAGTTGCACAGTCTTATGTAGCAATCAAAGACCCGTGTAGAAGGTTTGCGCAAAAATAAGTACTCATATGAAAGCTCTCCTGTAATGGAAATCAATTTGTGTCAACTCTTCAGTGAATGAAATCAGTTTGTGGGTTCCTGACCTAAATTTCAACATTTTCATTCGGTTCTGTCGAAACAGCCGAGTGAGTTCACAACGCCATGGAAATTAACAAGTAAAAGTGTGGACTAAAAGATTGCAAAAATAGACTTTCTCAAAACAGTGCGGAGTTCAGCGGGCTTAATGATGATATGTCTGAGCTTGAGCACCAGCGATCAGGTTGTGTTCGCTCCCTTGAGGAAAGATCGTTCAAACTTCAGTTATGAATCAGTTCTTTGTGCGTCGTAACTATATGACCAAGATCGTGGATTGTAGGCTTCAAGGGAAATGTGGGTTTGTTATCGGTTCGCCAGATTCGTGATGAACCCATGGTGCAATAACTTGATACAGTCTTAAGACCATTAAAAGCAGCAATCCTGAAAAGTCTGTAACACGCGTTCTGCAGAATGCCTTTTATGGTTTCTTTATAATGTATTTTACGGTCGTGTACTTCCTTCCATCAGCTGAGGGAATTTTGTTATTTGTTTACTCTCTCTCTCTTTTCCCTCTCTCTACTCTATCCTCATCCCGCCCCTCCTCTTCCCAGCCTTAGCGTGCTCTCTCTCTCTCTCTCTCTCTCTCTCTCTCTCTCTCTCTCTCTCTCTCTCTCATCATCCCAAACTTGTGTGTTGGCATAGTATTATGTACATTACGTTTTTGTGGGTTTTTTTCGTCTTCCCCCCCCCCCCCCCCTCCCCCCCCCCCCCCTTTGACTGGTCGCTAAGATTCCCAAAGGAAAACGACCGTAAAAAGCCTGAGTGAATTCTCTCACTGATAATTGTTTGAGTCCACTAATTTCGTTATAAATCTATGAAGCAACGAGTTCTGTGTCCGATAATAATGCCGCTGGGGTGGTTCCTAGCATACGTTTGTCGCTGGGGAAACAAATTGCCATGAGCGCTCCTTTTTTTTTTTTTTTTTTTTTTTCAAAAAGGAATCATTCTTAAAGACATTTTACGTCATCAAATTTGGTTATTTTGACGTGTATGTTTGAAACAGTTAAGCGTGTAATTATTCTGTTTTGATTGTTCATGTGTGTGAATGAGTGTGTGTGTGTGTGTGTGTGTGTGTGTGTGTGTGTGGTATTCAAACGAGAAGTTGGGGGGGGGGGGGGGAGTAGGAGAAAAGGGGGATGGGAAAGGGAGGGAGGGTGTCTAGGTTGGGGGAAATCGAGATGGTATCGCTTAAGTAGTTTTTTGTTTTTTTTCTGATGGTTAAAAGTCAGGTTTAACACACCAAGAGTACCTCTGCACTCATACATGCCTATACTCAAATACACACGAACAAACATTTCACTCTTATAGGGAATGTGAGGCGTCATGTGTTAATTTCTCTTCCGACACGACTGAACAAAGAATATCACTTCTGCTCTACTCATAATATACACATGAAAAATATACAAAGAAACACAATTAGACAATATTTTCAAATCGTTGCCTAAATGCTATGAATAGCTCTTTACCTCACACACACACACACACACACACGCACGCACACACACACACACACACGCATGCACGCACGCACGCACGCACACATACACACGCACGCACGCACGCACGCACGCACGCACGCACACACACACACACACACACACACACACTTGCACACCACACCACAGCTCTGCCTCTGTTACATGGAAGGATCACTACACAATGTCTCGTTGTTTCTGAGCAGACAGGACGTGATGGTCATTCCTTGGGTCGTCTGGCACCAGCTCCAGGACTGGTTTGTTTAGACGTCTTCTATGACCTTGAAGTGAAACTCTCTCTCTCTCTCTCTCTCTCTCTCTCTCTCTCTCTCTCTCACACACACACACACACACACACACACACACACACACAGACACACATATACACACACACGCGGGCGCGCGCGCGCGTACGCGCACACACGCACTCACACACACACATACACACACACACATATTCGAGCACACACACACACACACACACACACACACACACACACACACACACACATGGACAGAGAGAGAGAGAGAGAGAGAGAGAGAGAGAGAGAGAGCGAAGGAGATGAGAGAGAGAGACACACACACAGAGAAATGGGAGACAGAAACCGAGAGAGATGTGAAAAAGAAAGGGGGTAGGTGGGAAAGAGAGAAAGGGGGGTGTCAGAGATTACACAGACAGATGGGAGAGAGGCAGAGAGAGAGAGTCTGAATCCGAGTACTTCAATGACTCTGCCAGATGCCCATTTCTGTGGATGGGCACACACATAGAGACGTTTACACACACACACACACACACACACACACACACACACACACACACACACACAAAACTCATTCTATAACTTGATACAATCAAAATAGAAAACATAAAAAAATAAAGATTGTGTGTACACAAATCGGTCAAGAGAAGCTATTGATTAACAGAAGCAAATTTTCATCTCAGTGTTAAGACGAGAGAACACATTAATTTTGTGCATAGTTTTGTAAAGCATTAACATTTGAAACTTTTCATCGTGAAACTTCTGGGAAGGATAGTGATAATAACTTCACATAAGTATCCCAGAGGAACAGACAATAAATAAATCAGCTATCTATTGGTTCCGAACCTGAAACGCAGTAAACGCCTGAAACGCAGTAAACGCCGTACAGCAAGACGCAGCCGTGTTGCTGTGTGACTAGCAGCTGGAAGAAAAAATAAGATGCAAAGCATATAAATGTACTCCCAGTTTAGATCCCTCTTGAATACGCGTGTTTAAAAAAAAAAAACACGTCACAATCAAACTTGCGTCATAATGAAAAATAAACGTCACAAGCAAACATGCGTCATAATGTATTTTGTCACTGAGATAAGAAATCGGCAAAGTGCTTTCAGAGATATTACATAAAGAAGAAAAACCGTTTGGGGTCGTTATTTTCAGAAAGCTCGGCCTAGAAGTTTTGTCTGGAGCGAGTGGAACACACTTTGACCACGGACGGACAGACAGACAGACTGACAGACAGCATTTCTTCGTTCCCAGTGTAAAGTACTCCCTTTTCTATAAGAACTGGGAGTACAAAAAGGAAGCTTTTTGACAACTTGACAGGCTATTCTTACACTACCTAGGAATATGTTGCTCTTGAATTTCTGCGTATCTGGGATACTTGAATTCAAAAAAACGTATGTTGGTCTTCATTTCATTTCTACAGAAAGGGAATGAATCATTTTCAGCACAGTTGAAAACACGTAATCTGTGTGTCTTGCAAACGAGACACATTCAGTCTTAATCTAACCAACAGATTTCTTCCTCGTTTTAATGAATTATGATTAAGCGCAGACTATTAAAGTGATAGAATTAAATAAAAAAAAAATAAAAATAAAAAATTTAATGATTTAGACCTAGAGTGAAAATTGACGCTTTCTTCGGTTAAAACTTCTTTCATGTAGTCAATTATACATGATAAAAATGCCTTTGGTATGATTTTTTTTTTTTTTTTAATGAATGTTGTCTCATCGCCAGATCCCAAAAGAAGAAAATAGCGAACGGAAGATGGGCTTTTTTCCCCCCAGGTATGACAACGCTTGACGTGTTTTGAAAGGCAGATAATGTTGGGACATCTTGATACAAATTACCAGAACTCTGTTCACTTCATTAAACATTTTTTTTTAAATATTTAAAAAAAAAGGGGGGGGGGGGGGGGCTACCTACCTGATTCACCATAAAACAAAGCGTTTGGTGTTCTTATGTCTTTATAAATTTTCTTTTTTTTTTTTTTTTTTTTTTTTCCCAGAGCAAACAGTTGCAGCTGAAGATCGGACTCGCTTCTGCACTCCGATACCATAATTCAGCATCATATACTCATAAAGGCGTATTTGAGTGTCAAAAAAAAAAAAAAAAATTGTAAAAAAAAATGTTTAAGATCTGTCTCCAACAAAAACCCAATAATCCCTTTCTTTGAAAGTATAACAAGACCTTTTTTTCTTTTCTTTTTTTCTTCTTTTTTTTTTTTTTTTTTTGTTGTTGCTTAATTTGAGGAATAAATGACTGTTTGTGCTTCGTTTTCATCGTCTTAAACGTTGTTTGTGTTGCTGAAGAAGACCAGAGAGGTCGAAACGCGTAGTTTTTGTTTTGTAATTTGTTTGTTCTTTCATCTGGCGGTAGAGTGATTTTTCTTTTAATTTTGTTTCAGTCACCTCCCTTTGAAACCTGAATTTGTGTAAGTTTTAAATGGAAACTCCAGCAGTTTGTACAAAACGTCAAGTTGATTGTGGAGACGGGCAACGGCAACTGAAATCAGTGTTACGTCATCTGCATACACAAGGATCAACAGTTCAGTGAAATGAGGAGTAATCAATCGTACACCGTGTGCATCGTATTGTAGAATGTCATTTTCAAGTTTGTTTATGACAAGGAAAAAGTAAGGTATCATGGTTTGCGTTGTTTCAGTCTAGGTTCAGGTTTGCTTCCAGCTGGTCGGTTCGGCAGCTGAGGAAAGTAAGAAGACGAAGAAGAGGAATGATAATAATAATGATAGTAATGATAATGATAATAACAATAATAATGATGATGATAATAACAACAATAATAATAATAATAACGATAATCATGATAATTATGATGATAATAATAATAATGATGATGATGATGATAACTAACAATTATGTGGCAGCAATTCTTGTTGAAACCTACTCATTGCGCTTTAATACACCATTCAACATTTATTCATTCACATACAACAGCTACATTACTGCCCAGAACTCACTGTGTACATACGATGTGGGAAAACCTCGTTCAACATGCTTGACTGAAAAGACGTTTTTAGCCATGCTTTGAAAATAGATCAAGTGGGCTGGTTTGGTAAAGTGCAAGGCAGCTGGGGCAACAAAGCTGAAGGGACGCCCACCAAACGATTTAAAATTTTCGCTTTGATAATTCTGGGAAGTTCTTGCTGGAAGAGCGCAGTGGACGTGATGACTGGCATGCGCAGAGCGTAGACGACAGGTAGGGTGGAAGAGAGCCATCAAAGAAACGGAGGGCTGAGAGTGGCTGGTTTGTTCTGACAACGAAATTTAACAGGCAGCCAGTGAAGCTTCCTAAGCAGTGGTGTAATGTGATCTCGTCTTTTTTTTTTTTTTTTTTTTTTTTTTTTTGTGGAAACGAGTCTGGCTGTGTTGTTTGGAATTCGCTGGAGCCGGGAGATTTGATCTGCCGGCAAGCCATACAGGACGGAATCACAATTATCAAGACGAGAAGTAATTAGTGAGCTGACAAGTCTTGCTGCTGTATCGGTTGAAAGACAGAAATTGGGGCGGTACAGTGGGGTTCCAAGAGCTGCGCGCAACACACACTGCTGACACACACGGTGCTTTTCTGGGTCCCGCTGGCATCATCTGGCTTTCAAGTCTGCACTTAAAACGTATCTGTTCAAACGCCGGTTGCAGGGTACCACCTGAACTATTACTAAATTGCTACATGTAACTTGCACACTTTGCTCGTGTACAAATGAGCTGTTCAACGTATCAAATAGTGTGTGTTATGTATGCAACATTATGTTACAGTGTGTGTGTGTGTGTGTGTGTGTGTGTGGCGTGTGTGTGTGTGTGCGTGTGTGTGTGTGTGCACGCGCGCGAGTGTGCTGTGTGCGTGCGTGCGTGCGTGCGTGTGTGTGTGTGTGTGTGTGTGTGTGTGTGTGTGTGTGTGTGTGTGTGTGTGTGTTTATGACTCGTGAACGCAGAATTGTGTGTGTGTGTGTGTGTGTGTGTGTGTGTGTGTGTGTGTGTGTGTGTGTGTGTGTGTTCTGCTTATATTTTTTATTATTATTATTCTCTTTTTCTTTTCACGAATGACTCCATTAGATCTCCGTTGGTTAATTTCTAACGTATGTTCTAGTAACGGAATCAATGGTCTTTCCAATGTTTGATGAAAGTGACTTTTAACAGTCGACGAATGACTCGGTCAGGTCTGCAAAAACCATTCTGAGGAACAACTTCAGAAGAGCGGTGGCGCCAACGCCTGGACTTTGAGACAGAAGAGGACAGCATCCACCAACACGACAGAGCAGCTCGTTACCATCTTCAGGCAGCGAACAGGACACTGCCAGCTCCTCTCCCATCTCTCACGTCTGGAAATCTCTCACACTGACCAGTGCCCTCGTGGCACAGGCTCCGAAACTCCCACCCACATCTTACAACGCTGCCGTTTCTTTGAAGCCTTGAGACGCCAGACGTGGCCCAGTCCGGCTGAGGTCCAGGAGAAGCTGTGGGGACCGGTGGGGTTGCTGCAGCGGACTGCTGACATCGCGTTACAAACCGGATTGAGAATGTAGCATAGCCGGGATCGAGAGAGAAAGAAAGGCTAAATCTCCGTTTGCTATTTTCCACAGTGTGTTCAAGTAACGGAGTGGACAGTCTTTCCACAGTCGATGAATGTCACCTTAACTGTGGCCGATATCCCTCTTGCGCACCAGACCTTCATCTGACCTCAACGTGGGGTGACTGGGGGAGGATATTGAAGCAAGAGCAAATACAGAAGTACTGCGCCGACAAAGTAAAGAACAAACGAACTACAAAACGAGTATTGTGTTGTGTACATTGTTTCTTCCTTCGTTTGAGGGCGCAGGAGGACTGTGGCATGTTTGCTGTATTCCTTCTCTGTCTGTCTGTCTGTCTGTCTGTCTGTCTGTCTGTCTCTCTCTCTCTCTCTCTCTCTCTCTCTCTCTCTCTCTCTCTCTCTCTCTCTCTCTCCTCTCTCTCATCTTTCCTCGTCTTCCCCTCTCTCTCTTTCTCTCATCTCTCTCATCTTTCCTCTTCCTCCTCCACCACATCTCTCTCTCTCTCTCTCTCTCTCTCTCTCTCTCTCTCTCTCTCTCTCTCTCATCTTTCCTCGTCTTCCCCTCTCTCTCTTTCTCTCATCTCTCTCATCTTTCCTCTTCCTCCTCCACCACATCTCTCTCTCTCTCTCTCTCTCTCTCTCTCTCTCTCTCTCTCTCTCTCTCTCTCTCTCTCTCTCTCTCTCTCTCATCTTTCCTCGTCTTCCCCTCTCTCTCTTTCTCTCATCTCTCTCATCTTTCCTCTTCCTCCTCCACCACATCTCTCTCTCCTCTCTCTCTCTCTCTCTCTCTCTCTCTCTCTCTCTCTCATCTTTCCTCGTCTTCCCCTCTCTCTCTTTCTCTCATCTTTCCTCTTCCTCCTCCACCACATCTCTCTCTCTCTCTCTCTCTCTCTCTCTCTCTCTCTCTCTCTCTCATCTTCCCCTCTCTCTCTTTCTCTCATCTTTCCTCTTCCTCCTCCACCACATCTCTCCTCTCTCTCTCTCTCTCTCCTCTCTCTCTTCTCTCTCTCTCTCTCTCTCTCTCTCTCATCTTTCCTCGTCTTCCCCTCTCTCTCTTCTCTCATCTTTCCTCTTCCTCCTCCACCACATCTCTCTCTCTCTCTCTCTCTCTCTCTCTCTCTCTCTCTCTCTCTCTCTCTCTCCTCTCTCTCTCTGTGTGCAAGTAGATGGGTAGAATGGAGTGGGGGGAGGTTGGGAAAGAGATAAGAGGAGAGGGAGTGGGTTGGGGGAGGGTGGATATCATGATTCAGTATTCCAAGACTTCATCCAGTTACGTGCATGACATAAGTCAGTGTGAAGTCGTTTGTTCTCTTTTCCAAGTTTGTGTTTCGAATCTAATTTCGGTACCGTGCGTGCGTATGGTTTGGTTGGTTGGTTGGTTGGTTGTTGTTGTTGTTGTTTGTTTGTTTCTTTCTTTCTTTGTTTTGGTTAGTTTGTTTTGTTTGTTTGTTTGTTTGCGTGTATGTTTGCTTATGTGTTGGTTCGTTCATATGGTTGGTTGGTTGGTTGTTTTGCTTGCTTGCTTGTTTGCTTGCTTGTTTGTTTGTTTGGGGGGGGGGGGGGGGGTCGTTTCTTTGGTCCTATCTCCTCTCCCTCTCTGTCTTGTGTGGTATTCTGGGTTTTAAAATTTCGGACATGAACCGATGTCCTTTTTACAGCATTCAATTAGCACATGTCAGAGAACCCACGGCCACGAGAGAACTGATCTTGGTCAAATTGAACAGAAAATCCATTCAGATGGGCGAACCAAAAAGAGATTTCTTCACTAGAATGCATCACTCAGGAACTACGACAATAAAGCTTTTAATGATCATACCAGGCTCATACATTCTACCGAAATTATATGAAAAGAAGGTTAAGGTATTTTGAAGAAGTAACAGACGCAGAAAAACTTAAAATCTTTCTTGCTG